>JAJTUV010000245.1:0-600000 GCA_021653895.1 Mastomys natalensis
TGGCACTATTCCCTGAGCAGGTAGTCCTGAACTGCATCAGAAAGCTAGCTAAGTGTGAGCCTGTGTACCAGCAAGCAGCACCCTCCCGCAGTTGCTACTGTACTTCTTTGGTTGTGAGTGAGTCCCTGGGTCAGAGGTAATGCTGTGTGATATATTACACAGGCTTCTGCCTCAGTGCCTGCTTGCTTTCTTGCTGAAAATTTCATCCTGCAGAGTTGACCTGGGAGGGTGAGCCACGCACCTGCTCTTCCCCTAAGTTGCTTTGGTCATAGTGTTTGTCACAGTGGCACAAGGAAACACAATGCAGAGATGACAAAGACCTAGAGAAAGAGTAATTGGAAGAGCCTGCCTTTGCTGGCCAAGCTGCATAAGCATAGACACCATAAGCCTTGTGAGAAATGTCCTTGTTCTAGAGGGCTGCTCAAACATTGAAAGAGTAAAGACTGGGAGGGAAGCTGCTTTCAGTGCAAGCTCAGAGAAAGTGGGTTAGTTTCTAAAAGTGAGGCCACGCATAAATTCACTCTGTTTCCATTTGTGTGGATAGAAGATCCCAGGGTAGATCTGTAAAGAGCCCCTAAGATAAAGGTGCAAGCGAGGGGTGCTCCTCCTACCTGACAAATTCAAGCAGACACGGATGAGTCTCACTGGAAATCACCACTATGCTGACCTTAGTGTTGCTGCAACCTGGTGAGTGGTATGTATGCTCTGACCCATGTAAATTCTTTGGGTTTTCTTCCCAGCCTAGGATTAAACTGAACTGTAACCCAGGATGTCAAGTTCAGTTGTTAGGAAAGAAACTCTCTAGGTCTGAGATCTTTCATGTGTTGTGCAAGATGTCTGATGTGTTGATGGCCACGCAACTATCCTGAAACCTCATAGTTTTCCCTTGAAAGTCCCACCAGTGTCTCTGTAAGTAACATATAACTTCATGAAGTAACCTGACACTGAAAAAAACACATTTTGACATGACAAAATTACTGTAACATCTTCTTAGCAACAGAGGGCATGAAAAGGAAAGTAGATGTGAGTTTTCCTCTTCTGTTCCTATTTTGTAGCTGTAAAATGTGATACATAAAGAGATTAGACCACGTACCCAGCAGAGCCCTGGATCTGTCAAAGCTCTTTCTGTGGGATGTATAACACTGTAGCCTCCAGTTTCTCAGGCCTCTTTAAGGGAGTATGACTATAGCCAACAGCATAGAGTCTTGGATTTTGAAAATTTGTGATTGTCCATCCATTATACACAGATGCCTGGGCATATCTATCTATCTATCTATCTATCTATCTATCTATCATCCATCCATCCATCCATCCATCCATCCATCCACCACCCACCCACCCACCACCATCATCCATCCACCATCCATCCACCACCCATCCCATCCATCCATCCACCCACCACCCATCCATCCATCCATCCATCCATCCATCCATCCATCCATCCACCAGAAACCAACGACCTGGACTTTTCCAGCTTCTGTATGCCTGAGAGAAGAGAACATCATTCACTGTTCCACTTGACACAACAGGTTATTCCCATTCCTCATTGGAACAAGTGTTTACACTGTGAAGCTACACCAAGTAACAAGACCCATGCTCCTTCCCATGTGTGCCCCTGCCCCAGACTTCCATCTACAGTACCCAAGGTTTTTGACTTCACAGAAGTCTTTGCTGACATTACAAAAGTGTCTACAATTTGCCTACATGGAAAATGGAGTCTGCTTTTGTCTTCCAAAGAACATAATTTTGGGTACTCTCTAGTATTCTGTTAAAGTTCTAACACCTCAGGCAAAAAAGAGTACAGCTACATCTTTGTCTGCCTTTGGTCTCAGATTGAGTGATCTAAACCCCCAGTTTAACGATTTCTCTGAGATAACAGTGAATTGGGATACCTTTCCTCAACTTTCACCCCTCGAACGTTGTTGTAACCTATGAACCCAGCTTCTGTGGGTCATTTAAATGAGAAATGTCCACCTTCATCTGTCTTGGGTGCTTGAACACTTGGTTCCCAGTTTGGTGCTGTTTGGGAAGGCTGTAGAACCTTTAGGAGGTGGAGTCTTGCTGGAGGAAGTGAGTCATTGGGGCTTTGATGGTTTATAACCTTTTATTATTTCCAGTTCACTAAAGATGTGGTCTCTTAACTTCCTTGTCTGGTCCTCTGCTGCCACACCTCCCTCACCATTACAGACTCTCCCCCACCCTCGAAACCTGAAGCTCAAATGAAATCCTATAAGTTGCTTCTGGTCATGGTGTTTTATCCCAGTGACAAAGAGTAACAAATACATCTGTCCTGCCATTCTGTAACCCATTGTCATCAGGATTAGCTAATTTCTCTTTGTAACCAGCTATGTTTGTTCCCTGCAGTGCATGAGGAAGGACATATCCCTAAAGACATGTTCATCAGTGCTGCCAGCCAGTGACTGTGGCTCTGAGTCCATGATGCAGCAGCTCTGGAGCCTCCTTCCCAGCAGGGTTGTTTATCCCTGGAACCAGCACTCTGCACCTGGACGCTGGCCATGCGTAGTTCCTCTCGCTCTTGGGGCACAGTGTGGGAGCTTTCCTTGGACGAGATCCATCATCAGCTGGCTCCCTGAGCTCATGAGTGATCACCTGCTCTCAGCACTGTTGATGGCATGGAACCTGGACCATTTTTCTATTGCTAGTTTACTGCTCTGGGCATGCTTGGGTGTCTCTCCTTTTTCATCTATCTCTGAGCCTACCTTTTCTCAAGCCTGCCTCACTCATGGCTGCCAGATAAAAATCCTTTGTGTGTTGTCTGGGCTGCTCCGATTAAAGAAGTCACTTCTCAAAGATCTGCACAGTCCAGAACGATAGGGATATGTGGCCCTGGCTTCTCCATGAGTGGTAGGCAATGCGCGGCACACACACACACACACACACACACACACATGCTCCACACACACACACACACACACATACACACACACACACAGAGCTGAAGATGAAAACATGCTCTTGTATCTGCTGGGCAAGTGATCTATTACAAGGCCTTGCTTTGACTTATTCATAGTGACTTGATTCACTAAACCCTGGAGCTAAGATGATATAGAATGTTGCTATCTGAAGGATGAGTTCTGGAAATAGGAAGATGTTAGGAGATGTTTTAAGTTAAAATACATGTTATGTGATTATAATCTCTCCTTAATTCCCTGTAGGAGTGTCTGCCCTGATAAGGTTTCTATTCATTTTCCTTAATGTGATACACTCTTCTTACTTGCCGATATTGCCTTTAATTTAAAGAATAATTTTCCAAGAGTAAAGGAAACCTGGGTGGATTAATTCCCAGAGATTCATGGTTAATATAGCAAAAGCAGAGGAGTCTTACTTCATCATAATCTGCAACTTGGATGGATCAGGTCAGTTAGATCTGCTGTACTGAAACCTCCCACACTTCCAGGCAGTGACCCAGAGGAGACCCACCCACAGCTGTGGAAGGCAGGTCCCTGTTCCATCCTTAGCGTGAACTTTGCTGGCTCTTCAGTGAGCAGTGTTTGGAGTCTTCACTGTGGAACGAGGCTGTGAGGGGCAGCCTGGCTCAGACGTCCTCATTCTGGAAGATTGTAGGAAAGGCTTAGTGAATAGCTCAAACTTCAGTGCTCATCAAGATCCCAGAGGGGTGTGCAGATGGCTGGCCTAGTACCGGAGCTTCAGATCACTGTGTTGGGGTTAGCTGGGGACTTTGCATTGGAAGCCAGCTCTCCAGTGACTCTCTGGAGTGATGGGGGCATAATTACTGAAGGAAAGTGACTTAATCTCATGTGGGTACTTCTTTCTGCCCACAGAGACACATCTGTGGTGATTCAGGAATGCCCTGAGAAGCACTGGCTTGGTCAATCCCACTACAAGTACTGATAAGACTAGGGACTTCCCGAAGCAGAGACTTTACAATGAAGGAGTCCTCCTTCCAGTTGTGTATAATTTAACACAAGTTCCTTCATTATCTTCCTCTTCTGGTCTTCTCTGTCTAGATCCTCTACCTTTCTGGACCTAGCCACTCCGGGAAACATGACAAAAGTTTTAAGGCACTGAGTATGTGTGACTTTGCTTGCCTCTTTGGTGACTCTTGACTCTTATTCACTAGTGAGAACTTGAAGAAAGAGCTACAGGCTGCGGGAGAGGTGGCTAAGACCATGCACTGCCTGCCCAGAAGTCCTGGGTTCAGTTTTCAGAAGCCACAATGGGCAGCTCAAAACTGCCTGTAACTCAGGCCCCAGGGGATCTGATGGCCTCTTCTGACCTCCATGGGAACCTGTATTCACATGCGCATATACATACATTTAAAAAAAAAAAAAGTAAAAGAAGCAAACTGAAGGGTGTGCCCTTCCTTGTTACCATGGACACAGCATTATTTGCGAGAAGGGATGATGGCCTATTATCATCATGCCTTATTAGAGTGTGCCCTGCAGAGTTCGCCCTCAATGCCAGGGAGCCAGGAGGTAAGGCCTACAGGAGGGATTTGCTGAGGAAGTCTTTGTCCTCAGTGACTGATGCCATGGTTGCTATTCTGAGTAGGTCATTCCCTTCCATACTCTTGTCCTTGTGTCTGTCTGTCTCTGCTTCCATGGTGGGGTGAGGCAAGGCGAAGGCCTTCTTAGGTGCTTCTGCTCTGCCTTTGTGTGTTTTATCTCCACAACAGAAACCTATGAGGGCATGCACACCTCTAGATGAACATCCTACCCTCATACGTAGCTCCATTGCAACCCCACCCCCACACACGTACAAATAAATAAAACGTACATCTACCCGAGATATTATTTATTTGGAACGTAAGATATTTAGAGTGGTCAAGAAGAGTTTAGCTCAGTTAAGTCCTCCATAGAAGGCATGTAGCCGTGGCATTTACTATTTCATTTTGGCTTTTTACCCTCTCATGTATAGTATGTGCATGTATGGGTATGCATGTGAATGCATGTGTGTATGTTTTTGTATGATTGTTCAAGTATGCCTGCATGTGCACATGTGCATGTGTGTGTATGTGTGTGCATGCATGTCCACATGTATGTATATGTGTGCATGCCCACATGTGTGTGTGTGCACGTGCATGTGTGTGTGCTGGAGGTCGAAATCTTGAATCTTTATTGATTGCTGTTTATCTTACTCATTGTATTAGGGTCTCTCAATTGAATCCAGAGCTCAGTAGTATGTCTAGTCTAATTAGCCAGCTTGCTCCAGGGAACTTCTGTCTCTGTCTTTGGAGCAGGATAAGTACAGGTAAGCTGTCACACATGCTGTCCTCACACACACTGAGCCATCTCCCCATCCCTTGTCTGTGACTCTGACACAGGAGTTTGGGGAGCAGAAATGATGTGAGAGAGATGGAAATATGCAGTCACCACTTGATTCTTCCAGCTCTACCTCTCAGCCTTCTCTATGTGTCCTGGCACTTCTCCCTCCCACAGTTCCCAGCACTAACCCTGCCCCTTGTCTCAGCACTAACCCTGCCCCTTGCCTCTAGTGGGAAGGTGGAGAACTCAGTCCCCAAGGGTACCTGCTCTTCCCGAGGCTGGCAGGCAGGGGCTCTGAAATATCGCTTATACAGTGAATGATTGTTTTCAGGAGACCATGGACTATTGTTAGGCAGGCTCAACCCAAGCTCACAGCGAGTGTCTAACCTATAGACAGCTATGTGATACCAAACAAAATGCAAATTGCTAGTCAACAGTGAGCACCCAGTGTTGGGAGACAGCATCTAATTCTCCAGCATGCTTAGACACAGTGTGGGTGTAATTGTCAGGATTAGAAAGCCACTCCTGAGCAAGGGCTGTGAAGTGGGCTCTGCTTTGCCTCCACTCCAGCAATTCAGCAAGCACAAGTCAAATCATATGAATTTGCACCTCTTTTGTTAAGCATCATCTACACCCACTCCAGAAGTCAAGAGATCCCAACTAATTTATTTTAAATAATACATCACCCAAGAGTGGCTAAGGCCGCCAGCAAATTCTAACCCCTACCCCAGAATCTTTGTGTGGTTGGAATATCTCATCTACCCCTCTTTTCTTACTCCTAACTCTATTAGCTATACCTTTTTGGTCCACACATCTATAATGGTATATATATGCAGAAATCTCCCATGTGCAGTCTGTAGAAGTTTGCCCTGGGCAGAGTTAAACTCTGACTTTTAGGTCTTCTTGCAGTTGGGTGTGGCTTTAAAAGACAAGTGGAAACCATGTTTTTTTCTCACTCTTGTTTGCTGGTACTAACACTTGGAAGAACATGGAATTTGTGTTTTAAAGTAATAATGTTCATCTGTCTTGGTCCCCAGGTAGCATCAGCCAAGTCCCATTACAGGAGTGAGAAAAAACCTTCTATTTCATTAAATTGCTTTACTTGGGAATTTTCTGTTGTAGCAGTTATCCAATGATAGTGGTCTCTTTTCTCTATGGGAGACCGAATACGAGACACTTGGTAAGTACCTCAGATCATAGTATCAAATATTGTATATGCTTTGTTGTTTGCACGCGCACCAACGATAACATTTTCTTTATACATTATTGAGAAATTAACAATAATAATATGAAGAATAAGCTTGCTGTCCCAAAAGGCCCAGGACCAATGTAAGTATCCAGACCAGAGTAGTCGAAAGCCTAAAAAGTCTTTAGCTAAGGACTGTGACTGCAACACAGCATTCAGCCTCACCGAGGACAAAGACACAGCAGTGTCTGCTACTTATTATATGCTTTCTTCATGCTGGGTGTTGCTCAGAGCTATGCACTGTAGGCTGGTCCTGCTGACATCCCTGTGTGTGTACTGTAGGCTAGTCCTGCTGACATCCCTGTGTGAGTGCTGTAGATTAGTCCCCCTGACATCCTGTGGAGATACTAGTTTTGTTATTTTAATTGAATAGACTGGAAAGCTAAAGCACAAAGTTGCTGCAACTTGTATAACAGATTATTTCATTGTCTCTAGTTATCTACCTGCTATGCTGTGTTTCTCTTTAAGTCTTATTTTAGACTGGGTCTCAACATGCAGCCCCAGACATCCTGAAGCTCTTTATACAAACCAGGCTGGTCTTGAACTCATAGAGATCTACCTGCCTCTGCTTCCCAAGTGTTGGGATTAAAGGCGTGTGCTACCATCAGATGTTCTGCCCTGGAAGAAAATGAAGTCTATGACATCATCATTACTGAATGGCTTATGTCATCTCACTGTAGAGGAAAGCTACATTTCCACCCCATCAGCCACTGGCAACCTCATGGCTTAGCTGACATTCTTTTTTCCCTTGCCTGGGAACAGAGTGTTCCAGACCAAACTGGTCCTTCAGCTTGGATCTCTGAATGAAGAAGACAAGGGGCAGAGCCTCCTCTAGCCAGTAAGGGAGGCTCAGGGGAGTAATGAGCCTTTGTTTTACAGCTGCTGTGACTCCACTGAATCCAGAGAGAAGGGACTAATACACTTATACCTCTATCTAAATACATTTATGAGACTCCAGAGCCAGGGCTCTTAACCAAGGAACAAATTACCTGTCAAGCAAGTTGCAACAGACATACAGGAATTCCTGCTAGATGACACCAAGGAAATAAAAACAAACAAACAAACAAACAAACAAACAAACAAACCAGTTCTCATGTTGCCTGTAAGTTTAAAGAGAATAGAGCCAAGATTTAACCTGAACCTGCAAATGTGTTTCTTGTACAGTGCCTTGCTGCTCTCAGGTTGTCTCACACAGTAGCTGCTGGAGGGGAAATATCCCTACCAGTTCTTTTGTTAACGATTTGATATCAGAAATAATATCTCTGTGGCTAAGGATTGGACCCTGGGATGGGGAGGAGGAGGGTGGAGGAGACTTAGCTAAAATTTATTAAGTAAAAGTATCATCATTTTATAGTTCATGGTCCCAGATCAAAGCTGAGTAGTGGAGAGATACAAACATAAGAGGAAAGGGTTAAGGATCTCAGCTCAACCTGGATGCATCTGCATAGAGGTGATTATCCAAATCACCATTTGGATAAAATTCAGCATTAACTTTCTGTATTGCAATTAGGAAAGTTGATAGATAGTCTTCCTGAATTTTTAATAGTGTCCCAATTCAAATGGCTATTTGAACACTGATCACTGAGTAAAGTAATTCTCTGAAGGTTTAAGTAACTATTTATTTCCCCCCGGTGAGCAAGCACAGACTGGGATTTGAACTCGGGAGAGACAGACAGCTGCCTCGGACTCCAGAGCGCGGCGACTGCAGTGGTACACCACCGCTGGCCAGCTTAAGTAACTATTTATTAATAAGGCAATACATATAATTGGTTTGGGGCATGACTGGATGGAGGCTATAGATTAGGACATGTTTAAAGATAGGTGATACTCTTCTTTATAAAAGGCAGCTAATGTTGTCATTATTTAATGCTATTGAATGACATCAAACAGGTGCATATTTTATCGTAAGAATGAACCTTGAATCCCATTAGCATGTTAACTGTGATCGACATGAGCCTTTCTGTATGTAATGGATCCTAGTTATTTCTAGAGGCAACTATTTGTCATTATTCAAAATATATTTTATCCCAAATGGCTGCATGCTGTTTTGCTGGATACTTCCACTACTGTGAATGGAAACTACAGTTAACATAAAGTCTCTGACGCTTCAGAAGCATTTTGACACATTTTCAGCTTAACAACCAATTCCCACTTTCCTGTTAAGAGCAATTTCCTGGTTTGGTAAAACTCTAGGATGAATTAATTCTCTTTTGGCACTTATGTGACAATTATTACAAAGTGAGGAGATCACAGGTACCATCTCATTAAGTTCTAAATCTGAATTAATTACATTTAAACATCCGATTCCATAAGGCATAAAGTTCTCATACAAACTATCACAAATGTGATTTGGAAAGAGTGATCGCTTCGGAGAAAAACAAAGCCTGCCTGTCTACGTGCTCCTTTCCCTCCTCCTCCTCGGCTCTTCTCTGGGCTGCTCTCCTTTCCAGCCCACATGTTACTTCTGTTTTATTTAAGCAAGGGTGAGGTTTTGTTCTGTTCTGTTTTAGGCAGAGCTTCCCTTTATGCCAATTCCCATCATCACTGAACCCTGGAAGAGGCAGACTCATTTTCTATTTGTAAACATGGTGTGTGGGGGGGATGGTGCTAAGATTCGATAAGGGTTTATTCACCTGTTTTAATAGCCAATGAGCCTTCCTGCTGTTTATTCTAAAGCTGTTTTTTCAATTTTTAAACAATCTGCAAAGTAGAAACATTTGCAAGAGGGAGAAAGGGAGAGAGGGAAGAGAGAGAGAGAGAAGAGAGAGAGGAAGAGAACAAAAGCATTTGCTTAGCTCAGAGGAAACCATCTATGCAAGCCGTACAGACACAGTAAAGACCTGGGTCATAGGCGCACATGTGCTGCTTGCTGATGCTTCAGAGATAGGAAAGTAAGGCATCCGTGCAATTTTTGAAAAATGAGAATCAGAACTGCGTGTAGGGATGGATCTCCTTAACTGATCTTACGTGCAATGGGTAAACCGCTTAATCTGGAGTGTGCTGTTGACTCCATAAAGACACAATGACACTTTGTTCAGTAATAAACCACCAGGAAGTACGGAAGTCATAGTTTGGAGAATTAGGAATGAATCTATGAGCATAGAATCTGCCGTGATTAAAGGCTATTGGGCGAGAAATCCATTGATTATCACACAGAATCCACTGGAACTAAAGATAGAGCAGTTTCCTAATTCTTGCCTTCTCTTTTAAAGTTTGTGAGAGAATCTGAACTTTAAAACGCACAGACAGGCCACTTTCTCTATCCAACAGCCTCCGCGGCTGCGTGCCTCCAATCTCCACTTTCCTTCTGTTGGTAACAGCAGATGGATCGAAGCCAGAGTACAGCTTGTTTAAGTCCCAAAATATTCTACACATCACTTCTATTTCAGATAGCAAGCCGTATAAATTAAAACATGGACAAACTCATCAACAGCCATCAGGATCCGAAATTCAAAAGCCAGTATAAACCCTCCCCACCTCCTTCCCCATGTTCAAAACACACAGCTCTACCTTCACCAGCTAGAGGTGAGTTAAAAAATCTAACAGCTATATACATACATATTGCTTTAACTGCATCCCAAGGACTCTGCATGCATTTTCTTTAGGAAACATCAACATGTCCAAGGTGCTGGAAAGCCCAGTTGTATACCAACTTACGCTGTGTTTGCCTTTATGAATAACAAGTCAGTACCAACTTAAGATCTCACACACAGATGTGTCCTCAAGAGAGGATTTCCTTAGAAGTGCTGCTGGCATTTCTACTTCCTAAACCTTGGTGATTTGGTACTAATTTAAGCCTGCATCCATTGCATCCGGATGCCACTGCTAAAGGCTTTTTAACTTGACACGCAGTAGCCTGCACTAGTTTTCATCAGCCATAATCAGTGGGGGCCACGGCCTCTGATGAGAAAAAAAAAAAAAAAAAAAAAGCAAAGTAGACCAACAAGGTCTGGCAAGGTAAGATAGAGTGGATCCTTGTACTCACCCGAATCAACGTTCAGACGAACTTGGATACTAAGACTCTCTCCCTGAATAGATCCTCCTTTGTTTATATTAATAAGAATGATTGCTTACACCTTACTATGTTTACAATTGTGGAAACCAGTTACTTTGCTCATAAGCTTGCTAGCGAAGCTCACCACCGGCTTCTGCCTCCCTAACTCTTGCTCCTCACAGTGCTGAGGATCCAGCCAAGTCTGGATGAAGGGCACACTGTTTCTCTACCCTCTTGGATCTTAGGACCATAGGCAGGAGTTGGTTGGCTGGTCTCTTACTGGTCAGAATGCTTCATGGCATCCTCCCAAAATCTACGTCTAAAAGAAAGTTACAGAAGGGTGTGAGAGAGGCAGGAGACCATAGATGTTTTCTGTGAATCAGATACTTGGTTCAAATTCAACTGTTTTCTTCGGGATCTGATTGTGTGTGTGTGTGTGTGTGTGTGTGTGTGTGTGCTCGTGCGGGTGCGGGACACACATACGGGAGTGTTTCCTTTCCCTGAGGAGGGATCTTTTCTATGTTCTCAGGTCAGCTTTAGTCTTTTGCAGTTTCAGTGTTTATTTTGAGCAGTTACTCTGATGCACCATCATGCATGAAATGGTTGACTTGCTAACTCCTGTGTGCCACATAATTCCATGGATAATCTGACACCCTATTCAGCACGAGCAGGGAATTTTATAGAAAGAGATTGCCTTCCCAAGACCAGAAGGGACAGTCATCCTACCAGGGAGGTGAATTCGCTGCACCTTGCTCTGGCCTTGGTGCTGAAACCGGAACCTGCTCAGAATGGCATCTATAGACAAGAGAAACTTTGCTATGTTGGAGGAGAGCCTGGCCGGGTCTTAGTGCTCTCTCGTGGATCACTCTTAGAGAGCTGGACCCAGCTGATACCCTAGGATACCCATAGGGCACACGGTGGGCATATCTTTGCCTGAAGCCAAGAAAGTTTTGTCCAACGGTTTTTCTTGGCACTGGAGCAGCTATGTCCCCTCCCACCTGGGTCGCCATGGAGACTCAGCTCCTTCTTTCTCCAGGCAAAATGGGCGAAGCTTAGTTAGCTCAGTTCTGATTGTAGCAAGCCCACTTTCTCGGACGTTGTCCTTCTCCATTTTTTCAGCAAAAGAAAGGTAGCCAGGGCACAGTGCTTGCACAGAAGTGCATAGTGCCCGGTACCTGAGAACTCCCCAGGATCCCAAGACTTTGGAGAAAGCAGTTGGGAGCACATTGAAGCTATGTATAATGAATTGGCAACTCCCAGACACTGAGGGTTCTCTCCCCCCACCCCTTGTGGGGGAAGTGGAGGTGGAGAAGAGATTCTTTGGAAAATTCTGTTATTCCCTTTCCACTAAGCTAGATTGTTTCTGTGACCTTTTCTATGAAGATTTGTTTTCCCCCACCTAAGACTCTCCTATTGACTCTCTCTCTCTCTTCTCTTCTCTCTTTTATATATATATATATTATATTATTATTATTATTATGTATGTATGTATATACACATACACACACATACCTGTGGATCCACCCAGAGCTTCATTGGGTTTGGGGAATAAGAATACCATTTCAGTTAAAAACTAACCCAAGCTTAACGTCTTGATGCATGTGAACACATACCCAGGAGAATAGCTAAGTCAGTAGACTCACCTAGCCCCTAAATGCCATAAACACTTCGTGTGACCCTGGCGTTCCCTGCTTTCAGTTAGTTTACTTGTGGGGACATCTTAGTCCTTGTCTCTGTCAGCACGGCACATCTCAGGTTTACTGATGAAGACTATGTGAAGTCCTCCTCTGTCTCATGGCTCGTTTCGCCCTTCCGACTCACTTTTCCTCCTTCGCATCCTATCCTCTTTATGCCCAAACAGAACAAGGCTACTGCTTTCTACCAAGACAATGGGCTTTTCCTAACTCTCCCTGCCTACCCCGCCAGCTGCCCCTGCCTGCGGGATCTGTGTGTTTGATCTTCACTAGAGGTGCTGGAGCAAGGTCCACAGTAACTGACCCATTCTCTCGCGCCCAGGACAGGCAGACCCCTCCTCCCGCCATCCACCCAGGCGAGTTTTTAAGCTGCTAATGAAAACCCTATGAGACACATTTCCTTTTGGTTATGTAACCAAAGGCAGCTTTTCCTGCCTCTGGTGGACTTCAGCATCATGTCTCCGCTGAGTAGGGAATGCAAGCAGCCACAGTGGGGCTGGGGACCTGGGAGCCAGGACCCGAAGGCTCTGGGATCCTAGGACACGGAACATCTGGCTGGGATCCATGCCAGCTCCTCGCCTTCAGCAACTCAAACGAACTGCTTACCTTGTGGTGGACAGGTAGGTTCACTCCATCCTGATCGCCTCTCTTGGAACGGAGCAAGATTCAATAATTCACTCCACGGTGGATGGCGAGGGAAGAAAATACAAGAAGAGGAGGAAACAGACCAACTGGAAGCAGATGGTCCAATTTCACATCAGCCCCGGCAGGCTTTCGGGAGACTCCATTCTGCTGCTAGCGGTTGGTCCAGCTCCTGCTCCAGCTCCTGCTCGCCGGTTCCCGCGGATCCCCACCCTCGGCCCGCCCAACCTCTCCAGCCAGGTGCTGCCGTCTGGTGACTGGCTCCCTCTGGCTGGAGGGCTGGGCGCTGGGGCCACCGCGGGGCAGAGGAGTGTGCGTGTGGGCAGGCACGGAGGAGGGAGCCCGGCTGCGAGGAAACTGGGGGAAAGCCTTGAGTGGCAGGGGGAATAAATCCTCGTTTAGTGGCAAAGTGATAGACCTCTCAGGGAGACGTCATGAAAGCCGCAGATTCAACGAATGCTACTCGGTTCCAGCCCCACGGGCTGAGCCGCGCTGTCAGCGCACATAGCGACGCGGCTCTGGATAAAAGTGGGCGCAGCGCCGCGCGCTGGAGAACCAAGGGGACACAGTGATCAGCATCGCCGCGAGGCGGTGGCGGGGCGGAAGAGATGGAGCAGGACCCTAGCCGCCCACCCTTCGACCAGCTTCTTGTTCTTTTTAACCTGCAGTGGACTGGGGCCCTGAAACAGGGGGGCGCCACATCTCTCCAAAGTGAACCGAGAAATAGGGCTTTCTAGTGCTTGGGGTGTGTGTGTGGTGTCTTTGGGTCTTAGATGCCCAGGGACCCTCCATCCCTTCATGTCACTAATAAGTCCTAAACTTGAGGATCAGTTTATGCCTGCTTATTATAGCTTCTCTTTTAGCTTTGATGAAATGTGAAGAGTGGGGTTTCCTTACTGTCATCCACTGGGCTGAAATCCCTCTGAAGATCACACGTGTTCAGCACAGCCCAGAGGGCCGTAGCCAGCAAGATGGCTGAGGGGAGGGCCTGCAGCCTAGGGCTTTGCTCGAACAGTCTAAGACCAGGTCTGGTGCTGTGCTTAGTCTATCAATCCTATCCACCGCTCCAGGAACCTAGCGCCAGCTGCTACCCCTACCCCTACTTTGGTTAAGGTTTTCTGAGCAGGTGAGCTTTCCAAGTATAATCCCAGTTGCTTGTAAACACACATCCCTCAGACAGCACCTAGTTTGGATTTAACCTGCTTTGTATGGTTCTTTCACGGGGCATCCCACAGTAATCCCTGTTACAACCTGACTTTCTTTTACGGTCATTTTACAAACAGGAGCTCATTTCCAAAGCCTTCTCAAATTTCAGTTTCCACCCAAGCACAGACCCGTTTATGCATTTTTTTTTAAGCCAAGGAGAAATAGTTTCTCAAGGAGACTGTAAAAGTAATTGACACCATTGGCTGATAATTCTACAATGGCTCGATTAGTAACAGGCTATTCTGTTTATTTAGCAGCCCAAGTAAAGAGGCTTCTCCTTCCACAAAACACACAACTCAAGAAGGTGACCTGTTCTGATGAAGAGACTCATCAAGATCTGCTCTTAGCACTGAATAATGAGTTTATTCTAAACCTCTAAAAATTCATTTAAAAGGTGTACATGCATGTTCATGTCATGTGCGTGTGTGTCACGAATGTGTGTGTATATGTGTGTGTGTGTATGCAAGTGTGCATTTACCCACAGAGTATAGAAGAAGACATCAGGTCACCCAAAGCTTGAGTTACAGGGAGTTGTAAGTTTGCTAATGTGGGTGCTGGGAGTGGAATGTGGGTTACTCTGTAAGAGTAGCACAGGCCCTTAAGCACCGTTTCACTAAAGTCATCTCTTCAGTCCCTAGTCATACCTTTTACCGACACAGGAATCTAGCCTCTCAGGAAGACTGCCTGCTTTCTGAGACAACTTTGCTACAGAAAGGTGTTTACCTCAGTTTGCACCAATAGCTGGGTCCTCCTTACCCACACAGGCTACGAGTTTACATTTGTTGATGATTTTCCCTGAGGGTTGTAATCTCAGCTCCTCATGCCTCAGCTTCTGGGTGGCATTCAGAGGCATTGCTATGCACAACATGTGATCTTATGCTACATAAGGTCTGCTGGGCTTAGCAATTGTGTCAGAAATGAAGACAAAGCAAGGCCCTGGCAGAACAATGCCCTGGGGCCTAGGGGTGTTAGTCCTGGAACATTAGATCAGTTCTCAGCACTACTGTGTAAAGAGCACTTTATTTAATCCACAAAGCTGCTGTGGGCATGGCTAGTATATATTTCCATCAGAATTTCCAAAGTGTCTTTCTCACAGGGTGCTAGATGAAATTAGAAAGTAGAGATACGTTCTATCTCCATTAAGTCTCCCCTCCTCTGAGAAAGCCCCCAGCATGAAACTGCAGCTAGGATTGTGTGGTCTACTGAGCTTCAAGAATAGTGCACAACTGTGCTTTGAATAGGACAGGTCGTATTTAATTGGCATGGGGTTCTGTGAGGCCATCTGGATTCATCTATTTCCTGAAGCTTGGACAGTGATCTGCTTGAGTGTAACTGAAGAATCACCACCAGCACTGGGAAGTCAGGTCAGCTGTGCTCAGGGGCTGCAAGATGCTGCCCTCAGAGCTCTTGGGGACCCACTTTCAAACTCCTGAAACACATTGCAGCTGCTATGTCTGTAATGTCACATGTCTGTCCGACAGTGTCAAGTACAGGCCAGGCAAGGGGAGAGGAGAATTTCCACCTAGGGGTAGAGCTGTGCTCTGAAGCTAACATTGGCCCTGGCTTTTAGGATTAATTAATTATACAGATGAGTCTGATCCCTCCATATATCAAACCTTAATAGAGGCCTATTAGCCGGTAAAATCGACAGAATGAATGATCTCTGTGGGACACCGTTTGTTTTGGCCTATCCTGTTCCTCACCACTGACTGCGTCAATTTACAGTTCAGTCTGTCTTCCTGGTGCATATGTAGACCAGCCTTGCCCTGAACTGGTGTGCAGGGGTTTTCAGGCTGCTTGGTCAGGGCTTGTTACTGACTTAAAACCTTGAGTTCCCATGGAAACACAGTTGTTCTGTTCCTGACAACTCCCCTACAAGTAAAATCAATGCCCAAACTTAACTCCTAGTAGTCAGAGGTGACAGATGAGCTTTAAATTTTGATTGTAATGATTAAGGAGTTTTAATTTATCCTAGAGGCTGGAGAGGTGGCTCAGTGGTTAAGGGCACTGAATACTCTTCCAGAAGACCTGGGTTTGATTCCTGGTACCCACATGGCAGTGTCGATAACTCTGGCTCCAGGGGACACAACGCCCTCTTCTGGCTTTCTCAGGCCACAGGCACAGACGTATGTGCAGGCAAAACACCAAACCCATAAACTAAACATTTAAAAACATATTAGAAAGTTATTCTTTTTTACAGTTCTGCTTCCAAAGGACTGGATGATCCCATCGGGTTTGTTAGGGGGAAGAGTTGAGCTTCTTTTCCCAACCCTCTGTATGCACTGGAAGAGGCATTCTTAAGACACAGTCTCAGGTGTAAATAAGGAAGGTCTTCTGCTAAGTCATGTAGATCATCTGCCTACAGTATTTTAGGGCTCACCTTTAGCATGTTCACCCCCAGTTACTCAGTCATGACTTCTTATTCCCTTTGGCACATTTTGAGTTTCTATACCAGTTCCTCGAGTTGGAACAATACTCACGTTCTTAGCTGATATTAAATTAGAATCGTTTGTAAGTATTTTGACATGCGTTTTTTTTTTTTTAAGTTTAGTTCCATAACTTTGTAAATGAGTATAATCCAGAGACTCCTTTGATCGACTCTTCCTCATAATGATGTGTTATTAGCTCACTCTTCAGCAGGTAGAGATCCTTTTTAATCACGCCGTTCCCCAAGAATTCATTAAAGTACAATTAAAAAATTATAATAGCTTCAAATAAATTTCAAAAGACCACCAGGGAGTGAGGGCTAGATGAACAGTTGTGTAAAGGAAGCCTATTAGTCTTCCCACACCTCTTAGGAGAGGTCGTTCCAACGAACATGGTATTTTCAGGGAAGGAGAACTCAAGGACGAAAATAAGCAAATTGAATGTGTGAGATGCTCTTTCCTTGGTTAATCATTGATGAGATGATCCAATTCTTTGTGTTTTTTTTCCTGGCACCACTAACAACAAGGCTGAGCTAGAGAGAATGATGTCAAAAATCTCCTCTCTGGGCAATCACCTGGCTTTGAGTCATCACCATGCAGGAAGCAACATCCATAGAGAACCTTATTTGCTCTCAGTAGAGGTGTTTGCCTGGGACCCCAAGCTTCCAAGTCTCTTCAGGAGTGTGCTCCCCTGCCTGTTTTGCCTCCTTCCATGAAGTCAATAAGATTCAGACATTGGGCAGGCAGCCCCAGCTACCCAAAGGCATGCCAAGTGACAGCCCTGGGTAGGAGTTTCCTGCATTGCGTATGAGGTTCAGACATGAAGTTAGCACGTTGAATCTTCATTAGAGAGTATCCTAAGGAATACTGGGCCTTTACATTGGCTGACAGCATATGGAACTCTGAAGATAAAATGGCCTCCTGAGTTGTTCTGAATTGGAGGGAAATGGTCTATACCAGTTGGGTTACTAGATGTGGGTCAGTGAGGCAAAACAGGACTTTGGTCCAGGTTGTCCTTCTGCATCTAACAGCATACTGATTGCAATGGTCTTCTAGTATCTAGGTCACCAAGTCACTGCTTTGGAGGGAGTTCTAGAATGTCATGTCTACTGCAAGTGTGTGTGTGTGTGTGTGCACTATTGACTCCCAGTGTCACTGTGACTATTGTGTGTGCTATGCACATCTACATATGTGTGTTCAGGGAACTAGAACAATCCCCACACAGTAAATGGTGAAGTGGATATGTAGATGTTTAGGAGTCAGAGTGAGCTTAACACCTAAGGCCAAGAAGAGCTAGCTGCCCAGCATAGAGCCAATCTCATTTCCATGTGGTCTATGTGCACTGGACATGAGAGACTGAACATTTTGTGCTATGTGTGAGACCTCAGAAAGACAACTTTTTAGGCTGAAGTGATGAGTGATGCCCTGCTTGTAGGCTTTTTTGGCTAGCTACTTCCTCATTCCACAGTGTGCTATATTCTAGTTAATCTTAAGAACTACAGGTGAGAATGAAGGGTTGTCTGGGATGGTCTGAGGTTGCCCAGGAAGATATCCTGCAATCAGAGTCTGGTACAGTACAGTGAGAGTACAGTAGCCCAGTAAATGTCATGTTCCATAACAAGCTTGTCATGTGACCCAGAACTGACAACTGTGTGTTTTCAATGAGCTCAAGAAATGTATGGACTCAGTTCCAATCCTGTGAGATTTCAATCTAGTCTCACCCTTTCTCCCCTTGGTAAAACTAGAGGAAACTTCTTGCTAACTCTGAATGGTTAGTAAGCTTGATTTGAGAACCAAATACCATGGTAGAAGGATGCTGTGCCCACAACAGGCAGCTCACAACCACATGGAATTCTGGCTCTAATGGATCTGATGCATGCACATGTCCATGGCATCTCTTTTGTGGTTTTCCATGAACTTTGGAGGGGGTAATAGCGGTCTCATTTGGGGTCAAATACTCCATGTCATTTGGGATAATAGTATCTTGTATTAGTACTTATTTATAATGAACTCACAACAAACACAATAGTTTTAAAAATATCCATTTGTTTAGCACATAGCTGAAGAGTCAGAAGTCTAACAATACATACTTGAGTTCTCTACTTAGGAGGTCCACGCTAAGATCAGCATGCCAGTCAGTAGGTTCTTGTCTGTACTTCTGGGGAAGAATTCACCTCTAAGTTTATTTTCATTGTTGCCAGCCTTTGTATAACTGAGGTCCCTGTGGTCCTACAATGGAGGTGTTCCCTGAAACCCCATCTGCATCCATCATTGTATGGACTCCCCATCTGTGAGCCAGGGGTGGTACACTGAACCTTCCCCATGGTTCATTTCTCTAACTTCTCCTTCTGAACCAGCAAGAACTCTCCTTGTGTAGCAGGCTTATGTGGTTAGGCGAGGCCCACCCAGGTCATTTATTTGTTTCATGGTCAACTGACTTTGAAGCCCAAAATCATGCCTGAAAAAAATCCCTTCACAGCAGTGTCTAGAGTAATGCTTGACTTGAGAACAAATAGAAGTGTTATTTGATATTGAATTTAATAACAAATTCAGTGTCATAAACATTGGGGCAGCTTATAATTCTGCCTATCACATTACTATCTAAGGGCATTTCATTTTCGAGACAGTGCCTCAACTCCATATGTAGTCAAGGATGACCTTGATCTTGGGTCCTCCTGCCTTCTCATCCAGAATGCTGGGATTATCAGCATGTACTCTGATGTCTATTGAATGATAGCAGAGAGATGAACAACGTGTCAAAAGTCAGGTTTGGGTGAGAATCTAAGAGACATGTCATTACTGATGGAACAACAGGCCCGTAATGGCTGCAACTTTCTCCTGACCCTCAGCAAATCTAATTGCACCAAGGCCAGAGGCAATTAGAATTAACACAGGTTATTTCATTTACATGGGCTTTCAGCGTGGACTGTGGTTTCCAGCTGGATGTCATCACATGATTTCACAGTCACATTCTTCACATCTGTAGCTGGTCCTACGGTTTGGAGAGCGGCGTCCTGCAGATGCTCTTCACTACACAAGGCAATGAATAAACCTGACAATAGGAGCTCTTTGGTTGCTCAACAAATTGAAAAACTGTCACACACATTAACTTGGTAGACAGAAAGCAATGAATTCTATTAGAACAATGTGGGAGATTCTGAAGGTTTGGGCAAGTTAGGTTCATGCAATGGCAGAAGTAACTAGTCTTTCTTTGCTTGTGATAGGTTAGTTTTTAAACAGCAGGTTTGTTGTTACACAACAATACAACTTTGCTTTGTTAGTCATTATACCAAAGAGCACAGAGGAGTGTGGTACCCCGAGTTTTTAAAACTTAGCTTAAGATTTTTATTTTTTATATCTGGGTGTGTTTTGCATGCAGGTATATCTGTGCACCATGTACATGCTGTGCCCAGAAGAGGATGTTAGATCCGCGGAACTGGAGTTACAGCAGGTTACGAGCTGACATGTAGGCACTGAGGATCAAAACTGGGTCCTCTGAAAGAGCATCCTGTGCTCTTAAACACAGAACATCTCTTCAGCCCCAATCCCAGCTTCCTTCTGGGACTGCTCTTACTCAGTGTTAAGAGGCTACAGGGCATTTGAGCCATGGGTGTTTTCTGATACAATAAGGTAAGTAAATTTCTGCAACTGAGATGATTTTACAACACGTTCACTGAAGGAAACTGAAGAGAAAGAGCAGCTCCAGCCTCTGGACCTCTGTGTACAAGCCAGAGAAAACGTAATATAAATGGCTGGAGGTGAAGGGCTTTGTAGCCTCAGGCTTACATCATTACTAGGAATTGCAGATCACCAGTTCGCTATGGTTCAGGACCCAGGACAGAGGCAGAGATGTGGTTGTATGCCTTCCCGCTGGACTTCAGACACCAGCGCTTGTCATTGATGCACAGGTACAGGCTCACCATCTCAAAGAGGAAGCATAAAATTATCTCTCGGTGTTTTTATTTCTCTTCTGATGTATGTTTTTGCCTTTAGACACCGACTTCACAGCCAGGGTCATGTAATTGGATTTGAAGGCACTTTTGCTACACATCAGTGGGTTTACAGGAATGGAGAATTCTGCTTGATCTTGCCACTTCCTAGAACCGGAACAAATCATGCACCTCTTTTACCTTTAATGATACATTCTGAGAGCAGCAAGGACTTAGTGCTATTAATTAGAGCTGCTGAAATATTCAGAGTGCTTTAGAGGGAAAATATTCCCAGAGATTGTGTTTTTAGGTAGTTCTGTTTTCTAGGGATTTAAAAACAAGCAACAAAAAGCAAAGCAAAACAAAACAAAATCCTTTACACACTAACATCTAAGAAAATCCTATGTCTCTTTCAGGTGCTTGGTCTCACTCTACTGAGCAGCAATTGTGGGTAGAATTCAGATTCCATCAATTCCATCATGCTACATTGTCAACTGCCTTAGGAAGACAGGCTGTTTCCTTCTCTGGGATTCTGACTACAGAGAACAAAGGCCCTTGGATGAGGATTCATCCAACAACAGAGTGGTGCTTGTGTCTGTGTCACACGTGAAGGGGGTCTCATGCGCAGTGGGGGTGAAGCCAGTCTTGGTCTGCAAAGCTGCCTTAATGACTTCTACAAGGAATGCTTCCCATTGTTCATTTCCTCCCTTACTGTGTAATTTGGTGTGATCCTTGAGAACTCAGGGAAAGGCGTGTGTGGGTGGGTGGGGATCTGCCAAACACCTAATATCAAAGGCAGAAGGCAGGTGTTTCCATGTCTAAAACAGGAACCATTATAGCCCCACTCTCTGCAAGTTGTCCTCTGACTTCCATATGCATCATGGTGTGCGCACACACTTACACATAATACACAAACATGCACACATGCACAACACACGCACATGCACACAGGAAACAAATAAAATGTAAAAAAATAAACTCAAATATTGGTATTATTTGTCTACAGTTATATCACTGTGAACACACCTGATCTCATCAAATGTTAGCATCATGCTGCTGTGGTTTGAATGAAAATGGCTCCTATTGGCCCACAGGGAGTGGCACTCTAGGAGGTGTGGCCCTTTGGAGGGGGTGTGGCCTTGTTAGAGGAGGTGTGGCCTTGTTGGAGGGGGTGTGGCCTTGTTGGAGAGGGTGTGGCCTTGTTGGAGGGGTGTGGTCTTGTTGGGATTCTGGCCTTGTTGTCAAAAGTGTGTCCTGGGGCTTCTTGGGCTTTGAGGTTTCAGAAGTTCAAGCCAGACTCAGTTTTATTCTCTCTTCCTGCTGCCTGCCGATCCAGATGTAGAACTCTGAGCTACTTCTCCCATACCTTGTTTGCTTGCATGTCACTGTTTCCTACTATGATGATAATGGACTAAATTACCTCTGAAACTGTAAGCCTGCTCCAATTAAATGATTTCCTTTATAAGAGTTGCTCTTCACAGCATTAGAAACCCCAACTAAAACATACACTTTGAATGCTGTCAATAGAATTCAGCGAAAATTTGCTTTCTCCCCTGTATAAGAACTAATACAATATTTTAGATCTTGCCTATTCACTTAATACTTCAATGTAGTCATTTTCCAAACCAGAAGATAGTCAACTTAGCTGGCATAAATATAATATATGTTTACACAGTATGCTAATAAATTAGAATGAATGTTTTAACAAATCAGTACTCTCTTTATTAAGCTGTAGATTCAGTGCAAAGCTCAATGATAATTTGAGCAGAAACTTTTGTTGAAAGTGACCAGTTGAAAAGTCAAAGGCTAGAGCATCAAAAACAATACTGAGAAAGAACCATGGAGTGTACACACAACGGACTTAAACACTCACTGAAAACACAGAGTGCACACAAGCTGGACTTAATCACTCACCGAAAAGCTACAGCAGTGAGCATGATGCACAAAATTGCATTAAAATGCTGAATGTATCAGAAAGAAGCAAAACAAAATCCCAAAGTTTGCAACATAGTTCTGGCAATTTAATTTTGACAAATATGCGAAGGCAAATGAATGGAGAAATCAGAGTCCTGCACATAGTCATGGAGAGATTGAAGAGCCACCTATAGATGAATGGGCCTAATCTACATCTTCTCCAGCATATACTGTCACCTCAGAATATATCATAGCCTCTACTATGGGACATGAAGACATTAGCTTTCGTAGGGACACATCATGAAAAAGCTTTGTGACTTTGGTTAGTTTTTTTTTTTAAACTTTTAAATATGATATGAAACTGTGACTTATAAAATGATTAATTCAATTTAATTAATTAAAATTAAAAGCTTTTGCTCTTTGAAACACACTTTTAATAAAATAGACAATCCATTGCCAGGGAAAAGTCTTGACATATGAACAGAATCTATCAAGAAATATATATAATTAATATTGCATAATATAATAGATATATATGTATATAGGTATATACACATGTATAAACAACATATAATATACATCATACACATATATTATATATGTATATATATAATAAAATATATATTTATATTTGAATTCATATGTAACTTTTAGCAATACCTATAATTCCAGTACTGAGGAGGTAGAGATGGCCGACTCTGCCTCACTGGCTACACAGTCTACTTTATTTGGTAAATTCCATTTTAGTTAAAAACCTTGTCTCAAAAAATAAGGTAGACAGAGGCCTGTGAAATGAAACCTAATGTTCTCCTCTGTCTTTCATATGCACATGTGCATGCATGCATACACAGCCCACAGATGTTCACACAATGTACACACACACACCACACACACACACTTGCTGAGAGAACAAAGTTCTATGATACATATGACAACAAAGTCGAGTCTCCAATAGTCCATGCCCAGTGAGAGCATCAAGCCCGAACGGCTGCCTATGCTGGCACCCTGGATTCTCACAGGTGTGACGCAGAAAGAAGACCAGAGATTTACAGCGATGAAATGCTGGAGAGCTGAGCTTGGACAGGCCTGCACTGCATGTTGATTTTGGCAACGGATCCAGGACTGTTTGTATCTTTCAAATGTAGAACTACACAACAGAAAGGGATAATTTTTAATTTATGTAAATCATACCTTAGAAAATGTGGCTTAAAATAAACTAAGGCAAAATGAATACATTTCCAGATGAAGAATACTGGAATAAATCATTGGAGGCACACCTGTGCTACACTGCTGACAGATGACTCCATACGGTGACTCAGGCTGCAGGAAGCAGGCCTGGGATTGTGGGTCACAAGGATGTCTCTGTCTACTCATTTTGTTTCTGTAATTAGTTTGTAAGCCATGTAACTGTAATATGTTAGTACTGTTCATGTGTGATACACATGAGCATACAATGTGTGCTGGTGACTCTGAGAGGACAGCGGTTCCATGTTTCACATAAAGGAACCCATGTTGAAAAATGTGTATTTTGATCAAACGGAAGGAGAAGAAGGCAAAGGTAAAGCTAAAATGCCGGTTGGAAAAATTATATGTATACTAAGAAATACTAAACACAAAAGAGAGTGGTTTAAAAAGAAGGAAGAGGGGGAAAAGGAAGGAGAAGCTCGAAAAAGGGGAATTTCCAGGCCTAAATCCACTAAATCAGCATAAGCAACCATATTAAATGTGAGTCCTGCTGAATACTCTGTTATAAAAACAGTCATTGTCCTGGGGACAATGGGACATCAGGGCCTAAGTTTGTGTTGCTTATGAAAGATGTACTTTAAATTCACATGGAAAAGTTGGTTGGATGTAAAAGGATAGAGAAAAGTATACCACATAAACAGAAATACCAGAGGCCTGAATGGTTGCACTAGAGCCACACAGAATAGACCTGATTATGGAAAACATCCGTGGGGACAAGCTGGGGCGTTGTGTCGTGGAATTTGATGGAAATTGCATTGGATTTGTAGACCACTTTTTAGAGTGGCCATTTTCACAGTATTAATCCTGCCGTACTGTGGGCATCAGGGGTCTTTCTATCTTCTGGCATCTTCTTTGGTTGCTTTTTTTTTTTTTTTTTTTAAAGCATCTTCAGGTTTTCATTATAGAAATCTCTCACTTCCTTACATTATTCCAAGATATTTTAGGCGATTGTGATGATAGTTTCCCGATTACTTTGTCTGTGTTTAAGCAGGCTAACCATTTTCCTGTGTTAACTTTATATCCTGCTTCTTTGATGAATGCATTTATCATCTATAGGGGTTTTCTAGTGAAGTCTTTAGGGTCTTTCAAACCTAAAATCATGTCATCTGACAATAAAGATGCTTTGACTTCTTTGCTATTTTAATCCTCTTTGTCTGGTTCAGTTTTGTTGTTGCTTTCGTTAAGCTTGCAGGAGTCTATTGAGTAGGAGCACAGAGTGCGGACATCTATGTATGGTTCCCCATTTTATTATAAATTCTTTGAGTGTTTTCCCGTTTAGCCAGACATCAGGTGTGGGCCTGCTGTACAGGGCTTTATTATGTTAGATAGGTCCCTGTTTCCCCCGAGTCTCCAGGAGTTGCATCATGAGGGGATGCTTGATTTTTCAAAGATCTTCTCTGCATCGAATGAGATGATCACCTGTTTTTTTTCCCCTTGAGATTATTTATGTAATGGATTACATCTCTTTATTTACATATGTTGAACACCACACCCCCAGACTCGATCATACTGATATCCACCTGGTGAAAAATGAAGCCAGAGCCTCATCTCTCACTTTCCACAAACCTCAGCACCAAATAGATCAAAAGCTTGAACCTAAGATCTTAACCCCTGAGTCTGGTAGAGGAGAAAGTGGGGAATTCTACTGTACTCATTGTCACAGGAACGAACTTTCTGAATAGGATCACAGCAGCACAGGAATTATGACCAACAATTGACAAACCATGCTGGAGAGCTTCCGTACAACAAAGGACAGTACCATCTGAGAGGCAGCTGAATGGGGAAAAGTCCTTACTAGGTAATGTCTGACAGAGTGTTAGTATCTAAAATATACAGAGAGCTGAAACAGCTAAGCATCAAGAAAACCCAGTTAAAAATGGGGCATGGAAGTAAATAGGGCTTTCTCAAAAGAAGAAGTGCAAATGTGGCCAAGGAAATGCAAACTAAAACCACTTTGAGATGTTTTTATCTTAGTCCCATCAGAATGGGCAAGATCCAATCAAGCAGGCAACCAACCAACCATGTGAACACACAAAAAACACTTCTATCACCACCACCACCACCTAAACCCAAACCCAAATGATGGCAAATGCTGGGTGTAGGGGAGGGGAACAGTTACTCATTCTGGTAGGAATAGAAACCCCAGCAACCAGAATGGAAATTGGTGTGGCCATGGCTCAAAAAGCTAGAAACAGGTCTACGATACGATTCAGCGACACCACTCTTGGACAAGTGCCCAAAGGGCTAGATATTCTGCCATAGAGATATCTGTTTCTCCATGTTCATTCATACAGCCTTGATGACTTTTAAGGACAGCATATCGGAGCTGGAGAGATGGCTCAGCAGTTATGTGCGCTTGCCGTTCTTACAGAGGACCTGAGTTCAGTTCTCAGTTCAGCTGAACTGCTCACAGCCACCTGTAATTCTAGCTCCAGGAGATCTGACACCTTTGTCTCACCTTGGGTTGGTGTGTATACATGCACATACACATACACACATACACATAAAAATAAAATAAATCTTAAGAAAATAATAGTATACTAAGTAAAAACAACAAGCAAGACTTCCTATGACACACAGTTCCATCCCATGAAACCCAGAAGAGCTGACTGAGAGTGTTGAGCTTTGTGAAAACAGGACCCAGCTGCAGGAGGACCAGGGGAACCTTCCTAGGGCAACATGAATACTTTAAGCCTTGATGAATAAAATTTACACACCTGTACATACCAAATCCACTAGTCACCTTTCTTATTGCTGTGACCAAATACCCAAAGGAAAGGTAGCTTGAGGGGAAGAAGACTTCATTTTGCTTTACAGTTGAGGGAATTGTCCATCATGGCACGTTCACGTGGATATCAGGATGCTTGCCCACACCCGCTTAAAGTTCTGTTATCCAGGAGACATTGTAGGGTATGTGTGGGTGAAGAAGACTCTTAGTAAAGTATTAGGGTTCACGGTATCAGAGGACAAGGGGAAACGTCTTGCATGTTCTTATCTGTGTCCACAGGATCAATGAACATTATCTGATAGCTTTAAAATTCTCTTGCCTTTTGTTCTTCTGCATGTGAAAAGTCTCACAGAAAAACAACTGAGCAGAGGCAGCACTAAGCAGCAGTTGGGATTTGTTGTGTTTAACAAACACATGGCTGTGCTAGGTCAGGTTCTGCCGTCCACAGGGAAAGGTGGGTGATTCGCCCATCTCAGACTCAGCCTTGAAATAGGAAGAAACCCATGTGTGAGTAGCATGTTCATTAAGAATTCTAAGAGATTACTGTTGCACTTTCTACAGCTCAACCCCACAATGTGAAAATAAACAGCCTTTGTACATCGGCCGTAAACTCCCCAAGCTCACACTTTGTGTATTTATTACAGACTCCTTGCTGACTTTTGCTTTACAGAACGCAAACAAACTTGATTAGACTTTGTCTCTCACCGAATGGAAACGTGAGGGCTCAAGAAAATACCCACTAACTCTGCAAAAAAAAAAAATGGCTGATTTAGAATAAAAATGGCGTTTATTGCATGCGTTGTACTAAATCACCACGATCCACGAGGAAACCTTTAAATTACGCTTATTGTCTTTTTTTTTAGAGAGAAGCAAACCACACAGCACATTTGGATAATTTTTCATTGCAATAGTTGGTTGTGCAGATCCATTTTAATACTGAAGAGAAGATCGATCACCAGTCATAACATAGATCTCAAAGTGGCCGATGGAGCCAGATGACCATGCCACTTCGGTGGATTCTGCACCTCCTAATGTGGCCCACGTTTCCCCTCACATCTGCCAACACTCCATTGATTCTGGGAACATTTTTTTTAAAGTAAGTAGTGGGTGTTTTAGGGTCTTCTGAGGAACATGTAGGCTTTGAAAAGAAATGGCTCATAGATAGTGACTGCTTCTCCCTATGTGGTTCAAACCAAAGGAAGCCCTTTGCTAAGAAAACAGAAGGGAGTGGTCAGTGTGGAACAGTCACCAGCGTCCTGTGGCCAGACTCTGTCTGCTGATGGTTGGGGTGGTTGGTCCTAAGCACCCGGAGTAACAGGCTGCAGGCCGAGGTGCCCAGTTTTTGCGAAAGGCAGCAAACTATTCTCCACTGCTACACACCAACAAACCCCAGGGCACCCTGGGAAGTTGACTGCCCTGCAGAAACCAGCCATACAGGAAGCAGTAGCTTATCCCTCCTGTTTTCTACCTCTACTGGCTCCTGGCATTCCTTTTATTTTTATGAAATTACATCTATTTGAGAAGAGCAGATACCAACCTGCACATAGGTTTTAGTTTGGTATTGTGAGATTGTAGAGTGAGGTGAGTTCTGGTCAGCCGGATAAGAACCTCGGTTGCCTATTTGTTCTCAAATGCTGACCACCTCTTTCCACGGATAATTTAAGCCATAGATCTTACAAACAGGCCCCAGTTCTGTTACTGTAGCTGGGTGACCCCAGCAGTTGTTTTATTCCAGTTTACCTATTTATAGAATGAGGTTTATGACAGTCCTCATAAATAGAGCTACTATGCGAGATCAGACAAGACAGATTTTGGTATGTTCAGAGACTTGGCCTCATGCACGCCACAGACACACACCCAGTGCATGATGGGAATCAGTTCTACTGTGCTCTTCCTGCCCCGGGGCACTGGCAGAAACTCTGCTCACACATCATACCCCCCCCCCCCCCCGCACACACACACACACACACACACACACACACACACACACACACAGTCTCCCAAAGGCTCCTTGCTGTGAGCCACTCTCTCTGTGAGGGTTCCGAGTGTAAATGTCCTACAAAGATACTCCACAATAGAAGTGTGCATTTGTGTAAAAACAGACAGATCTGTCACGTCAATCAATAAAGAACATGTCTGCCGCCCCATGCCCCTCCCATGCAGACAATGCCAACTGTGTCGAGTCACGTCAGGCACATTTTCATTTTCCAGAATTATATAAACAGAAAATGTATTGCACTCTCCTCTGCCATCCTGCATAATTACTGTCGAGCTGACAGATGTTCTTCGTATCAGTAGCTCACCCCTCCCCCTGTTCCAAGTCTGTTTCGTGCGTGCATACGGACATTTTGGATTTCTCCCCATCGAGTGATGGGTCTCAAAAGTTCTGCATAGTTCTCTGTTTGGGGATAATATGGTGAGAATTGTTGCCTCTTTAGAAACCCAGTTATAGTATGTGAATGCTTTTGTTTTAATCCCAGGCTGCATCCCAGCAGGTGATTATAATTTACCTCATGGACTATCGGGGCAAGACTTTTGTCAGCTGTAGGTAGTTTAATTCTAGGGACTCTGGAGAAGACATAAATGGGAGAGCCCTGAGAAGGCCTGTGGCTGCAGCTGTTCTGCCTGTTGCTCCTGGTTGCTGTTGAGGTTTGTGAAGAAGTTGGGGCTATTCTGACAAGGAAGATTGGATTTGCCACAAGGAACTAACTCAAAACAAGGAACTTCTAATCAGCAGGAAGTAGTCTGTTTCATTGGCTGAAAGAGATTCACACCCCCTTTCCCCTCTAATCTTTTATTTTCTACCTAGTTTTGGGGGTTTGGAAAGGAGGTAGAGATAGAAGAATCCAATAAAGTATTTGTCTTAGTCAGGGTTTCTATTTCTGCACAAACATAATGACCAAGAAGCAAGCTGGGGAGGAAAGGGTTTATTCAGCTTACACTTCCACATTGCTGTTCATCACCAAAGAAGTCAAGAACTCAAGCGGGTCAGGAAGCAGGAGCTGATGTAGAGGCCATGGAGGGATGTTACTTACTATTACATGAACTGTTACACTTGTTCAAAATGCCCTTCATGAGAAGACTTAACCAAAGAACAAAGTCTCTGCTGGGATTTTCTTGAGACTTCCTTTGTCAATGCAATTAATATAAATCTCTTTACCTTAGCCCCAGGTAGACAAAGGCAAAAAGCAGCCACATTCTTCACCAAAATACCACAAAACAGTCTCTAGGCCACATACTGAAATTCTTCTCCTCTGAAACCTCTTGGGCCAGGTCTGCACTGTTCAAATTACTCTCAGAAACAAAGTCTACTAGGTATGGCCCCCATAGATTTATGTGTTTGAACAAGCCTATGTGGGCCAGGGAGTGGAATGTGATGGTTTGTACATTCTTGGCCCAGGGAATGGCACTATTAGGAGGTGTGACCTTGTTGGAGAAGGTGTGTCGCTGTGGGTGTGCGCTTTAAGACCCTCAAAATAGCTGCCTGGAAGCCAGTATTCTGCTAGCTGCCTTCAGATGAAGATGTAGAACTCACAGCTCCTCCTGCACCACGCCTGTCTGGATGCTGCCATGTTCCCACCTCGATGATACTGGACTGAACTTCTGAACCTGTAAGCCAGCCCTAATTAAATGTTGTCCTTAGAAGAGTTACCGTGGTCATGGTGTCTGTTCACAGCAGTAAAACCCTAACTCAGACAGTGCCATGAAAAATAGCACCAACAGGATAATATAAAACAAGCCTCTATGAGCAATTGTGTGCGTAAGCATTTTTATGCATAAAGTTTTGTCTTGGTTAAATGCCTAGACATTTGGGCCTGGATCTTATGGTTGATACGGATTTATTGTTTTAGGAAATGACCAAACTGTTCTAGGATGTTTACATTTTATGACCTCCCATCTCCGACAGTGGTGAAGAACTCCAGTTGCTGCCCGTCTCTGCCAACACTTCTGCCAACACTTGCCCCGTCTTTTTGGTTTTAGTTTCCTCATGGTAAACACAACAAAGTGTGGTCAGTTGTTTCTCATGTGTTTATTTGCCATCTGGACATCTCTAATAAAGCAATCGACTAATTCTCCACTTTTAGAAGTGTGCTTTTAAAAACATTTTTGTTTTGTGTGTGGTGTGTGTTATGGATAGCCTCAGCCTTGTATTTTGATCCTAGTTCCACCCTCCTGAGAGGATTGAATCAATGTTGTGGATAGCCCCAGCCTTGTATTTTGATCTTAGTTCCGCCCTTCTGGGAGGGGCTGCAGAGGATGATTGAATCTGTACACAGGTGATGTCTTGTAAACCTTCTGTCCAATTAAAACCTGTAAAATAAAGGCTAGAGCCAGAGATTGGGCAGTAGAAGGAGAGGCGGAGAAAAAGGCTTAGGTGAGGAGAGAGTGAGAGGAATTCAATATAAAAGGTAGAGCAGAAGCAGAGGCAGAGGAGAAGGAAGTCACCGAGAGAGGGAGAAGAAGCAGAAAGAGAAGCAGAAGCAGGAGGAAGCAGGCAGAAGGAAGCCGGAGATAGAAGGAAGCCGACTACGGAGGAGCTGGAGCTTGGAGGACAAGGACGCAGCCTGGATGAACCACAAGTTATAAGGGATCTCATAGCCGGGGATTAGAGTAGTGTAGCGGTAAATCTGCCCAATCTAGGCGTGCTATTTATATCATAATTATTGACTTGTGTCTTCCTTTACTGGTCTCCTTCGGTAGGAGATCCTACAGCAGCAAATTTGGCGGGTTAAATAATTCTTTCTACAACAAATTGGCGCCCAACACCAGAGGCCGATTTAAATAATATTTTCTACTACAAATTCGGCGCTTTAAACAACATCTACTACATGTGTGTGCTTGCCTGCATATTTGCCTGTGCACCGTGTGAGTCTCTTGGCTGTAAAGGCCAGAAGAGGGTATCATATTCCCTGGGACTGGAGTTAAATATAGTTGTGAGCTGATATGTGGGTGCTGGGAATCGAACTCAGGTCTTTGCAAGAGCAGTCAAGGTTTTTAACTCCTGAGCCATTTCTCCAGCTCCTAGAAGTATGCTTTTAAATCCTGTTTGTTTATTTATTTGTTATTTATCATTTATCATTTATTTTAATTCAAGGCTTTAAGATAATGAAGCTTTTTTTACCCCTCTGCCAAACACCTTTGCTCTTTAAGGGTGACTTTACTACAGGGTTAGGCCCACAGATGACTTGACTGGAAAGCACAAGGTTTTCGTAAGCTCTCCATCCTCCCCCCCCCCCCCCCCCCCGTCTTCTTTCCTAGGATCTCACCTCAGCGAGGTCTCGCCTCAGTGAGGTGCAGTCTGTAGTCCACATTTCAGCTCCATCTGGTCCATTTCATGGGTTTGGACAAATGTGTAATATTCTCATACTGAATACTTGCATCATCCTACAAATCTGACGCTCTTCTCCTGCCCCTCCCCCGAGCTCCATTTTATGTCTCTATAGTTTTACCAGTTCAAGCATGTCGTGTGGTTGGAGTCCTGTAGAGGAGGCTTTTCTGACCTGCTTCCTCTGCTTGGCTATAGGCACTCACGGTGGTTCCTGCATGACTCCTAGGCCTGAACACGCATGTCTTTCCTCAGCAAATTTCCCTTGAGTGAATTGTGGAGGCTTATGTGCCTGTCCACCATCTGAAGGATATCTTGGCTCCTTCCAGTGTTTTGACACTAACACTGCAGATATCAGCATGTGAACTTTTGTGTGGACAGAAAATGTCAGCTCCCAGATAAATATGGAGAAACACAACGACTGGACTGTTTGTGAGTTGTATAAGAACCCATAAATCAAAAATAAAACAAAACCGTGTCATGCCGATCCCCGTTAAGTCCCATTCCATCCTAACTGCCTCTTCCCAAGGAGATAGCTTTGACCTGGTGACATCTGATTATCAGTCTCTCTCTTCATAATCTAGCTGTCTATATAGAAAGTATTTCCCATATTTCAAGTATTTATTCATATTCAAATATTTATTTATTTTTATATTTTCCCTTGGAAGTTTTACATTACGGGTTTTATAAGAAGGCCTAAGATCCATGTTAGATTTTTATTGTTGCTGCTGTTGTTGTTTTGTCTGTAGTAAAATGGATGGATCACAGTCTCTTTATTTTCTACGTGGCCAGGAAATGGATGGTTCAGTACCATTTGATGAAAAGATTTCCCTTTAATCATTGGATTGCCCCCAGACCTGTGTAAACACATGAACGATGCATTTACCCGTGACGTAATTCTGAAGCCACCATTATAATCCTCTGCCTCGTTCATCCTGATACCAGTACCGCAGCCCTTCGTTACGATAGCTCTGTAGTTAATGGGATCGCAGCCCTACTTTTAAACAATTCTATCCATCTTGCAGGATGACCAGAGGCGCCCCGCAGAAAAGGCAGGTAGACCCTGAAAGAATGATCTCAGCTTCCTGTTTTCCTCTCCAAACCAGATGTCTCTGGTTTTCCCCACCTTGTTATACAGACAGCCACTTACACAAGCATGGGAGGCAATTCCTGTCTTGTGTCTGATCCAAAGCATAAAGTCAGGCTGTGGCCATTAAAAGCTGAGCCAATGGTCAATTTTTGTAGATATGTTTTATCAAGTTGAGACAATTTTCTTCTGTTCTTTGTTGAGAGTTGTTTTCTGAAGTGGGTGTCAGAGTTGCCAATATATCTGTCTATGGAGATGATCACATTTATTTATTTAGCTTTTTAATACAATGATTATATTATTTTATATAAATTCTTTAACATTTTTGGATAAATTATACATGGTCATATATATTATTTTAAGCTTTACTCTTTTTGGATTGCTTTTTTAAATTTGTCAATTTGATATATTTTTTTAAAGATTGATTTATTTTATGTATGTGTAGCTGTCTTCAGACTACCAGAAGAGGGCATCAGATCCTATTACAGATGGTTGTGAGCCACCATGTGGTTGCTGAGAATTGAAACTTAGGGCCTCTGGAAGAGCAGTCAGTGAGTGCTCTTAACCACTGAGCCAACTCTCCAGCCCCAAGTTTTACTTTTTAAATGAGATACAGAGAAATTTCAGTGGGTAAAGGCACTTGCTGATAAGCCCAGTGACCCAGTTTGGTCCCTGGGACACACATGCTGGAAAGAAAGACCTGATTACCACAAGTTCTCCTCTGACAGATGTGTTGGGGCATACATGTAAGCCCCATGCACACAAATTAAAAAATGGTAAGATTTTAAAAGTGGAAAATAGCTTTTGCTGTGGTAGACACTGGTTAACAGTTTTATGTGATGTGTTTGTCTCGTTTTAATGTCAGGGTGACATTACCTGGCTTAATTCCCCCAACCCCCGACTCCTAACTTTCTATAGGGCTTGCCCAGAACTGGTCTGTATTTCTTACAAGTCTGGCAGCATTCACTGGTGAAGTAGCCTTGGCTTGATGTTATCTTTGAAGAACGGCTTAAGCTACAGATTCAATTTCCCTAATCAATACAGGGCTACTCAGGTGGATCCCTACCCATGAAGCTGTCTGCTGATGTTTCCCTACTTTTCACCTGAGCCAAGGGATCCTACAAGACGTAGTCTGTCTTCTGTCTGTCTGTCTCTCTCTCTCTCTCTCTCTCTCTCTCTCTCTCTCTCTCAGACATTTGCTCCTTTCTTCCCAGAAGGGTCATTTTCACCTAATTCTCACCATTCTTTCTGACCTAAATCCCTGACTATTTTATTTGTATGACATTTCTAGGGTTCTAGGGCAAACTTTCATTTGTTTATGTCCTTTTTTAAAAAAAAATATTATTTTATGTATACAAGTGCTCATTCTATCTGCATGTACACCTGCATGCCAGAAGGAAGGCATCAGATCATACTATAGGTGGTTGTGAGCCACCATGTGGCTGCTGGGGATTGAACTCAGGACCTCTAGAAGAACAGACAGTGCCCTTAACCACTGAGCCATCTCTCCAGCCCCATGTTCTTTGTTCTTAATTCATGTCTTGGCTGTGCCTGGTCTTCCTCACCTTTCCTGGGACCCAGAGGAAACTTGGATTCTCTTAGTTGGAACCAAGGATCTTTATGCACAAAGAATCATAAACTGATTCAAGAAACAGAAAGGCGAAGCTGGCTTGCATTGTCCATTCACCCTCAGGCAGATGTCCTCTGGCCTGCTCTCTGGTGTGCAACACCCTCTCCATTCTCACTGTTAGTACTCCCTTTTCAAGTTCTCCGTTTTCTAGTGCTCCCTTTTGTAGAATGCTCTCTGTAGATCCATGAGTCAGCTCAGGCAGCTATCAAGTGACAGGAACATCTGATCCTCTTATAACTCAACATGTCTCACTCTATAACAGCCATTAGAATTATCTGGAAGGATTGTCATTACTGGGACCCTGTGTGGAGTTTTCCCACATTTGGTCTATGATGAGGCCTTACCTGGGAGGGGGCAAAGGTGCAGGAATACCACAGCCTGTGATTGCTGACTGCCATAAGCCAGAGCTCTTAGGAGGAGCCTCCTCTCAAGTAGATGAAACTGAGCAGGCTTTGACCTGGTAACCATGGTTACCATGGGTATCTCTCTCCCACTCCCAATAGTACCTCAGTGAGAGAATCCTTACCTCACTGAAGAGTGAGCAGAAATGGGTGGGTGGTGATTCCTCCCAGCCTTCAGTTGAGGCTGGGCAAAGGGATTGGTCTGCAGGCTGAGCTTGCAGAGTTGGTTCCATGGCTCCCTGAGGCCCCTGATACTTCCGTCCCATTAATAATTGTTGTAAAGGAAGATGATGTCTACACTCACACTGCTTCCTCTTACCTCCTTGTAGACTGTGCTATAAGGAAGGGAGGAAGCCTTTGGGATGGGAGAAAGTTAGACCTTCTCTTTTACTGTGAGGATCTCTGGGAAGTGGCTAGTTAGCAGCCGACAGCCTTGGTTATTACTTTTGGCTCTCTTGATCCTACCACAAGGACAAGGTGGGCAAATCATTCACCACTTCCCGAGTGATTGACACTCCACCTCCATCTGCCCCAGCTAGAGATCAGAAAAGCAGACCATGCCTTTGTCAGAGGTCTTCCATGGCATCTTACAGGTGGATACTGTGAGATACTTGGGAAGACTACAGCCAGTGACTGACTGTGAGGCATTGGGATTCACTACAACCCTGGACCTCAGTTTACTCACCTATGAAATGGACATAAATTTTAGCAACTGCTTCTGTGACCTTTTATGGAGAAAGAGTATTTGCATCTCAATTTTACACTCTTTTGGGAAATTCATAATAAAGTTTTTTTTTGAGGGGGGGGAATTTGTAACAAATTCTCCCACAATCAGTAAATGAAGTATCTGTTGATTTTTGGGTATGACACTTACTGTTGAGAGAAAGCATTTGTGTGACCAAAATCACACAACTGCCTTGGCAGGAAAACAAATGGGCAGTAGATTATTTGAGCACCTTGCCTTCACCTTCCTGACAAGGTCAAATGCATAGACCGGATGGTCCCTGTTCTCAAAGGAAGTAAGACAGTGAAGGTATAGATCTGGACTGTCAACCAACACTTGCTCTAAGTGACAGGTTGCGTGCACTGTGACTACAGCCACCACATCATTTTGTGCCTGCACACAGGCCAATCAGATTTGGCCTCTGGGAGATTCAGAATAGGAACAAAAGAATTAGTCTTTCTTCCCCAGCAGGGGAAGAGGGGATCATCATGGCAGCACAATTGCATGTTGGAGTTGGTGCCTCAGAAAGGAGCTTCATGTGTAGTGCCATGGAAGACCTCTGACAAAGGCATGTCTGACTTTCTGAGCTCTAGCTGGGGCAGATGGAGGTGGAATGTCAATCACTTGGAAAGTGGTGAATGATCTGGAATGTTCCATTGGCATTCCTTTGAGAAGCATCAGAGATCTGCCCTCCTGGGCTGGAGAGATTTCTTGCAGAGACCTTTGGGAAGCCTTCTCAACATGTAGGGTTCACAGGAAACTTCTCCCTAGGAAGAAAGCTTGGAGTAGGGGCTGGGCATTTCTACCATCTAAGAGGGGGTTCCTACCTCCTGCTCTTTATGACCTGATTCCTAGTTCTAAGTGAGATTTGAAGGCCATTAGATCCTTCTTAGTTGATTAATGGATGTTCTCTAAGACTTCAAGTCCATGGGTCATCTCAGGTAGTGGCAGATAGGTAAAAGTAGAAAAACAAACCTGTCCTTCTCAGTTTGATTTTGATGAGCAATTAACAATGAATTTCTTGATGTCATCTTATCTAAGATACTTTTGGTTCACTAAAAATCCCAACTCATATGTGTGTGGGGGGCATTGTTTTGGGGGGTATGAGGTAAGGCTGTTGGCTTTCCATGTGCAGTCACTTGTCAAAGCAGTGTTTGGTGACAGGAATGTCCCTTTGGTCTTTGTCAAAGCAAGGTGCTCCCTTCTTGTGAGTCTAACTCTTCTCTTTGGATTCTGTACAGAATTCTGTTTGTAGTCTAACTACAAACACCACATTTGCATTGGTTACTAAAGTGGAACATTTTCTGTGTCTCTTTTGGAGACTTCAGGTTTTTGATCATATGGTGTTTTTCTGGAAGCTGCCTGGAGAAAGGGCATGCGATGTTTTGCTAGAGCAGAACTTTGAGAGAACACATGATGTTTGGAAATGGTATAAATATAACCCAGCAGATAGTAGATGCTGCTACTGTGTGGTATTGGTTCGCCTTGCCACTCTTTGATGATCACTGTTTATCATGACTTCTGTCTTAGTCATGGTTTGTATTCCTGCACAAAACATCATGACCAAGAAGCAAGTTAGAGAGGAAAGGTTTATTCGACTTACACTTCCACATTGCTGTTCATCACCAAAGGAAGTCAGGACTGGAACTCACACAGGGCAGGAAGCAGGAGCTGATGCAGAGGCCATGGAGGGATGGTACTTACTGGCTTGCTTCCCCTGGTTGCTCAGATTGCTTTCTTATAGAACCCAGGATTACCAGCCCAGGGATGGCACCACCTACAATGGGCCCGCCCACCCTTGATTACTAACAACTGGATCTCATGGAGGCATTTCCTTAAGAGAGACTACCTTTCTCTGGATAACTCCAGTTTGTGTCAAGTTAACACACAAAACCAGCCAGTACAACTTTATAGAGAGAATGCACCAAAGAACTTCTGGTTGTATTCCAGAAGCTTCTTGTCACTTTCATGGACTTGGGCCAATTGACAGAGCTTCAAGGTTTCTTCTGATCAAACTGCTGTTACTGACTTATAAATGGTGTTTGCCAGGAGATGAATTAACTACCACTGCTAATTAATGTGAACTGAACTGCTGATATCCTGACAACACAGATTGGATTTTCTCCAAAGGATTATTTCTAGACAGGTCCATATCCTTTGTCCTATTAACCTTTCCTTTCCACTACCTCTGGTGGGCTAGAAGGGAGGTTAAAGCATTTAAGTACACTTACTAAAGTAGGTTTTGAAAAATATAATGCTACAGGTTACTGCCATTTAACCATCATTAATGAAATCAATGAATGGCATTTACCAGCTAAAGAAAGGAGTTGAAGCCCTGGGAGAGGTAGGGTGGAGCAGTTTCTGGTCCAGTACTCGGTGATGCTCAGAATAGGATGCTGAGATCCAGTTTACATTTAATGAAACAAAAGTCCAAAAGACTTGAGGGATTGGCCCACAGATGTATTGCATAATGGGAAAGATCTAGAATCCAGATTCTTTCCATCAGAAACTTATTAACAGTCAAATAATGATGTTAATATGAGTTGACTTTTCTTTTTATTTAATGTACCAGCTACATTATCTGTAGTATTTCATGTAACCCTATATGTATTTATACAACGGAGTATTAATGTATTGCTTATGTTACAAGTGAGGAAACTGAGACACAGAGAGATTAAGTGATGTGTGCAGTGTTGTGTAGTTACTGGGTTGGGGGAATGAAACATAAATTGGGGCCTGGGGGCAGGAGGGGAATGACCAAGCTTATGTGTATTCTAAAACAACATTTTCTTTGTGATTCTTAGGCCCAACGTGTCAGCAGCATTTGGGCTTGTTGGGAATTCTAAGTTCATACCCAAGGTTATTTCTACAAGGGTAAAACATCTGAGAACAGTGATGGAAGCAGTCTTCCAGCAGTCTCTGCCTGCAAGCAAGGAGCCACTCTGATGGTGTGGTGGTGTGGTGGTGGTGGTGGTGTGTGTGTTACTGGTTCTTCTTGTGAACATTCTCAGTCTCCAAAGGAAGGTTCTGTGGGTGCAGAGGATTGCATCACACTGAGGTTAAGGGAAGGACTTGGGATGGGGATTCGTCAGACAGTTGCACAAGGGATCTTACCTGGTATGCCTCTTCTTTCTTCTTTTGTAAAGTCGCAATGACAGGAATGCCTACCTCCTTCTGGGCTACCAGGACAAAGGAAACAAAAGAGAATGATCTTGGTTTGGGTATAGCCAATAAAATACAGATATCAAATTATATATCTCTTATATCTATCTATCTACTATCTATCTATCTATCTATCTATCTATTTTATCTCTATAACATAGATGTAGATATATGTTTGTGTGTCTCTGGAGTATCCATGTGAGCATGTATGCGTGTGTATGTGAATGTCTCTGTGTGTAATTGTGTGTGAATGTGTGTGGGGGGTGTCCATGTGGACATATGGTATGTGTGTGGTGTGGTTGTGTGTGTGTGTAGTATCCATGTGAGCATGTGTGCATGTGAATGTGTCTGTTGATGGTATCTCTGTGAGAGTATGTGTACACTGTATTGTATGTGTGTAATGTGCGTAGTATCGTATGAATATGTGTGTGAATGTTTGCTGTAGTTGAATGTATGTTGATGTGTGAATGTGTGTGTGCACTCTCGCATGCACATGTGTGTGGTCTGTGTATAGGACATAGGTCAACCTCGAGTGTCTCCTATTTTGCTTCATATTATGTTTTGAGATAGGGTCTCTCACTGAACCTGGAGCTCGCCAATTCAGCTAGCCTGGACAGCTGGGGAACTACAGGGATTTGCCCATTTCTGCCTTCCTGGTGCTGTGATTATGAATGTGAGCCACCATGCCTGGCGTTTACATGTGTGCTAGGGGATTTAAACTCAGGTCCTCATGCTTGCCTGGCAAAAGTATCATTGAAACATCTCTCCGGCTTCCAAATTGTAGTTTTTTATCACTCTGATTTCATTTCACATAGGCACTACAAGATCATAGGCCTTCCAAGGAATGCTGGTTTGGATTTCTGCCTGGCGGAGCTTCCAGATACAATACAGAGATGCCTGGTTGCATTTAAATGGCAGATAGAGAAGCATTTTTTTTTTCTTTTTTCATATAAACTCATGCAATATTTGGGATATACTTACATGAAGTTTTTGTTGCCGTTGGTATGTAGGATTTAAATCTGAGCTCCCTGCCATTGTATTTTGTGAACATATATCCTGTTGAGAAACCTTCCAGCAACAGGCTCCTGGTAGGAGAGTAGGAACTCCATGGCTCCCATGTCCTATTAGTTAGATTTTGTGGTGGGCATGCTTGTTAGCTTTGTGTCATTTTGGAAGAGGGAACTTCAATTGAGAATATGCCCCCACTAGATTGGCTTGTGGGCAAACCCCCGGGACATTTTCTTGACTGATGATTGATGTGGGAGGGGACTCACTGTAGGTGGTGCCAGCCTTAGACTTCTGGTCATTAGTGCTGTAAGAACGCAGGCTGAGCAAGCCAGGAGGAGCTGTCCAGTAAGCAGCTGGCCTCTACACCAGCTCCTGCCTCCAGGTTTATGCCTTGTTTGCGTTTCTGCTCTGACTTTCTTTAATGATGGACAGTGGTATGGAAGTGTAAGCCAAATGAACCCTTTCCTTCCCAAGTTGCTCTTGATCATGGTGTTTTATCACAGCAGACAAAAGCTTAACCAAGACAGTGGGGTACAGAATATGTTTATGTTGTCTATAAAGCCTTGGCAGGGCAGACAGTCACACCTGCCTCTGTATTCAGTCCCAGATAATGGAGACAGAGAGGAACAGGGTGATTCAGGGACCTGTAAAAAGTAACTCCAATTTGGCCGACTCCAGCTGGAAAACAAAAGCCTAGGCTGCTTTGTTCTGGGAGGACGGAGGCAAAAGAAAATCAACAAAAACAAGCGGCAGGCACATCTGAACGCCTGAGCATTTATTTAGCCCTCGGAAATGCCTTAATGTGGGGCTGGATGCTCTGTTTTATAAATCTGTAATTACAAGTAGTTTGTGTCGCAGTGATTATAAAATTGCTCTCTGTTTATTTAGGAACTAAATGGCATTAATTGGAGAGTGGAGAAGTGATGTTACTTAATTAACCTGAGGTGGTAGCCTCTGTTGAGAACCTATAACTACCAGCACAGGTGAGTGAATGACCCTGGGCAGCCATGTTCTGCTACTGGATGGGCTTTTAAAGGCATCAGTGGCTGGTGGCTCAGCGGATGCTCCTGGTGAGAAGACGGCTAGTGATTGACTGGGCTGTGAAGCTGGAAAGAGCCTTACTCGAAAGGTGACAATGTGGAAAGGCATATCCCAGAAAAATAAGACAGGCTCTCTCTCTCCCTCTCCCTCTCCCTCTCCCTCTCCCCTCTCCCTCTCCCTCTCCCTCTCCCTCTCCCTCTCCCTCTCCCTCTCCCTCTCCCTCCCTCCCCCTCCCCCCCCCCTCCCCTCCCGCTCTCCCTCTCCCTCCCCCTCCCCCCTCTCTCTCTCTGGTAAGCTTTTTTATTTACTTTATTCATAAGTATGATACTCCAAAAATAATGGTACAGTGTAATGTACACAAGCCAGTAACATCCTCACACCATCTGCAAGTACTACATATTATACATGATTCTGTAAGCTACATTTTATACTTTTGATTAGCTAGTTGATTAATTACAATAATTTTGTGTCTGTATGATGTGCATGTATGTGCTCATATGCACAGGTGTACAAGTACACACTTTTGTGTGTTACTATGAAGGCCAGAGGCTTAGTATTCTCCTCAGTCACTCTCCGTGTTCATCCTTTGAGATGACATCTCTTAGTGAATCTGAGGATCACCAATTCATCTAGACTGGCTGGCCAGAAAACTCCAGAGGTCAGCCTGTGCCTTTCAGCCTGTGTATAGCATTAGGCTTACAGAGAAGAGCTGCCACATCTAGCATATGTCTTGAGATCCAGACTCAGATCCTCATACCTGCAGAGCAAAACACTTGACCCATTGTGTCACTCCTCCACCCCGGCTTTTCACACAGTGAGCTGCAGAGTAAGTAGGTTTGAGGAAGCAGAATCACCATAAACCAGTGAGGGATGTGCTGCACTCTGATGTAACTATGGCTGTGATACCACCAAGTGTTAAGAGTTCCTCAGTCTACCATTGATAGACTTGTATGTGGTCTACCATTGATAGACTTGTATGCAGTCTACCATTGATAGAATTGTATATGATCTACCATTGATAGACTTGCATGCAGTCTACCATTGATGGAATTATATGCAGTTTACCATTGATAGAATTCTGTGCAGTCTACCATTGATAGACTTGTATGCAATCTACCATTGATAGATTTGTATGCAGTCTACCACTGATAGACTTGTATGCAGTCTATCATTGATAAAATCAAATTTCTGTGACACATGAATATGCATTGTTGACTTAGCTCCACAAATTTTCTTATAGGAATATACCGTATATTGAACATAATCTCCCTGCCCCACTCCAAAAGGGATTTCTTGCCAGCCTTCCCATCGCCCCAGGTCCCTATTCTCTACAAACCCTGCAACTCTCCATTCACCCTGGTTATCAGCTTCCCACCCTCACAGAGAAGGGAGGCTTAGGAAGAAACACCCTAGGCTGCATCTATCTAGGGGCCAGAACAAGACTGAACAAAAGCCAGGAGAAGTGTGATGGAGAGAGAGCTTGGGCTTTGTGGTCTCTCAGCTCTCTTTCCTCCTATTCAATGGGGATTTCATTCTTCTGCTGATTTCTTTCTTCCTTCCTGGAATTATCTTATATAATTCCGGCTAGTGAAGGAGCCAAGCTTAATTTGATGGCATGAAAAAAAAATGCACCTTTGCTTTCTTAAAAAGAACTAATGTTTTCTTTGTCTCTTATTTATGAACACAATAAACAGAGCTCTACTGGAGGGAGACAGCAAATGTACTGGAAAAGGGCGACATATTTATAACACTGTGATTGTAACATTAGAAATGGGCAAATTAAAACCATCCCTCAGCACGAGGGATGCATGCATGTGTAGACACCCTATGCATGTGTTTCAGACTCTTCTATGGGGTTGTTCTCACACTGAGTGCCTCGGCAATGGGGAAATGAGAGCTGAAGCTGATGTATTTAAAGAATCATGTGTTCTCATGAGTGAGCAGAAGCAAAGCAGGAAGCCTCAAAGCTTTTGGCTTCGGGAAGCTTTATGATTTGGAAATGTGGTCATACACCTGCCTCACAGGGCCTCACTATCATCAGAGAAGTTCCGACGGCAGTCAGCCCTCAGTTGTTGAGTGGAACACCCAGAAGTCGCACTCATAGCTACTGCAGTTGAGAGAAAATGAGCACATATTTTAAGAGTTATGAAGCAGGACATTTGTCATTCTTGAGAGAGAGAGAGACAGAGACAGAGACAGAGAGACAGAGAGAATGAGAGAGACAGAGAGAGCAAGAGAGACAGAGAGAGAGAGCAAGACACACATACCCACAGGGGGAAAATGAGTGAAACAGAGAGACAGAGAGCAAGAGACAAAGAGATAGACAGACAGACAGACACACACACACACACACACACACACACACACACACACACAGAGAGAGAGAGAGAGAGAGAGAGAGAGAGAGAGAGGAGATAAAGTCTAAGGAGAAGATTGAACTGTCAGTGTCATTCAGAAGGGAACTGGGTAGACTGTATGAATATTTTGCCCTGAAGCTGATTTACTTTCCTGGGGCGGGGGGTTGTGGTGTATGTAGACTGAGGGTATTTTAATTTTTTTGTTAATAAGATTTTGTTCTACTTGATTAATAGAGACCTTCAGTTTCTCTGCTAAGTGTGGATGAAGCAGAGAGGAAGGGTGAAGGGACTTGGCCAAACCTGGCAAACACAGGCATGTCTATGCAGTGGGGAGTCCTGCAGAGAAGGGCAGGAAGCTGAGCTCCAACAGCAGCCAGTCCTGTCAGGCCACATTGCTGCTTTTGCCTACTTATATAAATTCTAGCAGAGGAGAAGGGCTGCGTATGGAAAGCAGGGGCAGGGTTGGGTAGGACTGTGCAGGTGGACTCTTGGTTATGCTGTCTAAGACCAGCCAGGCTTCTGAAATGGCAACTTTGGTGGCTTAGAAATAGTAGGTATTCATTGCTCACAGTGTTGGAGAATGGAGAGACCAAGGTTGTGGCACTGTCAGATTTGGCGTCTGGTGAGGTTTCACTTCTGGTTCCAGAGGGCATCTTCTTGCTGAGTTCCCATGTGGCTGAAAGGCTGTGGGAGCTCACTGTGTCCTCATTTGTAAGCATACTAATCCCATTCATAAAAGCTCCCTCTTTGTGGTTCAGTGACCTCCTCCCAGAGGTCCCACCCCTGACATCACACATGGGGTCTTAGCATTTGAATCTTGGTTGGTGTTTGGGGGGCGAGTGGGGATGGTAAATTTACAGATACTGATTTTGAAAAGAAATGCCAGGTGGTTAGATGATAGTAGCCATGAGCTCAGCACTGGGGCAGACAGATGTGAGCTTTTGTATCACAGATCCATCACTTGTGAGCTGAGAGGCAGCTGTCTGACAGCTGCTTATCCTGGCTAAGCACTGTTCTCCCCATTAATGCCAACCTCCAAAGATTGCCAAGAGCTTTAACAACGGGCACCAAGCAGGAATAGAGTAGTGCCAGCCAGTATTGCTTTGAACTGTTTCCACACATTTCCCTTCTCAGGTGTCTCTTGGGTAGTGTGATACAGCGGCGAGAGAATGGGATTTTGAGGTGGGATATTTGGGCCGGAGGTTTCTTAGTTCCGTGTCTGCAGCAGGAGAGCAGAGAGTGGGTATTGATGCTCAGGGGTATTGTGATATAACTTGGCTGTGAAAATCAAATGTGACAATAGAGGTGGAAATTTCCACAGTCTCACAAGACTCACAGTAGGAACCAGCTAACCGGATCATGTGTGAGTCTCCCTTTGTTATGCCCCTGGAGTTTCCGGTCACAGAGATGAACCACCCTTATTATTATAAGGAAACGAGTAAAAGACAGTGTGGATCTGCAGTAAGCAGTTGGGTATTGTTTTGAACATGAGGCCTATGAATAGGGATGATGGTGCAACTTACATTCTGAGGAGAGAGAGAGAGAGAGAGAGAGAGAGAGAGAGAGAGGAGAGAGAGAGAGAGAGAAAGAGAGAACTGTCATTAATTACACCGTGATAACTGCTATTAGTGGGGACAATCTGGGCAAATGGAAGACAATTGCTCAGCTATACATAAGGGGTGTTTAAGTAATGTTCATTCTTTGCCACTGAAGAATAAAGGACTCTGGTCTGGGGACTTGGTTCAGTGGGTAAGGCATTTGTTGTACAAGCATGAGGACCCAAGTATGGATGTTTAGAAACTGCGTAAAAGCTGGGTGTGGTGACATGCAGCTGTAACCCCAAAATGGGAGAGAAGAGAAGCAGGTCCTGGGACTCACCAGCCAGTCAGACTAGCAAAGAGCAATAGGGGAAGACACCCACCTCCAGTATATATGTACATACAAATCACACACATACACACACAGAGACAGACACACCACACACACTCACAAAAACTCTCACACACTACACACACACAGACACCACACACTCACACACATACCACACAGACATCACACCACACACACACACACACACACATATACACACACACACACACACACACACACACACACACACCAGCCAAACAATCAATTAGCCACTACTTGAAGGTGGCTTTAAGGTATCTAATAATCAGATCTCAGAATTAATAGAATATGATCACCTTTGCCCTTGGATCCTAGAATTCAAGAGGGTCCATATTAAGAATGACCTGCTCAGCTGTGATGAAGGTTTTCCAGTAGCAATGAATATAAACTCATTCTGGATTTGAGCAGTCACTGTTTCTTTACAAAGTTTCTCTACCTGAGAACGAAGCCCTCCAGGAGTGTTTCTCCCCATGACCACATGAGGTCTGGCTTTGATGTTGCAGAAATACTTCTTTAGAAGAGAAGAAGCTCAGAAGAGTCAGTGTCTTCCTTAGGTGTTAAAAATAGCAAGCATTGGACCTCAGGCTGTTGATTAAAGGATGCTATTTAAACACCCCAAAGCTTGTGCCTTTTGATGATCACAATGAAAACTCCTTTTTTTGACAAATATCATCAATGAGTAATAAATTTATGGAAGACCATGGTTTGAAACATCTCCCTTTTGATCATTTATTAACTGCAAGGGGTGAATTATTACTGTATGGAGGACAGTCCACATAACTCCTTGTCAAGGTGATAAGTGAACACCTTTGAAAGGGAAGAATGGACCTAATGTGCCTATTGCATGTGCCCAAGAAAGAAGAATCACACCACAATCCAGCTAGTGCTGTATTACAATGGAACATGAAGGAGACACATTTTGAACAATTACTAGGGAACAAATGACCAATATTCTAATGCCACTGTCACAATGATAAAGAAATCCTAGAGTCACTAGCCCAAGGAAATGACAAATAAAGTCAATACATGGTAGTCAACTGGGTCATGTGTCAGAGGGAGTATTCTACAGAGGATGTGTTTTTGACAATTGATAAACTGGAATATAATCTTTATTTAGACAGATGTATTTTATCAATGTCAAATCTTCTGAACTGATGACTTCTTTTAAAATAATAACATTCTTATTTTTAGGAAACACATGTCGAAGAAGAAAGAAATGGCAAGGCATGATGTATGCACGTCTACTCCCAGTTGGTTCAGAAAACTCAAAATTTGATTGAGTGTGAGTTCAGAGATCACAGACCAGTTTGTTTGGTGGAGTAAATGTCAAGTCAGCATTGTAGCATTTAGGAAGCAGCGTTGTTACCACTTGCTCAGTTTGGCCAGGTTTCCAGTGAGGAACCAGAGTAGATAGCTGTGCAGAGTGGTAGCCGTCCAGTGTGCAGCTTGATGAAGAGAGGATCAAGAGAGCATTCGAAGCTGCAGACAAGGTGGGTGTGAGCAAGGCTCCAGTGATTTCTGAAGAGATCAGCACATTAAATAGAAATGTTCTGTTTCGTGCTGGGACAATACAAATAGTGACTTGAAGATAAGGCCCTGTTGCTGAAAGCCCCAGCGGGTGCCAATGTCCACTCACTTGGAGGTGTTCACTCAAAAGGTAAGCTCCTAAATAAAGACTGTATGAATGGCAAGCATCATCCAGTTACCTGGTTTGAACAGCCCAGGAAAACATTTCTACTGGTTCAAACACATGGGCACTGATTTAAGCATGGTCCACAGCGGGCCATCTACACCTTGAGCTAACAGCAGAACTTGTCCATCCAGAGCTATTTTGCACAGAAGTCTGAAAGAGTCCCTGCATGGATCTCTGGAGTGTGTTGTTCATTAAGCTATGAGAATAAAGCCCAAGTTGCAAATGGAGATCTTAGGATATTAGTGTTGTGTAGCAGTTTTCTCCAGGATTAAAATCTGTTTTTGAGGCAAACTTGCTAATACACAGGCTGTTAAGAGGGAGGTGAGACAACTGAATATTTCAAGACAGGGATGCTTACAGGAAGCAAGCCAACAGGATATTCTGAGGGACGCAAAACACTCCATCCTACAGTAACCCAAATTCAGGAAACACTCAAAATAGCCTCAGGAAGTCCATGAAACAGATCATATTCACTAGGTCCTCTCCCTAAGCATATGCAAGCAGTAAGCACCGCAGAGACACTCTCAGACCATCTGGGCTTCCTAGAGTTGGCTCCAGAGAAACTGAACAGTTTGTAATAAACAGCAGCTGATCGGCGTGGACCAAAGATCAGCCTAGCTTCCTGGGAGAGGTTCAGGGCCCTTGTAAAGGACCCGTCTACCTTCTGTGCAGCCTGCAGGTTGTGCAGTACAGCCTTGTTTCCATTTTCATGAGCCATCACCCATGCTGGGCTTTGCTGTTGCAGCTGTCTTTGGGTCTTTTCTTCTCCCATGAATAACTTCTCTGTCATAGTCCTGTAAGTAATCCCAATGAAACTCACTGGTTCACCAAGTTAGACTTCGGTGGTATATGGGCTGGTTTTGTGTGTCAACTTCACATGAGCTGGAGTCATCACAGAGAAAAGAGCCTCCCTTGAGGAAATGCCTCTATGAGATGCAGCTGTAAGGCATTTTCTCAATTAGTGATCAAGGTGGGAGGGTCCATTGTGAGTGGTATCATCCCTGGGCTGGTAGTCTTGGATTCTATAAGAAAGCAAGCTGAGCAAGCCAGGGGAAGCAAGCCAGTAGGTAACATCCCTCCATGGCCTCTGCCTCAGCTCCTGCTTCCTTCCCTGCTGGAGTTCCAGTCCTGACTTCCTTTGGTGATGAACACCAATGTGGAAGTGTAAGCTGAATAATACACTCTTTCCTCTCCTACTTGCTTCTTGGTCGTGATATTTGTGCAGGAATAGAAGTCCTGACTAAGACAGGTAGTCCATCAGTTTCCTATCCAGGGTAGGTAGACATTTGTTCATGTCTCCAGGAACAGTGGAGTATCACACCACAGCTAGACATGCCAGAGATATGAGAGGTACACTAGGGAATGTTGTGGGTTCTGTATGGAACTAGCCTAAGAGAAAAACCACATGTACTGACAATGTCAGGGTCAAGGTGGATAAGATATCCAAGGCCGCTGGAGCACACTGGATGCCAGGCATGGATATAGGGGGCAGTTCGATATTTTTACCACGAGGGTTTGATCTTGCTTTGATCTAATCTTCTCATGCTAGCCTCCCAGCCTTCTTCTGTAATGGGGATGTTCACTCCATGCCATGGTGGGATGAGAGAATGTACCTTGTTTTCTTGATGCTACAAGGATGTGTGGTGTGGTGTGTGTGTGTGTGTGTGTGTGTGTGTGTGTGTGAGAGGAGAGAGAGAGAGAGAGAGAGAGAGAGAGAGAGAGAGTGAAGCTTATAGGCAGATAAGTGCCAGGGAGTCTGACCCTTTGGGGACCTGAGTTCCTCTAGATTGATATTGTTAAACATGGAACCTTAGTGTTTTACAAATTGTGACTTTAGCTGAGTGGCTATTACTGAGGAAGGATCACCTTACAGCACGCCATGCTGAAGTTACTGTTTCCCCAAAGCCATATGAGTTTCATGGTAGACCAAGTATTGAAACATGAGAAGGCGTCATCCTAAAGTACTTGAGCTGTCAGGTATCATGGTGGGCAGCCAGAACAGTGAGCTCAGCTGAACGCAGCAGTCATGCCTTAGACCTTCCCAGTGATGTGCAAATAGACAGAAGAGGAGGTGACAACTCACTAGAGTTCTATTTCTCCAAGAACAACACCAGGTAAAGGTCAAGGGTACAGTGTGTATAGGGGCCAGTTAACTGTGATGGAGTCTCTGGTGAAGGCCTCCTCTCCATGGCTATGGGGACTAGAGCAGGAGGAGGCCTGAGGACTTGGAGTTGGAACATCACTAGAAGGGAGTAAAGGTCTTCACCCAGGATGCTAGCAGGAGGTCCTGGTGGAGGTATAGCTGGGAATCTAAGCATGCAGATGTGGGTATGGGGTGGCTGGCCCAGGAGGGTCGGAGCCCTTGGTTGTAGCTCTTCCACGCTGTGGCAGTTCTCTGAGTTACCAACTGGATCTGATGTCGAGGGACTTCCCCAAGAAGCACATCATGATAAGTCCCGGAGATGTCTTAGGATAATTTTTGAAGAGAAAATCTGAGCTAAGTCTGAGTGGATGTCCTCCAGGAGAGGTGAGTTGATCTTTCTACTCACAGGAGAGCCCACATAGGATCCTGGGATTTTACTCTAAGAATTCACATACTCAAGTTCTTCTCAGACCCTGAGAGCCCTTCCTGCAGGCACAGGATGGTGGATGAGCTGGGGCACGTTGTAGCAATGCATCCAGCTTCAGTGGTTGGATGAATGCCTCCTGGCACCATGCTCTGTATCTCCCAACTTCCATGTAGCATCTGGGGTTGGTGAAGGCTTCTAACTGTGTCATGCCCCAGCGTTCACCACCGAGCCAGGACCACCACCTGCCGTGAGGACTCTCAGCCAGCACATGTGGTGAGGCAGATCGCACTGTGGAAAGCTACAGAAGAGTATCCTATACTTTTCCAAGATTTAATATGATTTAAATTTACTCCATAACAAGTGAGCCAGATGTAAAGGTAGGAATTTGATTTTAGAACTCATAAGGTAGTAGGCAATAACTACAAAGATGCCTCATTTTCCAGAGAAGGAGGCGTGTCCTTGGTAATTGTGGAAAGACATTTCAGAACAAAGATATGGGGACAGAAAGAGCTGGTGTTAAAATTGGGCTATCAATCTTGTTCAGTAGCTTTGCCACCTCAGGCAAAGAACTACAGCAAGGTGAAGACTTCCTTGCTTGTAATTTTGTGGTTTTAACAGAACTTCCTTGAAGTTCTGTGGAGAGGATTATGAGAAATGGTGCTTTAAACAATGGGGCCAATTGGATTGCCTTAGGATTTTCAGTGTGCAGTAGTTGTAACTATAAATTCTTGTGCATGTGTGTTTACTTATACACAAACATTATACATTTATAATCATTCTATATAAATGTTTTCATAAATTCACTCATGCATGCTATTTTATACATATATACACATAAAATATACATATACACATATTTTATACATATAGACATATATAAAATAGTATACCTATGCACATACTGGAAGTGTGTATAAGTCTATCTGTAACCAAACTAGAAAGTTAGGTAGAGAAGATAACTTGGGCAAGATTTAAAGAATTATTCATTGAAAATGTGGCATACATTTAGACGTTGAAGAGGGTAAAATCAGGCTTTTTTTTTTTTTTAGAAGACACACATGTCACAGGATCATATTTGTTAGGTTCACTTGCTGTGGAGTCAAAGTAGACACTTCCCTAATTTTAACATTTTCACAGTGTCTGGAAGTAAGGAATGGAAGGTTCTCATGGATTATATTGCTAGCATTGTGTGTGTGTGTAGATGTGTGTGTATGTGTGTGTCTGTATCTGTGTGTGCAAATGTGTGTATGTGTGTGTATGTGTGTATGTGTCTGTGTGTATGTGTGTCTGTGTGCATGTGCATATGTGTGTATGTGTCTTGTGTGTGTATAGGTGTGTGTATGTATATGTGTGTATGTGTGAGTTTGTCTGTGTCTGTGTGCCTATGTGTATGTGTGGAGATGTGTGTATGTGTGTGCAAATGTGTGTGTGCATGTGGATTTGTGCATGTGTGTGTGCATGTTCATGTGTGCATATGTGTTTGTGCATGTGTGCGTGTGTATATGTTTACATGTGTGTGTATGTGCACATGCATGTGTGTGTTGGGTTGGCCCCTTCCCTTTCAGTTTCCTCTTGTCAGCTATCCTTTCTCTCCTCACTGTCTCCTCTATGTCCATCCCAAGCGTCACTGCTCACCACTGTGTTCTTGGTGAACCTTTCTCCTCAATACCTACATTTATTCATTTTGGAGCTTAAAAGAAAACAAGAAGAAAAAGTAGTATGTAGCCTAAAAGTTCTTCCCTGCTGGCAGTATCTGTCTGTGTTCAAAAATAGTCTTGAAATGTGGGTCATGTGAAGGTTGGACACGGAAGGAAGGGGGTTCTGACTCACCTCTCACTGGGGCTTGAGGGCTCCATCCCCACCCCTGAGGGATGCAGAGGTCAGCAGTGGTTAAAAAATAAAAATAAAAATAAAAATAAAAATAAAAAGCACTCTGGAGCTGCCGTGTTCCATCTGACAGGTTTCTGGCATGTTCCATGACTGGAGTCTCCATGAGGCCCTCAGGCCTGGGTACTACATCCCCACACCCCTGCCTGGGTGGAAATGTTCTCTTTCCACCCGATCCAGCTTCTACCTTTTCTCGAACCCACCCTCAAGTGCTTGAGAGTTTTAAGCAGGCAGAAATACCTCCACTTGCAGAACAGTTTATAAAAAATGTCCTACACCAAGGCTATAAAGAGAAACCACCCGTGAGCCTACACTAGCAAAGGCGTGAGAAGCCATTTGGTAGAGTATCTGCCATAGGATGTTTCCCGAGGGTCGTGACCTGTGAATGATGGACACCCTGGTTTTCCTTTGCTCTTACATATGCCATGGGCTTATTTGGTGGGAAGTATTCCAAATGTTAATCTTTAAAACCATCAGTGTGAAGACTGACTGCAGGATGAGAGGAGATGTGAAGGAGGCAGTGCAGGCTGTGGCATCCCAGACGCTCATTTCATTCACAAGTGCAAATGGAGTCTTTACTTCCTTTGACTCTTGCTTCCTTGTGTGTCTGCAATACTGACAACTGACAACAGAGAGTGAGTTTGGTGGACTTTGCTACAGCTGAGAAGATGAAAAAATTATTTCAATATCGGTTTTGTTTTTGTTTTGTTTTGTTTACATGCTTCCTGTCACCTGTATGCTTGGCTAATTTTAGAGTTCACTGAATGTGACATTTAGTTCAAAGGGGAAACTTGGGCACCACAGATCCTGATACAGCCTCCAAAACACAGGCATGGTTTCCAAGATTCATGGTGCTGAGCAAGGAAACCGATTACTCTGTGGAATAGCATTGTCATGTCCACTGTACTCATGGGGATGTCTGGTGACACGTTGACCTCAAAGGCTTGTGTTTGGGAATGCATTTGAGATTCTCCACTCTCTGGTCTTGCCTTTTACTACCTTTCTGGAAGTGTTTCTGAGTCCTGTGTAAGATGTTTGTCCTGCTTGAAACTGATCTCAGTCTTCTTCACAAAGCTACTCTGTGCAGAGTGGCCAGTCAGCCAATTGAGCTAGAACTCTGATATTATGTCAACTTGCTCATCAGACCTGGGAGGATATCCCGTATTTACCAGCCCCATTGTCTTTCCTGGGGAGACTGGGATCCTGCAAAAGGGTCATTTTGGACTTAACTTCTGGGTGGCTGGGCTGAAATTAACTATACTTATTCTGCGATGAGCTCTCTATATTTTAATGTCATTTAATAGTCTAACACTACACAGAGTTCTTTTTGTTATATTGTAGTGCCAGGGAAAGGTTGAACCTCCCAAAACAGACTGGAGCCAATCTGATGAAATAACAGTAGGGCTTTTTTATTTGCACTAACTCAGGCTCCTCAGGGCACTGCCATGCAGGATGGGTTTGGTGATGAGGAGCCCCAAATATCTATGGGGCAAGGCTTTATAGAAGGCTACAAGTAGGGGGTAGTGAGTGTACAAGCATCTAATTGGAAAGCTACTGTGGCCTTTAACATAATTGGCTGGTGCTGGGAGCCATCATAAACTTGATTTCTCCTCCCCTCTGCAGTGGTGGTCGTTAGGCAGGAGGCAGGCTTGTAGCCTGGGGGGTGCAGGTTTGTTGGAAGAATAACCTGGAGATACTTGTCTTGTTGGGGTGTAACCTGGAGACTGGAGCTAGGCTCAGGTTTTGTTGGGGGTTAACTTGGAAACTAATGTTAGGTGCCACCTGTTAGTTTGTCTGAGTTCAAACTTAGGTCAGGTTCTCTGAACTTAAAAGATTTGGCTTCACAATATCAAGAATTTATGCAAGCTAGAGATTAGGAACAAAACAAAATATTGCATGGTGCTGGAAGGCTCAGGTGTTTATGACGAGGGCCTTGTGGTGAGCTCTCACTCTAAAGTTGGTTGCCCATGAGTTGTAGGTCCTAAGGTGGTGCAGGTACTGCCTCTGATGAGCAGTTGTATGGTGCATGTACAGGTGGGAGCAGTGTTGGCCAGCTGTCTCATGTGATGGCTAGTAGGATTCCCATGTGATACACACTCAGGCTGGCAGGGACAGACATCCCTGGTCATCTACAGCGCTGACTGGTGATGATGACCTAATGCTGCTGCTGCTGACCTCATGCTGACTGATCTAAATATTTCATTTCCAATCCTCATGTTACTTCTGAATTATCCATGACATGTGCACCACCTCTGTAGCATGGCACCTTTTATTCTTTCTAAATATATATATATATATATATTTCTTGTGTGTGAGAGAGAAAGTATAGATGCTCAGGTTGAGGTTGGAGGTCTCTTCTGATTCTGCCACTTCTCACCAGGGAACCAAACCAGGTTGTTAGAATTGTGTAGCAAGTTCTCGAATCTACGGTCCCATCTCCCCAGCCCCCATTTCTTTCTTACAGTCATCGAAAGCTATGACTAGGTAGAGGCAGTTCATTAATCCAACCCAAGGTCCCTTCCCAACACATTACTCTGGGCAGCCTATTCTTATTGACTGTAACCACATTCTGGTCTGGACAATGTAATAATAACAAGACCCAGACATCAGCTTGTCAAAAATGTCAATTGATAATAGCACCCTGGATTGTAGTTTACAGTGGCAAGTTTCCTGCAGATGTCATGGTGTTATCGTAGTTTATTGTGCATGGTCCTATTGTCATTGCTGACTGTATTTCACCCCTTGGATCATCTTCTGTTCCATAGCAGTTCTGACTAGGATTTTTTTTTTTTTTTTATAGAGCTAGCTATGTACACAGGGGAGACCAGAAAGTGGCTGTTTTATCTCTGCTGGTGTAGATGGGAGGGCTCTTTGCTTTCACAGAGCCTTTCATACCATAGGCTCTTGAGCCATATAAACTTTGTCATTATTCAGGCAGAGAATATTCAAAATAAAGGCCTGATATTATCATCCTTATCTTTCATGTTAAACATTTTATACCAATTTAGTAATGGAACCTGAACTTATCTCATATTGGATCCTCCTTTTTATTAATTAATTAATTTTTACTTATTCACTTTAATCCTGCTCACTGCCCCACTCCTGGCTACCCCCTCCCAAAATCCTTACCCTCTCCCCTTCCTTTCTCCTCTGAGTGGGTGGGGGGCCCTGGCTATCTCCCACCCTGGAACTTCAAGTCTCTCCAAGGTTAGGAGCTTCCTTTCCCATGACATGGAATCCCAGCTAGAAAACATATCCCATGTACAAGCAACAATTTTTGGGATAGCCCTCACTCCAGTTGTTCAGGACCCACATGAAGGCCAAGCTGGACATCTGCTACATATGTGTGGGGAAGCTTAGGTTTAGTCCATGTATGTTATTTGGTTGGTGGTTCAGACTCTGAGATCGCAAGGGTCCTGGTTAGTTGAGTTGACTCTGTTGGTCTTCCTGTGGAGTTCCTATACCCTTTGGGCCCACAATCCTTCCTCCTATTCTTTCATAAGAGTCCCCAAGCTCCATCCACTGTTTGGCTGGGGTGTCTATGTCTGTCTGATCAAGTCAGCTGCTGGATGGAGCTTCTCAGAGGACAACATGCTCCTGACTGCAAGCATAACAGAGTATTATTAATAGTGTCAGGGATTGGTGCTTGCTCATGGGATGGGTCTCAAGTTGTGCTGGTTTTTGGTTGACCATTCCCTCTGTCTCTGCACCCTTCCCCCATACCTGAGTTACTTGTAGACAGGATAAATCTTGGGTTGAAAATTTTGTGGGTGGGTTGGTGTCTCTGTGGTTCAACTGTGGTTCATATCTGGCTACAGGAGGTGACCTCTTCAGGTTCCATATCCCCAGTGTAGCAAGTCACAGCTAAGGTCACCCCCATTGATTCTTGGATGCTTCTCTTATATCAGGTCTCTGTCTCATTCTGTCTATGGATCCATTAGATGATGCTGGGATTCATGTGTTCCTGAAATGACAACTCACTCTGCTTGGTTCTTCCTATGATCCTGAGAAGCAATGTGGCCCAAGGATGGTCTTGGGCATTGTTATCTATTGGGTGGGTTTGAACCTGTGTGAATTGTCTCTGCCAGAACAAGAGGGAACCAGCTATGGGTTCTGTAAGGAAGATCTGGGCTGCAGCAGACACTCAGCTTTGGACACAGCTGGCTGCTCCTTTCTGAAAGACATTTACTGTATCATTTTGTGTTGTTGTTGTTTTAATGGCAAAGGAACTTGTCTTTGTTTAAGGAGGAGAGAGCTTGGGGACATTGAAGATGGCTGTAAAGGAAATGAAGATGCAAAAGGTCATACTGAGGCTGCATTTGGCAGTCTGACAGGTCTGTTAGATCTGGATTTAGAATAAGTGTGGTGTGTGTGTGTGTATAAATGGGTAGATTTATGTGTGTGTGTTGCTCTGTATATATGTGAGTGTATGTATATATGTGTCTCTGTGTATTTGTGTGTATACATATAAATGTCTGGATATATATGTCTGCATGTGTATATATGTATATGTCTGTGTGTGTATATATGTACATGTTTGTGAATATGAATGTTAAAATGCAAGTAGAGTTACCAGTGTTAATATCCATAATAAAAGTTAATGTATATGGGGTGCTAATAGTCCAGGCTCCCTTTTTATTAGTGACATCAATTTAACACTATTGGGGAACTGATTAGATGCAAAGTCTCCCTGTACTTGCTATGGAAATAGGAGTTAGAACCACTTTCCTCTGTTGTTAATTCAGCTTTTAAAACAGAAAGTGTTGGCAGGACCCTGGCAGTAAACAATTCCAAACATTCCCTGATCACTGTGGCAGCCAGGAAAATGAATATTAATGAGACCATGTCCTGCCACTGGTACAAATGCCCCAGGCTTCCTTCCTGACTGGGGAGGGGACGACTTGACTCATCAGCTTGCCTTGGACATGAATAATTCTACTCAGAGGTACCATCACAGGCATTCTGGGGGACATTTTTCTTTCTGCTGCTTTGGACACCCTGATGAAGAACACTGGACCCATGCCACAGGTCCTTTCAGTGACGGGCTCCTTGCTTTTCAGTGTTTGGTGGTAGCAAGATGGACGTATCTGTGGGACAGGCAGAGCTCTCAGAGGGAAATTATTTTATTTTTATTGTTTTTATTTTGTTTATATTGGTGCATGTTCACTGTACGTGGCAGTGGGTTTCATAAGGATGTTTATATAAGTATATCTTACACTCTGCCACCCCAACCCTGCTTTTCTTTCCTGCCTCCTCCTCTAACTCTTGTTAGTCGTCTTCGTCTTTCTGGACACTTTCATGTCTACTTTCACGTCAGGTATGCATGATGACTTTATGTCCCTATAAATAGTAGGATCCACAGACAAGAGAGAATGTTATGTTTGTTGAATCTGAGTTAATTTTCTTGATATGATGTTTCTCGGTTGTATCTATTTTCCTGAAGATGACATAATTTCATTTGTTTTTATGGATGAAAAAGTCATATACATTTATATATACTGTTTTCTGTATATTTATATATTATTGTTTTCTTTCTCTGTTTTTTTCTGTTACTAGATAGCAAGGTTGGCTCTGTCCCTTTGCTAGTGTGATCAGGGTTACATTACTGTCAATACAAGCATCTCTGTGATACACTGCTTGGAGTTCTCTGGGTGAACACCTGGGGTGGTGTAGCTCGGTTGTATTCTGTGCCTGGTTTTAGTTTATTAGGGAACTCCAAATGGTCACCACAGGGTTGATCTAATTTACAGTATCTCTAGCAGCTGGAAGAGGCTCCTTTCAGGGAGAAATGAGTTTTAAATGATCCTAATTTGGCTCCTGATCCAGAGCTTTGGAGAAACCCTTTGACATAAGCTGGAGACCTGCTCCATCTCCCCTTGTGCAGCCCACTCTTCCCCGGGATGTCTGCTTGTGAGTGTTCGGGACCCTGGATTGCTGTGTTAGGCATAATCATGCTTCATTGAGCCTGGTAATACCAAACCTGATACATTCAAACCATCACTGTAGACCTTCTGATACATGAGTGTCTTGCGATCCTGAGGATGTTTTAAGGGTGACGACTGTTGGTCCTTTTACTCTAAATGGTCCCTCATGACTGCAAAAAATTTCTCTGTTACAGTCTAGTAAGATATTGTTTGTCTGTGTGATTGGGTCTGAGGGGTGCTTGCTGCAGTTTTGAGCCAGAGGTTATAAGTACAGTGCCACTAATAAGCATTTGCTTCCAATAGTGAACACCCTGTTTGTTTATTGATGTCCCTGAGGGCAAAGGTGGTCCCACTCACCGAGCTGTTCCCTAGGATTCATGGTGGCAAAAAGGGAAAATCACTTGGGTTTTTTTTCTAAGTTTCACAGAAGTTCTGTGTTTCTATGTAACAGAACATGCAAGCAATCTTCTAGAGAAAGGTTTCAGTTATCTCAGAGTGATAGTGACAATTTACTGCTTAGAGAAGAAAAGGAGAGTCAATACCTGTATGGCACAAATACAGAAAGTTTGGGATCACAGGAAATCTGATGGAGGGTCTTCCAACACATAGCACCAACATATGCATCAGTCTGGTTCAACAGAGATGAGTTTGAATGCAGGACTTCTGTGTGACTCTGTGTGTGTGTGTGTGTGTGTGCTATAGCTAATATACCATATCTATGTCATATCATCTATCTAGAGAGATTCAGGAGTGGCTAAGTCATCTGAGAGGAGGAAGAGAGAGAGGAAAGGAAATAAGGACACAGCCTGACTGCTATGCTGAAGCATCTAAATGCTCTACAGGGCTGGCAAGCCCGTGTTGCCCTAGTGGCTATACCACTGCTGAGAGAATCTTAGGGAGACAGAGATGATGGTCAAACTGTGGTGTGTCAGTTTTGCTGGAGCTTGAGGCATAAGATTCTGAAGGGTACCACCATTCATTTCTGGGAGTTTCTGTCTTTTCAACATAAAGCAGAAAATATCCCTTCATTGAACACACTGTATTGCGCATATGCTAGCTATATCTCGAGCATCAAAGGCTGTGCAAGGGACCGAAGAGGGAAGTCAGGTCCCAGCATTGCATGTTCAGCTGCAGCCTGCTCAGCTGACTAGCTCACAATGGCAGAGTGAGATTTAGAGCTCAGGGCTCTTCTCATCTTGTGTTCCCCTGTGCATTGGTCAAGATCACAGACTGTGGCCAGATTGAGGCTACAGCTGGCTATTTGAGGCTATTGTCACTCCAGAATGCTCATCTCTTCATCCCTTCCTCTTTAGGGGGGTCCTCCTTTGATTGGGGGATCCTCCTTTGACTAGGGGGGGTCCTCCTTTGACTCGGGGTTTCTCCTTTGACTAGGGGGTCCTCCTTTGACTGGGGGGGTCCTCCTTTGACTGGGGGTCCTCCTTTGACTAGGCACCACACAGGTATTTTTCTGCTGTGCTTGCTGAGCTGGCAGCAGGCATTGATTTTCATGTTCCCGTTTAGTGAAAATGAAAACTTTCATCTCCTTTTGACTTTATACAGCAGGGTTTTGAGTACTCTCATCTTTGCTCAGTGAGGGGTCTACCTGCATCTCAAGAGATAATGCATTGCACTTGGGGGCACTTAAGCAAAACTGGTGCCCACTAGTTACACAAGGGTGGGCAAATTCTAGCTTTCTGCAACCTGGTTTCTATTTCAAACAAGGGCAACACACCTTCTATTAACCACTGTGATTGGAGAATGTGTTGAGAACAAGGAAGCTCTCAGTATAGAATTTTATATATACCAGCTATATCTACATTCCATACCTACAAATGCCACTTTTATGAGTTGAAAACCTATTAGGTTTCGGCATTTTCATGTCATACAACCAAAAATTAAGACATAGGTGAAGGTTTTTTATTAGAAAACTCCCTTATCCTCTGTGGGGTTAGGAAGTTGTGAATTAAGTCTTCCCCAAAAGGTGAAGGGCTGGTTGGTCAGTAATAGTGACCAGCTGGGGTTACCTGTCAGTGAGGCATATCTAATTAACCAGACATTTTTGATTACTCCTAATGAACACAGATTGTTTGAGCTTGGGCTTCATTGGCTTTGGTTTTGGTCTCTGGGTTTTACTACTTTGTGCCCGTGTTTTAGCACAGTTCATAAAGCTGGTGACCAAACTTTTTAAAGTAGACCTTTGAGACTGTAGTCCAGGGTTAGTGCCAGAGCCTAATGAGGTGAGACTCAAAGCTGAGTGCTTCTGTGAAAAAGAAGGACTCAATAACAGAGCAGACAATTGAGTCAAATGCTGGGGGTAGCGGATGCTTGTTCCCAGGTCCCATGCCACATGTAACATGATTCAGAAGAGAAGATCCCAACCCTGAAGTGCAAAGAACAGAACAAAAAAGAAAAAGAATGATCCAATCATATTGATCTGAAACAATGTTTGAGGTTGACTGCCAAGAGGGGGAAAGAGCGAGCCGTAATGCAGCCGGTGTGCTTGCTCACTCTTTCTCCTTTGTCAATAATAAGTGTGGAGATTAATGAGGCAGCTTCAGAGCCACAGCCACGCATGTCTCCTAAGGGGGCACCGAGGAGAACCTCGGGCCCATTTTCCTTTTTTACTGCATCGGGCCATTTTTGGGTGACATGCCCAGATTTCATTTCCATGCCTGCTGTCTGTGCACCATGGCCAATTCTGAAATTTCTAAGCCTCTATTTTTTTCTATGCACATAAAAGCAAGTAATATTTACTTCTGTAAACTACTTCTGTAAACTGGGAAGGTGACATAACAAACCACACATGAAATATAATAACAGGTCTGGAGAGAAGACCCCACTGTTAAGAGCATTTGCTGTCTTAGAGAAGGCTGGAGTTCAGATCCAGTACCAGTTGTGAGGAGGCTCACAACTGCTGGTAATTTCAGCTCTGAGAAGTCTCACACCATCTTCTGGGCTCAGCTTATTCCCTTCACCTCTGTGCCCATGCACATGAGCACACACACAGGTGCATACACATACACATACATTAAAAAAATAACTTTCAGGAAAAGAAATACTGTAATAAGACACATTTAAAAAATAATAGTTATAACCATTACGAGTGTGTTATTGTGTTTTCTGTAACAAATTGCTTTATATTCAGGAAAAATATCTTCTTAAAGGAACTTGCCTGGAGAGACAGTTACTCAAATTCTACATGAAAACAACTGAATTAATAAAAGACTACATAGAATGACCTATGTATGTAGAAGTCAGAAGAGTTCCCGTGGATATTAGCTGACTCAAACTTAAAATACACAAAAGAATTCACTTCTCTTTCCAGAGATTCATAAAGCTGGTTGCATTCATGATGTTTTATCCTGTTGACTGGTGCCATGCCTTGTGATATAGAAAGAAGGCAGGTTCCTGACACATCTCTGCCTGTTATACTTGACCATGGAACACCGAGGTTAGTATTTTCCAAGGCTCTTGGCCTTGGAGAGGACACAGGTGACTTAGGTGACAGCCAGAACTCTGGAAAGTCTTGTCCTCAGAGATGACTTAGCCTTCAAATGGGCAAGAAGATGGCATTTCTGAGGCCAAAATAGAGATCATGTGAGACAGAAAATGGCATTGGCTTGATATAGCAAGTCAATTGTAGAGGAATTTTAATTCCCAACATGGCTGCTCTGGCAAGGGATCACATCCAAAAATATGATTCTGCAGGAAAGCAGACACACCATGGATTACAGTATGATCTGGCTGGAATACAGACACACCCTTAGTACACTTCTTTAATCCCTAACAGAGAAGGTAAGGTTAGTTCGTAGAAGGAAGCAGCCATGTTTGAAAGTGGCGTCTAAGTGAGGGGCAGGCAAAGTGACAAATCAGAGAAAAATTTGACAGAATGAGTCAGAGATAGGATACTCTCAACTCACACAAGAACAGCAGAGGGAGAGAGGCTACATAAAGAGCAGGGAGAGTGAGGAAAAGATGTGTGGTGTGTGGTGTATGTGTGATGTGTGGTGTGTGTTTTGATGTGTATGTGTAGTGTGTGTGTGTGATGTGTGGTGTGTGGTGTAGTGTGTATGTGTGATGTGTGATGTTTGTGTGTGTGTGTGATATGTGGTATGTGGTGTGGTGTGTATATATGGCAGTTTCACAGAGACAGTTCTATAGAGAGAGGTTACAGAGAGAACAAGCTAGATACAGGTGAAGATAGAATGAGCCAGAGAATAAGAAGGAGCCAGAAGATTAGAATAGATATAAGTATAAGGCCAGGCAGAACAATTTAGTCAGAAGCCAAGAGGAGCTGGATTGAATCAGTCCGCTTGGAAGATTAGATTCTATGGAGGCTGGAAGCTTCTAGGCCTAGGCCTAGGGATAGTTAGAACAGAGAAGGAAGTACCCAAGCCATGTATTTGCACAGCTTGTGTGCAGTGCTCATCTTATTCCATCATCTGAGGAAATAAAAACATTTACAGTCAATGTTGGTATACCAACATGCAGACCCAGTTAACTGACAATATGTTTTCATGTTCAGCCTCACCTTCTAAGACTGTACAAATGTGGAAATAGAGCCTTACCAAGCCTCCAAATGAGAACACAGCCCAACTGCCATCTCTATGTCATCCCAAGGATACCCTGAGAAGAGAACCTAGCTGGGCCTCATGGGAAAGTACAACTCACAGAAACGGAAAGCTAATTATGCATGTTATTGGACTCATGAAGTTGGTGGCAACTTGCTAGATACTAGTAGACAGCTAACAGATCTGTATTAAAACAATGGTTTATGGAGGTTGCTGAGAAAGAAACTCAGTGACTAAGAGCATTCACTGCTCTTGCAGAAGATCTGGGTTCTGTTTTTATCATTTCACATGGCATTTGATGACTTCCTGTATCTCCAGGACCAGGGAACCCATCACCCTCTTCCAGTCTCTGCCAGTGGTACACACACAGTGCACACACATGCAGACAGACACTTAAAGAAATTAATCTTTAAATAGTTTATCTTCTCAAGGTTGCTTCCCAAAACCATAAAGATAAAGACTGTAACAGTGTTCAGAGTATCCAAGTGTATTTAAAGAGGACCATTATTTAAAAATAAATTTGGCCATTGCCTTGTGCCTGCAGCATATTGTTTTCTGAAAGATGCTGTCTCCAGGTTTGCCTGAGCTATCCACATTGTCACTACTCTGACTGTGAGGATGACCACTTCCCTGAGTACACAGATATCATGAACATTTTCTCTTCCCAATGAGAAGCTCTTCTTGAAGAATTGATGCGTGTTCATTGTTCATGGAACTGGGTTTCATGAGGATATTTGGTACAAGTTTAAAATGCACTTTGAGCATATATATATATATATATATATATATATATATATATGTATGTATGTATATATGTATGTATACATGTATGCATGTATGTATGTATATATGTGTATGTATATGGTACTATAAATGATTTTATATAGTTATATAAAATTCAGGAACTAAAAAACAATAAGAATATACCCAATATTTTTCTTTCTGAGACAGACTTAATTAGTCTGATATGATAATCTCCAGTGTTATGCGCTTTCCTGCAGATAATAGTTTTGTTCATCTTTACAACTGGATAAAATATTGTAGTGAGTGAATAGACATAATATTTTCCTTGTTCCTCAGTCACTGTGCATCTAGGTTAGTTCTGTAAATTAGCAATTATGAATTAAACTCCATTAAATCACACAGAGACTGCTGGATCTGTTTCAGTCTTACAACGTGCAAATTCTCTGTATCAGAAGAGCCTCCAGAGATCCATTTCTGTGTATAAGACACACTATAAAGTATAAACCAAATTTGCTTAGCTTATGACTTCCTGTCCCATAGCAGGATGTTTGCTGGGTAATATTTCTATGTCATTGCCCTCCAGTTTGTGTGTGTAGATAGCTCATCCCTCCCTGTAATGAGCACTTTGTTTAGAGGCAATATCTTCTCTGCCCCCTGGCAAAGCCCCTCAGGCAAGAACCTGGCCAGTCTCTAGCCTTGTGCTTGTTTATAGGGTGAGTCACTTGCTCCAGGCTGCCTTCCAGGCTGCCTTCGCAGGAACAAGGATTCTGGAAGAAGTAATACAGAATGCTTCTTTGTTGTAAGACTCTTTCTGCCGGGGCAGATTCTAAGCCCTTCCTTTCACCATTGGTCTCTGGTTTCCAACGGCAGCATCCTTGCCAGTTTCCCATCGTAATGAGGAAATATAACATAGAGAGTCTTCACTAACTCAGAATTATACATACATTATGTATGTGTACTTATAGGATGTGTGTTATTCTTGTTCAAAAATCATTTCTAGGGAAATAATTAGACAGTAAATGTGTGTAATAAAGTCATGAATGTGCCAAAGCCTATGCTGTCTAAAACTCACTTTACTATTGTTCTAAGCATCCTTTGGGAAGCCTGTTGACAACCATGTTCTAAGCATCTTTCGGGAAGCCTGTTGACATACGTATATTACAAGCTTCTAAACTGAGATTTCACAGACTTGGTAGCTTTTTAAATCAAAATTAATTTTCTTGAGGTTCTGGAGGCTTTAAGTCTGGGAATGGTTGACATTAGAGTTGATGTCCCAAGGCTTTCTTGACTGTGGAGATGATTGCCTTATTTCTGTGTTCTTGCATGGTCTCTTCCTCTTTATGTCTTTGTCTCACTCTATTCCTACAAGGACATAAATTAGAATAGATGAGGACCCACCATTACTACCTTCCTTACCCAAGTTACCTCTATAAAGACTATCAAGATACACTCACGTTCAGAGCTCTGGAGACTTTAAAAGATATAGACATAAGTCAGCCCATATTCATAGCTGTGATGGTTTTTATATGCTCAGCCCAGGGAGTGGCACTATTAGAAGATGTGGCCCTGTTGGAAGGTGTGGCCTTATTGGTGTAGGTGTGTCACTGTGGGCCTGGGCTTTAAGACCCTCATCCTAGCTGCCTGGAAATCAGTATTCTGCTAGCAGCCTTCAGATAAAGATGTAGGATTCTCAGCTCCTCTTGCACCATGTCTGCCTGAATGCTGCCATGTTCCTGCCTTGATGATAATGGACTGAACCTCTGAACCTGAAAGCCAGTCCCAATTAAATCTTGTCCTTATAAGAGATGCCTTGGTCATGGTGTCTGTTCATAGCAGTTAACTAAGATAACATCCCACTCAGAAACAGTGCAATCAAGAACAACCCAGAGAGCAGAAGAATCCCTAGGAATGTTGAGAAAGATGGTGACACAATCGTCTTCAGAGCCTTAGTTGGTTCCCTGGAGAGTGGGCCGTGAGTGGTGTATGGCCTTTCCCCGGAGCTGAGATGAACAGAGGTGGAGTCATTCCTCCTGAGTTCCTCAAAGACCCAAGGAGACAGAGGAAGCACAGAGTTTGCCTTTTTCTTCAGACATTTCTGAGATAGGGTAATGTGTCAGGTCATGGGAGGGCCCATGGGCCTGGAACCCTGAGATTGCAGGTGTTTGGCCACGCCCCCAGAACCCGGGGCACTGACCTGCAGTCTCCATTTAACCTGTAACTTCAGCCACATAAGACACAGGTAAAGGGGCGTGACTAAGAAACTTCTGCCTTGAGATTTACATGTTAATAAGGCCGGGGGACATAGCTAATTAAATTTTCTCCTCCCTAGCCCCTCCCCTTTCCACTCCTAAATATAAGGGAGCTCCTCCTGGCATTTGGGGGAAGCGCACATCATCCAGATCCAACTATCCCATCATGATCAATAAAGCTACTTCTTAGAAACTCAGTCCACCAACGACAGGAGGACCGGAGCCAATACAAGGTCCCCTTCAATTATTGGAGGTCAGGCCTCTATCCCCACCTTCACAAGATTAGAATCGCTAAGGCCCCTTTAACTTAGAGAAGAGAGGAGATGTCAGGGGCAGCCCTGCTTATACACTGAAGGCCTAAAATCAGCCATAGGCCTAAAATCAGTAATAGGCCTGACATACATACATGCTAACACAAAGTCTTGGGTCTGTGGAAAAACACTGAAACAGCAGACTATAAGCTATTGTAAACAGGCAGCTTCTGTGGAAACTTACCAGCCTGAGTAGTCATAGATCTTATAAATAGGCAGCCTCGGTGGACAGTACCAACTTAGAAAAGGACAAGTGAACCATAGGCAGATTCATAGTGATCTGTCACCTGAACCTTCACCCAGCTGATACCCTGTTCTGAATGGTATCCGTACTCCCCCTGAACACCTATGCTCTGGTGTCATTCCCTTCCCCACATCCTGCCTTTTTGTGTTTATAACCCCTGTGTGAATAAGTAAATTACAGTGTGATTTAAATAATTAAATAAATAAATTAATTAAAAAAAAAGAAAAGAAACTCAGTCCACATGTCTTCTCAGGCCTGCTTCCAGCATCTGGGACTCTAGACTTTCTCATCTATGTGGGAACCACCACCACGGGAAAAGCTCCGGCCCAAGACTCCTCCATTTCTGGCCCACAGGACTCCGCCTCCCTCGCCCCATCGGTGGCCTGGGCCACCCCGCGTGTATTCTTTTTTTCTTTGTTTGTTTAACCCACAGTAATGCCCACAGAGGAAGCAAGGAAAAGCTTCCTGCCATCATGATGGATAGACTCTTGCAAGGGATGAACAGCAGAGCCAGAATCCAGACAGGGCCGCTACATGTCCTAGCACTTACACAAAGTTACACAGAGAATTTAAGATGCTGTAGGAAATGGCCAGAAACTGAACAGTGAGGAAGGAATGCTTTGTAGTGAGACATGATATTTTCTCTCCTCCAAAATCTAGTAAATCCTTACTCCCGAGTGTTGCTGCATTTAGAAATGGGATGGTTTCATTTGAATGTGTCCCTTAAAAGTTTGCTCTATACATTTAATCCCTGGATTCATGTGTTGATGGTATTTGGAGGTGAGCCTTGGGGAGCTATGATTAAACTATCATTAGTGTTAGCTGAGTAATGAGGGAGGCGCTCACATGCTGGCGTTGGTGGCTTCATAGAAAAGGAAGAGAGATTTGAACTACCCACTACCTTTCTTTCTCTGCCTTCATGGTGTATCTTAGCTTTTTTTTTTTTTTTTTTAATTGTAGCTGTGACTGAATGTTCTGACAAAAGCAACCTAAGAAAGAAAAAAATAGATTTTGACTCATCGTACAAGGTTAGAGCCATTACTGTGGGGGAAACCACAGCTGTAGAAGGTTGAGACAGCTGGTCATACTCTAAACACAGAAAAGATGCAGAGAGAAACAGATATCTGTCTGTGTAGGCACCTCAGCTCCCTTCCTTCACTCATACAGCCCAAGATCCACTGCGTGGAGAATGGTCCATACGTAAACTAAGACGGGTGTTCTCAAATAAAAGAACACCGTCAAGGTAACCCCTCCCCCACCCACAGACAGACTCTGAGGCCCATCTTCCGTGTGAGTCTAGATTCTGTCAAGCTGGTAAGTAACACTAACAAGCACAGCTCCACTCCTTGTCAACTTGACAAACAAACACATCACTTAATCCAAAATCTTCTACGCCTTGTCCGCATAGGCTTACGAGCATGTTATAAGGTAAAATGCATTCAATTCCAACATTTTTCTTATCTAGGAATTTATCATAAAGGGATAATGGCTTAGAAACTCTTTCATATTCCAGCCACAAAACAGTTCAAAGACCTATAAACCACGTGGGCAGCTTTATCACTACAATGGCCCTACCTCCCAGTATCAATTTCTGTCTTGTTTTCTTTTCCTGTTGTGATAAAATGTTCTGAAAGAGCAACTTGAGGCAGAAAAGTCTGATTTCAGCTCACACAGTTCAAAGTTACCATCCATCATTGCAAGGGAACCGCAGTGTCAGGAATCTGAGGGAGCTGGTCATATCTCAACTGTGGCAAAGAGGCTGAGAATGACAGGAGAGTGAGTGCATCTCAGCTACCCTTTCCACTTATGCAATACAGAATACTCTTCCTAAGGAATGGTATCTTCCCACAATTAAGATGGATGTTCCATCAATTGATACAGTTGAGATAATTCCCACAAGTTTACCCAGTGGCTCAACTCTCAGGTGATTCCACGTGTGTGAAGCTGAAGGTTAACACTTCCCATCACTTAACACAGGACTTCTCCATCCCACACTGCAGCTCAAGGCCTCACGGATGCTGTTCTTGTGCTTTGAAGTTGTCATCCTTGATCATTGTGATTTAAATAATTTCTAATCTGTAAAGTATCTGGGCTGTGGTATTTAGTTATAGTAACAAGAACCACCAACAGACCACAGCCTGGAAGTTTTAAAGAAGAAAAGTTAAATGAACTTTGCTCCTGGATCTCTCAGCCTGCAGAATTATGGGAAGATAAATGTCTATTGATCAAGATTCCCCAGTCTATGGTATTCTGTAGACAGAGAGCAAGAAAGAGTTAGACGCATGATGCAAGGACCCCTCAGCAGCTGCCTGGACTGTAGACCCCAGGCAAGTGTGCTCCTTTCCCTGTATTTGGTAACAGACTTTAGCTTTGCTTGATCAACAGCTGCCATGATTGTTTCTCTGGTGAGTTCGCTGCTGCAAGTCCTCAGCTTCTGATGGAAAGGTCAGGCTTTGGGCAATGACTTAAAGCAGACTTGTAGAAAGTATCATCATTTGTCTTCCTTGGATTCATCACTACAGGTGGGATCATCTTTTCAGAAAATGAAAGAGATGAATGCTATATCCCCACACTGCACGTGAGCAGGGTGCGAACTCCCACTGAAAAACCTGGTATCATGGACAGCGACATGAGCGTGAAGAGAGGGAATGTGAGGGTGGACAAAGGAGTCTGAGGGTGGACTAGGCAGTGTGAGGGTGGGCACAGGGATGTCTAAAGGATGAAATGATCTGCTGGGATCTGAGAACCAATTTCAAATTTGTTCCTGGCCATATGGATCTTTTGGTTTTCCTCCACTTTTCTTGTGATATAAAAGGGATATGAATCTTCCAAATATCCAATTCTTGACTCCCTGACTTCTGACCTTTGGATGCCAAGACTTGGTGTTTTCTTTAAAAAAAGTCACTGGAATTCTGGGAGACTCACTTTTAGTGATGCATCTTATGGAAAACAGATGCTTCATGAACAAGAGAAAGTAAGAGAAAAGAAAGGAAGAAGTGAAAGGGAAGAATGGAGGAAAGAAAGAGGAATGAAAGAGAGGAAGGAATATGAAAGACCCTCTTGTGTGATTTTATAAGAACCAGGATACCTTCCACTGTGGCTGGCATATATCTAACCTAATGGGATTTCAATAAGTCAGGGCATTTACTGTCTCAGCAGGGTTTAAAGTAGGCAGTTCAATGGTTCAGTGATGCTCAGGGAACTGGTATTTCATGTCTTTCTCCCCTGTCACCCTTGGGGTTATAGGAGTCTTGCTCCTTATGGGGGCCAGATAATTGCTCCACCACAAAAATCATTTCCTAAAATGACTATGTCTTGTTATCAGAAGGTAGATGTGGACAATGAGGCTCCCTGGGATTTCTCAGTGGTATTATAAAAAGCCTAAGACCTTTCATGAAATCCACACCACACCATAGGAAATCCACACCGTAGCTTCCAGTCTATATAGTTCAAGAGGAAATGAATTTCTCTCATCTCTTCCAAAGGGCTGAACAATTACAGCAGAATGGGATCCCTGGTTCAGTCCCTGAGATATAGGACGGCTAGGAAAGTTATCTTAGAGTATATGTTGCTTAGCAACAGGAATGTTCTGTGAAGCCCATCATCGGAGCATTTGTCATGTAAACATCATGAAATATACTTATATAGATAATGTTATTGGGTGATATAATTCCATGGGACAACTGTCCTATACATCATTGTTATGCATATCCTATACATTATTGTTATGTACACATGATGTATGTACGGCAACAGTATGTGTCACATGACTATGTTTTACAATGGGAAATAGAGTGAGGAATCTCCCTCCCCACACCCATCCCCAGTTTCATGGGTTACCTGAGTTTTCAGGTGTGTAGATATGCATATACATACACATATACACACATATACATACGTGTGTGTGTGTGTGTGTGTGTGTGTGTGTGTGTGATTTCAGAAATGAGGGGGAATGCTCTTATATAATTTCAGGACTAAGGCAGAATGCTTTTAGATGAGTAGATATCTCACCCCCTTTTAGAAACAGTATAAAGTCACTTATTATTTTGTCTCTTGCCTAGGGAGTGTCAGGCCACCAGTGAAAGAAAAAAATCTCATTGGCTATCAGTGTGCTGTCTCTTGTGTAAGCTCCAGGGCAACGGAAACAGGTTAGGCACATGCTTCACCATAAGCTGTTATTTAATGGGAAATCAGTCTGACCCACACCCGGTGCAATGCATGGTTTGAGCATTCTCTCCGAGGTGCACACGAAACTTTATCTGCACACCCACATGTTGATGGAGTTTAGAGGCTTGTCTTTGAGAGGTAATGAAGAGGAGATGAGGTCATAAGAGTGGGGCCTCATGATGGGACCAGCGCTGTCTATGAAGAGGAAGAGAGATGTGAGCTAGTGTTGGGTGCCAACTTCCAACAAAAAGCAGCTATCATCTTTACAGCCATTTCGAGCCATATACCCTGACAAGAGACTTGTTTTCAACAGCCCACAACAGCTGCGCACATGCTGATAAACATCTTGTTTTTCTCCCATATCTTGTTTTGCTGCTTAGTGCCCCCAGCTGCAAGGTGCACATGATCTCCACACAGCTAGCTAGGTGCACGTGGTATCCACGCTGCAAGGCACATGACAGAGTGCCTTCAGCTGTGCTTGTCCACGAGGGCAAGGCACGTGATAAAGGGTATAAATACCCAGGATTTCCTTTCAATAAATGAGATTTGATCAGACCCTCTGTCTTGTCTCCATTCTTCGCGTCTCTTGCCCCTGCCCACTCTCTCTCTTGCTAGACCCTGACCGGCAGACTGGAGCAGTGGCTCCGGGTAGAAATAAGCTAGTATCTGTGTTCTGTTCTCACTGTGTGATACCTTCTGCTGTGATGCAGGAAGATGCTGTGGACCTGAAACTTCTAGGACCATGGGCTACTTATACTTCTTCTATTCTTTGTAAATAGAGCTTCAGATAGTTTGCTATAGCTACTCTAGATGAATTTAATCACACTTTTCACAGTTAGGGTAAAAAATGAGTAAATATGACTATTAAAAAATCTAAAAGTAGGACAAGTTCTCTCTTCCTCTAGATCTTTGAATATGGAGGGAAAGTACTTTCTAGAGATGATGCTTAAATTTTTGTTATATAGCTCATTGGCCAGAACCTGTGTTATAAACCCACTTCTAACTAAGAAAATGCAGAAATTGTAGTTTCAGCTTTCATCTTGGTCCAGGATTGGCCAGAAAAAGGACAAGGACTGAAGTGTAGCCATATGTAGTGTGGTGGTTTGAATATGTTTGGCCCAGGGTGTGGCATTATTAGATGTGGCCTTGTTGGAGTAGGTGTGGCCTTGTTGGAGTAGGTATGGCCTTGTTGGAGTGGGTGTGACCTTGTTGGAGTAGGTGTGGCCTTGCTGGAGTGGGTGTTGTCTTGCTGGAGTAGGTGTGGCCTTGTTGGAGTAGGTGTGGTCTTGCTGGAGTAGATGTGGCATTGCTGGAGAAAGTGTGTCACTGTGGGAGTGGGCTTGGAGACTCTCCTCCTAATTGTCATGCCAGTCTTCTCCTAGTAGCCTTCCGGTGAAGATATAGACCTTTCAGCTCCTTCTCTAGCATATGTGTCTGGGTGCTGCCATGCTTCCCGCTATGATAATGGACTGAACCTGTAAGCTATCTTCAATCAAATGTTGTCCCTTATAAGAGTTGGTCATGGTGTCTGTTCACAGCAATAGAAACTCTAACTAAAACATTCAGGCAATCAGTGCTTGGTTACTGATTATTCACACTGATAGTGACAGATGTGGTCTTTTAGTGGAAGCTATAGTTTCAGAAAGTTTTAGAAATGAATTATGTTTTTCCATGGTAAAATAATGCAAAATTTTATTATCCATTCCAATTTAATTTTTGTTATAGTAAAATTATATGAGGAAAAAAATTGAATATTGATGTTAAGTGTAGCAACTTAGTCTTCTGAAAATATCCAGGCTGGTGAGAGTTCTTTGGGGGACTGGGTTTGCAAGACCAGGCCAACACTAGATGTCCTCTCATGACAGCTGGGTTCTGCCATCGTGGTTCACTCACCCAAGATTAAGCAGGCAATTAAAGTGTCATTACTATGTCTATGATACATGTCTCTTTGTCAAGCTGAAATAGCTCACCCATTAGAGTGAATGGTGCTGGGAGCCTGGGTGTTCCTGTATATCAGTGGCCCCCATCCCTCAGTGGCCCCCATCCCTCAGTGGTCCCATCCTTCTATAGTCCACATCTTTCAGTGGTGACCAGAAGTATACCCCTGCTACCAGGTATCATTTACACATGACAAGTCAGATATTTCATGGGAAGTAATAGGAGGGCTTTATTCTTTCTCTGAAGCACTATACCATCTCTATCTACAGGTAGAGATATAGATATAGATGATATAGATATAGATAATATAGATATAGATTATATAGAGATAGAGATATAATCACCAGCTTATTTTTCTATCATCACTCAGTTTGAAAACAATGTCCCAGCCATAACTTGAGTGGCTGAGAAGCAAACGAACTTTTGTGGAGATCTGATTTCTCCTTTTATAACTTAATAAGCGGTTTACTCATGGTCCCTTATATTTGTCTGTCTTGTTTCCTGAGTGTCTTCCCATAGGTAGCTAGTCTTGGGGACTTCAGTGCAGCTGTCTCTCATCCCCATCTCCTCCCCTTTAAGCTGACCTCTTTTTGACCTCTCCATGTCTAGACACACTTTCAGTTGCTATGGCCACAACTGTTTCTTAGCTCAAACTGGTACCCACAGTATTACATGGTGGAATATTTGCTCCCAGCTGTCCATGGGTGCATATATTCAGATGCCCTGACTAGTGTGCTGATAGAAGAGTCATACTAGTGAGTGTCAAGTTAAGACATGCAAGAGACTAGGTCTAGTCCCTGACTCCCAGTCTCCCAGCGGGGCTCTGTATATTTATGCCAGGGCTCCCGGTATGAGCAGTGACAGTGCTTCATCATTTGAATAATGACCTTTCTTCAGCAAAACACGTGGCAAAGTTTTCTATTATGTCTGTCTGGTCATCGTCACATATCTCTGTTTCTAATATTTAGAAAATGTGGTCTTAGCAGAGCATTTAAAATGTTGATATCTAATTAGTATCACCAGAATTGTTTGTGTTCCTCAAAACTAAGAGTTGAGTAGAGATGATTTCTTTGATATGTGTTTGGACCCCTTCCAGTATTTTCACACTCCACACTTTTGGCTGTCTCTAAGAACTGCATTAAAGAAATTCATCATTTATCTATTTTGAGTCACCCATAAAAAATACTTCAGGCTTCCTGATGTGGCTGCTACCACATAGACAGCTGTATTATACCGACTCTCCTCCACTCTGTTGTACTTTATGTTTTCCTGCTTGGGTAACAAATGGATGATTTTAAATAATTGCTTTCTGTGTTGTCTGAGGAAAAGTTACAAAGGAGAACATAAACACAATAGATATTCAGATCCAAAGTTGTGTAGCTATTTCCTCCAAATTAAACAACTTTCTCCTGGAGGGGGTCTCTTAAGACCTAAGGAGTCAACAATTTTTTTCAAGGGTCAGGAAGTCCCTGAAAATTAAAAAATTAAATGCTCCTCCCTAAGATTATACAAGTAGTAAGGGTTCCTGGAGAAGAGACTCTCAAGCACCCATTGTCAGGCAGGAAGGTCCAGATATGTCTTAATGAGTAGTCTCTCACACTAGGGTAGTCTTTTCTGTGATGTAGTCATCCATGCTTCTGTAAGTCATCCATTACCCTTGCTCTGGAAGTAAATCTATAAACCCATTGTTTCACCAAGTCCACTGTGGTGGGATTGTTCTTTTGGTCTGTTGTTGGTGCTCTGTCTGGGGTGAGTGGACTTGATCTTGTCTCTCCAGGTAAAGTCATAGGTATCTTCACTATACCTGATGCTGTTCACATCGAATGTTCTTGAGAATTCCTCTGGTACTTAACATGTCTAAAGTTTCATCCTCATTATGAAATATAGGCAATATGTACAAGCTGTATTTCTCACACAGCCTATCGAAGACAAATTCTTTCTTATCGTGTGAGAGCAAATTAATTATTCAGCTAAGAAGAGCAGATGTTTCTTGAGTGTTCCCTACTTACTCTCTGGTGGGAACTCTTATTCTCTATTAAGCTCTCTGGCTTTGGCTCTAGTTCAGCCCCACATGAGTGTGTCTTGCTCCCCCTGCTCTGGATGCTAAATCTTTGTTTAGTGGGCCATCTCTGGCTCCCTTCCTGTTGCAGAAAAGAGTTGAGTTATTGTTATAGCAAGTGCATGGTCCAATAGTCCTAAAGCACTTACTGTCTCATCCTTTACATAAAATGCTTGCCAACTTCAGTTTAGATAAAAATCATGATGGAGTTTGGGATGGAAATAGATATTTATTAAGCTCATTCTATTCTCCAGTTTTCCTGGGATGAGCAAAGCCCTTTGTATATTCTTTGTCATAACTGTAAGTGTCCCTTCCAAACAAATAACACTTCTTGAAGCAGAGCATAGTGCTTCCTATCCATTCAACATACTTTCAAACTGAGCAAAGGAAGAAATGTCTATTAACACCATGGACATGGTAGGAACTCTTAAAACACAATAGAGATGACAACAGATGGCAACAAAGGCTTCAGGCTTTAACCCTGCACCTATTGGAACAGGGACATGGAGGTCTGAGACCCATGTGTGGAAGAGCACTGTGAGCCTCACTAAGTTAGAGGCAGGCTGTCCTGTGTTGCCTTCACTGCATACCAGACGCAGAGCTAGGCCACAGCACTCTTCTCTCTGCCATGTGCTGGATAGTCTTCTTCAACTTGATACAAGCTAAAATCATCTGAGAGGAGGGAGCCTCAATTGAGAGAAAGTCTACAGTAGATAGGGTGGTAGGCAGGCCTGTAAGGTATTTTCCTAATTAGTGATTGTGGGTGATGTCAACCCTGGGCTGGTGGTCTTGGATTCTATAAGAAAGTAGGCTGAGCAAGCCATGGGGTGCAAGCCAGTAAGCAGCATCCCTCCATAGCCTTTGCATCAGTTCCTGCCTCCTGTTTAAGTTCCTGTCCTGACTTCCTTTGGCGATCAATAGCGATATTGAAGTATAAGCCAAATGAACAATTTTCTCCCTAAATTGTTTTTTTGGTCATGGTGCTTCATTACAGCAACAAAAACCCAGCCCATGCAACCTCAGTGTGGCCCCTGCAGCCTGGACACACTGAGTCTCTCAGTTTTCTTTTTCTATCCTGAAAGAAGAGCAGTGGTTTCTTTTGCCACTGCTTTTAAGATGGTTCCGATGACAAACCCTAAAACAAAATGAGTTTCCGTTCCTTAAAATCATTTCTAAATTACCCAGCTTGATGATCACACATTATATATTATGTTAGTATAAGCAAAGCATATGCATCTCAAAGGGGGTCTGGCAAGCCAAGACGTCCCGGCGACTTCCACCACCTTGACAGAAGGGACAGATGGTTGGGCCAGGAGGCTGGAGACTGTTCAGGTTGGAGAAGTAACTCCCACCATCCACTGCCTGCAGAAAGCCTGTGGGGTGGGCATGGAGCCATGGACTTATAGAGGAAATAGCCTGAAGGATGGTGTCTGTCTGGAAAGAACTGGGAAAGATAATCAGGAGGAAGAATGGGAGAGATGGAAAGACAGCTGCAGGGACTGTCATCCAGCCTTTAACCTTGAAAGTTTATCTAAAGCAGATTTCAGCCCTCGGTCATAGAAGGTTCAGGTGTAGGCTTCCTCCCAGTGAGGGTTCTCACGGTAGTGGGTGTGGGTTCATTTGGTGGGTGGAGTGGGGGGAGGTGAGCTCACTGTGGTGGGTGGAGTGGGGTGGGCTCAGTGCAGTGGCTCTCTGCTGAGGCTTTTACAACAACCCAGATATTGAAATAATCTGACCTTTTAATGGCATACAGATGCTGCTTAATCATTGCCAGTGGGTCCCTGGGATGAAAGGGGATGGGCTGCGGTGTCCTGTGTGACATCCGTTACTTTGTGTGTGCTGTGACTGCATCTAGACCTAGGAGCCAAGTTCATATACAGCTGTCCAGGAAGAGACAAGCTCAGAGGTTGTAGCACATTTGCACTTGTATGGGAATCTTCACAAGAGTTGAGGTCTGAAGAAGGGAACACCTCAAATTGCTCATACATTTTAGCAAAACAAATGCAGGAAATTTGCACTCAGAACTTAAACAGTACATTTTAGAAACATCATTAAAAGATATTAACACACGGTGGGGGGCGTAGCATACAATAGACAATAATAGCTACTCCAGTGAATTTCTTTATTCAGGTTAATACAATCCTAGTGCTCAGATTTGGTGATAAAAGCTATTTTCCAGCCTGGTGACCAAGGGATGTCTCTTCTAGAAGAATCTTCAGAGTGTATCACAGGTAGAAGATAGAGCAAATGGCCCTCACATCAGTTACAGTTCCTCAGGTGGTTTCAGCTTAAATGGTCAACTCAGCAATCACCTTTAACTCTTCTAGAGAACTCAGAACTTCCTTCCCACAGGGTCCTCTCTACTGCCACGGAGTCACGCTCTCAGCTGCTTGATTAGAAAACTTGTGTGAGTTCAAAGCTTCTGCATGAAGAAGAATCTCTTCGCAGGAATGAAAGAGTGGAAATTACCACTGGAAGGAAATTTAATTTGAAGGAAAAGAGGTAATATCTTGATTTGAGCAAGGCTGAATATTTCAGGCTAATTGGGCATGATTCGTGCCCATTTTTATTGGGTTGTAAATATTTTATATATTCCTACTCTGAACATTTTATCTGTGATGTTTCTGATATATTCCCTGTCTCATTTTGTCCTTTAACATTTTTTCATATTTTTTGATGTATGGATATCTCAATTTTTATGACTTTTTCCTTCATTATGTCTCAGGCTCAGAAGTTTGCTTTCTCATCTCTAGATCAAAAAAAAATTTTTATGAAGGTTTTTCATTATTGACATTTTTTTAATCCACTAGGAATTTGCTTTAGAGAGCAGCATGAAGTTGGACTTTCAATTTTTTTCTCTCTAAATATTTAACTAGTTATTCTACTCTCCTCCAAAAATTACTATTTTTCTTTTTGCGATGAATTTTTCAGCCTTCTTTTATAATATATGGATTTTCACTCTTGTGTTCAGGACGGCACTACAGGATCTACTCTGCTCCATTTTTTCTCTCCGCTGAGTTTGCTATTACTTTACTAATATTCTCAATATCTGATAGACTTTGTCATTCATTTTTAAATCAATCATTTCTCAAGATGTTTTGTTATTGATTCAGCTCTATTTCAAAAGTACAAACCACAGTAATTAAACTCCACATAGTTAGCAAATCAGAAGGAGGCTCCTTAGGAAGAGAAGAGGGTGGTGGGAGTGGACATGACAAAATACCTTATACATGCTTACAAAATTGTTAAAGAACACATTTGGATAAAAGGTGTCTCAACATAGGGCATTTAAAAATCTATAACATAAATATTTTTATCTCCGAAAAAGGACTTTGTTGGGTGGAACATGTAATTTAGAGAATGGACATCTCTGTTATATTGAGTCTTCCCACTCAGGAATATGAACATCCATATTATGTTATTCCATGAAATTTAAAGTATTTCCTCATACAGGCTCTGCACAGTCCTTCTTTATGTTACAATGGTTGGTATTATCAACTTGGCAGGTGTAGAATCACTGAGGTGAGAAGCTCCTCAGAAGATCTACCAGATTATGTCAGGACAACTCATGGGCTAGAAGCCCAGGCTAGATAAAAAGCAGGAAGCAAACTGACCACCAGCATTTCTTCTCTGCCTCCTGACTGTGGACTGGATGTTGAGCTTTCTCACACACCTATTACCATGCTTTCCCACTATGATGGACTATAGCCCTTCAAACCATAAATGGAAATAAAGCCCTTTTTCCCTAAGGGTTTTCTTGTCAAGTGTTTTGTCAAAGCCAACAAGGGAAATTACACATATTTATTTACATATTTCTCATTTATGACTACTTTAAGTTTTTTTTACCATTGTGATCCAAAGTTCTTCCCAATCATGTTTCATAAATTTGTAGTCAATTATTCAAGGGAAAACAACTGATTCTATGGTATCATGTGTTTATTTCTCATTAACTAACTGTTCATTGACAAAAGGGTGGATTCTACTGTTCTTTTAAACATATACAAAGCCAATAACTAATGATTAGCCACCAAAGATGTCTTCTGCTTGGGAGCAGAGAGATACTCATGAATACAGTTACATTTTATCACAGTTTATGAGTTTTGCCTTGTGTATAGTACAAAACCTCAAGTCTGATGTAGTGAGGCCATCATCCAGGGACTAAACCCCCATCCTCTGATAAGCCAACATTAAAGGGCAGTGTCTACATGTTCTATTGTCACTTCCTCTCAGGGTTTTCTGGGGAGAATGTTCTAGCATCAGGACAACTTGCTATTAAAGCTAAACACAATATAGGCAATTTCTTAGCAGATTGAGCAAATGACTAAGAGAACTAGAGACTTGCAGTTTGTAGACTGAAGGAAGCCTCCTTCCCAAGATTCACTGCGTCAGCTCTAAGTGGCCTCGGAGGCTGCCAAACAACCGGCCTGGGAACACTTGGTGGATTGCTTAGTCAGCCTCCGATGCAGCTCAAAATCTTTCCTAAGGTAACAGTGCCATGGTAGCCTGGTCTGAGAGAGACAGAGCTGTGGTTTGAAATAAGGCTCTTGTCATAAGTTCCCTCCAAAGAAGTGACAGAGATAAATGACTCTCCTCATTTTCTTTTCTCTTTCTTTCTTTTTCTTTTTCTTTTTTTTTTTACAAGATGTCTGAAGTCACAATTCCCCAGGAGGACACAGTCTTGGTGTCACATGAGATAGGATGTGGCCACCTGAACACGCATTCTATCTGGAAACTTGCCCATCACCGGGGGGCTGATGCTGACACCTCACTTCTTGACCTCCCCACCTTTGGATGCGTTCCCTTCTTTGGCCTTGTGACACAGGATGACTGTATAGGAGCACTCTACTGACAGACTGGAAAACAATATGGCTGCCAGCCAGCTTCTAGGGTACAATAGCACAGTCTGCTCAGTGGAAACCGTCACCAGCTCTTTGCTCAGTCTGAGAGCAAGTACCCATGTTAATAGGCTTTCAGGAGCACTTACATCTGACAGAAAAATTTAAAATGTTCATCATCTGGCAGATGGCTAATTCAAGGACAGTATGAGTCCCCAAGAGACAAAATTGGAAGGTGCATCCAGTAAGGAAGGAGAGTGAGTTTGAAGGACATTGAAGGAGAGAAACGAATCCTAAAGACAGCTGCTTTGCTTGGTCTGCCAAGGGTTGGGATCACTGTCATGATCACGAGGGCTGTTGTGCCCACCTGTTGTGAAAAATGTGTGAGTTCACACAGGACTCCTGCTTCACCACATGCCTAGAAGCTTTCATGTGCTTAGCATATTTATTGAGTTCACCCCATGAGTCTGATGAGCAGGCTGCAGACCAGAAGGCAACATGTTATTAGTACAAAGAGAAAAGAGACAACCTTTGAAGGCCAAGGGAGACATCTCAAAGAGATGAAAAGGCTACTTTAAAAAATAATTTTTTTTAAATGACTATGGCCTGAGTTTCTGAGCTTAAAGGAGGAGGAGGTAAAAACTGTAGTAGCCTCACACGGAAAGGTGTTTTAGGACATTAAATAAATAACTGAATGTCTCTGGATCCTATATTTGTGTATTTAAAGGCATGAAGGGGTGAGCTTGCCTTTAGAAGCACCTAGAGGCAGATGAACACTTGGAGGTGTCTAGAGATAATTGCACTGAAAGCAGTGGAATGGTTACAAGCCAGATGAGATGACCTTGTTTCCACCTCCCTTCCATTTACACACATCATTTTCTGAGAGCTGCCATCTTTAATGTGGTGGTTGGAGAAGCCCTCCCTAGAAGGGGTAGATGTTGAATGATTGATGATAGGAAGGAGAGATCAGAGATGGCCGTTACCTGGGGGAATGGTCGAGACAGAAGGCTATCAATGCAACAGTCTTGAGTTAGTATGTGTCTAGTCCAGGGTTCACAAAACTAAGGGTCCAGATGTGTGGTGCTGGAAATGTATAGTGTTTGTCTGAATGAGCTGAAGGCTGTAGACTTGGGCTGCCATGGAAGGACTTAGGCTTTAAAAGAATCATCCCAGCAGCTTTGTAAGAGAACAGAGATAGTTTCTTTTTTTAATTCACAATGACAGGGGTGGCCAGGAGACCACTTCAACAACCTAGCCAGGGATTAGAACATCTTGGTGTCTTGGATGATAGCTGTGGAAGTGCTTTCTCAGATGATGTCTCCTGAGGAAGAGAGGAGTTGGTGGAGGGAAGAGGAGATGCTGAGGCTCGGGGAAGAGAACAAGAATGAGTCTGAGAAAATAAGATCACGATGATCAAAGAAAGCTGAGAGGAGAGATGAGTCACAGACAACAAAAGGAAGTGCAGATGCCTTAGTCAAAGGACTATAGCTGTCAATCAACTTGTCAGTCCATAACCAAAAAGACTCAGCTGCTGGGTTTGAGAGTAATGGCAGTGAGTATCGTAAGTAATTTGAGAGGATTAAATTACCTTATCAGTTTGTTTCCCAAATAATGGAAGTGAAAATCCCACATCAATCCAGGGAATAAATGTGCTTCCAAATCCAAGCAGAAAGCCACTTATATTTGCTTTTATAACTGCCTCAGGATTGGGCAAGTATGTGATACTATCTTTCCCTTCTGTAGCATGAGTGGATCTTAAAATCGCCTTTTCTATTTCATATACTGATTTCCTTATCCCTCAACTATTTGGAGTGTGTGTTATAATTAATTACCTTTGGATGACTCAAAAGTGCAGTCTGTTAAAAATAAAGAGAAAAAATACAAAATGGATAAATTTAGAATCATGCTTCTAAGGTATGTAATGGAACATACATACATACTTGCTTTAGGAAATGTGTGCCTTGATTTTCAGGAGAATGGTTAGTACTGAACACCCTGAGCTCATTGTCCATGATGACAACATGGTGGATGTTACCTAGTCATCTCCTGGGTGGTTTGGAGAGGCAGAGGAAGAGGTATGAATGAGATTTCAGATTCAAAGTGTGTTGTCAGGAGGAACCACGTCAGAGACAACACAAAGCGGTATGAGGAGCTCCCTGGTCAGGGGGTTTCAGCTGCCTGGGGTGCACAGGGAAGTTCTCTGACAAACTTTCATCTGGCAAATGGTGTTGAAGTGTGGGGGCTGTGCAGACTCTGAGAGAAGAGGCTGGAGTGTTCAGACCTTGTTACTGGGTTGAGTCAGTAACTCGGAGTAGAGATGAAGTGAGGGCCCTTTGTGGTAGCAAAGGACTTTGATCCCAGCACTCAGGAGGCAGAGGTGCTGAGTTGAGGCTAGCCTGGTAAGTTCCAGGTCAGACAGGGCTACATAGTGAGACCCTCTCTTACCACAAACCCAGACACACCCAGAATCAACAGCGAAGATCAGGTTGGGCTATACTGGCTAATGTTTATTGTCAACTTGACTAGATTTAGAATGACCTACAAGTTGGGTAAAGTACATACCACTGGGTGTGTTTGTGAGATTGTTTCCACACAGGATTGACTCAAGAGGGAAGACCTAACTTGAAGGTGGCTAGAACCTTCTCAACAGAACAGAAAGTGGGAAAGAGAAAGCTAACACTTATTGGTATTTCATTCTGGCTACCTCTGAATGAAACCAACTTGGCTAGAGTAGCTGCGAGAAGTCCCAGTGCTCAGTCTGGGTTACAGAAGCACTGCCATGTTGGCTTTTTTGTGTGGACTTTGGTGATCCAAACCAGGTCTCATGATTGCTTACTGGATGAGCCATCTCTGCAGCTCTGAGTGCACACTTTAACAATCGATCTGAAGACCAGGATGCCTGCTTAGGAGACTCCTGGTCAGGACCATCAGGAGGAGAGCAAGGATGCTGGCAAGGGGTGCTGCAGGTGGAGGAAGAGAGAAGTTCCTCATTGTGCATCATGATGGGAAAGCTAAGAGCAGCTTCTGAGTCAGAACTGGAGTGCTGTGGTGGCTATTCCTGGTTGCCAACTGACTACATCTGGAATTAACGAAAACCCAAGCTGCTGGCTACTTCTGTGAGGCATTTTTCTCTCTGTCTCTCTCTTTAAAGTTTATTTATTTTATGTAAGTACACTGTTGCTGTCTTCAGACACACCAGAAGAGGGCATTGGATCCCATTACAGATGGTTGTGAACCACCATGTGGTTGCTGGGAATTGAACTCAGGACCTCTGGGAGAGCAGTCAGTGCTCTTAACCACTGAGCCATCTCTCCAGCCTGAGGCATTTCTTTCTTAATTAAATCTTTTAAAAAGAGATGACTCACTTTTAATCTGGATTTTCTGAGGTGGGAAGATCAAACTTTAATCTGGGCCACATCTTCTGTTCCAGCAGCCTAAATAAGGACATGCAAGAAGGCAGCTTGCTCTTTGCCTGCTTGCCCTTGCTGGCAAGTCCATTCTTTTACTGGCATTGAAGCCCACTTTTTCAGAATTCTGGCATATACTGAAGACCAGCTGAGACATCCAGCCTCATGGACTGAAGAACTATTGGTTTCTTGGACCTTCTGTGGCTAGACAGTCATTGTTGAGTAGTTAGACCATAGTCTGGAACACTCTAATAAACCTCTTTTACATACAAACATACATACACACCATAGACATATATATCATAAATACATATACATAATATACATACATGTCATATGCATATACATTCATACATACATATATATACATATACAAGCATATACATTTCTACATGTATACACACATATACATATAATAATAAACATATATGCATATATACACACATATACATTATATACATATACATCTATACATATATGTATATAGTGGTGTACATACATCACACACACACATATATATATACACATATATAAAACATATACTATATATATATTTATATAGGTATACACACATACATATATATTATATGCATACATGCATATATACACATATACACATACATTATATACATATACACACATATACATATACATTGTATACATATTCATTTATACATACATGTATATATGCACACATATACATTACATACATACATACATACATATGTATGTACATATGCCTCTAGTTCTGTATGAGGAGAGGCAGCAGCGTTCAGTTTCCCTCCTGACTCCTTCTATTAGGGTTCCTTCTTTCAGTTCCCTTCCTCTAGAGAATCCTGCTAACATAGTATATAGGTAGGAGGGGCTACCTTCATCCTCACCCAGGACTGGCTGTAGTGCCTGAGGCAGGGGAATAAAAGGTGGGGGCCGGTACCTCCCGCTGTAAGGCAGTTCATAGACACCCTGTATACAGAAGCTGAGGCCAGTCCTTGTCTCAGAAAGATGGAGATCCAAGTATGGATGTCAGCACAGGAAGACAACAAGAGTTAATGCAGGACGAGATTTTACTAAGAGCCTGAGGCAAGACCACAGGAGACTCCAGGAACATGCACTTCCTGGCCATAGATACCAAATGTTACTACAGGCTGCAGAAGAAGAGAGGAGGGCACAGTGGAGCAGTAACAGGAGACCCCTGTGCTGAGGGAGCAGGGAGACAGTTCCCATTGCCTCAGGCCAATTTAACACAGGGCCACTAAGGGATGTGGGGCTGTGGAGAGCAGGAGACAGCAAATTCCCTTCTCTAATACAGAGAGCAAAACCCTTCTACCGTTTGATTCAACATGAAAGTGAAATGAACAGTTTTGTTCCAGATCATAAACAATTGGCCTCCTATGGAAGGGTAAATGCCATGAAGGCCCGCTGCTTGCTCTGGACTGGATAATAAGCATAGCTCCTGACAGATTGCCTAGAGAAGAGCCGAGCAGTGCATGGAATCCCCATGGAGAGGGAGCAGGGAGGGACCAGCTGCTGCTTCCTGTCCACATACAGAACTGGGAGGGGCTTTCGTCTTTTAAACGGACATTAACTTCAATATTGTGGGACTCAGAAGGAGCAGCTCATTCACATCAGGGTGTTCAGTGGGCTTGGAACTAACCACCAGCTCTTCTCTCAAAAGTAAATATGATGGCCATGTGATAACCTCAATGAATGGAAATGTTCCTCAGGTTTAGATAGCATTTTAATTGTCTGGGAGTAAGAAATGTATCCCCTGTCAGGTATTAGGGTATTAGAAATGATCTCGGGGCTTCCTTGGAGATGCTTCAATCTATAAAGTGTTTGTTGTGCAGGAAAGAGGACCTGGCCTCATTCCCCAGAATGTACATAAAAAACTGGCTTACATGCTCTAGTAATTCTAGGGCTGGGGAAGTGGAGCCAGGAGGATCCTGGGTGTTTGCTAGCTAACTACCCTCAGGCCCTTGGCAAGCTCCAGGTTAGTGAGAGACCCTGTCTTAAGAGAGGTGGGTGGCACTCGAGAAATGATGCCTGGCATTTGACACCGGCCTCCACATGCACAAGCACAAAATGTGCAGGCAAGGTATGCATGTGCATATGTACACAAACACACACAGGCACGGGGGGGGAGGGGGGAGGAAGGAAGGGAGGGGAGAGAAGGGAGAGAGGGAGGAAGGGGAGAGAGGGAGGGAGAAGAAGGGGAGGGAGGGAGAGAGGGAAAGAGAGAGAGAGGAGAGGGAAGAGACAGAGAGAGAGAGAGAGAAGAGAAGAGAGAGAGAGGAGAGAGAGAGAGAGAGAGAGAGGAGAGAGCAGAGAGACAGAGAGACAGAGAGAGAGACATCTTTATATTCTACAAGTTCCACAAGTCAGGAATCTTCTTAAAGCCACGACTGTCTCTGTTTCAGTCTCCTTCCTCTACTATTCTATAATCTCTCTGTGCCTCAGTTTCTTCATTTGCAGTATATGGAAGACTGTAACTGAAGATCTTTGGGGCAGGCATTACTGGGGGTACCGACTTATCCTTGGTACCATACTTTGAGGAAGCAATTCAGAAACACTCTGAAAACATTACTTGGGAACAAAAATCCACTTTTCCCCTATCTTTCTTGTTCTTTATTATGGCTAACTTATATGTTTATTCTTCATTGTGATTGTTGTATGCTTCCAGTTGAGATGTCGCCAGCCTTCCCCAAGGGAAAAGACTGGTCTTCTCACTGAGGGATGGAGAATCCTTGCATGAAGACAACAGAGAGCACACAGATGCGAGCCCCTGAGGGGCAGGACAAGAGAGAAGACTCCCTATGTGCTAGGGAGACTGAGAGCTGCATGTGTGACGTGGAACTCCCTGTAACAAGCCAAGATCTCTCGTATCAAATGAAAGGTCAGCTGGGGTTGGAGGTAGGATAAGGTTGAGCACACATTTCTCCGCAGAAGACTTAGAAAAAAAAAATCCCAACTAAATCTAAAATGGATTTTTAACATAACACATGATTCTCAGATATAAAATATTACACTCTGAAGGGTACTATCTGTTCTGCATAATGTCAAGGCAGTCTGTCACCTATGTTTTTGATAATGTGAACACCATTATTTTCTTATAAAATAATGCAGGTTTGTTGCAGAAAGCCTCAAACCAGGCAAGTAATAAAGATGGGAGAAATAGCAGGGAGGCTTCTTGGGAGCAGCAGGCTTCTGAGTGCTCACCTCCTGAAAATTAGATTCTGTTCAGATATTAGATTTTGTTGGTAGATATTAAGAAATGTGAGTGCGTTGGTATGGATTTATAGATTTATTCTTTGTTATTAGCTTTCATATTGCATTAGGCTCATAAGCAAATAAGACAGAATTAAACTAAAAACTGGGATGATTTTAGGTTTTCCAAAAGGTTCACAAAGCTTCCTTCTGTATTCCTTATCCACAGTCCCCTAATGTCACCCTCTCATGTTACCATGGCAACAGGCCAGGCCAGGAAGCCTATGCTGTTCTGTTATGGTTAGTCATATTCTTATTTCTGTAGCTACCACCTGAGATATTCAACTTACTCAGAGAGCACATTGATTTGGATAATTTGTTGAGGATTCCAACAGACTGTTTGGCCTTATGGCCTTTGGCCATGACAATATCTCATGGTAGCAGATAACCATGACAACAGCTCATGGTTGCAGTAATCACCATGACAATGCCTCATGGTAGCAAATCACCATGACAACACCTCATGAAAGATTACCCTAGTGGAGCAAGTATTCACCTCATGGCTGGGACATCATTTCTTCCTTGGGACCCCAGGACAGAAGACCCCCTACAAGACCCCACCCTTTAAAGTTTTCAACAGCTCCCTCTCTACAGTTACAGACTGATGACCTGTCCCACACAATGCCATATAGGACCCTTATGGTCCCAACTACACAGGCGTTTGTCACTGAACTCTGCAGCCTTATTTGGACTGAGGCTTGCTTTTGGATAATTGCCACACCTCCCTCCTGATCGTTTCTCAGAGCAGGTGTAATAGCTAGTGTTGAGTGTCATTGTGACTGGACTGAGAGGCTTTAAAAAGAAGGACAGAGTTCTGGATGTGTCCCCAAGGGTATTTCCAGGAAAGCTTTGTGCAAGGGTCAGCAGACTGACTGGGGAAGACCCACATATCTTAGGCACTGCCCAGTAGGTCTAAGACTTTAGAGAAGGAGAAAGCTATGTGATCCACCTCAGACTTTCTCTCTCCCTCCTGCCCTACACTGCCCTACACTGGATTTCAGGTTCTCCAGCTTATGGATGCTGGAATGTGTACCAAGTACCCAAGGGCTCCAAGCTCCCAAGGTCCCAAGGGCTCCCCAAGGGCTCCCCAAGGGCTCTATGGCATTGGTCTTGAACTGGGGTTTCTGTCAGCATCCCTTGGAACGGGAATTCTGTATGGGACTGATCCATGCCATCCTGTCCTCTAGTTCTCCAATCTGTACCCATAGACATCACTTAAGGCAAATTTCTAATAGCCCCACTCTCATTTACTCATGCCTGACCAATGCTATGTCTGTTGAAGAGACAGGGAAAGGACATGGTGAGAGGGACATGTTCCCAAAGGCCATGCAGGAGGAACGTCAGATGCCTTTAGAACTCATGGAATGCAGCTCACAGGTTACCACAAACACACAGGTGAGCCTTAGTGTGGCACGTCCCCGAAAATTCTGTGTCCTGAGAACTTTATGCTGTTATGGAGTTCTGCTCTGCTTGCTACCCTCACATCCCTCTTAATCTAAGAATTATATGAAAACTTTAAGGGGGCTTCCAGTCCCTCACTGGACAGTATCTCTGGCACTCTACGTAATAATGCTTCATCTCTTTGAGGCATTGCTGCTGGAGCACAGTAATGATTCTATCAACACCTTGGGAAAGAACTTAGAGACGTAGATTGCCAACATAACTACCATCCTTAGAAACATTTGGAAAAATAAAATTGTTGGTGAAGCTAGGTTAAGATGTTCTTACTACTGGCTCTGATGTAGAAAATCCTAGGGAACAATATGAAATTCAGAAGAGCACAGTCTTAACAATTAACTAGGGACCTTTTATGGTCAGGGAACAAGAACAATGGCAGCACTGGCTGACGTGACTCTCGCTGAGGCTGGGCTGGTGATGATTGATTTCTTATATCCATTTTTGCCCTCAGCTTCCTGATATGATTTATTAAGAACTGCTCATGAGTAGATGTCCATTTTGAGGATTTAAGGCAGATATGACTGATCTATAGAAAAGTTTAGATTTGTGATTCTTTCAAGATTCTTACAAGATTACTCTTAAAGATAAATAGTAAAACAATTACTTCTTTCTTTGTAACTGCAAGTTGCTGCCTGCCAGTAACAGAAACTAGCTGAGAAAACTACCTTGCTTGCTTACATTTTGGTAATTTATAAAAAGTTGCTTGATTATAAATGTGCATGAGGTTTTGAGAATAATTTGTTTTCTTTGCCTGTACTATATAATGTTATTTCTTGTTATAGACATTGGAAAACACGTTGTTTTTTCATAATCATTCACTAGAAGAAAATTAAAATGTAATCACATTGTTAATGTATATTGCTTGAAAGATTTTGCTGGGAAGATTAAGCTAGGGAAAAAAGAATAAGTATGGTGTGGCTGGAATATTGTTCCTCCATCCACCAATCGTGTGTATGTAGGGATGTATTATGTATGTATGTATGTATGCATGTATGTATTATGTATGCTTGTATGTATGTTTGTATGTATATATGTATATATGTATGTTTGTATGTATGTATGTATGTATGTTTGTATGTATGTTTGTATGTATGTATGTTTGTATGTATGTATGTTTGTATGTATGTATGTTTGTATGTATGTATGTATGTTGTATGTATGTATGTTTGTATGTATATATGTGTGCAATACTTGGAGCCTGTTTATTGGAGCTTTGTTCTAACCATTCTATATGTGAATGTGTATCTGTCTGTAGGTCTGTAGGCGCATGTGTGTGTGTGTATGTGTGTTGTGTGTATGAAGTTGTTAGACTCTGCCTTTTGTTTCATCCATTTACAGTGTGTGCATGTGTATGTGTGCATATGTGAATTTTCCTTCTCTTTTTTTGCCAGCCCCAAGGAGTTAAAAGAGTTCATAGTTTTTCTGCTGGCCACAGAGTGTACCAGCCCCAGTAAATTAAGCTTTGTTCCCTCAGAAAAAAAGTCTGTTGATTAACTTATGTAATCGCTGGCTGCCTTTGGCAACAGACCCTGTAGGTATCTGGATCCACCCTGGTCAGTGGCTCTAAGCACTGACCTCCAGGGCTTCCTGCCTCGGTTTACCCACCACATGGATGCCAAAGCCAGTCACTGGCACCTGGTGGGGAGGACATGGTGCTAGGCAGGCATGGTAGCAGGACCAAGAAGATGGATGATCAGTTTTCAATAGCACACAGGGAACAGGAAGTGGAGTCTAAAACCTTAAAACCCCACCCATTTCTTCCATCAAGACTTTACCTCCTAAAGGTTCATAACTACTCTCCAAACAGCATGAGAAACTGAGACCAGGCGTCCTAATATGTGAGCCCACTGGGGGCGTTTCTCACTCACAGCAGGACAGCAACCATACTGAGTACTAAGATTTCTCTCTCATTGTTCTCTTTCCTTGGAAAGCCTCATAAGGGTCCTTGTAAAAATGGCGCACTTAAATGGGACAGCAGAGGACGATGGGAGACAGCTCTTTTGCAGAGAGCCTATTTCTCTTCTTTGTGCAATTTATGAAAGCTCATTGTTTTCCTTATTCTGCAGTCTGACTTATTTTGAATATCTCACATATTTTAAGTTTCTCTAATATCTAAGCCTAGCAGCACACTCTTTTTCCATTTTTAATTGTTTGGCAGTTTTATACATTTATATAATGAAGTTTAGTCATTTCCGTGAGCTATTCCCCATCCCCCTCATGCCCATCCATCTCCCGCTGGCCCCCTTCTCATTCAGCCTTTACTTACCATTCTATGAGGTGGGGGCACTCTATTCTTGATTCTAACTTTATTACCTCTTCTTCTCGGCAAAACAACTAAAACTATCTCTTTAAACTTTGTTCCTAAGATTATTTGAATTCTATAAGTCATTAATTCATTCAACATCATTAATTCATGAAAGGCTATCTTCAGGTTGATTTGCAGGAAATTTGCCCAATAGGGTGGGTTGCTGACCAGAAATCATTAGGCTATGTATTCATAGTAGGAAATACATATCAGCAGTGAGAAGCAATCCTGGGATGAAGTCTCTGGGGCTGTGCCTCTCCAGAGTGCAGCCATGGCAGCCACACAAAATGGTGAGCCAGCTCCAAGAAACTCACTTGCTTGCCGTAGCCCTTCCTAAATGGCTTCTGTCAATCGGTGAGAGCTAGAGAGATAGCTTATTGGAAAGTGTACTGTACCTCATAAACACCCCACAGTATTCTGTGAATGACTACCTCAGGAGGATACAGGGTTTAAAGTAACTCATTTTAGAGGCGAGTTTGGTTAGTGTCTCTTCTTTGTGAAAGAAAGTTCTTACCTGAAATGTTGTTACCCTCTGAACACAGAGAGTGGAAAGAAAATGTGCTAAGGGGGAACCTGAAAGCTGCCATCATGCCTTCAGGCCTGGGTAATGGGTAGGATTGTTGAAGTGTACTTGTGTAGGGTTGGTTCTCTGAGGGTGTTCCCTAGGGAGGTCATGCCTAGTCTCCCATCTCATTGATTGGTCTTTCTAAAGACCCCAGGAGCTTCAGCCTTTGTGGCTTCCCTAGGCTGAGTGTAGTTTGCCCAGGGATACATATAACCATGGCTTCAGAGGTCAACTCATGCAGGTTCATGACAGTCCAACCTTCAGGAGGGTGTATATAGAGGATCACTTGCACATTTGAAGATTATGGGAACTGCAGGGTAGACCTTTGCAGGTCTGAGATGTCTGAGTGGATGAGAAAAGGGGAACATCCCAATGGATAGGGGTAGAACATGAGGGACAGTCTGGCAGTGGCCCAGGGGAGCCAGCTTTCAGTGACACCCTCACACTGTCACCAATGAAGGGGGCATAAGGCATTCTTCTCAGGATGCACATATGTTGGGGACAAAGGGAAGAAGCAGGCAAAGCTTGACAGCTGTCTACAGTCAGACACTAAACATGGCTTCAGACTTCATCACCAGTAGGTTCCAGCAAGGAGTAGGCTGCCTAAATGGGCCCACAGGATTCCTTTATATATCCTTTGCTGATGAACTCAGGATGCTGACAGTATAACACAACCACTTCATCTAGAACATTTTAGCATGGAAAGCTACCCTTTGTAGAGCTCTCAGGGCCTTTCAATCTGCCTTGCCCTGCTTCTCTTGCTGAAGATACTTCTTCACAATGCCTTTTAGTCTCCATAATCCACATGTTGTATAACATGACAAAGGGCTGGCTGGTGAGTGCGATGTCTACTTTTAGCTGTTGGGACAAAGCCACCAAGATTTGCTTCTTGGTCTGGCATTTCAGTCCAGGATTGTATCTAACAGCACATTGGGTACTGGCCTAGCATTCCAGTCTAGGGCTGTGGTTACAGGACCTCAGGTACTGGCTTAGCATTCCAATTCAGGGCAGTGTCTACAGCACCTCAGGTACTGGCCTGGTTGTTGTTCCAGTCTAGGGCTTTGGCTATAGCACCTTGGGTACTGGCCTGATGTTCCAGTCTAGGGCTATGGCTACAGCACCTTGGATATGTTTTAACATTCCACCACAGTTGTTTCTTCATCCCTTATTCTCCATTTGTTTCTCAAAGTGGATGGAAATGGTTGACAAGACAAACTCATATTCTGTCTGTCAGTTTCAAATAAAGGCAGAGATCCTGTTGCTCAAGTGTTAGTTCCTGAAAAGCACACACATCCCTTGTGAGGGTGATTTCACTGTTCCTCAAAGCTCCTCAGTGCTGGCAACCATTGTGCTCAAGAGCTGTGCTGATAGAAAACATATTCTAACAAAGCATCTTACCTTTTGAACTGCCATGACAGGTAGCAGAAGTTACATAGATGATTCTGGATCCTGCTTGGTTCAAACTCACCCCTCCCCAGGGCACAGCTCCTCTAAATAGCCAACTTTGGCGAGGACAATCTTCTATCCTTTTTGTTTATTTGTTTGTTTGTAAATCTAAAATTCTTCAAACAAATATAACATCTTTCACCTGTTGTAGATGCTGAATTTATCATTCATCCAGAATGATACCAGTGGACAGCAAGGTGGTTCACTCCATCCTCACCCAGCCTTGGACCATGTCTTAATTTCTCTTCTGTCGCTTTGATGAAACATCTCCACAAAAGCAAGTTATAGGAGAAATGCTGTATTTTATCTCATTTTATCTCAACTCAGGTTGCAGTCCATCATGACAGGGACATCTTGGCACAACTAGAATACAACCTTGGAGGGTGCATGCTCGTGCTCAGCTCATTTTCTCCACTTTTAATACAGGCTAGGATTGTTTGCCTAGGGAATGCTGCCACCCACAGAGATCCCCACTTGAATTAACTTAAGACATCTGGAGGTCCATCTCACTGGTGATTATAGATTCTGTCCAGCCAACAGTTAATACTAACCGTCACAGGCTATAACGTGATCAGAGAGAGACAGGTCTAAATGAAGTCAGAAGCAAAGGCAGACACTCCATAACCACAGGGCAAGCCAGGTGGGAAGATCACTGATTTTTGATTCATCCCCTAAGGTGTAGCTCTTCAGCCAGTGAGCCAGTGTGGCAGAGATTATACATTTGTATTATATAGATTATGGAGAATTATTTGCTTTTCCAAGGTAATTATTTAATATACTGTTTAATAAATTATACTATATATATACATGTATCATATAATATTCACTAAAATCCTGGTGGGGAAAGTCTAGAAACTGAAGTTAAGTTAGGATCTTCACAAAATTACTGAAGTTCTGTTTTACAATGGGTGAACCAGAATTTACAGTTTCACGATATCCAGGGTCCCCTAGCTTCCCTCCGTGATTTGTTAACCAATTTACGCTTTGTGTTAAATTGGTGCCAAAATAATTGAATTCCCTTTTAAAGGTAAGAAACATGTATGGATCTAGCAAATATAACAATATAGGAAGAAAGAATGTCTGCAGGTTGGTGGATTGGCTATTTGTCCCACTAAAAGGTTTTATGAAGGTAGTAAATAACAAGAGAGATTAGGAAGTATGGTCAGGATGAACTATGGAGAGAGAAAGCCCCTTCAGTCCTTATCTGCCAATTCTAATGAGAAATACCACAAACTCTCCAGCTATTTTATTCCCATGTTTCACTGGACTGGTTCTTTTTTAATCTTCCTTTTTAATTCACTCATTTATTTTGTCTTGAGAGCTTAATTAAGCCCTAAGGTGGGCAGACATTTCTGAACACAGTGACCCACTCTTTAATGCGGTGCTGTGGTTGGAGACTGGCCTCTTAGGAGGTATAAGGGGGAAGGGAGTATTTGGTTTTCTTCACTTGCTAAATGGTTCAAGGACCAATTCAAATACTGTTGAAATTATAACAACATTTCAGAAAGTGACGCTTAAAAGCAAATGGTCTGTACAAGTGTAAGCATTAGCCTATAGGAGCCTTGTCCATCGCCAATGTCCCTCAAATGAACTGTGTATTTCTGGGAGCATAACAGAGAGTGTTAATGATTTAGAATGCCGCTGACTGTGGCATTAATGTACATAAACTTCTGGATATTTTAAAATACAATGACTTGGAACTTGGTATTTTTCTGCCTGTGGGTTTTACTACATGACAATGTGGTACAGTTTTTACTGTAGGAAAAAAAAATCAGTTAGCATTAAAATGTCAAGGAAGTGCTCTAGCAGTACACACGGGCACCCGCCTGCAATCCTAGCTACCTCAGAAGCTGAGGCAAAAAGATTGTGGGCCACCTAATACAACTTAGCAATATCTTGCCTCAGAATACCATTTAAAGTGAGTAGGTAGGGCTTCATGGGGTACTTCCCTACCATGTGTGAGACTTAGTTCTATCTCTGATCATGCAAAACAAGTCTCAGCACCATCAATCACTAGCTACCAACCACCAACCATCAACCACCAATCAACATCCACCAATCAATAATCACCAATCACCACCACCAATCACCAACCACCAACCACCAATCACTAATCACCAACCACCAATCACTAATCACCAATCACCAATCACCAACCACCAACCATCAACCACCAATCACCAACCATCAACACCAATCACCATTATAAGCAATTGGTTTACAGTCCTATGTAATTAGTTAAGAGGGTATCATATGATAATATCTGTGTATTTCATTGGCTAAAAGATCGCATAAAATATTCTTTTAAAAATAAATAGTAATTAATGATTTACTGATCGTTTATGTTCCATGTGGCAGACATGAGGTACCATGGATATAACAGGTGTACAAACATTCTTGTGGAACTGTGATTTTTCATGTTAGTAGAGGAGAGTCACTGACAAAGCAGAGAAGTGAGTGTGGTTGGGGTAGGAGCTGGAATGGGAACTGGGGTGGGAGCTGAGGTGGGAGCTGGGGTGGGAGCTGGGATGAGAGCTGGACTGGGAGCTGGGGTGAGAGCTGGGGTAGGACCTGGGTGAAAGGTGGGGTGGGATCTGAAGTGGGAGCTGGGGTGGGAGCTGGGGTAGGAGCTGGGGTGAGAGCTGGGGTAGGACCTGGGTGAAAGGTGGGGTGGGAGCTGAAGTGAGAGCTGAGGTGGGAGCTGGGGTGGGAGCTTGGGTGAGAGGTGGTGTAGGACCTGGGGTGGGATCTGAGGTGGGAGCTGGGGTGGGAGCTGGGGTGGGAGCTGGGGTGGGAGCTGGAATGGGAGCTGGGGTGGGAACTGGAGTGAGAGCTGGGGTAGGACCTGGGTGAGAAGGGGTGGGATCTGAGGTGGGAGCTGGGGTGAGAGCTGGGGTGAGAGGTGGGGTGGGATCTGAGGTGGGAGCTGGGGTGAGAGCTGGGGTGAGAGCTGGGGTGAGAGGTGGGTGGGATCTGAGGTGGGAGCTGGGGTGAGAGCTGGGGTGGGAGCTGGTATCATCTGGAGGTTCAAGAGGTCTTGCTTGAGGAAGGGACCATTGGTGAGACTTAGCTAGGGAGAGTGGTCCACCAGACAGGACAGTTGCAGCATCTTCTCTACAGCATGAGCGACCTCACATTAGTTTATTTGTCACATCTCCTAACCCATTTCTCTACTGCTTACCATCCAGGCTTCTTCCATAACTGAGTCATGGGGACAGTGCTGCAGTAAACACTGAGAGGCGGCATCTCTGTGCTATGCAGGACATGTTCTGTCCATATCAGTAATCCCAGAGGACCAGCTTCACCCATAGGCGCTGGCCTTACACTGGAGAGAGCCGTCAAAACCCAACTGTTGTATGTGCTTAATTAGCATAGTAAGATACTTAATAAGGATGGAAGACACCACTGATTCTGTGTTTCTAGGATCCTGCACTTAAGACACATGCCACAAAAGCTTAAAATAGACAAATGAGATTCCATCACAACCCCAGTGCATCTAAGGGCACCACCAGTGCATCCAAGAAAGAAAAGAGAAATCATATATCTGATGAGTTAATTTCCAGGATATATAAGTAACACCTACAACTCAACAAGCTAGCTTAATTAAAAGATGATGGGCAAAGGATATTAATAACCATTTTTCAAAGATGATATGCAAATGACCAACACACATTAAAAATCTCAAGGCTTCCAATTCAAATAAAAATCACAGCAAAGTATCTCCTTCAAACCATAAGAATAACGACTACCAGTAAAACAAAAGCAAAATTAAAACCCACAAAAATAGCAATTGCTGGTGAGGATTTAGAGAAACTCGAACCCTGGTATCTTCTTGGTAGCACTGTAAAGTTGTACTGCTACTATGCAAACACAGTAGGGTATTCCTTAAGAAAAACAAAATAAACACAAAGCAAAAAAACAAAAGCCCTAAAACTGAACCTACAGTATGACCTGAATAAGAATCTTAAGAAAGTAATTACCCAACTGCCTTCATCGTGGTACTAGCAGCAACAGCCAAGGAGGGAGCAAGGCAGGGTTCATCAGCAGGAAAATGGATAATGGAGGAGAGTAAACACGTGGTGACATTATCCAGACTCACGAAGGAGGCTCTGATGTATGCTACGTATGGGGGACACCGCCGATAGCACGTTCAGTAAAGTCAGCCAGTCACAAAAGCACAAATGCAAGACCCTCTCTCTGCAAAGTCACCGGAGTCACAAAGCTCAGAAAGTCTGGAATGGTTGCCAAGGCTATGCAGAGGGAGTTTAATGGGCAGAGTTTCAATTCTGCAAGATGAAAACATCATGAGTTTGTTCCACAACATGACTACACTTAACATCACCAAGAGAGGCATTCGGAAATAACTAAAGTGCTAAATTTAACTTTGTGCTTTTTTAAAAATAAAAATGTAGAAAGAATAATACAAAATAGTGTGGACCGAGAGTCTGAGTGTTCTTTGATGAAGAACACGTAAGACGTCGTATGTCACATATGTCCTCTTCGTTCTGAACAGAGACCATCAGATGCAGCCACCAAAGCAAATCAGGCAAAAAGAAGACTCCATGGGCCAGATGAAAGGCTTGGTGCCAGTGTGTCTCTCCCAAAGACATCTCAGCCAGTCTGTCGCTGGCTCTCACGGAACTTCAAAAACAGTATCACGACTGAAGCCTGACTTGGCTCTGTGAGAATTGCTGCCTTGTTCTTGGTTAATGTAGTCAGAGTTATTTTATATGCAAACTAGGTCAAGTCTTTCTGGAATAAATATAGCGCCCCTTCCCCTAAACACGGAAGACGTCTGTTGCAGGAAGATTCATTTTCAAGTTAGGTTGAATAAAAACTTGAATTCGTTTGTAGTTTGAACACAGGATTCCTGAATTATATAGGAATAGAAAAATTGAGCTGAGCTCAAGGAAGCCAGCAAGTGAGTATACATTCATTCATTTTCTATGCTCTTTACTGTGGGTATAATCTGACTATGTTTCAAGCCCCTGTTTCAACACCTACAATTATGGACCACAGCCTGGAATTGTGAGTGGAAATGAGCCTTTCTCCATTAAGTTAACTTTGTGTCAAGATGTTTATCAGAGAGTCAGAAGTTAGACTAGGGCAGACTTTACAGTTGACTCCCCAGAAGTGAAGTCTGTGTATGGAGGCTGGGACATGGGTGCTCCTGTGGATCCTCTCCAATAAGTCCTTGTTTATTGTGAGTCCACCAACAGGACCCAAGGGAGGCCTAACATGGTGACTATCTCCAGAACAGATGGCATTTGGTCCTCAGCTCTGATCTAGCATCATAAGAAACACTTTGTATGTGATAGCAGCCTGGGGGACCAGAAAGAGTCTCTTTTCTCCTAGGTCAACATAGCACAGATGATAATGCTGCTATACAGTAAAATTGGGAACACAGACAAGAGGTCTAGATCAGCCTGGGTGACGTCAGGGCTGGGAAGAGGGAGCTGTTTCTGTCATTACTCTCTCCCTGTGGGCCACAGGCTGACCCACAGCTATTGGAAACATACACCCTTCCTACAATTGACTATGTCTCAGGAATACTTTCTTTTTCTTAGCCTTTGCTTCAAGCCCGTGTTCTCTCCTGGGAGCTCTGAAAAAAAAAAATTATCAAAGCAGCTGTGTCACTCATCGCTTCTCTGAGGGATCCCTCCACTGAGTCCCGTCAACTCTACAGGTCCTGACTCCTCAGTATTCATTGTGATTTCAACCTACTTTTCTAAGGATGTCATCTTGACGTTTTCCCCTGCTCTCCATCAGGAACTGCAAGCCAAAGCTATACATGACTCCAGAGCTGACATTTCAGCGTCCACCCTGTACAACCTCCTCCATGCTGGGTTATAAGTGGGATCACAATCTTCATAAATCTAAGGACACAACATTTCTGCCTCAGATCTAGCCACCAGTTCCTGTTTTCCTCTCTGAATTGTAAGCTTTGGCAGAGAAAGCCTTCAGCATACTCTCTCTCTGGCGCCAGGTGCTGTGGACTTCTGTCCTGCGTGTAATTTTTGTGAGGAGTCTGCTTGATGGTTACTCTAATTACTTTCCTATAGCTGGGATGTAACATCTGTCAAGAAGCAACTTAAGGGAATGAGGACTTATTTGTACTCAAAGTTAGAGGGGGTACAGTCATGCAGGAGCAGCACTGTGCAGTTGTAGTGGGAGGCTCGTTGCTCGCATCTGAGAAGGTCAGGTGGTGATGCTGACACTCAGCTGAGCCCTATCCCCTTTTATTAAGTTCAAGACTCTAGCTTTCTGTCACCTGCATGTAAAGTGGGTCTCCATATCTCAGACAGTCCTCTCTGGAAACGACCTCAGAGATACATCCAAAGGTGTGTTTCAGGAATGTCTTGAATGTTACTGGGTCTAATCACATTGGTCACTGAAGTTAACTGTCTCTAGGATACGGTAGGCCTTAGAAGTAGTGCATTCCTTCTCAGAACAGGTCTGTGGTGGCAAATGCAAAGAGCTGGCTATTTGTTTCTTTTCTAATGCAGGACTTAGTGACAAGGACAGTCTTGCCATTCAAACTCCTCAGAATATGTGCTCTTCAGAGGTCTGCGGGGCATCTTGAATGGGACCACTCTATTCAGTCAGCTACAGGTCTGTATAAGGTGCTGGGATCCCAGTTACAATGATGTCCCCTTTCTGTTGCCTGTAGTGGCTTTGCCTCTGATGGTGAAGTCGCAACTGCATCAGGCTTTACGGAAGTGTTTTCTGAGAGGGCTTGAGGATGTGCCCAGGGTCTACTTTTTGGGTTTTGCACAGTTGGGCTTGTACAGAACACACATGCGAGTCTACACAACTATTATGATGCCGCTACATCCAGCCTATTCAGTAACCATGGAAGCTGAGGGTCCTTCTCTTTCAGGAAGTTTTTCATCTGCTCCTAACTGCCCTTCACCCCCCACCTACCATGCTTTGTAATATTTCTGTAATTTTATCTTTTTGGCACCACTTTTGTCCCATTTCTATATTTGGTGTATCCCCCTAAAATATCTTCGGGTGCCTCCACCTGGGAAAGCGTAATGAGTACTTATCTACAGAAGTTCCGGACACCTCCGGAAGCTTCAGCAAGCAAAGACTAGATAAACAAAGCCTCCCTTCCTATTAATTATACTTTGGATATTTGACTCATCCAGGAGGAGAACAAAATTAATTAGAATAAAAATCAAAAGTAAAATAAGGGAGTAGAATCATGCAAAGGTAACAGGGGAAAACGGTCGCAATTATGAGGCTGAATTGACTGGCTGAGTCTGTGGGTGACGCACACAGGAAGTGGTTGCAGGGGCCGAGAAATGAGGATGAGTTTAGCACTGGCAAATGAGTCACTCGTCAACAGAACAATAAGCCTTAGGCATGAGAGGTGCTGCCCAGCCAACTTGGTCCACCAACTGGCTTCCTGGTCTGCTGTTTTGTCATGGAGTCAGATTCCTCTATCTTATCAAATTGTCTGCTTTACTTTAAGATGATCTCTTCCCCTGTGCTTAAAGATGATGGGGAAAACAGGTTCAGAAGAAGAATCCTCCAGGCGCAAGAGAATTTTCCAAGGTATTATTATAGTTTGGATATGAAATGTCCCCATAGGCTTATGTGTCTGAACACGTAGTTACCAGATGGTGGCGCTGTTTTAGGGAGTTGTAAGATACACTGGAAATGGGCTCACAATGGAAGAAGTAGGTTGCTGCGTATTGGGCCTTACAAGTTATAGGTTGGCCCCAGTCCCCTTTTCCTTCCTGACCCACTGAGCTATGAACAAGTATCTGAATTCTCCCATCACCATACAGCTTTTCACTGTCATAGCTTCTCTGCCATGATGGACAGGACCCCCTGCAAACTGTGAGTCAAGCTAAACTCTTCTTGTCAGGTATTGGTTCCAGGGATGAGAAAAGGAAAGGCTACAGGGAGGTGAGCAGATGTCCTTCCAGCAGCAGAAGTGAAGCAAAATGAACACAGAATATTGGGAGATTTTATAAAAGTAAGATTTAGGAAGTCTCTTGGATCAAGGTAAAGTACTTCTTACATAATATACAAGGACCTAAGTTTAGATCCCCAGGGTTTATATAAATGCCTGGTGCTAGTATTGCAGAGACAGGTGGACCCTAGCAGCTTGCTGGCCAGTCAGTCTAACTGATATGGGGACTTTAAAGTTCAGTCAGAGACCTTGTCTCAAGCATAAGTTTCAAGAGGATTTCTGGAAAGCCCTATCATCAAATTGTGGCCTCCACATGTGCTGTATGGGCAAGCACACCTGCCACATGCACACATATGTAACATGCACATACATATACAAATGGAAAGATTCCTAAGTCTGCCAACATTGTCTTACTAGTATTATATCTTCATGTTTATTCTGTCTTCCAATACAGTGCAGTAGGAGCTTGGAGGTGGACAACTCTGTAGTCTTGATTCCACTAAGAAGGGAAGATAGTAGGATGGGATATGGAGAGACAAGGTGGGGACAGGCAATACCTCCTCACAGCTATGTGGTCACTCTCCCTTCCCAGTAGAATCTCACCACTGAGGAGCAGGGGTTTCTCAAGGACCATCTTGGATTCCTCAGATGCCTGATAGGGTTGAACATAGCAGTTGTCAACAGAAGCCCAGTAAGGACAGACACCCCAATAGGGTGGTTGTGTGTTCTGGGAAGCTCACATGCACCTCACAGATGAGAGCACAGGACATGGCAGAAGGGAATTTCTCCCAAGGATGGAGAAACCAGAATTGGAGGCTATCTCCTTCCAAGATTGAATGCTGCCCTGTAAGCCGGGCAGTCTACTCGACCATTTGATGTGTTTCCTTAACACAAACATCCTGGGACATTGTTCAGAAGGATCTTTCTTCTCTCTCCTGAGAATCCATTCTCCAACTGTCCTTGAAGATTTGCTAGGAACGGGCTCCATGATGGGCTCAGAGTCTCTAGAAGGTTAAGGGCAAGTGATGAGGCAGCCGTGGTGTATGTATCAGAACCAAAATGGTGACACAGGCTGGACTCAAGAGCTGAGAAATAAAGAGCTTCTTACTGTCCTACTGTTACCCACTCTGTATTGTATTCTTGAGATGGTTCTCTGTCCCTGTCCCCTCACCCTCCTCCATGTTTAAATCTACTGTTTCAAAGATCTGAATTTCAGGATAGAGTGGATTTGCCATGTTTCCTAAACTTATCTCCCCATTCCTTGTTTGGCATCTCACTATTGTGATTTCAAAATGTTTTGCTTTTTTATTTACTTATTTATTTGTGTGCATGTGTGCATGAGCACACATGTGCACATCTGTGTGTGCATGCATGTACATGTGTGTGTCTGTGTGTGTGCGTGCATGTACATGTGTGTGTGTACTATAATGTGCATGTAGAAATTAAAGGAAAAGCTGATGGAATCGGTTTCCTTCTTCTACCGTGTGGGTCTGAGGGAACAAACTGAAGTCATCAGGGACTGTATCTACTGCGCTGTCTCTCTCGTTCCCACTGCTGTACATTTTACTGTTCCTCTACTATTCCTGATCCATGAAGCTCTAAATATGACCTGACCTGCTTGGAATGGACACACAGATGAGACATGACCATTTAGCTTAGTCCACACCTTTATCTGATAAAAGGCTTAGAAAAGGGCCAGCAATTCAGATGCAAAGCAGAATGGTTATTGGACCAGGGGAAGGAGAAACACCTTCTATGAAGGTTCCTGCACAGCAAGAACCCACCCTGCATATGCTGGGATCCTACAGAGGACAGGCTGCCTAAGATTGAAGCTTGCCTAGAAGAACAAGAGAAAGAACTAAGCCAGAGGCCCCCGTGTCTCAGGCCCAGCTTAGTCTGGCCACATATGTGGACCTATACAATCTCTAAAAATGCTTAAGGATATTAGGAAGAACTGGTAATTAGTGTGACTCGAGACTTTAGTCTGTTGTTCTTGGGTACATCATTTTTTGTGAGAGTCCTGGGTTGGGGAAGTGAATGACAGGGTAAGATCCAGACTTCTCGGTTCCATGGCTATAATCTCAGCCATTGCTCCATCACACTCCACCTGGCACTTATCACAGAAGCCACCATCTTCATTTCTCTAAAGTATGTAGGTTGTGAGTTCTCTGGTGTCAGTGTTTGCAACATTACTCCGTTCTAAGGACCATGTTGCTGGTCCCTGGTGGCATCTGTTTTAAAGGCCATGTTGGTACTCCCTGGTGGCCTTTGTTTTAAGTGTCATGTTTGTCTATGGTGGCATCTATTCCAAGGGCCATGTTGCTGACCCTTAGTGACATCCATTCTAAGGACCATGCTGCTGACAAGGATCATATTGCTGGTCCCTGGTGGCATCTGTACTAAGGACCATGTTGCTGGTCTCTGGTGGCATCCATTCTAAGGAACATATTTCCTGTGTCTGGTGCTGTTCTCATGGTACAAAATACTAATGATCTGAGCTTTCAAACCTGGAAAGGTATGAGATAAACAAGTCAGTCCTCTGAGATGCTGATACCCGTAGGTTCTTTGCAATCACCACAAATGACTTCAATCCAAACAAGACAAACTTTCCATTATAATTCACAAAAGGATGATTAGCAGCTGCCTCAAGCCTCCTGAGATCATTGCTAGCTGAAGAACAAGCCTGTTAACTCTCTTTTATCTGTAAGCTGTTCCACAAATTAGATAACATGAAAGTCCATCTAAAAGTCCAATTCCTTGGCTATGCCTTGATGCCACTGGCTGTACAGAAATGAGGAGGTGCTATGCTACTGGGCACTGAAGGATTCTAGGGGAGGAGTGCATGCCACTGGTGAGTCCACAGGCTCTTCTGACTAGGGAGAACATCTTGTGTGTTGTATGGATGCCTCACCTGTCAATCAAAAAGCCTATGGCCAATGGCTTAAAGCAAGAAATAGAAGGTGGGACATCAAGAGGAGAAAGAATTCTGGAGAGAAGGAGGTGGGGAGAGGAACCGGATAAGAAGTGAGGAGACAGACACATGGAAGCATGGTGCCTGACCACAGGTAACCAGTCACGTGGCATAATGTAGGTTAAAATAAATGGCTCTCTTTAGTTACGATCTAGTCAGAGTGGAGCCTAGCTACATGGCCAAGGTGTTTGTGAATGTAATTTGGGTCTGAGTCTCTTATTTCTGGAAGCAGAGGGTTGGGAGGCAGAATTGCTGTAAGTGTAATACCACATGGTCACACAGGCAGTTCTGTTAAACCCAGTAGGTCACAAAACAAAACAAACAAAACAACAACAACAACAAAAGCCCCACATGGACATAGCAAAGGAACCTGTGAGGACTTGGGGAGAAAAAGGGGTGGGGTCAACATGTTCAAAGCATATTATTTTATGGATGAAAATGTCAAAGAGCAAATTTAATAAATAAAAAAGTATGCTCAATAAAAGCTGAAAGTTTGAAAATCTGCCATATCTACACACACACTCACACACACACACACACACGTAGCACATTTTATGAAGTGAGAGCTTTTACAATGACATAAATCTGTGTTCTGTAGACGCTAACACATTTTGCCTGCTGCTTTAAACAAATCTACAGCTCATATAAGTGCTCTAGATTTAATTTTTATACTTGTATGCAAACTCCTGAGAGGAACATATATTTCTCTTTAAAAACAAGAGTGTTCCCTTATGCAAGTCTGCCTCCTCAGGCTCTAGGCCGTACTTTGTGCCCAGTGACAAGAATAATGCTTAAGCCATTAGCCCCATAAATCCCTTAGGAGACAAGATGTGAATAGCCCGATAGATAAATCCAGTGGAATTGAGCAAATTAGGACTGTGGCTGTTGTTACCTTTATTTATTAACCGCAGTAACTCCGTCCTAACCTCCTGCACAACACTTAATCCATTATGAGGCTTGGAAGCTCTTCAAGGGTTTCAGCTGACTTCCGTGTCTTCCACACGGGCAGACATAAGAGGCTCCAGGGAGTGAATAGGTCACAAGTCATTGTGGCTCTTGTTGTCCGGGTGTCACCCTCCCAAGATGAGAGCTGGTGTGGTAAGCTAGAAGGGTCACGTCCACACAGCACATGCAGGTGAAGTCACTAAAAGAGATCAGTTTTCAGGCATGTTGGCCGGCTGCAGGAGCTTTGTTGAGTTGAGCTTGCCCCTGTTGCTGGGGTCAGGCATCCTGTAACAGATTGACCAAGGGACTGTGGGTGGATGCTCCTCCCTGGGGGAGGAGCCAGTCAAGTTTCCAATAGTCTTTCCTGTTGACCTGGTCACAGCTCTCAAGGAGATGGCGGAAAAGAATAAGACTCAAGGAACACAATGGAGACACCATTTCTACCAGGCATTTTGTCGTGTTCCCACCCTCCTCTGTATCACAACATCGCGATTACCTTTTCAGCACCAGGGAGTCTAGTTCATGCAGCTTCCTGTAGTCCATAGTAACTTCCTGGGTGGTTACGTCATCTATCTTCTGTGTTTCAGTCTTTTATCACTTAAATTATTTTTATCTGAGTGAAACATGTATAAGTTGTAATCTGCTGTCATAGCTGTTTTGTTGCTTGCTAAGTCAGAGAGGCCCTGACCTTCTTCACCGCTTGTGTGGACAGGCGGTGCCTTCTACTCTTACTGTCTCTGCCCAGGAGTCATGAGTCTGGATTTTGTTTCTGCAGCCTCACCTGTTCTAAATACCACACCTAACAGGCTAACAGTATCCATTGCGTTGTCCCTGGATCCTCGGATTTAGTGCAAGTCTTTCAAAGTTCATCTGTGCTATTCACAGGGTAGATTTTCCCTTCTTTATGAGGCTGGCTGATACTTGGCCGTGCCAGGCAGGGAAAGGTCGGGATGAAAGCCATTCCTTTCCAGGGACAACATGAGGCGTATGAATATCACTGTCTCCGCTTCCTCTGAGGCGAAAGCACTGTCTCAGATTCCTCTGTCTGAATCAGTGGTCAGTAACACAGAAGCAGATCAAAAGGAAAGACAGCATTAAAGAGGAAGCTATTTTTCCAGAGATATAATGGAAAACTCCCCAAGCTTCTTGTAACTTATTTCTAAGAACTGACTTTGCATGACTATATTAAAAATAAACCATCCCTGCCCTGTCAGGGGAAATAAAAATCATAGGCTGCTTGTAACTACTTGTAAGGTTAAAGATGACCCAAAGACTGGAGCTTTAAACGGGCCTCAAAGCTAAAGGCTAAACTGGTGACAGTAAATTAGCCGCTCTCTCCTGGCCCAAAGCCAACAAAATTAAAAGGTAAATCCTGTCAGCTATGGCTTCCAGAACACAAAGCTAAAAGGCAAGCTGAGAACAATAAATATAGCTCGTTATTATTTCTTCTTAGCGTGAACATAGCCTGAGCCCTGGGCTGCACAGAATACTCCCTGCTGACTGCAAGGTTAAACCAGTAAACCTCAGGTAGATATTCACTTCCTGGTGGTCTAAAGGGTGGGAGGATGCTTCTTACTCAAGGTCCGTCATACCTGGGTATGATTTTCCCCCTTTTAAAATGAGGTGTCTTGGCCGGGTGGTAGTGGTGCACGCCTTTAATCCCAGCACTTGGGAGGCAGAGGCAGGCGGATTTCTGAGTTCGAGGCCAGCCTAGTCTATACAGAGAAACCCTGTCTCTAAAAACCACAAAAAACAAAACAAAAAAAAAAAAAAAAAACAAAAATGGGGTGTCTGGTGGAGAGATTTTCAGAGCTCTTTCAGAGGAACCAAGTTTCATTCCCAGCATCCATATGATGGCTCACAACCATCTATAACTCCAGTTCCAGGGATCCAAAGCCCTATTCTGGCCTCTTTGGGCAATGTTTGTACATGGTGTGCAGATCACACAGGCAAACCACCAACACATATTAAATTACTAAATAATAATAATAACAACAACAACAACTACTACAAGGAACAAAGACCCAGGGTAGCCCAGTTCTTTCCCATTTCCTGGTGTGCATGCCTTGTATCTCCAGCTTTCATTGTCTATATTTACTTTATTCAAAGCCTAACTTTCTCTCCCTAATTTCCTTCTGGAAAGCTCTCCAGCTTGCTTACTTATTTCTGTCTCTTGTAGGTGATCCAATCTTAACAACATACTTGATTTGCCCTATGACAAAAGCGTTATTTTGAAATGTCATACAAAAGCCACGAACAATGTGTTTTACTCTATTTCTGCATAGTCTTTGAATCTTGCCTGTGTTTAAGATTATAGTGTTATCTCTATTTACATCAGTCTTCACTATAAATGTTTAAATAATATTTTGAGTTCATAAAATTTAGCTGCCAAATAGACTCACAGATTCAACGCTGTTAAAAAATATTTGAAGTTTCCCACTATGGCCTGGAGAGATGGCTCAGATACCACGAGTGCTTACTGCTTTTAGTAATGGGCCCCACCTCATTCCTAATGTCCATATGGGTGACTCACAACTGCTTGAAACTCCAGCTGCAAGAGATCCAATGCCATCTTCTGACCTCTACAAGTACTATGCACTCTTACACACAAATGCACACACACACACATACATACACACACACACACATACATACACACACACATACATACACACACACATACATACATACACACATGTACACACACACATATACACTTAAACACAAGTAGGTAATTGAAAAATAAATCTTATTTTTAAAAATTTCCATTATTTGATTAAGTTCCTTCATGGTAGGTTTCTGTCTTATTTCTCAGTGTTCCCACAGTTTATGTGTATAAGCCTCAATAAGGATGTTAGCATTCCCCAGATTGTGTTCTATGCAACCCAAATCTTCCAGGAAGTCAAGGCACACTACTGCAGATGTTGGTGTCTTGACAATTATCTCATTAGTCTGGCCATTGCTGTCAGTCCAGCCTCTAGCTGTCAGCTCCTGTGGTACACAGTCACGGCTCCATCTTGTTCTATAGATCCTATCTATGTATACTGGAGTCCATGCCACCTTTAGTCAATAAGCAGAAGGCACAGTCTAGAGGCCAGGATGAGAACTTGCTTGATGAGTCACTGCTGATTACCTTTTACTTGGTTTTAAGTCTTTACTCTCCTATCGACATTTGCTTTGATCATTTCCTAAGTAGCTGTGCTGTTCTGGAACATCAGAGGAACCTTCCTGAAGATGTTATTCTATTGAGAAAAGATATTTAAAGAGTCTGGTATTTGGTAACTGCCATATTAAATAGAAGCAGGTAGGTTTCCTGGCTGTAAGGCTTCAAAGACCATTGGATTAGTTACTTAGAGAATCCAGGAATGAAAAGTAGGTAGCCCATCCAAAGTTATTTGGCAACATGAAAATCAGTGGGTACCTGCCCACATGAAAACACACATGAGCATCCTTCTCAGGACACAGCACAAGAGCAGGTGGATGGTGGCACCTGAACCAAATGTTCCATGCAGCAGGTGGATTGTGGTACGTGAATTGAGTGCTGAAGGCAGCAGGTGGACGGTGGCACCTGAACTGAGTGCTCTGGGCAAGGCAAAGTCTGTGGGTTTTTCCATTCACCTTCCCATGATATTATTCCTAGTGAAATGTATATACATTGCTAATTCAAGGTTGCAAAGCCACTTGAATTCTAAACACATTTTCCAAAAAAGCCAGACAAGTTAGTGAGCAGAACTCTCAATGTTGTTTGGTAACTGTGTTTGAGGTGTCTGGGGAATGGACTGGATCTTGGAGGCTTAGGCCTGGCTCTCATAGAGACCCACAGAGTACCTGTGTTGTATGCTTAATTGAGAAATCCTCATTGCCCTTCAAGGAGGAGAAAATTACTTGGTGTGTCAGGCAGGTGGCTGCACCCTCCTAGTTTAATCTAGATCTGCCTAGACCCCCCCTCCCAGCCAGTTCATTTTCCCATTGTCAAGAGGACATAGGGTACAGCATGATCTAGAACTAACTTAACATGGCAATATATTTACAATGTGGGCAGAATTTAAATTAAGTTTATTTCAGCCCAAAAGCCAATTTGCTTCTGGTCCCAAGAACCTTGGGCTCCCCTAAGGGCCACCTGGGCACAGAGAGTCACGTCATGAGGATGTGATATCAGGTCACTGCTGTAGGGGTTTCAGAATGGCTTCCCCAAATCTACCTCTGCCTTCCCTCTGATGTAACAAAACAATCCAATGAACTACAAACTTGTAAGTCAAATTAAGCCTTCAGCCATGATTCACTGATACACCGGTAAACGAGCTTCTCTCGTGGTAAACAAGGATGGTGGGAGAGAGGGAGGGATGGGAGGGTAGAGAGTCTCAGAGAAGAGGGACAAGAAATTGCCTCCCCCTCCCCAAGTCATACCTAAAATCTAAACCATAAATGCACCTGAAACAGACTTGCATGTGCTACCATGTAAGACTGGAGATCGGAGCACAGCGTAAGGGAACTTGCTCTTTGCTTCTACTGTGTGTGTTCTGTCAGCCTCGGTAACAAGTGCCTGTATTGACTAAGATACTCCAGCAGCCCCAGGTGTCCAAGTTTTACAGGTGACGTACTTGGATCAGGAAGTGGAAAGTCCATAATATTTCACTTGGAAAATGCTTGTTCCACAAACATCGTGGGTCTCTCTGAATTCCCATGGTGAAATTCTACACTCCTGTGTGGTAGCATTAGGAGGTGGGGCCTTTGGGATACAGTTTAGTCATGAGGCCTTTGGGTCAGGAAGGTAGAGTTCTAAAGAACAGGAGGAGTCAGCTTAGGGGAGAAGAGAAGGATTGGTGTCGGTTGGTCCTGTGAGGACAAAGAAGACAGGCACTGAAAACCATGAAATGAGTCCACCCGGCCCCGTGATCTCTTCAGCCCCCAGAGCAGTGGAGATTCAGTCTGCTGGCTGTGGTGTTCTCTTACAGCAGCCTGAATTGGTCTATGCTGCTCATCTTATAGTACATTTTTTATTATTTTTTTTTCTGATTCATTGTGTTAGCTGCTTTTCTTGTTGCTCTGGCAAAATGCCCGACAGAAGCAGCTTTAAGAAGAAAGTGTTCAGTGTGGTCAGAGTGAGGGTTTAGTCCGCCATGGTGCTGAAGGCACAGCGGCAGGGGCACGAGGCAGCTGCTCACAGTGCCCTGTGCCAGGAAGCAGAGAGACAACTCTGCTGGTATTCTGCCTTTCCTCTGAGACTCAGCTATGGGATGATGTCACATGTTCTCATGGGTTCACATGTCCTTCCCACCTAAGCCAACGGAATCTAGAAACTTCCTCACAGACATGCCCAGGGGTTTGTCTCCTAGGCGATTCTGGATCCTGTCCAGTTGACAACTGATATTAGGCACCACAGGCACAAAGCCCTTTCTTTATAGTCAAGGCTGATCTGGAACTCACTGTGTAACCCAGGCTAGCCTCAAACTCAGGATCCTTTTGTCTTCGCCTTGTGAGTGCTGGGATTACCTGTGCTGGCTAGCATGTGTGGATTCATTTCCAAATGATTATTTAATGTCACTTCTGTTCTGAGAGGGAACATTAAGTGTTCTTTTCAGAATATCTGAGAGGTCGTCTGTCACTGTCACTGGGTGCTCTGGAGCACTTGCAGTTTTATGAAAGAAACATAATTGATGATTTTTTAAATTGGTGACTCTTTGAAGTAATTTGTCAAAAAAAAGTAATTGGAACTCCGTGCAATATATAAATAAATAAAGTCTCCTGCTCATTCCAGAGTGATTATAAGACAGTTTATTACCACACTCCACAGGTTGTGACAGACGCCTCTGTTAGCAGGCATTCCTGCCTCCTGCCATGGGCCTGTATAATTAACCTCTCTGCCTGCCTGTGGGTGGAAAATATGGTGTGCTTGACCCAATTGAACATGGGATGGCATGTCTATAATTACATGAGCCAGTTGGCATGCTTCCTATCAGCTTGCTATCTTCATGATACAGGTGAATTAAGAGGCCAGTTGGAAATACCCAAGTTACCAGGAGCCAGAGACAGCTCTGGTCTGAGCCAAGAGCCAGAGAAGACCTGAATGTTGCCAGCAGCCCCCTGGATATAGAGAGTGGCCTTCTCCAGTTGGTTCTCAGGTGAGACCCTACCCCTACCGTTGCCCCTGCCCAGAATGCAGACTCTAGAGACATTGATTCAAAAGGTACAGTTTATCCAGGCCTGGACTCCTGACCTTAAGAAACCAGGAAGATAAACGTGTGTCCCTTTAAGCCACTAAATATAACGATTTGTTGAGCAACTGTTGACACCAAAGCACAGATTTACCTTTGTGTATGCAAGTGTGTGTGCAGCCATGGCTGGTCTCTGAAGGACACACACTCATAGCACCCAGGCTTCTTTCTGCTCCGCTTACCCAGAAATCCTGGCATCTGCATCAGAGGATCTCAACATCATTTTTACATTGCAGATTGTTTTTATCTTTAAAATTACTCTGATGGGGTGTCCTCAAATGAGTCTCCCAGTCAGTGGTTCATTTAAAAAGATGTTCCATATCTTGCGTTGGTCTACAACAGGAATAGAACCTAGCAGAACACAGTTCCCCCAACTGATAGTTCAATATTGCTCACTGAAAAACATATTCTGATGTTTTTATCTATAAGACTGTCGTTCCTTGTTGTCTTAGTTAGAGTTTTACTGCTGTAAACAGACACCATGACCGAGGCAACTCTTATAAGGACAACAATTCATAGGGATTGGCTTACAGGTTCATAAGTTCAGTCCATTATCATCCAGATGGGAGCATGGCAGAGTTCAATGAGACATGATTAATGCAGGAAGGCTGAGAGTTCTACATCTTGTTCTGAAGGCAAACAGGAGAACACTGGCTTCTAGGCAGCTAGGATAAGGGTTTCAAAGCTCACACCCAAAGTGACACAATCCTCCAACATGACCACACCCATTCCAACAAGGTCCACCTACTCCAACAAGGCCACACCCACTCCAACAAGGCCACACTTCCTAATAGTGCTACTCTTTGGCTAGACATACCTAGCATGAGGTTTTCAGTCAGTGGAGGTCAGTTACACTCCTGTAAGAAAGCCCCTACCACGCAACTGAAGTAAGACCAATTAAGTCACCGTTCATCGAGCTAAGGCTTGGCTGAAGAGTTCCTCTGGTTTGTTGTTAATACTTATCTGTTTCTCCTAATAAAAGTTTGTGCTGAGCCACGAGGTGGTCTTGTCACTCTGAGTCCATTGTTCCTCTTTGTCATCAGCTCACAGTCTGCTCACTCTCATGCAGACTCCTGACACCTCCTCTTCCCATTCACTGTGAAATCAATGTTTTTTCAGGCCCCTGAGCAACTTCACTTTAATCAGCCTCTAGTGTTAACTGGATTGCTTGATCTGCCTTCCCATCCTTGGCTTCCTGACTGAGCTGAGCTGATCAAAGCAGCCTCTTTCCAGTCTGCCCCTGTACATCCTTTTGCCTGGAAGAGCCTCCCTTCGATATCCACAAGATCCTACTTCTTCAGTGTCTGCTCCACTATGCCCTGTTAGAAAGGCCACCCCAGCACTCTGCAGAGACATGGCTACCATAGCTGCCTACACCATAGGAGACTAAACACTCATTAAGTGAAATATTATATTTTAGATAGGCTTCTTGGAAATAATGACCTTTTCAGTGTTTTCCACCCTGGTTTATACAAAGCTGGCATTGCTACAATGTGATTGAATACTTTGCTTGTTGTTCTGTTGAGGCAGTTTGTGATGGCAATCCTTAGCTATGTTCTCCAATACTCCAATGAGTTTTAACATTGTTGCATATTTTCACTGAGACATTGTTATGCAGCTTTATTGTATATGTCATAATTAAACACATGTTTACTGTGTGATCAACAAACAGAAGTGACAACAGTTCTGCTTGTGTGTATATATAGCACATATGTTTGCACTTCTGAGGGCCAGTCCTCAGTGCTTGGTATCTCAATCACTCCCTGCCTTCCATTTTTGAGGCAAGATCTCTTACTGAATCTATTACTGGAAATGATGACCTTTTCAATGTTTTACTGAACTCATATTTTCCAGACTGTCTAGCCAACAGGCTTCAGGGATCCGGTGGCCTCCACTTCCCTACTGCTGGGACTACAGGTGTGAATCAATCACCACACCTGGATTTATTGTGGGTGGGGGGATCAAACTCAGGTCTTAATGCTTGCTGAGTGGGCACATAATCCACTAGGCACCTTCCCAGCCACAAGAAACTTTATCTTTTCAAACATCAGCTGCCTAGATGCTGCCATGTTCCCACCCTAATCATAATAGGCTGAACCTCTGAACCTGTAAGCCAGCCCCAATTAAATGTTGTCCTTATAAGAGTTGCCTTGGTCATGGTTGTCCGTTCACAGCAGTAAAGACCCCTTTCCCTTTTCCCTCTGTGCTTATATTAACTTGTGTTCCTACCAGTGTTGCATAAGAGTCCTCTTCCTCCTCATCCTCTCGACATGTAGTATTATTATTCTTTATCTTTGTAATGGTCCAACTAAGGTGACATCATCCCTTACCATGGTTTTCCTGGTGTCTCCCTGACCATTAGCAGTGTGGAGAACTTATATGTGCTGACATTTGCATGTCTTCCTTTGAGAACTGTGTGTTCAGATCATTAGCCCATTTTTCACACTAATTATTTGGGCTTACTTTTGGTGCTCAGGCTTTTGAGACCTTTATCTATCATGTATACGAATCCATTGTCAGACAAATGACTTGAGAGTGTTTTCTCCACTCTGCAGGATGTCTCTTTGCTCTGTTAGCTGATTCTTCTGCTTGCTAAAAGCTTTATACTTTGATGTAATCTCATTTTTTGTTTTAAATTTAAAAAAACTAGCCTGTGCCTTCGAGAGCCCTTAAAAAAAGTTTGATCCACACAAATGTTCTCAAGCGTTTCCCTCTGGTGCCTTCTAGAAATCAAGATTTTCGATTTGGTCGTTGGTATGTTTGAGTTGAGTGTGTGTAGTTGGAGATTAGCACATGGCTTCATGCTTCTGTGTGTGTGCTTCCATTTCGCTAGCACCATTACAGGGCATATATATTTTTTCATTTTTGTCAAAGACCAGTTTGCTGTGTGCACACAGAGCTCTGTCACTACAGGAGCCCATGTGTTCTTCTGTCCTGCTTTACCACACCTCAATGATTGTTGTATAGTCTTAGGAATGTTTAGAGGTCAGGTCATTGTGATGCCTCTCCTGGGTCTTTTGTGGTTCCCTGTGAGTTTTAGGATCATTCCCCCTATTTCTGTGAAGAAATCATTGGTATTTTGAAGGCTTTCTTTAGGACCATTTCTCATTTGCGAGAGTTGATTTACTTAAATGAGAAAATGTGTCCCTAAATTAGACCGACTGGATACATATAAATACAGTTTGCTAGAATATGCAAAATCGAGCGGATGACAGAAAGCCCCAGTGTTTGCTCGTTCAGTGCCACAGCATGGCAAGAAGCTACTCCCCCAAAGCAAAGGTGCCTTTCACTGCATACAGCATATAAGGATCAAATTCTAGAGTAGGAGAACATTAGTTATAGAGGTGACAGCACACTATGAGATAATCAGTCCCTAGCCCATGCAATGTGTCTTGGCACATAGACACTCTCCTGGCTTGTGTTTGTTGTTGCCTTTAGGGTCAGGGCAGCATTGAGTGGAACATGCTGCTCAGGACCATAGGTTAGCTCCATTGGTCAGATCCCAGTCAGATGACTGGAACCATAAAAGAAGCTGGGAGATAAAGGAGTTCATTGGTGTTTGGCGAGTATCTTAGTATATTAGGATATGGAAGACTGGATGATTACAGGAAGTATCTATTTGGCTTCTGGCTGTGGAGGTGGAGGCCAATCTCATGCTGCTGATATTGGGGAGGGCTTCATGCTGCATTGTGACATCAGGTGTAAGAACAAGGGAATGTCAGACCAAGTTCATTTGCTTTTTCAGGAACTCATTCTTGAGTGACAACATCAATAGATTGCTTTATGAGGGTGGAGCCTTGCCACCTATTCACCTCCAGGGGGCTCCACTGAGCAGTGACACCCTCCCTGTTAGTTTTGGAGAGGATGTTCAAGCCACAGAAGTTAGCATTAAAGATCTCTGTGACCCAGCTAAGTCCATAAGAAGAGTGAACTCTTTGTATTTGTCGAAATTAAAATGAAACTTACCCTGAGGTGGCTCAATACTTGTTGCCACGTAGCAGCTTGGTGTTAAAATTCCCATGTTGAAAACTAAAAACAAAGCAACCATTTGGGAGATTCCTGAGGGTTGTGGGGCATTGCAAAGATGCCTCCACTGTTCAGAACACTTTCTCTGAAGGCGCAGGGACTGGAATTCTGATCCCAGCATCTGTACAACCAGCCATATGTTCCTACAGACATATAACCACAACTCCTAGAAAGACAGAAACCGATTGTCAGGGTTTACTGGCTTACAGACTAACTCTATCCAAACTACATAAAGAACTCAAGAAACTAGACATCGACAAACCAAATAATTCCATTTAAAAATGAGGTACAGGTCTAAATAGAGAATTCTCATTAGAGGAATGTCAAATGGCTGAGAAACACTTAAACATGTGTTCGACTTCCTTAAGCATCAGGGAAATGCAAATCAAAATTACTTTGACATTCCATCTTACACATGTCAGAATGACTAAGATCAATAACACAAATCACAGCTTATTCTAGTGAGATGTGGAGCAGGGAGAACACCCTCCATTGCTGGTGGGGGTGCAAATTTGTTCAGCCACTATGGAAATCAATATGGCAGTTCCTTGGAAAATTAGGAATTGATCTACCTCAATACCACTCTTGGGCAAATACCCAAAAGACACTCCATTCAACATGGACACTTGCTCAACTATGTTCATAGCAGCTTTATTCATAATAGCCAGAAACTGGAAATAACTTAGATGTCCCTCAACGAAGAATGGATAAAGAAAATATGGTACATTTACATAATGGAGTATTTCTCAGGTGTTAAAAACAAAGACATCATGAAATCTGCAGGCTAGTGGATAGAACTAGGAAAAAAAATCATCCTGTGTGAGGTAACCCAGATCCAGAAAGACCAACATGGTATATACTCACTTATAAGTAGATATTAACTGTAAAGAATAAACATATGACAACCCACAGACCCAGAGAAACTAAGTAAGTAACAAGGATGGACTGAGGGGGATCCCGTGAATCACACTGGGAAGGAGAAATGGAATGGATTTTGCTGATAGACTTGGGGTGGGTGAGAATGGGAGTAAGAGGGAACAGGTTGGGGAGGGAGGGACAGAGGCAGAGAGTATAGAGATGATGGAATTGGGGAGGGGGGTATTTGGGAGTAACATGAAAACCAAGTGAAATAGAAATTTCCTGGAATCTATGATGGTGACCTTAGCGAGGACTCCTAGAAATGGAGGATCCAGAGCCTGAGCCAGCCGTCTTCTCTAATCAGAGAATATGTGTCTCAGCTGCTGGTTATTGCTATGAAGAGACACCATGACAAAGGAAACTCATAAGGAAGGTGTTTAACTGAAGGCTTGCTTATAGTTTCAGAGGTGACCATGATATCACAGGCTCACAAAAAGTTCCTGCCTCAAAGGAAAAAGGGAAAGGATGCTAGAGGAGGAAATTGGATTCCCTCTTCTGGCCTCTACCAATACTCACACAAATAATACATAAATATTTTTATCAAATAAATAAATTTTTGAAGTGAATCTGGGGCTGGGGAGATGGTTGAGTGGGCAAACTTCAGGATATGAGTTTGATCCCCAGAGCCCACTTAAACTTCTGGTCACAGGAGCACACAGCTGTAATCTCAGCTTTCCTACTTAGAGATGGGAGGTGGAAATAGAAGGATCCAATGATTTCAAGGCCATCTACACAGCAACACAGCAGTGAACAACCAAAGAACAGAGCCTGTCTTAGACAATGTTGAAGACAACCCAAGGTCAACACGTGTGTATTTGTAACACACACACACACACAAGATTCTTTACTCAGCATCTAGACATAGGTTTTGTATTTTAACTGACATCATAGCAATTCCACATAGCCGTGGCAAACAAGTGATAATTTATACACTTGTATAATTGATAATGTATAAAGAAATAAGGGGAAGGAATATTTTCATCATGAACACCACCATAAGATAATGGAACTCAAGTAGAACCATCTTTCAGGGTCATGAGCTCACGTATGAAAAATAAAATAACATAAATGTCCCAGAGCCTCAATTAGGACAATAGTAGCACTTCTTTGAGATGGTCCCTGAAGACCTCAATGGATAGATTTCTCCAGAACAATCACAGCAAGGATTTGATTCTACTAGCTGGACCAAGAAGCTGAACTTGGAGAAAATGGAAAAAAATAGTAAAATTTGAAATAAATGTCATATTTCCTGTCACTGCCACAATGGCTGTTTTGAAAATCAAGCATATGCAAAACAATAAAAACAACAACAACAACAGAACAGAAAAGCAAACCAAAATCCCCATGGTTCACTAAAGATGCCGCTGGATTTAGAACTACCTAGGAGACTGTTGGGGTGCACCTTTGGATGTGTTTGTAAGAGAAATTGTAGAGAGAATTAACTGAGTTAGGGAGACTTACTGATATGGGTGGCACCTTCCCATGGATCAGGTCAGGAAGGCAGATAGAATAAAAAGGGCTACAGGAGGAGGCTTGCACAGAGCTGACATCCCCATGGTTTCCTGTTTGGCTCCATGTTGCACAAAGCAAGCATTCCTATGTTTCCCTGTTTGGCAACAATGTTTCAGAGAGACAGAGTCTCTATGGTTCCCTGCTTGGCTACCATGTTAACTGTCCTGTTTCCACCCACCCACATAGTCTCCCGTGTGATCCCACAACTGTGAGCCAAAATAAGTCCTTGTTCTCTTAAGATGCTCTTGCAGGTATCTTTGGTTTCAGTGATGAACGCTAAGTAGGCACTCTTGTAGAAATTACAATAAAGAAATGAACATACACATCAGCTTACTAAAAGCATTGCTTAACTAGTGCCTCCCAGCTGTTCTTTTGGAAAATGTAAGAACACTAAAATAGTTAACTTTGTTTAGAACTTACATGAGCTACAAAACACCCCTGAAGTTTATTTTATTGTATCTGCTGTAGCTCGAAGAAGCATTCTTGTTATTGATATACAGACTTGATTTATGGACAGCACAAAAGAGCAGGCAAGATTATTGACTTCTGGTGAAGCATCTGACCAGAGTAACTTCATGAGGAAAATGATCAATCAGAGTTGACTTTCCTGGGGGAATTTAATCTATTTGTCTACTTGTTGACTCTACAGACAACTGCAGAGTGTCCCATGTCTCTCAAGGATGGAGAAGAATGGAGGAAGCTTGACAGATGGGTTCCCTAAGGCACAGGGTTTAAACTAATTAAATGGAAATTTTATTTTGGGGACAATGAGATTATGTAGTGTACCACACCCTCTTGTAGCAGTAGAGAAATTTAGAGTTAGCAAGTCTAGTTACTGCGGGTCAGGAAGTCACAGGGCCAGAGATGGGAGTGAAGGTCAGAATACAGCCACTGAAAGCTCTAGTATCTGACATCTGTAACCCCCCTCCTCAGTCACTGTAAACCTCAACAGTAGAAAACCTCAAGCATATTGAAGAAGTACAGAAAGTTCTTGTTTTACAGATTATCTTCACACATTAACTATCTCATCAATATTTATTTGGTGAAAAGACTCATGATAATTCTAGAAAAAGATGAGATCTAAGGAATATTGTAGTGTGGACTGCCTTCCTATGTTATTGGTAATAACAATAGTTAACGTTGCTTGGTTACTTATCATGTGCCAAGCATGGTGGTTGAAGAGCACTCATTTCAGTCTCACCTCATCTTTGTGAACTAGAGTCATTGCCCTCAACCTCAGGGAAGCTGAGGCTCAGAGATTCAAGACCTCACCCATGGTCTTGGATATGAATCTTCTGAAAGGTAGATTCAGGATTCTAATTCAAGAGCGGACTTTGATTCTCTAGGTATCATTGGATGTCTGTGCAAAGGTAGATGAAAGCGAGGTGTCCTTCCCAGTTCCCTCCAGGCAATCTCCCCAGAACACAATGGTTATCCCACAGAAGGAAGAGGAGAAAAGTGTGCCTCCATGCTTCATACCTGACCAAACCACCTGATGCAATGCTGTTGTCGACAGTTCTTTTTGTGTGGTGAGGATATCATTACAGTTTTCCAGCTAAATTATGACCACAGTGCCAGAAGCCATCGAGAGCTACACCCCAAGGGTCCCATGGTGCTGACATAGTGGTGCAAGTGAGTGAGTGAAGCCTTTAGCAGGAACCCTATTGGGAGCGTCCTAGTTGAACAATGATTCCTCTGTTCAAAAATATCCCCCAGACTGTTTGCTTAGCAATCAGGCAGCCACTTGTTCCGAATGCCATGTTTCCTTTAAGCATTAGCTGCCGACAGCCACACACAGCAGCATGCTTGTAGCAGCTGTGATGAAGACAAACAGGGGCAGCAGGCTGCTGTGAGAGGATCCACGTAGATTCGTCGCAGCTCCAGACATCTGACAAACTGATTTGGAGGGGTGACTTCAGGGCGGTAGCTGGCAGTGGGTACAGAGGAGTCTGATTATGTTGGAGTGGGAAGCTTGGGGTTCATATTCTCTGCAGGGAGGACACCAGCTCTGATATCTAACTTTGGTGTTTCAAACCACATCAGTGCATCTCAGAAGGTCGTTTAGGTAGGGTTGATTCTAACTGACTGGGTACCTTGTAGCTTTATGTTTGGAGTTGCTTCCTCCATCCATCAATGGCACTGAAATAAACATATTGGAAAAGCGTTTGAGGTTGGAGCCTGGGCTGTCTGTCCCAGTTACTCATGCTCCATAGTTAGCTCTGGTGCCAGGGTAGTAATGACATATCAGATCCCCCAAAAGGGACATGTTGTGGGTGCTGGCATCATGTGTATGCCACTAACATACTTACTTGGCTCTCTGAATTTTATGAAGTAAGCACTTTGCTGAGGCAGGCAAGATCATGTATGTTTGTGATGCCAACACTCCAGGAGAAGATGCAGGAAGAGACTGCAAAGCCAGCCTGGGCTACATGGCAAGACCCTGTCACGAACAAACGACCTAAAGGCTAGAGTTGCAGTTCAGTCCTGGACACTTGCCTAGCATGCGAAAGGCCCTGACTTTGATCCTTAGTGTCATAATCATTAAAGAAAAGTTTTAAAGGAGTAAAACCTTGTTCATGGCATGGACAAGAAGCAACACTGTAGGAAGATGTAGTTTTTGGGGGGAACACATTTTCCCTTTTCTTTCTATATTAAACTTTGTAAACTGAGGTTTCCAGTGTTAAGCAGTAAAGTTGTGAGAAGCAGAAGGGCTGTTTGTCTTCCCCTGTGAATGAGAGGCTGTGACCATGTCTAAGGATGTTCCAGGTCAATTTGGTACCCTAAGACTTAGGATCAAATAAGAAGAGTTGCTATCCTTCCTATGGAAGTGGGCTCTGGGCCACACTGGCGTCACCCAACTTCTATACTTTAGAGGTACATGTACAGGTGCATAATACACAATATATACCACATATATGCACATGTACACAGAACACATGCAGCAATACACATGAGCAACATGCAAATGTGCATATACAGCATATGTAAACATACACACATACAAGTACACACACATGACATATACAAGACATACACATATATGCACAATATATATATATATACAATATTACATGGATATGTGCACATATGTGTCTACATACTACTTACTCCTTACAACCATCCAGCAGCTCTCTGCGGTTTTACCAGAGAGGCCCAGCCTCTCACAGGCTCCCTCAGCATCAGACAGCAGCTGGTACCAGTAGGAGCCACAGGAAAGTACATGACCGCATGTCTGGTCACAGGACAGACCCTCCTAAAGCCAAGCTGCCAGTAGTTTACCATATGGGCCCATGTGCCCACTCAGTGGGAGTCACTGTGATGGGCTTCCCACAGGTTTATAATAACATTCTTTCCCACTGGAGCTGTGAGCCAACTGAGAAGCAAACATGACAGCCAGACAGATGGAGATCAGAAGGCCAGCTCTGCTGCTCATCAAAGGGCGGTCCCTGGATGGGTTTGCCACCTCTGCTTGTCCCTTCTGCCATCTGTTTTGGGGCATCCCAGGAGGGTAAACTGGGGACTTAAAATCAGACATTCTACCCAGATTGCTGCCTTTCACTGGTCCTGTGAGGAAAGGGAAGCGATCTAATGCCAGCTGTCTACAGTATTGTGGTAACTCGTCCTCACCCAGCTGGTGGACGACAAGCTAGGGGTGGCTCTCACCACGGATGAGACATCGCTCTTCAGATAAATGGTCAGTGAGAGGGGAATGAAAGGCCAGCAGGGTTACTCAAGTGTGCTTTCAGAGGATCTGGGTGTGAAGAGCGGCCTGACTATGTGCCTCTTCATGGTAAACGTCACACCAGCCCCTCACCAGGCAGACTTGCTCCCCAACATTGCCCACTTTCTCTTGGGGTGTCTTCTTGAGACTTCTGGTGGCAAGGATGTATTTTTCTGCAAGAAGCAAATGTATGGGTCCAAATAATAAAATATTCAAATTTACTTTGAGCCACACTGAGATCCAGGACGAGATTGTATTCCTTCCTTTATTGCTTTGCGTGTTACCTAGCCACACCGCCAATGTAGCTTATATAAGATTCTGAAATGTGATTAAATGTCAACATTAAGATGATCCGGGGAATAAAATGTCAACAGGCTGAAGTTGAATACTGAGCCTGTCTCTTATTAAATTCCACTGGAGGAAGGATAAAGCTCCGCCGTGATTGTGATGCAGTGACAGACAGATGAAACCCCAGTGCCTTCAAACAAGGACAGTTTGTCCTAAGGACTTCCCCTGTCATGTGGGATCTGCTCTGTGTCCCTGTGATCTTTATCCCTCTGTCCCCACAAACAGCAGCTACTGACCTTGAGACCAGGCCTCATGACATGTGGTGACACGACTGGCCAGAGCCATTTGACGAGAGGCTTCAACTCCCTCATGACTCTCTCGAGTCCTGGTTACTTAGTGGTTCTCAGTCTGATCAGATGCATATTCCAATCAATAATGCTCTTCTGTCCCTAAAGCTATTTGTCTCCTATCAGGGGACAGAACCAGATACACAGGGATGAGAACTTCAGCTCACCCCTGATGATTATTAATGGGAGGTGATGTGTGGGTGGGTAGTGGTCAGGTGGGCTAGCTCCTGCTCTCCAGTTTCTCACACCCAATGGTCTAGCCCTAGGTACAGTCCTATGTTTCTCAGACAGACACTTTCCAACTCACACCAACCACTCAGGAATCGACAAGATTAATTTGTTTATTTACACCTTCTTTCTTTCTTCCCCAACTAAACAAATGTTTCTTAAGTGTCCAGTGGCTGCTGAACATGGCTAAAATAGAAAATAATTCTGCTCTTCTGGGCCTTGTATTTCAAACAAATCTTCTTTATTATTGCCTTTTAGCACATTAGATTGACTTTATAATCTGCAAGGAAGACTGATTTTTTTTTTTTTTTTTTTTTTTTTTTTTTTTTTGCTAATGAAGAGTTCTCACAAGAAGTGAGGCCCAGGCACATTCCCCTCTTAGTTCCTCAGAGACAAATGCAGCCTCTCTTTGCTAAGCTGCAGCATGTGAAGGATAGAGAGGCCGGGGAGAGGTTGGGTAGGAGCATCTCAGATCTATGGACTTCAACATCCTGCTGGCATGGCTGGGGGGTGCACTTAGTAGGTTGGGTTTCCAACTTCCAAGCAGGCTGTGAACCCCCAAGTGCATACCACAGTAGTTAGAAGTTGGTGACATTAATGCATGAATCCATGGTTCTTAGCTGGGGTAGCACAGTATCCCTAAATGGAGCAGAGAGATGAGAAGGCCATATGTCTTAGAGAACAGTGAAGTCCATCTTCAGAACTACTGAGACATTTGGAGGGCAAGCCATCTTGTTACAAAGCAGTATTTTATAGCCTTTGCATCTACTTACGGATGAGGGACCTCCATCAACCGGGAAACCCAGCGTGAGAATTACATGACGAGCTACACATTACATTAGTGTGTGGTCGTGTGTCTTTGTGGTCCTACCAATCCCTTTTCTTAAAAATACATCTTCAGCCCTTTGAATCAACACATTCTTCTCCCATATAAGCATTTGACAAATACAATGTATGTTCGGATGTAATTATGCTGTTACTACAAGGGTGACTTGCCTTTTGAAATGCTACCAGCAAGGTTATAAATAAACATAGGACAAATGAAGCTAATTAGATACCCACAATGATAATTTAAACTTTGACTCAGGAAATGGGAAAGCACAGCAGGCACAGCAGAGCTGGGAGCTGGATGTGAGTGTCCCCCTCCCCCCAAGCCTGCCCTTGTCAACGAGTGTCACCCTCCCTCCCAAGCTGGCCCTTGTCTCTCACTTGGTGAGAGAGGCTGCCTCTCTCTTACCAACTGTTTCAGTTCCCAGTGGTCATAGATGACTAACATCCCTGACAGAATGGCTGTCATTTCAATGTTTATATTTCAAGGCTAAATGGGAGCAGCTAAAGTGTGTGACGACCATTGGTTTCCTATTAGGTGCTAAAGATGTATCAATACTTCATGATTTGACTTGAAATATAAACCTAGTTCTCCAGAGGAGACTTTTTTTTTTTTTTTTTTTTAAATCCAAAAAAACTGATGTGTCTAGCCAGGGCAAAAGCTATGGGCAGAGGGAGAATTCTGTAATGTAATCAATGTAAATTGCTCTGAGCCCTTGGCTGGGTGATTATGTCTTCCTTCATATCATTCTGACACAGACTATTAATCCATTAAGCAGCAAAAGGCTGAGCTAAACCAGATCTCTATCTTGTAGGGGAGTTAGTTTAGCTCAGGTCGAAATTTTATTGGTTTTGGCCAAAAAGCCATTGGAAACCGTTATAATCACACTGTGATTCTTAAGAACATTTCAAGCATGGATGCAAGACAATTTTAATTATTTTCTGTCAAACATTCTTTTAAAAAGTCACCATCCTGTAAACCAAACATGTACACAAATGTAATTCCACACTTTAAATGACTGGATAAAATGTGTTAAAAAAAAGTGACATCTTGGACTTGAGACGGGACAGTGGGTAAAAGGGTTTGTCATGCAAGCTCCTGTTCTGTCCCTGGAACCCATATGAAAGGTCTAGATGGTGCGCACTGTACTCTCAGCACTTCCTATAGCAAGATGAGCGATGGAGACAGGCGGCCTGGATGCAGATGTAAGGTCTAACTCTTTAGTCTTCAGGACAACATATGTCCTTCCTAAGCTATGATCTTCCACCCAGACAGCGCTGGAGACAGCAAGTCATAGCGGAGGAGCAAGGATCTGGGGTGCAGAGATCTGACCATGGAATCTTCTGGGTCATGAATAGACTTTGAATAGACAGACTTAGGGCAGGCTCAAAACCACATCGCCTTAAAGTGCCTTGGAGTCAGAAAACATAAGCTGGATTTGGCCGAGATCACTGTTAATATCTTATGCTCCCTAGAGAAAACATCATGTCTATAACCCAGCCTGTCAGAAGCTCTCTTGAGAACTATGCAATCATACTAAAGCTGGCAGGCTACAAGAGCACCCCGAGTTCCCAAGGTAGCCCAGTGAGGGATTTAATGGCCAAATCCTTAAAGTTTGAGTAAGGCCTGCTTCTCAACAGAAAGTTCTTAGTGGTCCCTTCTGCCTTCCTGAAATGTTTGATTGGGACTCATTAGGACAAGAGGTGACACATGTCATGCTTTTTTGGGTGGCTGCTTTATAAGGTTATTCATCATCTGTGGTCATCATCATGGGTTGTGCCAGGAAGCATCCGTGAACCTCCAGAGAAGCCCATTCCGATGTAATCTCATTAAGGTCTCTTTAAGCTCCAACTTGGGCCATACCACTGTCTCTGATGCAGGAGAACAGGAGGTTGTAGCCTCGAGTCTAATTTTAATCAGATATATATAAAGGCAAGAAGGGGGTATCACATCTGATGGGGGGGGCATTGTGGTGTTTAATATAATTATATAAAATTAACTTCTGCTTTCCTCCTGATTGGTGGTTGTTAGGAAGTGAAATGTCAGGGGCAGGCTTGTAACCTGGTGGTGCAGATTTGTTGGGGTGGGTAATATAGGATATATAGGTTTTGGTAATATGGAATATAGGTTTTGTTGGGGGTTGGGGAACAGGGTAGCCTGGAAACTGGTGGTAGGTACCGGCCTGTTAGTTAGCTCGAGTTCAACCTTAGGTCAGGTTCTCTAAGATGGAGTCTGAACCCAAACTAGCGGACAAAAGCAACTCGGGGAAGACAGGGTTGGTTTTAGCTCACAGCTCGAGGGTACAGCCCATCACTGTGTGAAGGAGTACTTGTGTGAATGGTTTAGCTAGACAAACAGGAGCATGACTATCGCAGCCATAGTCAAGAGGCAGAAAGATGAATGCTGATGCGCTCTGTTTACTTCTCCTGGTTTACCCAGCCAGGATCCTATGGATGCTGCTGCTCACATTCAGGATGGATCTTCCCACTTTAGTTAAACATCTATGGGCAACCCCACAGAGATGCTGAGCGACTTCCTCCCAGGTGATGCCCTGTTCCAAAGCAAGTGCACAGTGCTGTCCTCGTGACAGTGGCAGCTACGCCTCCACGCCTCCACGACTCCCTTCCCCCACCCCTCTGCACAGGGCCCCTGGTGCGCACCCAGGCTCAAACACCCAGCTTCACCTGCTCAGATCCTGCTGATTTGCTACCAGAAAGAGTCAGATATTTGCCACCAAATCTCATCAATTAATTGATGTCATGTGTAAAAATTTCTCCACCCTCTCCCCATAAGTTATTTTTCTTGTTTTTACTACTTGGGGTAAGGGAGACGATCGTATGTATTCCAACAACTTGCAGTGCTCAAAGTCTCATTAGGAGATGTGCTATTGCCTATTCTAAATTATCCCTGATTTTGTTTGCGTAATTCCCGACTTAATTCCGTTGATTATACGCGTGTTTCATGGTCCTCCACCTCTAAGTCATGATGTCACGCACTGAGCCAATCCACTGGCTCACGGTTGGTTTTGGTTGCTAAGGAGTCTCCTCATCTGGGTCCCCCCCCCCGTGAGGCAGCGTTATACTTGCATCTCCAATAAGCAGCATTCCGCCGTAGCTTTTGCTACAGTTTCTGGCTCCAGACCCCAGCCGTGGCTTCTGTCAGTGATCGACTGTGATATAAAGGATGATGGTACCCTTTCTTCCTCAGGTTGCTTTTGGTCAGTGTTTTATCACAGCAACAAAGAGGTGACTAGCCAGTCCTTTACTAACGATTCTAGAATCCTGGCTAATAAATCTATGGGTGCTGTTGTTCACGTTCTGGATGGACCTGAATGTGGCCTGTGTGTACCGGTTAATGAGCAAGGCCTACATGGCTCGTCATGCCTACCCACAGGTTATCATGCTTATGTTTTACACCTCTCATTACTTAATAAATGAGTAAGCTGAGGGCCCTAAGTTTTGTTGCATTTGAGTCATTGGTTATATTTTGATGCATTTACCCAAAGATATTATTAATGAAAATTTCATTGATAAAGGGATTGAATAAAGAATCAGGTCTCACTTTCATGTGTTGGATTGTTCATTACAGTGTGGGAGCTCTGAGAACTGAGAGGGAGGAGGAATATTTCATGAGCTCGAGTGTCAACTGGCACTGGATACTTTGCTATAGATTGTAAAACTAACAGTGATTTGCATAAATGACTAAGAAACATACCAATTATTCATGGTCAGGAAGTTCTAAAGGATCTGAAGTATTGGCTATGTTCTTTAATTGAAAGAAATAAGGTAATTTAAGAAGAAAATTGACTTACATAGCTAATTTATCACAACCTTTTATTTCCATCATGAAAATCTATTAAAGTATTGCTTATTTTTTTAATTCCCACAGGCCCTAGAGACATTAAGCCTTCATAGGACCAGAAAATAGATATGGTAAATTGAATCCAGTGCCAGAGTTGTTAAATCCTTCCATTGTATGAGATAGACCAAGCCATGGGCTGTAGATGTATCTGAAGAAAACACATGTTTATTCAATCTCTAAACTCACAAGGAACTATTGTGCCACTTCTTTTTCTGGCTCTGTGCCTTTTTGCTGGAGACATGAAGTGTAACATGGCCTCTTGCCTTCAGAAAGAGTCTAACACAGACACAGAGGTGTATAATTAGAGCAATAAATCAAATCTCCACGCTATGGCCAGCATCCAAGCACAACATCCTCCGGAACATGCTGAAGACAACCTCACAGACGTTGCCTGATAAAAAAGACACATTGAACACTCCGCTTCAGTATCCATGAAGTCACATATGAAAATAATCTTAGGAGAAGTACCATTATTCTGAGATTATGTTGGTGACAATACCCAAAATAAGTCTTGAAACATCAGTACTGGCAGTAGTTGGGAGGTATAAAATTATAATTTTCTACTTTATGAACACAATACTTTTATTAATTCACTGAGAGTTACAGCTTATTCTTATTACATTCTCCCCTACTGCTCCACCTTAACCCCCAGAAGCACTGCTCCCTCCTCCTCACCCCCCTCAACGTCCTGTCCTTGTTTAATTTAGATTCTCCATACAGTTGAATACAGGGAGACATTTAGAGGCTCTCTTTCTCTCTCTCCCTCCCTCCCTCTCCCTCTTTTTCTCTCTCTCTCCCTCTCTCTCTTCTCTCTCCTCCTATCTTTCCCTCTCCCTCTTTTTTCTCTTCCTCTCTCCTCTCTTTCCTCTCTCTCTTCCCTCTCCCACTCAGTGTCTCTCTCACACACTCCTCTTTCTCTCTGTCTCTGTCACATCTTCTATGAGAAGATATGCTCTGTGTGTACACATAATACTAGTCTCAGGTAGAAACACCAATGGGAGACACTGCGGACCATTAGTAGCCAAGGGAAGTTGATTGTGAAGCTTGGGATAATTCACATTTTGAGAGTGTGGGAAGGGCTGCACAAAGCCATGACTTTCCAGTCACGGGCCAGACCCTCACAGGTCTGTTGTCCTGTAGACTGAGATCACTCCCAGATTCCCAAGGATCATTAAAATATAAGCAATGGGTCGAAGCAGTGGGCTTTTGTTTAGAAAGGTCTCTTTGATTGGTGAAGTGAATGGGGAAAAGAATTACAAGCCCAAAGATCTCACTAGGAAATGGTTCTAGAATGAATGGGAACATGGTGGGAGCATCCCCAGAGGCAAGAGAGCAATGGACAGAGGGCAAAGAGGGACAGAGAGGAGAAGATGGCAACGAGGAAATCTTATATGACTCATCACTAGTTTCATTGACTCCTGGGAAGGAACATCATCGGAGATAGAGTGACACCTAAGGTATGATATTGGGGAAACAGTGAAGTCATTGAGTCAGTGGAGAAAACGCAAAAGCCTAGCTAGAGGTGGGATAATTAGTCCAACACAGCACATGGACTTTGAGCTTCTTATAAGCAACAGCACCAAGGGTAGCCCTTGGGATTATGGGATGGGAGCTGCCAGCATATGAGCCAGGTAAGGATACACAGTGCAGGAGCTTGACAGAGACTGTGGAGCGAAGACAATAGACACTTGGGTTTGAACATGGGCAAATGAGAGGCAGCTCTCAAGGAAGACAGAGGGAGTGGTCCAGGGATATAGGCATGCAGGCAGGCCCAGGGCAAGAAGCTTCCAGAAAGCCAGGGTGTTGGAAGCATCTCACAGCACAGGAAGTATCCAGGCAAGGATCAACTGCTGCATGAGTTGCTTTGGGCTGAGAAGGGATGAGGAAGCTGGTGTGAATTGTGGCTTGGGGCTGAGAAGGGATGAGGAGGCTGGTGTGAACTGTTTGGGCAACAGTTCCATCTTTAGATAACGTGAAAAGAGGCAGGGCCCTGGGCTCCATCTCTGCACACTGTGGTGATGAGTCCTGATCCTCTGCTGCTGTCCTGTGCAGGCAGGATATGGTCACATCACTGCAAAGCTCCTTCTCCAGCCTGTACACAGCCTTTCTTAACACCACTAACTCTAGATCAGAGTCTTCCTGTTTTGAAAAAGTCTATGCTATGCATTGAAGCATGGTCAGCAGCAGCCCACCAGTGATAGCACACAGCCACCTCCTAGATTGTGGGTACCAAAATTTTCCCCAGGCAATAAAAACATCCCCTGGGAGGGAAAACAGAGAGTCATTACCCCGAGTGGAGAATAAATAGAACCTTTGAAAACATTCTTCCAGAAAGAGACACAAGCAGAGAGTGGATGAAAACCAACTCGGTTGTAAAACTGCCTCATGAAGGTGTGTCCGGTGATGGATGCCTCACCTCCAGCCTGAACGGTGAGAGCCAAGCACACCATTATTTTTACCTAAAGCAATCAACAGTTTGTCTCTGTAAGGACAATAGAAAGCTATAAATGTCGATGATAAAAAGCATTGCATGTGGACACACAGGCCTGGCCTCCTGTCTTAAGTCTGGAGAAGTGAGAGCTCGTGGCTGCAACCATTTATTTATTTGGAGCACGTGGTGGATGGGACCCATTTATCCCTTTGGTGAAAGTCTTCCTACATCTTAAGGAGTTGGTTATAAGCCATGTTAGAGTCATGTGAATTATCTCTACTTCATCAAGTGTAGGGGCTCCTAGGTTTAAAGGTAGAAGAAGATGCTCTTCTGGTTTTTTTTTTTTTTTTTTTTGAGTTGCCTTTCCACGTTGTAGATTCTGGAGACTATCCCTGGTTACTAGGAGATGTATTCTGCCTATTTCTCTTGATTACATCTTATAAGATGATGGGAACCTAAGTCACCCAGTGTGCACACTCCTCTCAGACCAAGTATGCAGCTGTGACTCCCACGCTTGTTTGTAACATGTGGATTAATGTAGTCGCTCAAGAAATTACTGTTGTGTGTCTGTTGTGTGTCAGAGACAAGGCTATCCATGAGAGAGACTGCAGTTCACATGTCCAACATTGTCTTGACTTGAATCTTTCTTTTAAATCTTGCAGGAGGAGGAGACTACATATGAGCAATGTGAAGGTAAATGAATGCAGGCGGCCAGCTTTCCTGTTTAAGAGGAAAGAATGTTGCAGCGGTGAGCAGGATGAAGATGCAGCGAGGTTGGGTTTGGCTGATACAGTTAGGGAAAGTTGGTCTGAAGAGGATAATATTTGGTGCTGTGGAGGAGATGCGGACAAACGTTGCAAGTTCGAGAAAGGCACAGACTTTTCCAAGAGCAGGTTATGAAGAAGGAGAAGAAGGAGGGGACCGAGACCAGCATCACAGGCTGAACTCTGAATTCTAGACCCAGCAACACAGGGGAGCTCCCGGAGAGGTTCAGCTCTAGGTGGGAGCAAGGCTAGCAACAAGGCCTTGTCACTAGAAGAAGGTCATTGGGAAGAGTCAAGGTAGGGACAGTCAGCCAGGAAGATTCATTCATCAGGAGATTGGTAATGGAAGGATGTGGTAAGGCGATGGTGGTAGGAGAAGAGAGGGAGATGGAGGGATTCCAAGTGATACATAGGAAAGCCAGAAAAAGGCATGACTAACAGGAAGCATGATGAGAATCTGAAAGCTAGAAAGTGGCTTAGCAGACTAAGGGCATAGAAGAGATTAAGGGAACAGATTTATTCATTTTTGCACCTTTAATGGTGTTTTGCCTGCATTTATGCAAAGGTGCTGTATCCTGGTACCAGAGGGGCCGGAAGAGGGCACTGGGTTCCCTGGAACTGGATTTAAAGACAGTTGCAAGCTGGATGCTGAAAACCAAAGCCTGGCCCTCTGCAAGTGTAGCCTCTGACTTTAATGGCTGATCCATCTCTCCATCCCCCATTAAAGATATTTAACAGAGTCAATCCAATCTCATGATCCCTCAAACGCAGAAAATCTTTCACAAATGAATGAAGATTTCATTTCTTACGTGTAGGTGGCCAAAGAGACGGCGCCGGTTTCCAACTTGGCCGGCGCCGCCTACTATGCTAATGAGGTATTGGCCCTAACCAATCCTGAGAGAACAGGCAGCCAGGTCCGCCCCCTTGGAAGGGTATATAACAAAGGCGGCTCAGCTGCCAGGGAGAGTGTTCCAGAGGTCGTCGTCGGAGAGAGTCGCCAAGGAAGAAGAGAAGAAGAAGCCGCAACAACTGGTGGCCGGCGGAGAAGAAAGAAGCGGCCCGGCGGAGAAGAAAGAAGCGGCCCGGCGGAGCGGCGGCGAGCCGGCGCTGCGGCGGCGAAGCGGCGGCGAGCCGGCGCTGCGGCGGCGAAGCGGCGGCGAGCCGGCGGAGCGGCGGCGAAGCGGCGGCGAGCCGGCGCAGCGGCGGCGAAGCGGCGGCGAGCCGGCGGAGCGGCGGCGAAGCGGCGGCGAGCCGGCGGAGCGGCGGCGAAGCGGCGGCGAGCCGGCGGAGCGGCGGCGAAGCGGGCGGCGAGCCGGCGCTGCGGCGGCGAAGCGGCGGCGAGCCGGCGGAGCGGCGGCGAAGCGGCGGCGAGCCGGCGCTGCGGCGGCGAAGCGGCGGCGAGCCGGCGCTGCGGCGGCGAAGCGGCGGCGAGCCGGCGGAGCGGCGGCGAAGCGGCGGCGAGCCGGCGGAGCGGCGGCGAGCCGGCGCTGCGGCGGCGGAGCGGCGGCGAGCCGGCGCTGCGGCGGCGGAGCGGCGGCGAGCCGGCGGAGCGGCGGCGAAGCGGCGGTGAGCCGGCGAGCCGGCGGAGCGGCAGCGAAGCGGCGGCGAAGCGGCGGCGGGCGGCGGCCCCGGCGGCGACCCGGCCCCGGAGGCGACCCGGCCCGGCGGCGACCCGGCCCGGCGGTGAGTCACCCGACGCCGGCAGTGAAGAGACGCGGAGGCCCTGGCAGAAACACCCGGCGCCGGTAGAGAAGAAACGCGAGAGACGTGAGAGACGAGAGAGACACTGCGGCCAAAAAAGACTAACGACAACCTCGTGGATTCAAAAACTAAGGTAAAAAGGTGTAGTTTTTAGATCCCTGGGTTGGGACGAGTAAGGCTCCCTGGTTTGGACGAGTCAGGAACGAGTGAAAGATCCCTGGGTTGGGACAAATTAAGGATCCCTGCTTTGGGGACGAGTCAGGAACGAGTCAGGAACGAGTGAAAGATCCCTGGGTTGGGACAAATTAAGGATCCCTGCTTTGGGGACGAGTCAGGAACGAGTCAGGAACGAGTGAAAGATCCCTGGGTTGGGACAAATTAAGGATCCCTGCTTTGGGGACGAGTCAGGAACGAGTCAGGAACGAGTGAAAGATCCCTGGGTTGGGACAAATTAAGGATCCCTGCTTTGGGGACGAGTCAGGAACGAGTCCAGGAACGAGTGAAAGATCCCTGCGTTGGGACAAAATAAGGATGAGGGGATGATCCCTGCTTTGGGGACGAGTCAGGAACGAGTCAGGAACGAGTGAAAGATCCCTGGGTTGGGACAAATTAAGGATCCCTGCTTTGGGGACGAGTCAGGAACGAGTCAGGAACGAGTGAAAGATCCCTGGGTTGGGACAAATTAAGGATCCCTGCTTTGGGGACGAGTCAGGAACGATGTCAGGAAACGAGTGAAAAGATCCCTGGGTTGGGACAAATTAAGGATCCCTGCTTTGGGGACGAGTCAGGAACGAGTCAGAAACGAGTAAAATCCCTGTTGGGACGAATAGAGATTCCCTGATTTGGGACAAGTTCAAGGTTTAGGAGAGTATAAGGAAAGCGGCAATAAAAGGTCCGCAGATTTTCTAAACTATGATGTCTATGTCAACTCGGAGTGGTTGGCTTGGGTAATATAATAATGCTTTCCTGACAACAGTCTTAGAAGTACCTAAATTCTTATTGTGATTATGAAGTCCTGTCAAAAGGACCAGGAAGTTTGAACAAGTGAAAGAGGCTCAGTCAGAAGGCTCTGAGGCAGGATTAATAAAATAAACAAGGGACCAAAAAAGATAACCAATATAGATACAGAGAGCTCTTCTGGCTCTGAGAGCTTAGAAAAGATAGAGGAAGGAAAGAGCTTAGAAAAGATGGAGGAGGACCTTGAGGACATGTTAACTAAAATAGAGACCGTGGTCCTCTCAAGGAAAAAGAAAGGCAAAATGGCAGAAAAACTTAAACCCATGCTTGGGAGACGCCCACGGCTCCACCCCTTAGCCCGCCTCCCTATGTGGAGGTCCCTCGGGCCAGTCTGTCCCCAGAGACACAATGCTCATTCTGCCCACAGACTTGGAAGGAAGCGCGTATGGCCTTTCCAGTTTTTGAAGATGCAAATCAACAAAGATATTATGATCCCTTAGATATTAAGACGTTAAAGACTCTGGCAGAATCGGTTAAGGCCTATGGCACTAATGCCTCCTTCACGCAATCCTTGATAGAAAGGATAGCGACACAGGCCATGACACCATCAGATTGGATGAGTACTGTGAAAGCCTGTTTAACTATGGGGCAGTATCTTGATTGGAAATCTATTTATACAGATTATGCCCAAGGGCAGGCTCGGGCCAACGCAGCCTCAGGACAGCCCTTATGGAATCTAGATATGTTCTTAGGTCAGGGACAATGGGCAGATAACCAGACAGTGTTTCCACAGGCGGTGTACGGTCAAATTAATAATATGGCCATCAGGGCCTGGAAGGCCCTACCCAATAAGGGAGAAGTTTCAGGTAATTTAACAAAAATCCTCCAGGGTCCTACTGAGCCCTTCTCCGACTTCGTGGCTCGCCTAATGGAAGCCGCAGGGAGAATTTTTGGTGACCCTGATACAGCCATGCCACTGATAGAGCAATTGGTGTTTGAACAATGCACAAAAGAGTGCAGGGCAGCTATCACTCCTTGGAAAGCAAAGGGTTTGACGGCTTGGATGAAGGCTTGTAGGGAGATTGGTGGACCATTGTCCAACTCAGCTTGGCAGCTGCAGTCATGCAGTTGTCTAAGGGCAAAGGTAGGACCCCTGCAGGAGTTTGCTTCCGCTGTGGATGCCCAGGACACCTTAGTAAACAGTGTCCCAAAAGAGATAGAGATAAACAAGGGAGTACCCCTTGTCCAAGGCAGCCAGGATTATGCCCAAGATGTCGTAAAGGTAATCATTGGGCCAATGAGTGCAGATCGGTAAGAAATATTCAGGGACAACCGCTGACCTCTAGTTATAGTAGTGTACGGCCAAAAAACGGGCAGTGGGGCCCCCGCTTCCAGGGCCCGCAAATATATGGAGCAGTGGAAGGGCAGAGCCAGCCCAGCCTACACCAGCCCAACTTACATCGCTCGAGCCTCGGAGAGCCACTCCGGGTTCAGCAGGGTTGGACCTGTGCTGCACCACCAGAATTGTATTAACGCCCCAAATGGGTGTACAACCTCTTGAGACTGACTTTCAGGGTCCACTACCTCCAGACACAGTGGGTCTTCTCCTAGGACGCTCTTCTTCTACCCTAAAAGGTCTTATAGTACATCCTGGCATTATAGATGCTGATTTTGAGGGCACAGTTAAGATCTTAGCCTCCTCTCCACGAGGTATCGTGGCCATCTCACCAGGAGATAGAATTGCTCAAATAATAATGCTACCCAGCTTACACAAATTGTTCCCCTGTAAAAATATGATAAGAGGGAACAAGGGTTTCGGATCCTCCGGAACCGCAGCCGCCTTCTTGTCTTTAGATTTGGATCAAAGGCCCATAATAGAATTGGAAATTAATGGTAAAAAAATATTAGGCCTATTGGACACAGGAGCTGATCGTAGCATAATAGCCCAAAGAGATTGGCCAAAAAACTGGCCTATTCAAGCATCGACCCAGACCTTACAAGGGCTCGGATATGCAAAATCGCCCGATGTAAGCGCAGGCACATTATCTTGGAAAGACAAGGAAGGGAATGAAGGCACCTTCCAACCTTTTGTTTTAGCTTTGCCCATTAGCCTTTGGGGCAGAGATTTGTTGAAAGCCATGAAACTGAAATTAACAAATACACACTATTCTACAGATATAGGATGGCATCCATCTCAAAGCATTGGAAGACACCTCCAAGGGGAAAAGGAACAAGAGCAGCTACAACCTAAAGGGTTACGAACGGGACTGGGTTTTTCCTAGTGGCCACTGGGTCTGGTATACCTATTACCTGGAAGACTGAGGAGCCAGTATGGGTTCCCCAGTGGCCTCTTTCCTCAGAAAAGATGATAGCTGCTAGACAACTAGTCCTGGAACAATTAAAATTAGGACATATTAAACCTTCTGTCTCCCCTTGGAACACCCCCATATTTGTCATAAAAAAGAAATCAGGGAATTGGAGGCTACTACATGACTTGCGAGCTATAAACCGTCAGATGCAAGTCATGGGGCCAGTTCAGAGAGGCTTGCCTCTATTATCTGCTTTACCTCGTGATTGGCCTATTATCATCATTGACATCAAAGATTGTTTCTTTTCTATCCCACTCTGTAAACAGGACAGTGAGAGATTCGCTTTCACGGTTCCCTCTATTAACCATGAGGAACCTGACCAACGCTACCAGTGGGTAGTTCTGCCCCAAGGTATGGCCAATAGCCCAACCATGTGTCAATTATACGTAGGAGAAGCCATAGCCCCTTTAAGAAAGAAATTTCCCAAAGTCCATTGTCTCCATTATATGGATGACATCTTAATAGCTGCAAAAACTGAGCGTTTGTTAGAACATGTATATACGGAATTGATCAAACTATTAGAAAAAAGACAGCTAGTGATAGCTCCAGAAAAGGTTCAGCGAAGCAAGATGGCAAAATATCTTGGGGCAGAAATAAGCATCAAAACTATAGTACCACAAAAATTCGAATTACGCAAAGACAGCCTTACGACCCTAAATGAGTTTCAAAAATTGCTAGGGGACATAAATTGGATACGCCCCTACCTAAATCTGGCAAATCATGAACTAAAACCTTTATTTGAAATACTGACGGGTGACTCCGCCCTCGACTCACCCCGTCATTTAACTCTGGAAGGCAGGACTGCACTTGAGAAGGTAGAAAAGAGCTTGAGGGGAGCTTTCTTAGGGAGATTAAAAATGGATTTACCCATAAAATTGTGTGTCCTTGCCACACGTGACCAACCCACAGGAGTTCTATGGCAGGATGAGCCCCTCTTGTGGGTCCACCCAAAAATTTCTCCAAACAAATCCATAGAACATTACCCCACCACAGTAGCTCACCTAGCACAGGAGGGCATTCACCTATGTATACAACACTTTGGACGAGCACCAGATATAATTATAACACCTTACTCTGCTCACCAGGTAAAAGTCTTGTGTAGCACAATAGATGATTGGACCATTTTGACATGTAGTTTTGATGGCATAATAGACAATCATTACCCCAAACACCCTTTATTATCCTTTTTCAAGGAACATCCTGTGGTTTTCCCTTCTATCACCTCTCATTGCCCCTTGAAAGATGTACCCAATATCTTTACTGATGGCTCCAAAAACGGTTGTGGAGCATACCTAATAGAGAACTCTGACCCGTGTTGTGCCAATTCCAGCCTGGATCACCTCAGGTTGTTGAGTTGCAAATAGTTTTAGAAGTTTTCAAAACGTGTCATTTTGCTTTTAATTTGATCTCTGATTCGGCATATGTGGTAAATAGTGTCAAAGTCCTGGAAGTTGCAGGTCCCATTAAAGCCAGTAGCACAGTGTGCACCCTTTTTAAAATATTACAAAACATAATTAGACAGCGCACTAATAAATTTTTTATTCAGCATATTAGAGCTCATACGGGATTACCAGGACCCTTGAGCGCTGGAAACAATGCAGTAGACCAATGGACTAAGAAGGAATGCATCTTCCTGAGCACTGCTTGGGATCGTGCAGCACAGTTCCATCAGTTGTTTCATGTAAATTCTAAAACTTTGCAACAGAAATTTAATCTGCCACGGGAAACAGCACGCCAAATTGTACTCAATTGCCCTCAATGCATCATACATTTACATCCACCGCATGTGGGTGTCAACCCTCGAGGCATCACACCCCTCAGGGTTTGGCAGATGGACGTCACACATCTCTCAGAGTTCGGGACTCTAAAATACATTCATGTATCAGTAGATACTTGTTCAGGAGTGATCCATGCCACTCCTCTATCTGGTGAAAAGACCACCAATGTAATTGCTCATTGCCTAGAGGCATGGGCGGCTTGGGGAAAACCCCAAACACTTAAGACCGATAATGGCCCAGCCTATACGGCTCAAGCCTTTTCTTCCTTTTGCCAACGAATGGAAGTCTCACTCACTCATGGACTGCCCTACAACCCTCAGGGGCAGGGTATTGTAGAACGAGCACATCGTACGCTCAAGGAATGTCTTCAAAAACAAAAAGAGGGAATAGGCCATGGCCTTAACCCCAAGCATAGACTATCCTTAGCATTATTTACTTTAAATTTTCTAAATTGGATCTCAGGGTCAGTCTGCTTCTGACAGACATCATAATCACTTACACCCTCCGCCAGAAAAGGTAAAATGGAAAGATATCATAACTAACTCATGGCAAGGGCCGATCCCGTGCTCATAAGAGCACGAGGTTCTGTTTGTGTTTTCCCACAGGATCAAGAAAACCCTATCTGGATCCCTGAGAGACTGACTCGGAAGATCTCCAGTCCGGCGATCCCAGATGAAAGGAGGGATGATGAAACTGCAGATCCTGATGTTAAGCTCCTGTCGCAAGACTGCCACTCTGAACGGCACTTGCCTAGATCCCGTTACTCTAAAAAGACTTATGGGCGGGAGTATTTGTATGGGGAGCTGTTGTTCTCTTAGGATATGGTTTCTGCCTTTGGTTTCTATGTTGCTTATGCCATGACCATGCAAGACATAAGGCTGTAGTTTATCAGGCACTGAATGCCATGAAGGAAGGTGCTTCCCCAAGTATTTGGCTGGCCTCCCTTAGGGAGACCTAGTGGGAAACCTTCTGGACCCGATATTGGCCGTCCAGGCATTTTCCCTAGATCCTGACCATCTTGACCAATGCCAATGGTATAAGGCTCCTAAGGCACCATTTCAATTTTTCAGAAGCGAGGAGTACGAGGAGTGCCTCGACTAGAGATGTTCTCAATCCTGAGATAGATTCTCTGAAAGTATGTCTGAGTGCATAGAGGTTTTGTGTCAAATACCTCTCCCTGAAAAAAGGCACAAAGGCGGGTATGGGTGGCGCCCCCATTACAATGCCTTCAACACTTGCACAAGGGCTCAGACCTCTGCTTTCCCCCGCTGACTTTTGCCACAGCAGTGGCTCTTTCAAGGAGTGCCTTCCAAAAGCCTTTTGACAATCAAATGCATGCTTGGGTGTGGGAGGCCTAGGACGAATTAAGGGTCCAGAAGTAACCTATTTCAAATTTATAAAATAAATAAGGGGGAGATGTAGGTGGCCAAAGAGACGGCGCGGTTTCCAACTTGGCCGGCGCCGCCTACTATGCTAATGAGGTATTGGCCCTAACCAATCCTGAGAGAACAGGCAGCCAGGTCCGCCCCCTTGGAAGGGTATATAACAAAGGCGGCTCAGCTGCCGGGGGAGTGTTCCAGAGGTCGTCGTCGGAGAGAGTCGCCAAGGAAGAGAGAAGAAGAAGCCGCTACACCTGCCCACGTCTTGGCTTTAGCTCAATAAGACAATGTCTGCCTTAGAATCAGTTTGTGTTCTTTACATTGCAAGTTTGTGGCAACTTGTTATGAGATGGTAACTAATGCAGCTCCAGCTTCCTGGGGCTTAGAGGCTGACTGTGAGGAGGGGGAGTTACCAGACTGACGCCATGGTCCAGCAATAAGCAGCCATACCAGACACGGAGGTGAGAAAAGTCAAACAGACTATGGAGGGTGGAAACTACACAGAAATGTTAGAGGTATCAAATCTGACGAGCCATTAGGATTCTCACAAGGAACTTAAAACAATGAACCAATTTGCTACGGAAGCCTCGAGTCTAGAGGAGGAGGCTGAGCTAGTGAAAACCTTTGCACTAGACATAAGGCAGGTGACTGACGTTTACAAGCCTAGTTCCAACTGATGGGGAAGAGAGGGGAGCCTGTACGCAGAAGAGCAAGCTCAGGCCAGGACTCTGAAAGATTCAAAGGTTGGATAGAGACGGAGGAGGAAATGATGAAGGTAACAGAAAGAGAACCCCAGTGAGACAGGGAGGCAATCTGGAGGTCATAGTGTCAGAGGTCACAGCATGAGAGAGAGAGAGAGAGAGAGACAGAGAGAGAGAGAGAGACTGACACAGAGAGTCAGAGAGAGATGAAGACAGAGAGAGAGGAAGACAGAGAGACAGAGAGATAGAGAGAGACAGAGAGGTAGGTAGAGACAAAGACAGAGAGATAGAGACAAAGAGACAGAGACAAACAGGTAGAGACAGAGAGACAGAGACAGAGAGACAGAGAGAAACAGACACAGAGAGAAAACAGAAGATATATGTGTATACTCTCCGTTTCTTGTTCTGAGACTCTCAGTGTAGAGCTGTACTAATGAGAAACCACCATCAAATGGAAATCCTGCACCCCTAGAACTCTAAATATAAACATCTCTTCCTTATGAAATACATAGCTTTGAGTAACAGCAAATGGATGGAAGAAGCCACTTTCCTTCTAGGAGTTTTATCCAGTGGCTCTGGATCATGGAGATTCTTCAGCAGAGAATGGAGGATCACTGTCTCCTTATGAATTGAGCCACACAAGAAAGCTGTCTTCTGGGGGGCTGGGGTGAAACACTGTCACTGTGTGTGGGGGGGACACTTGACCCTGACCTTCTAGAAGGTGCTGAGCTGACAGTGGGGCCACAGGGAGGGGGTATCTTCCTCTTGGCTAACATCTCGGGTAAGGATGCCTCACGGGAAGAGAGATCTGCAAGAGCATTTCAGTGGCTCACCACAGGGTCTTCAAGGTGAGTTTCAGAAGGCTGGGCAGCAAGCTGACCTGTCTCCCCATCCTTTGTTTGCACGTCTTGTCTCTCTGTGACTCTCCCCCAGCTCTACGGCACTGGTAACAGTTGTAGAGAAGTCTTGTTGCCTTCATGAATGTTTGACCTAAAAGAAACCTGTAGGGTTAACCCTGAACATCAGTTAACACCCATAATAGTACCTGAACCAGCAGTGACATCTGCGGAGACTGAGGCTCAGAGCTGTCTCAGTGCAGCAGCTGTCTCAAACAGGGGGGATAACTGTTAGTAAGCTTGGGAGAAGCGTCACCTTTTCTTAGGCTTTATGTTCTCTGGTCTTCCTGTAGACTCTTGCCAAATGATGCAGTCGGTGTCCCCACTCCCAACCCAGTGATTCTTAATAGTAACCTGTTTCTTCCAGTCAATGCTCTGTTCTGTGTTAATGCTTCTGCAAACATCTGGGAGCAAGGGGTGTGGGATACCTGGTTAAATTTGCAAAAAGGGGGCCCAGGTGGTCATGCTTTGTTCCAGCTAGTAAGTGGCTGAGCTGATTTTTTCCCCCAAGCCAGATCCCAGAGCCCATTGTCAGAAGCATTGTGCCTCCTAGACGCTCCCACGCCTGCTGTCTTGCAGCTGCAGGAAAGAATGGTAATTGTGCATAGAGTCAAAACAGCTACATTTGCATAATGATTGAAGAATTGCAAACATCCTAGAGAAAATGATTCTGCTCACAGAGATCATTGGGATGGTGGTCTCGGCTTGCTTTCATTTTACACATGAGCATGCCCAGAAACTGTGCTATAAATATCAGGTGCACTTAACTCTTCTGCTTTAATGACCTAATGAAGACAGTCAGTGACTGAGTACTCAGATTCTCATCAGTACCCTTTGGGCATTGGTCCTGGTACTCCTGTGAGTGCCTAAGGTAGCAGATGTTCAATGCCTTATATAAAAGCTGTGCAATATTCAGCTATAACCTGTGCATAGCCTCACAGTTTTTAACAGACTGTAGGGGCCAGGGTGATGGCTGGGCAGTTAAGTGTCTTGCAAGCATGGGGACTGGATCACCAGGAAAACATAGTGGTGGTCTGCCTATATCCCATCCTCAGAAGGAAGAGATAGGGGCTCCCTAGAGCAAGAAGATCCATATCTGCAAGTTCGGAGTTTGATTGAGAGACCTTGCCTCAATGGATGGAGTCGAACAGTGATAGAGGATGCCACTGGACATCAATCTGATCAGCTGTCCAGGTGTGAGGATATTACCTGCTGCATATGGCGGGGCAAGGAACTTGGGTTTAATGCAGTGGACCACACATAGAAGTCATGAAAGCATCTGAGAGTTAATCAGTTAATCCAGACCACTGGTCAATGGCGCAATGTCAATTTGAAGGCTCGGTGAAGATGCTGTCTTCCACACTGAGCCTTACTGGCAGCCCCTCTGCCATTCTCAGCAAGCAGACATCCCCAGCAGAACTCTGCTCTGAAGAGTTTAAATTCAATCTTTTAAAATGATGTATGCATAAAAGTATATAGGCTTGGTATTTATTTGCAGAAATGAACTCAGACATATTTCAGGAAGTCATGGACCTCAAAGTGACCATTAAATTAAGAATCATGCCATCTTACTTTCAGCCTAGATGATATCATTCTTTTACCTTCTGTCCTGTGCTAGCTGGATACCTTCCAGAGAGGAATGGAAAATTCAGAGGAATGGACAAATTTATTTCCATGTTTCCAATTGTCTTTTCACATCAAGAACAATACACTTCATCGCAACGAGCTACGATTGCAGTGACGGACTCGGTTCATTTCAGTAGGAATAGGCTACACCTTGGTGGTGTCTCTGAAAGCTAAGATGACACACCAGTGGAGTGAGGTCTCTCTAAGACTCAGTTTTCACTCTTTATCCCAAAACCCAAAGCTCTTGGCTTCTACCTACTGCTGGATCATAGGTACTGGTTCCACCAGCATAGGGGATGTTTCAGAGAATCTTTCTATGACCTCTACCAAGGGGAAGCTCCCAATACAAGCCAAAGAGGAGAAATAGGCTGACCTCCACTGATTAGCACACTTGCAAGTACCTAGAGTTTAAAAAACGGGTATGGATACTCTTCTTTACTGGCACCCAGCCTAGCTCAGAAAGCATGGTGGAGTTGACCCTCTGCCTCTGTGGCAGCCTTGGTGCCCAACTAACACTGAGCTGGATACTGATGAGATCAAATTCTGGCTTTGTTCTCTCTGTGTATACTCCACAGTTGAGAGGTTTCAGTATCTTTTCATTTGTGCTCATCTGTCTGTGCTCAAGTGGCTCGGCTCTGCCTGAGCTCTCTCTAGCCACAGCCAAGAGATACTGACAACCCCTGTCAGAGACAATGAGAAAGGACATCAGCCAAAGAGGCGATGCTGGCCAGGTTCTGAAATCCTGAGCCGGAAGCAAGCCTTGGGCAGAAGTTAAGCACCTTTTCAAGTCCATTCCCCATAGTTCAGGCTCTTGATCGGTTGGCAGATCCTGGAGTCTGGATGCCACTGCCCAACTTTGATGTATATTTACCACCGCTATCCTTTCAGCATGAGGGTTCTGCAGATCAGCAAATAATATGCTCATTTATGGTTGTTTCCGGCCCCTCTGACACATGTGCATTGCCAGTAAAGTCTCCATGATGATTCATCTTGGTTGACAGGGTCCTGTCTGGGTGTCTGTCTGAGGCAGCAGGAGCTGATGGCATGGCTGGTTACCTCTCAGCCATCCAAGAAGCAGAGAGGTCCACTGGACCTGGGGCTGGCCATAACTCGGAAGTGTCACCCCCAGCTTTACACCTGCCAGCTAGGCCCCGCATCCAGAAGGTTCTACAACCTCAGTAAACAGCACCAGTTGGAGACCATCACAGAGCCTCCTTAGCCCCTGATCTGTAATTTATTTCTCTAACTGAGAGGCCCTTGACTCTCATTATACCTAATGTATTCCTTATTTGTCAAGCAGCAGTACACACATAAAATGCTTTGCAAAGCTAACCCACATTCCAGAAAGAAAACAAATTTACCAGAGAAATTACAATATGGTCTATATATGCTTTCCATCCTTTGCCGCTAAGTTAGAGGAGGTTTCCCGGAGATGCACTGTGTGGCTGCTCTTCGCTGTCCTTATCCATGGGTGTCTGTGTCATTAGAGTATAGGTAGGTTCACTTCTCACAGGCTACTCTTTCCTCCTGAGTCACCCTCTCACATCTATATTCAGTCCAAAGCTCCAGCCCATGGAGGGTGCCACTCACATTCAAGATATTCCATTCTCAGTCATACATCTCTGGGAATGCCCTACTAGACAGAGATGTGTCCTCAGGCTAGTCTAAATCCAGTCAGGCTGACAATGATGATTAACCAATGCACTGGTATAAATCAACGACTGAATAATTTTCAAAGTTTTACTTGCAATCCAAAAAATTTACTTTTTGTGACGTGGATTTACAGATTCTGACAAATGGTCTTTGACTCAAGGACCATACCTCCCTAGAGAACAATTTTAATCCCACCTTGTCATGCTTTCTGCTGAGGGAGCCTTTCCTTGTTACTCAACTTCTGACAACTATGGATCTGTTATCTACTTTACAGTTTGGCCTGTTCTAGAAGGTCACAGAAAGAGAATCGTACACTATGTAGTCTTTGGTGCTGCACTTTTTAATAGAAAGATTCATTGACGATTCATCCATGCGCGTTGATCAATAGAATGTTCTATTTATTCTTGAGCGTCTACATTGTACCCGTGGACCAAAGTTTACCCAGTGTTGTGTGAAATTCACAAGAGCTATTTCCAGCTCTGGGAAATTACAAAGACTGCATTGTAATTTATGGGACTGTCTTTCTGGGAATGTAAGCTTCTCATTCCTTGAGTAAATAATAAGAGGGGCTGCTGGGCCATAGAGTGGATTTGATTAAACTCTGCAAGAAGATGCCATGTTGATCACTGAGGCTGCTGTCTACTTTGAGATAATCAACCCACTAGGGGTAAATATAGAGCCCATTGCTCCCCTCTGTAGAGGTCAACATTGATGCTCAACTTGACGAGGTCTGGTTCACCTCTTGGGATGTCTGTGAGGTGGGAAATCCCATCTGAAACATGAGTGGCCCCATTCCATTCTACGTCGATTTGATGTTTGTGTTCTGACCCTGTGCCCCATGCTCTGGCTGAGCTCCCTCCAGATCTAGGCCCTTCCTCTTTTCTTCATTCATTCCTACTCTTCTGTCCCTTGGGGTTTTCTATGTGGACAATGGTGTCTGTGATTATAACCAGTTTTCTTCTCTTCTTTGCAGTCTTTATTGTTTGTAGTTTGTCCTAATGGCCTCTTTCACAGACTAGAAATCCAGTACTGTATTCAACAGGAGGGAAAGATACCACTGTTTTCGATATTCTTGGGGGAGAAACTGAAAGTCTCTTGCTATTAAAGTGTGAGGACTTCATGACAAGGAGAAAGGCAGCTGGCAGCAGCCTGCATTTCTCTCTGCTTCCCACAGAGGCACTGTGACCAGCGGCCTCACACTCCCATGGCTTCTCCTCTATGACAGACTACACCCGAAAAGTATGAGCCCAGGCAAAACCTTCCTTCCTTAAGCTGATTCTTTTCTTCCACTATTGTATCATAGCACAATAAAGTAACTAATGCAGGAGCCCTTGCCGACACCTGCAAGTGTATGTGGGTCTAGCCAAGCTAATAAGTCATGGGACTGCACTGCAGCACTGTCTGCGTTCTGTCTGGTGACGAATTACATCAGTCAGTTTTATCTGCTTGCTTTAATGTCTTTGATGATATTCTTGCTGAGATCGTCATCAGAACCACATTAGGTTATCCATCTGCGTTTTCTTCTTTTCTCTTTTGCCTATTTTTAAGATGGGGTCTTACTGTCTATCCCAGACTAGCCTGGAACCATCATCCTCCAGTTTTGACTTCCTGAGTTGTTCCTGTAGATTTGCGTGATGCCTTGTGTTTGTGACTTTTGACAGGTTCTCTGTGCATTGTGGATGCAGATCCTTTGCCAGAAATGTGATTTGTCATTATTTTCTCCAAATTTTTGGAACACAGTTTCAGTTTCTTAAGTGTGTCTCCTTTAAAGCATATGCATTTTGTTTTGAGAAAATCTGACTTATCTTTTCTGGATCATGCTTTTGGTATTATATTTTAAAACTCCCCAACTGAAGGTCTTTTAAAGTCTTTCTGGAGTTTTATAATGTAAGTGAGCCTGCTATTCACTCTGATTCACTCTAAGGTCTGGCTCAATATTATCCCTCTATAGCTGTGTGCAATCCAGTGCTGATTGTTAAAGGGAATAGCCCTTTGCCCCTGACTGTTTTTCCATCTTTGCCAGAAGTCAGGGCTCTGTTCTTGTGTGGATCTATTTCTGGGCTCTCAATTTTGTTTCATTGATCTGTATGCCTGGCCTCTTCTCAAAGTTACCTTTCTCATTGTATATTTATAGCGCTGTTCAAGTCCCCCAGCTCTGGCCTTTTCCAAAGTTTTTCTGTCTATTCTGTTACTTTGCTTCACACACACACACACACACACACACACACACACACACACACATACAGAGAAAGAGGGAGAGACAGAGAGAGAGACAGACAGAGACAGAGAGACAGAGAGAGACAGACAGAGACAGAGAGATAGAGAGAAAGAGACAGAGAGACAGAGACAGAGAGAGATACAGGACAGACAAAGGGACAGACAGGTACACAGAGAGACAGATACATAAAGAGACAGACATATACACACAGAAAGACAGACAGGGGTGCAGACAGACACAGACAGATGGTTAGTGTTTTATTGCTGTGATAAAACACCATGCCTAAACCACCTCGTTGAAGAAACTGTTTATTTTGCTTCAAGTTTCAGAGGGAGAAGAGTCCACCATGGCAAGGGGGCATAGCAGCACGTGACAGGCATGGAACTCAGGGTAGGAAGCAGAGAGTTCACATCCTCAAAGTCAAGAACAAAGCAAAGACAGGGGAACGGAGAGAGAGGAGAGATAGACAGACAGACAGACACACATGCACATGTGCTTGCGCACACACACACACACACACATCAGAGAGACATAGAGAGAGACATAGTGAGACAGAGAGAAACAGAGAAAGACAAAGACAGAGAGACCCAGAGAGACAAAGACAGAAAGATGCAAAGACAGAGAGGCCCAGAGACAGAGACACAGAGGCAGACAGACACACACACAGACAGACAGACAGATGCACACACACAGAAGGGGGAGGAGATTTCTATTCTTAAAGCCCACCCTCAGTGATGTAGTCCCTCCACTAAGGCTGTACTCCCTAAACCTTTCCAAACTGTACAACTGGGAACCAGTGTTCAAAGAACCAGATCTATGGGGCACATTTTTTATCTGGACCATGACATCCCACTCACTGGGCCCTAGAGGCTCTTGAGCATATCATAATGCAAAATGCATTAAGTCCAACTTCAAAGTCCCCATAGTCTCTTACAGTCTCAACACGAAAAGTCCAGAATCTCTCCTGAAATTCCTCATTGTAAAGCCCTATAAAACAAAAAGGCAAATCATATACTTCCAATATGATGGCACAGAATATACATTACCATCTCTAACAGGAGGAATGTGGGACACAGTGAGAAGTACTGGGCCAAAGAAAGACTAGAACCAGGTGTGGAAAACACCAAATCCTTCAACTCCATATCAGACAGGGTCAAAGATGTCTCTGCCCTTCTGGAGCTGCTGCCTTCAACACAGATCTCTCTTGATCCGGCTCTATTTCCTGTATGTACTGCTCCTTGGGGGACAATCCATGGCTCTGGCCTTTACAGCATACTGGGGTCTCCATGGCTACCCAGGCATCACCTTCACAGCTTTGCAAAATCCTCTTGTGCCTATTGCTCTCAGGTTCTCCATCAGGGCCTCCTTTGACACATTGTCCAGCATCAGTGGCCCTCTGAAACCACAGAGGAAGAGTCTATGGTCTTCTCCCTCTTGCACCTTCAGATCTCTCTCTCTCTCTCTCTCTCTCTCTCTCTCTCTCTCTCTCTCTCTCTTTTGGGGGGGTGGGTTTTGAGACAGGGTTTCTCTGTGTAGCCCTGGCTGTCCTGGAACTCACTCTGTAGACCAGGCTGGCCTTGAACTCAGAAATCCGCCTGCCTCTGCCTCTGCCTCCCAAGTGCTGGGATTAAAGGCATGCACCACTACTGCCCGGCACCTTCAGATCTCTTAAGCCAGCACCACGTGGAAAGGCAGTGTTAAGTTGGCTTCAAGTTTTAGATAGACTCTGGCTCTCTTGTACTTTTCAATGTAGACCTGAATGCAAATCATTAATAATAATCATTTCACAGAACAACATTTTACAGCTTTGAAATTTCCTCTATCAAAGAAATTAGTCTATTATTATTATCATTATTATTACTATTATTTAAAATTTTTGTTTATGGGTGTTTTGCTTGCATGTATATCTGTATCCCATGTGTGTGCTTGATGCACACAGACGTTTGGAGACAGCATCAGATCCCCTGGAACTACAGTTTCAGATGGTTGTGAGCTGCCATATGGGTGCTGGGAATCAAAATTATGCCTTTTGAAAGAGCAACTAGTGCTCCTAACCACTGAGCTATCCCTTCATTCCTACTCCATTACTCTTTGGCCTTGGGCAAGCTCTTAGGACAAGGGCAGAAGGTGGCAACGCTCTTTGCCAAAATATTACAGGAATGGCCTTAGTCCAGATGTTGGTAAAGCCCTTGCTTCCCTCTGAAATACTGTGGGCTGGCTCTCTGCAGTCCACTTTGCCCTCAGCATTACTGTCTTCTAGGGTGCTACAGCAATGGCCCAGGAATCTCTGCTTACAGCAGTCAATTGCTTTTCCAATCCAAAGTTCCAAAGTCTTTCATATTCCTCCATGAACCAACATGATCAGGTTCTTCACGGCAACAATCCACTCTGGTGCCAACTCTGTCTTAGTCACCTTTCTGTTGCTGTGGTAAAAAGCCATGATTAATGCAAGTTGCAGAGGAAGAGTTTGTTTGGCTTGCAGTTTCAGAGTGAGCCTATCATGGCAAGGAGGGAGCAAATGGCAGGCATAGCCACAGGAGCAGGACCACAAGCTCACATCTTTCACTGCAAGCACAGAGCAGAGACAGTGAACATGGAGCAGTGCAGGGTCTCAGTCTCAAGGCAGTCCCCAGTGACATACTTCCTCTGGAGAGTCTGTAGAAGCGGTGGAGACTTCTTGTTCCTTTGAAAAGTCAGTTATGTCAAAGAATGTTTTCCTGAAGCAGACACAAGCTAAAGCAAACATGTGAAAGGACGCATAATGTTAAGAAGGACCCAACAGGCAATGGATGACGTATTGGTCGTCTTACCATTGTTTATTGGTCATTATTTGTCATGACTCTATAGAGAGAAATGCACCAAAAAACTTCTGGTAGTGCTCTGGTGGCTTGTTGCCACTTCTTTGGAGTCAAGCCAATCAGCAGATGTCAGCTGCTACAGACTCACGTGGGGTTTTGCTAAGACAGACTCATGTGGTGAGGCAAGATCTCTGGAGGACATGTGATGTTTGGAGGGATTATAAAGAAGACCCAACAGACAGTGACAAGGGGCGGGGCTGGGGGGAGACGTGCACAGCTAGCTTGCAGTGTTTCTTGGTCTTGTGTCTTCCTCTTCACTGATCTTCACTTAGTTGAGAGAGGCATGGCAGAGAATGCCTGGAGTCCCTGTTGGTCCTGGTCACTCCTGATGATTTGTGCTGATTTAGCAGAGGCCTGGCTGTTTCTGCCAGGTCATGCCACTACTGCTGATTCATGTTTGCTATCCCAATACTACTGAACTGGACTGCTGATATATTGTGAAGTGTTTACAAGTGGATATTTGTTTTTCTTAACTAATGTGTGTGTGTGTGTGTGTGTGTGTGTGTTGTGTGTGTGTGTGTATGTACCACAGAACATGTGTGGAAGTCAGAGGACAACTTGAGGAAGTTGGTTTTCTCCTTCAGCCTTGAGTTCTGGGCATTGAACTCTGGTCTTCAGGCTTGGCAGCAAATGTTGACCTACTGTGTTACTTTTCCTTTGTGGAAACCATGCAGAGAAGGTAGCTGGAGACAAAGCACTCCGGGTTAAGAAGACAAAGCTGTACCCTCTCTCTGACTCGCCAAGACACCTTGGGGAAATGCTTGCCTCAACAGAACTCATTGTTTTTCCCCAGCTGAGAGTGATGGTGTAATGAATGTCCCCAAGATCACAGGATCTGATCAAATGGTCATCTGGCTGCTGCTAAGAAGGGTGTTTCAGGTAGAACTGGGGAGACAAATCATACTAAGGAGATTGACATTACCAGATGGTGATTGGCATGGTTGCCAGCCGAGTCTGTTGTAATTGCACCTGCCTTTCAAAGCCTAAGAGGGAGGCAGACAGATGCAGAGCTTAGAGATGGCTCTGATCTGCCTGAGATGTGAGTCCAGGTATGTGGGTGGCCTTTAGATGCAGGAACGTGGTTTTCCCAGCAGGCAACAGGGAAGAGGGGACCCAGGTTACAACCTCCTGGGACCTGGCTAAAGCCAAAGATGAAAGAGTTTGAAAACAGATTTATTGCCCAAAACACCTCGAAAAACCAAAACAGCTCTCCTGATACCTTGACTCAGGCTCTGAAGACCCAAAGAAGAGACAGAGCTGAGCCAAATTGTGTATGGACCTCAGACCAATGGGACTGTGAGATAATCGTTGGATCTGCTTCAAAGCTACTGAGTTTGTAACAGCTGCTGCATCAGACAGGTGTTGAAGATTTCCTGTGTGGGTTGCACTGCTTGCTGAAGACCAGGTGAGGACCATATCTTTGCTGTAAATATCAAAAGTCACAAGTAGAATCTACCATCAGACTAACATGATGTCTTCTGTGTGCAAGCAGCTGAGGTTGGATTCTGTTGGCTCCAAAGAATGGAAAGCATTCTGTCTGATTTTAGACAACCAAAGAAAAAGCCAGGTTATGAGCCTTAGATTTAGAGAGGGAAGACTCTTCTCAATGAGCATGCTTTGAGTGGAGAAGGGAGCACAGGCAGAGGTCTAGCAGCCTTAGCAGTGGAAGTGTCTAGAGGTTTTACTGTCACTGTGACTCTATGACTCTGTTCCCATGATCCTTATCTCTCTTGCCTGACTTTAAATATATAGGATAAGATGTCATACAGGACATGGAAACACAGTTGGGGAGAGCAGGAGAGGGTGAGGAAGAGAAGAAAGGAAGAGAAGGAATTAGGGAGGGAGGGAAGGAGGAAGGGAGGGAGGGAGGGAGACAGAGAGACAGAGACAGAAAGACGAGAGATCTTAAGGAATTTGCCTCTGGAGTTGTAGAGAGTCTGAAATCTGGAGATTTCAGACATTAGAAACCCACAGATGAGCTGAGGTTGCAGCATTTTGTGTCTGAAGGCACCTGGATCAGATTCCCTTCTAGAAACTTCTATCATTATCATATAATGCCTTCAGCCCTTCCATAATATGGCCAATAATCAGCTTCATTCAAAATCCACTAGTTTCAGTGTTCATCTTATCCAACATGCTTGATCACACATGTAGGTGCTATGGCCAAGTTTATTCACAAAGCTGAACATCCTACCATGTACCACATGGGATTCTACATGCTTACATAGGTGTTAGAATAGTTTTCTGTTACTGTAACGAACATGTGAGACTGATAATCTTATAGCAAAGGAAGGTTTATTGGCCCATAGTTCTGGAGCTTTTAATCCATGACCTAACTAATTAGGCTTGTGTGCTTTGGATATCATAGTGAGAGCATGAGGCAAAGCAAAAGGTGGATCCCTCATGATCAGGAAGAAGAGAAAGAGGGATGGACTGGGATCTCAGCATTCCCTTTGAAGCCATGCAGCCAATGGCCTAAAGACCTCCCATCAGAAAGGATCTGCTAACTCTTGTGGCTGAAGACTCACCTCTGAATACATGGGCCTTTTAGAGATATTCCAGATTTAATTACAGCAAGTATCATACACATGTCAGGCCTGGCATTGTGCATTTTATAATTATAATTCAAGAAAGGTTGGTAAACCTCGAAGTCTAATTGTGGCCCTGTTAGTAAAAGCCATTTGCAGGTGTGTGTGCATGTGAACGTGGAGGCCACAGGTCACCCTAAAGTGTCAGTACTCAAGCACCATCCCAGCAGGACTGAGTGCTGGCCTTAGTCACTATTTAATTGATTTTCAATTTGAGTCCATTAGAATCGCAGTCCTCCTGCTCCTGGCTTCCCACAAGCCTGCCTGGAGGGTATAATTCAGACAGAATCTGACAATTATGGACCCATGCTCACAATGATCAGCACAGGGTTTCCTATGGTTCATTATCAGTTCCCAGGGGTTGTATCAGGCAAAGGTGTCCTCATTCTCTAAGCAAGGGAGCCCCAGACAGACAGTTGTCAAGGCAACAAAATTGCACACTGTGAACTGGGGAGGAAAGGCCATTTCTGGCTGCTGGGAGTCTGCACACTGTTGAAGCTCCAACTTAATTTGGGGGTTTGGCAAGTGGATTGTTTTTTTATGACTAATTATAAAATGTACCCAGTGTTATTAGGCTGGGTGATAGATGACTGCCTGCTAAATGTGATGTGGAAATTTGAGGCAGTCTGCAGTGTGGAACCTAAAGGATTGGCGGCATGTAAACAGCTCAGTGTGTGTGTGTAGTGAGTTCTGTGTGTGTGTGTCTGCTTGTGTGGTGTGTGTGTCTATGTGTGTGCGGTCTCTGTTTATGTGTGATATGTGTGTTTTGTGTGTGTTTGTCTATGTATCTGTGTGTCTGTGTATGTGTTTTTATATATATTTGTGAGTATGTGCAAACATTTTTGTGTCTGTGTGTGTTTGTGTGTGATATGTGTTTGTGTGTGGTGTATGTGTCTATGTGTGTGTATGTGTGAGTTTGTGTGTGTCTGTGTGTATGGTGTGTGTTTGTGTGTGGTATGTGTGTACATGTGTGTATGTGTGTATTTGTGTGTGTATGTACACACATGTGTGTATGTGCATAGGCATGTGTGTATGTATGTGTCTGTGTGTATGTGTATGTATGTGTGTGTTTGTATGTATGTGTATATATATATATGTGTGTTTGTGTGTGTGTATGTATGTGTATGCTCATGTGTGTATGTATATGTATGTATATGTGTGTGTTTGTGTGTATGTATATGTGTATGTGCATATGATTGTGTGTTTGTGTGTATGTGTGTTCCAAACCCTTACCTATTTGTGTCTTTCCAATTCTTTTGCTTCCAACATGTTCAAAGTGGAAGGTACTGTACCCCCACATACATGTTGAATATGAGTATGTATAATACATGTGTAGGAGACATCAGTGACTCCCACCAGGTGACTTTGAGGGTTCCATGTCCACCTGTTTATTTATTCATTCGATGCTTTGCATGCCCAGCTTTCCTCTCTGGTCACATGCTGGCTTATTAAAGTTCAGGTAAAAGGTGTATGTTAAAGTTATAACCGACATGGCAATGAAAGTCCAGGTGAAAGGTGCCTGTTAATGTCATAACCGACACGGCAGTGAGGCATTGCCATGTCAGGGCACAAACACAGATGCTTCTCCCTTGCTGTCTCCTCTGCCTACCCGAGGGAAGGGGTGTGAAATTCAGTCAGAATTCTCACAATTATGTATTTTCACCTGTTCCCTTTAGCTAATCTTATTTTATATATATAACATGTCTGTTTACTGTGTGTCTGGTGTCTGCAGCAGTAACCGTGTGAAGTTATCAGATCCTCTGGAGCTGGACTGACAGACAGTTGTGAGCTGCCAGACAGGTTCTGGGTCCTCTGAAAGAGTAGTCAGTACTCAACACTGAGCCGCCTCTCCCCAATAGGATACTGCCTACCTGCTTAACAAATGTGTTCTTGAAAAATCACATCAAGAAAACGAGGCCTTCTAAACATAGCATGATGGAAGCACACATGAAGGAAACATAGCAGGCTCAATACACACATGAACACATGAACATGCAGAGACTGACAGAACACACAGGGCCTGCATAGGTGTGGACCAGACACACACACACACACACACACACACACACACACACACACACGAGAGTGGACCTGGACACATATCCACATCCCTAACCAACAAATGAAAGCTTAGGTTTTTGTTTGTTCGTTTGTTTTGTTTTATTCGGGTTTATTTTTTATCTTGTCTTATTCTTTTTCTTTTTGTTTTTTAGATACATGTTTGTTTCCTAATAAGAGATAGAAATAAAGATGTGGATTTGAGCAGGAGGGGAGGATTTGTGGGTAGTTGGAGGGAACCATAATCAGAATATATTGGGGAAAAAAAAGCTATTTTCAAGAAAAGAAAAGACAGCTAAGCATGTGAACACACACTTGCAATTACAGGATCCAAGAGGATTTGCACAGATTCAAAGCCAGTCTGGGCTACATAGATCTTGCCTCAAAAACAAAGAATAAAAGTAAATGAATAAGATTTAAAAATGTAAAAGCCAGAATGTCTTTAATCAAACCTTATATCAAGAGATGATCCAGTGTGGAAGTAAAAAGACACCAGTATCTAGGGATCTGTCTTCCCAGGGATAAGGTTATGAACAGGTCAGGCAGCTTTTCTGGGCTCTCACCCTGGGGAAGTGCACCAGCCTTCAGAAGAGGAAATTCAGTTGTTCAGGGGGAAATATCATCACCTTCTTCACCTTCAGCTGATTTGCCATGAGGTAAGACAGGATCCGAATCCCTCATTTAAGTGCTCTTCCCTCAGCAATGTAAGCCAATGTCCTAGAGACAAAGCTGCCGTGTGCACAGGCATGGTTAGCTATTATTGTGATTAGGTTTTAAGGATGTGTGCAAGCAACATGTCTCCCTGAGGGAGAGCTGGCCAGGACTGCACTTTCTCCCTGTATCATCTCCCCTTGTTAAGGCTGGTAGAGGTAAGAAGGCATGCCCCTATTGAATCCTGGGAGCCTCTTGCTTTCCTGGCATCTGGGACTCTCTGGTTGCTACCCCCAGTTCCCCAACTCCCATTGCTACATACCTCTTTGCAAATTCCTGACCCTCTGTATATCATCTTTATCTCCCCCATAACTGATCCTGTCCCCCCTTTTTCTCCCCCCCTCCTTTCTTCCTCCCAAGTTCCTCCCACCCTGCTGAAGGAGTTTGAACCCCATAGGAAGAACAACAATATCAGCCGACAGATCCCCCCACCCCAGAGCTCCCAGAGACTAAACTACCAACAAAAAGTACACATAGAGGGACCTATGGCTCCAGCCACATATGTAGCAGAGGATGTCCTTGTCGGGCATCAATAGGAGGAGAGGCCCTTGGTCCTGTGAAGGCTGGATGTTCCAGTGTAAGGGAATGCCAGGGTGGTGAGATGGGAGTGGGTAAGTGGTAGCAGGGGGAGGGAAGATGGGATAGGGGATTTCCAGGAAACCGGGAAAGGGGAAAACATTTGAAATGTAAATAAATAAAATATCCAAGAAAAAGACAAAAAGAAAAAGAAAAAAGAAGTCATGTCCCCAGGCTTGTCAAGATAACTCAGCGATAACGGGACTTTTCATCCCCTCCTTGGCTTTGGGGACCTCATCATTTCCCTTTATAGCATTCCTGCATGGCTGAGATGGGTCAAATGGAGATGCACCAGTTATTAAAGCTGGAGCTTCATAAAAAGACAGAGTGTAGCCAACTGTGGATTTGGCTTCTTTCAAATCAATTTCTCTCTGATTTGAAAGGAAGAGGAGGCCCTGAGAAAGGTGGTCCAATATAAGAAACAGACACGAAAAGGGATGGGTGGGATGTTCCCAAATAGCCAGCTCTGGGAGAGGTTCAAGTCCTTGCTAATAGTTCTCAAGGCTTGTCCAACAGCTATATCATCTCTTATCTATCATATATCTATCATCTATCACATATCACATATCATATATCTATATCATATTATATATTAGATCTATAATGAATTGTGTTTGGTGCAGAGTTGTAAAGAGAAGAGCAGGGAGGATAATTACTTGGCCATAATTGCAACCAACACTGGATAGTCTTTTCTTAGAGATGGAGAACCCTTGGTTAGGGAACTGAAGTGCTGATGCTGTGCGTGGAACTGGCTTGTCAACCGCCATGCTCGATGCCAGTGCCCTTTCATGTTTTAATTCATCCTTACTGAAGCTTGCTCATTATCTTTTTGCATCTCTGTAGATGTCTGCTCTAGGAATTAACAAAACAGAAAGCACCATTCCTGCTTTTGGATGCCTCCCTGGGCATTCTGGGAGATTTTCTTTCTATGGAGGCCCGTGCTACCTGCCTGCTTCCCAAGCACTTCCAGCCGTTGGTCAGCGGCTCCCAGCCATTCACTCCTTATGCATTAACCTTGCCTTGGGGACATCAGATCCATTCCCATCAGAGCCAAAAACAGCATCCAGTTTTCCATCCATTAGGTAATGTCTTGTGATTAAATACACACCTCCGGATGCTCTTTGCTGTTCCCAAGGTCCCTAGAGGTATACAGAGGATGCAATGCATCAGTGATTGTAACTCATGGATCTGGGGACTGTGGCAGTTAGAAAGTGCTTCTCATAACAGGACCTGGTTCATCTCCACTCACCTGAACAAGAGAGGCGTGTCCATAGTGCAGTTCTTACCTTTATCATCCATTCATCATTGGTGCAAAGCGAGAAAAACCATCCGGCAGCAGACGCAGAGGCCAGCGTCCGGGCACGTGACCCAGAGGACTGTACCACTCTTTCCCAACTCAAGTCATTTTCTTTCAAGGTTTTCTCCTCATCTTTAGTTTGTCAGATGGGAGAATGCTGTGCCCAGCTGTGTTTAGTCTGGGTCTTGTTTTATCCAGTTTCGGGATCTGGGGTCTGCTGCTGTTCATTAAAAACTTATTGATTTTGAAATGTGCCCTCCCCACCTGCTTTGAATGGTGGTGTATCTATTTGTTTTGTTTATCTTGCTTCTTGGTCTGGACCATTTTTTTCTGTGTCCCCTTCAAACTGCCCCTTCTCTTTTCAGATGGGCCCCTTCTGCTAATGAGCCCAGCAAGGACTTCCTCCTTTCCTGCTAGTGCTTTGGTTTCCAGCACCTCCCTTCATCTCTTCCTCAGAGTCCACTCTCTAGTGATACTGCTTGTCTGTCCTTTCCTGTTATCTCCTGTTGACATGGGCAAGGAGTTAAGCAATAGAGGGAGGGAGCAGATACTAGGGTAGCTTAAAACTTTCAAAATGCTGGTCGTTCACTAAGTAATGGGAATGATTTCATTGCAAGATTAAAAACAAGTGAGCACTGGGGAGCTTCCTGTGAGCAAAGGCTAGACAGTAAACTGACCAACTGACCAACAGTAAGCATGATTAGCTGTTTTCTATCTCAAACACACTCTATGGTTCCCAGAACAGCACTTAATACCAGATCACAAGGCCAAACCAAGGACAATAACAAAAACGTAAACATTTCTTCCTTGTCTAGACCAAAGGGAGACAGAGTTCTGATGTCACACCCATGGCACTTGGTCCTAGAAGGGTGCTAGCTTTTACTCTCTAACAAAAACTGCAGTGATCTCCATCTGTGGTCTACCAGCCACTGTCCCTGATGAGGTAATCTGAACCCTTAAAACATGGTTGTAGTAGTTTGCCCTGAAACTTCAGTATTTATTTTTATTTTGGGGGTGTTGTTGTTGTTTTACACATCCAACAAATGTCAATGATTTTCTGAGAAAAGTCTTTTTGATGCTGTGACTATACAGTGTTGGTTTCTAAACGTGTTGGTCTTAGAGCAGAAGATCCGAGTTGCCCTGTGCACAAGGGGGCCCTCACTGGGTTCTACAGAAGAAAAAGCAAGAGGCTGTGTCCCTGAATTTTGTGGAGGAAAGACGGCAGCCAGAGATAGCTGAAATGACTGTGGGCACAAAAGTCTAGGCTTTTCACACTGCCCATGACACAGTCCTTCTGCTGAGGGCGTCTTTGACCTGGTGATCATATTTCTGAGGAAGGTGACAGGGAAGGACCTCCAAGGTTATATGAACCAGCTAACCTTTTTCTGTGTTCCATCCAGTGATAGATCTACTGTCAACACAATCATGGAAACCATGAAATTATTGAGCTGCAAGACTCTAGAAGCCCCCTTCCCTTGTGCAGGCAGAGTCTTATGTAGCACAGATTAGCCTGTAACTCTCTGAAGCTGAGGCTGACCTTGAACTCCTGGTCCTCCTGGCTCCCATTCCCAGGTGCTGAAGCTGTACTTGCATTTTATAGAAGAAAGAGAAACCTGAAATGGCAGAAGAGTCCACGCTTTTCACAGTGCACATAACACAGCCCTGCAGGTAGGCACCACCATGCCTGGCTTTCCTGCACAGCCTTTTTTTAAAGAAATGCTGAAACTGAGCCATGCTCCACAGAATCTGTTTCAAAGCTACAGCTAACTCTTGACTGCAGTGGGGTGTGTTCTACTTTTAGCAAGGCCTTTTGATTCTATTCTATTTGTATTTGCATTCTGTTCTATTCCTTGGAGATTAAGTCTTCTCTGAGAACATATATACACATAAATTTGTGCATATATGTATATATGTATATGCCTATGTCCACGAATATGTGCATGCACACCCTGGAGCCAGGAGAACTAGGAGTTCAAGGTCAGCCTTCACTTCAGAGAGTTTAAGGCTAATCTGTGCTACATAAGACAGATCTGGAAAAAGAGAAGGGGGCTTCTAGAGTCTTCCAGCTCAGTAATTTCATGGGTTTCCATGATTGTGTGGACAGTAGATCTATCACTGGTTGGAACAAAGGAAAAGTTTAGCTGGCTGCTATAACCTTGGAGGTCCATATACATATGTAACCTTGGAGTACATATATATATGTATATGTACATATGTATATTTACTCTTTAGGAGCATAGGATCTGGTTCTTCATGTTGTCATTTAACTCCTCAGGACATTTATAACAGCGAAAAAGAAATGTATAAAGAGAAAGCAGCGAGAGAAGAGAGTGAGCAGCCAGCCTGAGCTGGCTCCCTTCTTACCTTGTCACCAGGCAACAAGAGGCATTTCACAGACCTCCATCACTCTGGCATTCTGTTTGAGACCTTGTTAGGAAGAGCAACAAGAAAGGTTTATGCTTCCCTTGTTCACTGGTGAAGGACGAGGAAGACGGTTGAGACAGAGAAAAAAGGACGGTTAACGTGTGCCACAGGAAAACACTGACTCACGATGAGACTCCTCGGCGTGAGTCATCTGAGGACACCCTCACCGTGATGTTTTTGTTTTGTTTGTCTAAAATATTATACAGCTTTCGTCACATGCTTGCCTGTCTTGAGTCTAAGCTCTCAGAGTGGGCAGGGACCTGAGGCTCTGCTTCCTGCTTCCTGTTGTTCTGATCCTCTCTGAGCTTAGGGAAACTAAGACCAAACCTATTTTATAGTGGGTGGGATCTTGGACTTTCTGGTCAAACTGAATGCTTACCCTTTAATTCCAAGACTTGGTCTTCCTTATTGCACAAATACATACATGGATATCTGCATACATATATATACATCACAATGCATAGATACATATTTCTATATACATATGCATAGATACATATTTACACACATAGACACATAGATATATTTACATACATACACACATGGACACATATTTATATACATATACATACATACAGATACATATTTACATACATGTATGTGTATCTACACATGTGTACACACATACATACACATGCATACACACATGCCTACACTTATACACACACATACACATGCACACATACACACATTCACACACACACATACACACACACATAGGTACTTGACAATTGAGCTACTAATGAAAGCACAGTTTTGGACTAGTTTGATAGTTTTTATGGGATGAGATCCTATATGAATTCTGGCACGATGCTCTTTTATTTCTATGTTTTTCAAACTATGAGCCAAAGTGTCCAGAATAAGTACTTTGAGCTTAGTAAAGCTGGCTATAAATAAAGCCAATGTGACAGAGGTTTGGAATATAGAAATGCCTATTTCTACCCCAGAGCATGAATGAAACACGGTCCCTGTGGGGATTAAGGATCACTTTCTCATCTGTAATGGTAAATGGATCTTAACTGGAGAAAGCAGTGAATTATATTAAAGGCAACATGTCCAAGTAAGTCCAACTGTTAAGTAGACATGAATGTGGCAGCTGGGACTGTGGTGGCCTCTGTCCCAAGGTGAGACACTTTGAGAGGCCCTGTGGGATCCCAAGACCACAGGTGACACTGAACCACATATTATGTATGTATGTGTGTATGTATGTATGTATGTATATATGTATATATGTATGCACACTATGTTTCTCCCTTGTACAAAGACTATGATAAAAAGCACAATTAAGATTTGTTTATTGTATTTATGAAGACAGCACTGTAGCTGTCTTCAGAGACACCAGAAGAGGGCATCAAATCCCATTACAAATGGTTGTGAACCACCATGTGGTTGCTGGGAATTGAACTCAGGACCTCTGGAAGAGCAGTCAGTGCTCTTAACCACTAAGCCATCTCTCCAGGAACAAAGTAGGATATTTGCTACACAGTACTGAGATGAGAGTCCTGTGAATGTACACTCCCTGTATATAATCATACTGTATTCACTACAGTTCCCTGTGCCATGAGAGGTGACACTTAAACACTATGGATCTTCTTTGTCTGTTCTTAGTCCCCGGCACACCTGCTGATGTGGGGCTATCAAGCAAGGAAATCATCAAAACCTTGGTGCAAATCACGCCGTGAAAGGAAGTTGATTTGAAATCAAAGACCGTCATTAGGTGCCTGGGAGTCAATTCAGGTCACATCAGCACCATGAGCATACAGACAGACATGGGTTTCATTCTGGGCTGAAAGGTAGAAGCCAGAGAGACGGCATCCCATGACTCAGACAATGTTTGCTGGGAGTTGAACTCAGGATCTCTGGAAGAGCAGTCAGTGCTCTTAACCACTAAGCCATCTGCTGTTTGAAAGTGTAAATGTTTGGTTCTGGAATTTTCCATGTAATACAGGTGAAGTTAAGTGACTGAAGCCGTGGAAGGGGAGACTGGCTACGGAAGTCTACTGTGCTTTTAGAGGGAGCTGACTGCACTAGCTTGTGGGAGCCGAAATGAAAGTTAATTAACTAAACATTTGCCTTTGCATTCATCAGACCTTAAACTAGATCTTTTTTTTTTTTTTTTTTTTTTTTAATGAAGGCCATGGAAACATTGTTGGTATGAAACAAGGCTTGGGGAAGCTAATTGTTTTCTATCTTTGGCTGCATCAGAGATGAAGATATGTAGAAGAGGAGATAGTCTGGAAGAGAAGAATTAGTTTCAAATGGTCCTAGGAAGCCAGGCAGAGATGCATGACCGCTCTGAAATATTATGAGAGAGACACACAGTGACACACAGTGACAGGCATGAGACCCAGTCTCCAGCAGGCAACAGGGAAAGCGTGAGAAATGCTGTCTTTAGCTTAGAAGGAAGTATCTTGCCCTGTGTCTATAGAAAATATAAACACAATACAGGTGTGAGGGATCGTGTAGCCACAGACATGAGGGGAAGGAGAGAAAGGCTGGTTTATGTCATGCACAGTCAGAAATGCAGGCATGAGGGAAACTCCCTCAGGTGTAGCTCAGACTCTCTGAGTTTATTTATTTTTAAAATGAGAATGTTGAGTCAAATTTGTTAAAATGTTAAGTACAATATGAATAATAATTTTCTAATGATGATTCACGTTTAAAGTACAGTTTGTCAAAAAAAAGATGTCTAAAAGGAGTCATGCACGCTTGAGAAAAATAATGATTATGTGACTAAAGATAGTAATTACTCTCCAAGATAAAAAGAGGTTCCACCCACCTGTCACAGACATCTCCATAGAGACTCGTCTCACCGCCAGCTTCACTCCCTTGAACTCATCTCTGATTGGAGAAAGTAAAAGCTACCGTTTTTAGTGGGATATTTGCTTAATAAACTGGCACTTAGGACTATCAGGAGCATTAGAAAATCTAATCAAATTCAATTGAGCTGTTTTATCTTTTGTTTTTTACTGTAGGGATTTAAGGTATATGACTTGTTTTTAAATACACACACACAGTAAAATTCTTGCTATGGTAAGACTTAACACATCTGTAATTTCACAGTTATTGTTGGTGGTAAGAAATAATAAAACCTCTCTCCGAAAGCTTCTAGTATACAGTGCATTGTGTCTGACTATGCATGTGCACAGTTAATGATAACTAAAATAACCCAGAAACCCAATGGTCTCATCATGTACTTACGTCTCTGGGATCTCCCATGCTGCTGGAGCTTCCTAAGGCTCTCCTGAATATCCCCTTAGTTGATGAATTCCAAGATCAAGTGTCACCTGCTTGGATGGGTCATGGATAGGTCTTTGGAGCGACTGTCCACCCCTTTGTAAAATAGTTTCTTGTAACTTCTCAGTGTTTTACAGGCTTAGATACATATTGGGTAGATGTGCAGACACAGCCAAAAGTGAGGCTAAGATATCATTCCACACAACGTGGAAAGGTTAGGCAAAACTATAACATTATTGGGAGTTTTACGGTTGGCCAAGAAACACAGGACACCAAGATCTTGCCATACCCATACCTGTAAGTCTTAACACAATAGCTGAAACCTTTGAGTGAATGTATCCTATTGTATAGAAAAAGAAACTTCCAGAAGCTATAAGGTTGTCCATTGAAAATCCCAATGCCAAGGGTGGGCTACCTTCTTAATTATTGGTCAGCGATGTCTCTGACTCCCATCCCCATTATATAGACTAGGCCACTGCTGCTGGTTGCACGCCAGACCACACAGTAAAATGATATTGCTGAAAACACCCTACATGCCTTTATTGCAGGACATGTTTAAAAACCAAGCTAGCACTGAGCTGGAAGTTTTCTCCGTGCTGGCTCACTTTCTAGTGCCGGAGGCATATAGACTACCCTGGGAGAATTGCCCCAACATTCCTGCTTGGACATGGACTCTGAGGTGCACAAGTCAGGCAGGATATGCCCACTGGTGTGCTAGCAGCACAAGCAATATTAGTGATACCAACAGATGTTCAAATAGACGTAAGGGCTTCCAAGACAAGCACCTGTGGCTACGAAGTTGGTAATCCTCGGAGAGGAGACTATTGCCATTTCTTTCTTAAATAGGTGTCTTTTACTCATCCAGTTGCCTCTTACCTATTTGCGTTTGCTCCCATAGGTAGCATTCCAGTAGGCCTCGGTCGAGGAAGCGTTACCCTCTAGGAGTAGACACAATCTGGTAGTTACTCTGTTACAGGCAGTCCCAGTGCTGAGAATGTTACTGTGACGTTCTCAAACCAAGTCTCAGTCCTAAACAGAAGAAAATAATCACATCTCTGGATAACTCCTTCCAAGGCTCAGGAAGCATTGTGGGAAAGGGGGCGGGAAACACAAAGAAAGAGAAGAGTAGCTGGAAGGACAACACTAGGTATGACGTAACTTTGCAGTTAGACCCACACAAGAGCCTCCAAGACTGGACCTGCTGAGACACCTCATGGAAAGTGTGGGGCGGGCCTCACATTTTGGAGTATGAGGTCCCATCCCTCTTAAGGGATGTATAAGTGATTAATAGTTGCTGAGAAAGGGTTACGGTTGTTCAATGGCAAAGCCTCTATAGGCTTTGCATACTCCTTTAAGCAGCCCACTGTGTGTGTTCCCATAGTAATCCTAGTTAAACCTGCCGGTTCAGCCAGTTAGACTTTAGTGACGTTATCTCCTTAGTCTGTATCTGGGGCAAATGCATATCTGTTTATACACCCCAAAAGACACACATCAGCATATTAATAGTACTTTCATATTTTGAGCAATCTCTATGCTGTTTTAATGGACCCCATATCAACTTAGATTCCCACTATCGAACAAGAATTATTCCCCCAAACTCATACCTTTGCCAATGACTTTTTTGATAATAGCCATTTCAACCATGTGGGATGACATTTATTCTGGTCATTCATTCATTCATTAGGTTATTGATTGATTGATTGCTGTTGTGTTGCATGTATACATTTGAAAGCTTTGTCAGACACTGGCTCAGATTTATAATTTGCAAACTTCTCCCCAGTCTGAATGCCACCCGCCTTTTCCTTCTGTTGGTTGCTTTCTTTACTAGGTCGTGCGCAGGCTTTTCAGTGCAGTGGAATCTCAATGGCTGGTTTTGTTTTTGTTGTATGTATGAACTGATTTTGAATGAGATTTCTCCTCAGAGATTTCTAAGCCTTAAGAGACACACGGAAAGTTCTCAGTACTGTGCTGTGAAGGAACACTTCTTGATTTGAAAACTCAAGAGAGAGAGAAAGAAAGAGAGAGAGAGAGAGAGAGAGAGAGAGAGAGAGAGAGAGAGGAGAGGGAGAGGGAGAGGGAGAGGGAGAGGGAGAGGGAGAGGGAGAGGGAGAGGGAGAGGGAGAGGGAGAGGGAGAGGGAGAGGAGGAGAAAGAGAGAGAATCGCAGATATTCTATGTCCCAGTGCCCACAGTGATAGAGGCTTTCTCACCAACCTCACCGTTGAAGCTGCAGGCAGTGACCTGGTGATCATCTGACATGGTTTACTAATGACAACTCTCCAAATGGCTATTCAGCTCCTACCATGTTCACAGACTTTAATGGCTGCTTTCTCCCTCAGTTCAGCTCCTGAAAGAGCAGAAAGACACTAACCAGCTTGGAGATGCCTCAGGTGTCGGGATAAGGTGGAAAAACACTGCTCTTACTTCTCACTGGGAAACTTGAACTGAAGAGAGAAGACTTCAGTGGGAACCTAGAAGAACAGAACTTCCATCCCAGCATCAGAGAGGCCAGCCCTGGGGCCTGGGACACTTCAGACAGGGCTGAGTCCCTGGGGAAGTGAGGACTAGGGACTGGGGAACCTAACGGTGGAGGGAGATGTTGATTTTGACAGAGGGGTTGATCGTGAAAAGGGAATGTGTTACCTTACCAGGCATTTTGACTATCCCATAGATAAGAAGACAGTAATAAAAGCAGGTTTTATTCATAAGAGCAGCAGAGAATAACAAAGCACTTAGAAGCCGTGCTATAAGAAATGGGTAGTGGCTGATGAGATGTCTCAGTGGTTAGCATTTGCTTCTCTTGCAGAGGACCAGAGTTTGGTTCTCAGAATCCATATTAGGCAGCTCACAACCACCCATAACTGGCCCTAGGGCACCCAATGTCCACTCTGGCCTCCATGGGCATTTGCATGCCCATATTAACAACAGAGATACACATATAAATAAAACTAAATCTTCAAAAAATGGACAAAAAAGCAAGTGAAGACGTTACAATGTGTCTACAGGATCGACTTGAATAACACTGAAAGCGCTATTTGTTCACAAACAGAAAAACTCAACACTATATATTGGTCAATTTTCCTGAAATTAATTAATTTTTACTTCATACAACCATAAAATGTCATTTAACTTTAGCAATTCAACCACAAAAAGATAGCAACAAGGATTGTTTTGTCTTTGCATTGGTTAACTGTAACTAAAATTTGTATGAATTATTAGCTAAGAACTTTCTAAAGAAGAAGATGGATGGGGGCTCACTGGGTGTTGAAATACACTTGGAAGCTTCTGCAGTTAAATCAGTATTTAACATTGTATCTGTCCACCAGACCACAATACAGAAAAGAACATGGCTGTGAATCTATGGTGACATGGAAACAGACCCATGTGTATGGAAACTTTGAGCTACTATACACTGTATCAGTCTGAACACATTAATAATAAGAGTCACCAATAGTGTGTCAATATTGTATTAAATAAAAACATTTCTCCTTGGTGCAATTCAAACAAGGGTTAGCCTAGATTTTGAATTCTCTTCTCTGTCCCTGTTTCTTTCATTGTTCTCTCTCCCTCTCTCCTCAACTCTGTGTGTGGTGTGTGTGTGTGTGTATGAGACACATCGCAGAAATCTTTAAGTTCACAAGGGATGAAGTCACTGATTCCAGATGACGCAGATAACAAGCAATGTTACAACTATTATTGTTTATCAAGCAACATCTGTGTGTTGTTTAAAACATTTATGGCAGATATTCATTTTATAAGGTTGTTTTTGTCTTATTTTCTGTTTTCAGCAAATGATTGTCATAACATATTCATATGAGCACTACTTCCGGGTCATGGACATAAGGGTACGTAACGTAGGATCACAGATACCTCGTTAGCTAAGGATGTAAACGGTGATCATGTAGGAAATCCTAGGATAGTAAGGGTGGATGCAACACTGTTTACTTAAAACCGGGTTAGCAAACAGGATGAGCACACAGTAGGACATCAGTCCTAAGTGACCACATGGTGTATCATTAACCTGGCTGTGAGGTCCAAAAAATCCCAGTTTCTTAGAATCTACCAGATCCTTTCATAGCAACACATTCCCCAACACACAGACTTCCACTGGAGAGTTGACATTTGGGGGAAATACTGAGGAAATCATAACTTTTCCTGAATCATTGGGGAAATTATAAACTTTCTTGTAAATGGTGTCAAGAGAGACTACATTCATTTGCATGAGGATAAAATTGGATCCACACTTTACACCATACCTGAGAAGAAACCCTAAAAGGCCTTATCTCTAAATGTAAAAACAGAAGCCAGGTAAGTACTTAAACAGAGTGTAACCTTCAAAGAGAAACATCGCTCAGACCAGAGACAACAAGAAAGAAGCTTGGGAAGTCAGCTCTGGGCGTGCATTTTAATACAGCAAACAGAACAGAAACCACAATCTGAATCGAAAGAGCTTGTTTCCTCAACAGATTTAAATTAAAATACTGTATTTTCAGCCAAAGGAAAAAAAAAATCACAGATCCACACCCAGGTATAACCTTGAGGAATTTGTAAATCCCAAGACTAATGCCCATTCCAAGGGTCAGGGCAGAACGGTGAATATACTTACCATTTAAGAAAAATAATCTTTATTTCAAATTTGTCCATCACAACGCATACCAGACTTAAACAAGAGTAGCATTTGCAAAGACTTAAGGAAGAAAGGTTGGAATTAGGAATTAAAATAAAACCTCATTCGTTTAAAAGAAGCAACAGTAAATAGTTAAGGCTTTAGAAAATCACCGATTCCCACCCTGCTGCAGGAGAAAAAAACCACTGAATATGTATTAAAGGAAAAAATAGAACATAAAAATTGTGGCAGATCAGGTAGAATAATTAGGTCCATTTAAAAAAGTAATAACCATTATTGAAAACAGGATACTTGTATTCTAAATGTTCTGAAGGTGAAACGTTCTCTCTACCTCTTACTTGTCCCCCCCCCAACACAGACACACATCTTTACCTACATTTAAAACTCACATTATTATAACCAAAGTCAGTAAAAAAAAAGGAAATATATAACTAAAATATCCAACATCGTTGAAAGAAACTTAAGAAAATACCAAGCAAACACAAATTAAAGTATTATGTAGAAATAGATAATTCTAAGCAATCATAAACATTGTGTATTACAAAGATGGTCATTATATATTATTTCACTTTAATTTATCTGTAAATGTGTATAGGTGCTTGTGGAGGCCAGATGAGGGTGTTGCATTCTTGGAGCTGAAAAGCACAGGCAGCTTCGAGCTGCCCAATTTGGGTTCTGGTAACTGATCGTGGATCTTTTGCAAGAGCAGAACCTGCTCTTAACCACTGAGTTATCTCTTCGGCCCCCTTCTGCTTTTCTTGAAGCACATATATAGCACATGGCCTTTGGGGAGTATTTCAGACCTAAACCATAGCAGGACCAAACTGTCTTTCAACATGGCTGTGGCTATCAATTTTGTATTCACACCAGCGAGGGCATCTGTCCCTTCCTGGTCCTCACACCAGCGAGGGCATCTGTTCCTTCCTGGTCCTCACACCAACGAGGGCATCTGCTGCTCCTGGTCCTCTCTGCAGCACTGGCTGTTGTCCATTTGGGGATTTGTGTTATTCCAATAGGTAGACAAGGATGTCTGGTTGTTTTAGTTTTCAGATCCTTAATGACATGATGCTGAATGTCTTTCACCCATTTTCTTTGCCTGAAGATGTCTTTGATGAGGACTCTGTTCCTGTGCTTTGCACATTCTCATAGTGAGTTCTTTTATTGTTGGTTTTTCAGAGCTCTGTACACTTGGACGCCAGTCTGTCGTGTCTTGTTTACCTTTCAGAACTTTTCTCCATTCTCTTGGCAGTGTCATTTGCAGAATATATGGGTTTGTAATTTTAACAACGTCCACCTTAGTGATACCTTTTCTTTGTGGCTTATAGTGTTATTGCCAGTGCTTTAGTCAGAGAATCTTTAATGCTATCTTCCCAGAGTTTTACTAGATATGCCACTGTAAATTTAAAAAATGGGTCTGCATGGGCTCAGGTGGTTAGGTCTCACGCTGAAGTCAGGAAAATTGGGGGAAGACTTGTTGAGAAGAAGTTTCAGTGTAAAGGGGAGATAAGATGAGATCTTGGGGGTACAGAAAACTAACAATTGTTGTATACATGTGTAAAGCTGTCGAAGAGAAAAATGAAATAAAAAATGAAAACAAAATTAAATAGATAACATGAAATAGGCAGAGTCTTTGTCAGATTTTTGAAATAGAGACATTAAGGAATGAGTCCCTCATAACAGGCTTGTCAAGGCTAAGTAGATACGTGAGAAGGGATGAGGCCACTGTTGTGGGCAGCTGTGGCAACCACCATCACTTCAGTGGCGACAGAAGATGAGAGTTGGAGCTTAAACTTAATGCCGAAGCTTTGGTGAAGGAGTTAATGTGAATTCAGTTGCTAACAACTCATCCAGAGAAAAGTCGGAGGGAGAAAGGTACTTGCCTCTCTCTCTCCATACTTCCAACATCATGTCAATGGCCCAGCTTCTCAAACTCAATCACAGGGTAGACAAAAAGAGCCTAGGACTGCAGCCATGAGAGGACACAGAGCAGGCTGGGATGGATGGGAAGTCATGTGGGAGGGGCTTCATGAAAACCCGTCACAACCCTTCCTGTTACAGCAATCTAGTACAATATACTGCAGGTGATCATAGAGACCATCTTCAAGGATCAAAGCTGTACCCCAACCCCCCAGCAGCTGTGTGAGTAAGAGACACTTTAGTCTACATCCCAGCCTCAGCTCCTTCATGTTTGCCTGGAGTAATGAGGTAATTAGAGACACATGATTAGAGATTTGGCCATGACTGTCTTTTAAGTTGGGAATGTTGCTGTTAGTACTAGCTGTTTTTGCTACAACTGTAGTTTTAGCAATTGTTGAAAAGACAAGAGACTAGGTATCTTAAGCAGGAAGTTTAGCCTTGTGTATCAGCATGAGACTGGAAGTCTATCTCTGTCAAGCAAACAGCCACAGCCACGTGGCCATGAAATACTTATGTGTTACCACTGAACCCAGGAATCAAAGAATGAGAGAAAGATTCACAAGCTAACAATGTCATCCAGTGTTCTATGAAGTTTAGGCGTCACATTAACATATGTACCATCGAGAGAGAGAAGAAATTTACCTTTTATAGCTGAGATTATAAAGTCATTTCACTGCCTAGAAAGCCATGTCCTCAATTTAAAAATTAAGTTCTAGATTTAAAAAAAAAAGAAAAAAAAGGAATGTATAAAAACCAACCATTCTGAGAACCAGAATAAAACAGTCCTGGTATTGTAACTACCCCATACTTCCCGTAGAATCATAAATCATGATCAGCTCAGATATCCAGTTAGTGTAAAGGAGGGTGAATGCCAGAAATAGATGCCTGACAGCTACATGTGGAGAAGGGATTAAATAGAAACTACTCCATTTTTTAATAATTAAAAGACTCCAGGTTTTCCCAAATCCATGTCTAGGGTGAACATAACTCCACATACACTCTTAGTGGGTTTATAATGATGTACACTCAGCCTAAACCCAACCTCACCGAGAACGATCAACTTGTAAGTAGAGATGAAGATACTCAAACAATAGCATCAGACAGTGTGTGGGCTTTTCTCCAGCTCTACTAGATCTGCTTAGAGGAGATTCCGATGAAGCCAAACCGGCAGGGTCTGATGCAAGACGAGAGTATAGGAGCAATGGGATGAAATGAGCATCCCGGGAAAAGACTGTGTTAGCAATAAAATTGGATGTGCATTCTGATTCATTACCTCAGAGTACAGACCAGGAGGACAGCTGCAACCTAAACATTGTATCATCTAGCAAGAAAAGCCTACATGATTACACACAGGGAATTTTTAAATTTCAGGATGGAAGGAGGTTCTATAAAGGACACACAGAGAGAAGCCTTTTGTTTTTATACCAGCCCATCCCCCTCAGGTTTTTTTTTATAATGATCCCTGTGATTAATGATGGCATCGACACTTCAGACTGAACTAGGACCAGGAGGGAGAGTGCGTCAGGCCACACAGAAGCTCTGGGGTCGGTGCCTCCAGGATGATTTACTCTTTAACAAAGCTTAGATTGTCTCAGCTTAGCTTCACGGTGCATTGATGTGACAGCACCTCTCAGGACTCCAATTCAGACAGGCCTCTGTGTCATCTGACCTCTGCCCTTGGAACTGAGGAAGACCCACGTCCCAGCAAAGGTTGGGAAGGAATGGCCCAGGATCTGGTCAAAATCATTTGTATGGTTCCCTTTCTATAGAGAAGGAAACCTGTGCTTTTGTCTAAACCAGCATTTACTTTTTTTCTGAATGACATATTTTGCTTCTTATTCATAAAAATAAACTATTAGACAAACTTTTCCTAACAATTTCCAAAATATTCTCTCTCTCCATATATATATATATATATATATATATATATATATATATATATATATATATATAGTGATTAATGTTTTAAAAGTTAAAACCCAAGAGAACAGATCATGTAGTTTCCATTCAAAAACTTTTCCTCAACCTTTGCATCCATTAACTGGCTGCTTCCTGGTCCTCTGCAAAGTCTAGGAGGCACAGACCATAGATCCCAGTCCCTCAGCAACTGAGATATTTCTGGGATAGCTAAATGTCAGAACAGGAAAGCCATGTCTTAGAGATCAAATGTCACTCCTCTACCTCACACCCACATGGCTTTGGGCAAACAGTCCATGCAAAGCTGTTGACACAGTCATCTGGCTTTTTTGAAAGAATACCAACACAGCCTTACTCCGGAGCTCAGTGCTCCAAGCTCAGTCTCCTTCCAGTGTTTGTGAACTCCAAGGCACAGGAACCATCTGGATATAAGAAACAGACAGCATGCAGGAGTCAGATGACAGGGAGGAGGACTGCTGAGTGCTAGCTTCCAGACATCAGAGCCATGATAGCCACGATTCAAGATGGTGTCTACCATGGTTGCCTGTCTCTGAGACAGACCCCGTCTTCCCAACCTCTACCTCACAAGGCTTCCTGGGAAAGTGACTGTGGAAGATACAAGCTACCTCATACATTTCACTGGACAGGAATTTGTCTGCCAGGGATTTGGAGAACTCCAGATGATGAATATTTAACAAAATGATTAAACAAACAAGAGCATGGTCATAATATTCCTGGGATGTTTTATGTACGTTCACATGACCAGAAATACACTGCATAGCATTCTTTCTTTTTCACAATAATGTCCCTTCTGATATGTGATAGACAACTCTGCTGTGGTTCTTCTGTGTGGCTCAAGTCTCTTCCATCTAATGACTTCACCTCTCCTGAGTGAATTCACACTCTATGTTAGTCAGGACTCTCCAGAGAACTGGAACCCATGAAGACATATATCATTGACTATGGTTATGGACTGAAGATCCTGTTATGTTGGGGACTTAGGCAAGATGGGGTAGAAGTTGGTTTTAGGGCCTGGGAGCTAGAAAATCAACAACATATACTCCAATCTAAGTCCAAAGGTCTGATTGGCAGATGGGAACAAAATCGCTGCTCAATCAAGCATCCTCCACCTTCCTGTTCTCGATCATCTTCAGTGGACCAGTTATGCCTGTCTATCTTGCTGAGAACAAATCTTCATTAGGCCATCTACTAATCCAGTGCTTATCTCCTCTGGAAATAACCACAGGCTCACACAGAAACCTTGTTTTACCTGCTGTGCTCACACCGAAGCCTAAGCTGACACAGAAGGAACCATCATGGTCTAGGAAGATGACTCAGTCTTTAGAGTGTCTGCCATGAAAGCCTAGGACATGGGTATGTATTTCCACCACCCATCTGACACCAGGGCCTGGTGGTACATGTCTGTACCTCAGCAAAGAGGGCCAAAGACAGGTGAATCCTTGGAGCTCACTTGTCAGGAAGTCTAGCCATTCAGTGAGCTCCAGGTTTCCTCCTCCCTGTCTTCTCTTCCCTCCCCCTCTTCCTCTTCCTCCTTTTTATCTCTTTCTCCTCCCTCTCTTCCTTCTTTTCCTTTTCTCTCCTCCTCCCTCCTTCTCCACCTTTTCATCTTACATCTTATCTTCTTCTCATCAATCTTGAATGATTTTTATATACAGCTACAGATCTGGCTGCCTTTTTGAGTTAGAGAGGCAACTGACTAATTCTTGCAGGGACACAGAAATTTGTAAGATACTAAACTCACATAACACTGTTAAATCACTTCAGTTTGGAGAGGAAGGAAGTAACATATGGATTGTGTCACTAATTCTTCATTATTTACTGAGCACTTAAAGCCCAATTCAGTTGAATTAATATTTTCCGAGAGCCACTATACACACTGTTCAGTCATGTTTGAATGGGCACAGTGGTGAAAACCGTAAGAAACATCTTTGAGAAGAGAAACCCTCAAGCCCTCATGGATTTCTCAACCTGCTCTGTTAATACACCCCAGACTTCCTTCCCAGGGGTGACACTGTCCCATGAGCTGGGCCCACCCACTAAGAAAAGGTCACACAGCCTCATCCACATACCAATCTGGTGGGGACATGTTCTCAATTGAGGTTTTCTCTTCTCAAAGGTGTGTCAAGATGAAAAATACAAAGACAATAAACAAAACAGAAAACCACTAACAAGGACTTCACCTCATTCCCAGGAAACATGGATAAGCAATCTCATCTCTGTAAGAAAAAAGATAGTGTGTTTCTAAACAGTTTAAAGTTTCTTACGGTTTTCATGGATTTATATATATCTTAAAAAACAAAAAGGGAGGAGTTTACCTCACCTCATGCAAGATTATCCTTTATTTTATATATTTTAAATTTTTTATTAGTGGATAAGGATGCATTGTCTGCAGCAGATAGACATTGGAAATGAGCCCAGAAGGCACTGGGCTTAGTGAAATGGAAAGAATTGTCATCAGGTGTATGGAAAGGCCCTGACCCTGTATTAGTTAGGGTGAGAGGTTCTGTTTGTGTTTTTCCTAAAGATGCTGAAAGTCCTGTTTGGATTCCTGAGCATTGTGTGTGCCCTGTCACTACGCAGCCTTGCCCAAGTGGAGATCTACTGGAGCCTCGTGAAGAAACCCCCCAGTTCGGATGTCAATGCGAATAAGCAGCTCGACTTGGCTGGTCATAGTTCCCACCAATAAGACTACTGGAAAGGCTGCTGCTAATTTTGAGAAACCAACAATTTCTTCATGTTACTCATCAGTTATTAATGTTACTTGTGTGCAGCCTCTCTATGGAGAGAAGTTTCTAGCAGGACTCAAACTGGCTGGAAGGCTCCTTAAAGGATGGGCTAGAGGTCATTGTCTCTGGGAATCCTAGCCTTTAGGGCAGCCACAGCAGGATTAATATTTCTTTGCCACTTTCACAGACAGCAGATCCTGTCCCAGGCAGTTACTAAGCAGGTGCTTGTGTTGCTGGCATGAGAGAACCCTTTTGCCCAGGTTTGGTGAATAGTGTCTGTCTTAGGTCACCTTCTGTCAATACCAATTACCTGTCATTGGGAATCCCTGCCAGCCTCGGGGCCCCTGTCTTAGGTAGGTAAGGACTGCAAAGGAGTTGCCCGTCATTGATTAACTATTCTCCGTAAAGGCTGAGCTCACGAGGCTCCAGTAGATCTCCACTTGGGCGAGGCTGTGTAGTGACAGGGCACACACAATGCTCAGGAATCCAAACAGGACTTTCAGCATCTTTAGGAAAAACACAAACAGAACCTCTCACCCTAACTAATACAGGGTCAGGGCCTTTCCATACACCTGATGACAATTCTTTCCATTTCACTAAGCCCAGTGCCTTCTGGGCTCATTTCCAATGTCTATCTGCTGCAGACAATGCATCCTTATCCACTAATAAAAAATTTAAAATATATAAAATAAAGGATAATCTTGCATGAGGTGAGGTAAACTCCTCCCTTTTTGTTTTTTAAGATAATTTTTCAAAGTTAAATGTGTTCTTTCTACTATAGCCTGGCATTTAGCAGCTGAGCCATCTCTCCAGCCTTGAGTTACTAGTTAAACCAACTTTCTATTATCACAGTTGCAAATTTTTAATCATACCCAATAAACACTTTTTTAAACATAAAACAATGAAACAAAAACAGACAATTAACAGATTGGCACGCCAAGGACAGACAAAAAACAGGGAAAGCAGAACTAAGTATTTCTCCAGTAGGAGCCAGAGAGAAAGCAGGACATATCCCAGGAGGGCTCTGAATTGCGGTATAAGGATGGAAACATGATGGGAAGAATTTTTGCTGCATTGTCACTGATTAAACTTATGATGTACTCATTATTCCAGTAATAGAGTGCTCGTTCTGCCACCTGGAAGTGAGGGCTGAAACACATTTGGCTAACTGTCGGAAAAGAGGCTCCATGATCTTCACAAATGCTGATGGTTCAATTACATCTAAAATTTCTTCTAATTCATTTAAGAACATTACTTCTTTTGGACTGTGAGTCTTTGGCCAATATTTGAGAAGTGCCATTACCGCTGGTTCAGTGAGGGTGCTGTTCTCTAAAAACTGCATGACACAGTGTGCCAGCCTGGGATGGTAGACACTCAGGGACCTCACTTTGTATAAAGGCAGCCACACCTTCAACAGGAAAATCTTGTGCTCTTCCTTTAGTGCTAAGGCAAATCCATTAATTATACTCCCCAGGATCTCCAGTAATTCTGCTATGCCATTGTGGTGCTCTGTCTCATAGATAAACCTATAAAATATATTATTGATCTGTTCCCTTATGTAAGCACGCAGACCTAAGAATTTCACATAGATTCTGTGCTGGGTCGTTTTTAGAAAATCTCTCCCAAGGATCCTCACTGGCAAAGAGTTCTAGAAGCTGCAATAGAAACTTCTGATCAATATATATCTTTTCTATATTGGGCTGGAAATCTGGAGACTCTAAAAATCTAAGAAAAATTCATAAACAAGCTACAGATGAGGCCAAGCTGCTTCTAATGTTGGTTCATCTCCTGGGTTGAATTCTGCTCCCATAGGATGGGAGGAGGGTGGCAAGGTTCGAAACATATTAACTGCAAACATATAGACAGCTTCAGAGTAAATGGACTCTGTGTTCGCGTTCCAGTTATGGGTGATATACTCCACCATCTCGCTTAGCACAGCTTGCTTTACTTCTTTCCACTCCAGGTCACTCAGTGGGTCAGAAGCAAAGTCAAAGAGGACACAACACTGATATAGCTTCTGGATGAAAAGCTTCTCTTGACCCGCAGGAGGAACATCTTGTAAAGATGGGAATTTTTGCAGTTCTCTATTATTGCTGGCATTAAACTGTGAAGAATTCTGCCATTTGTCTTTCTTCACAAGGACTACAATTGGCTGAGGGACTGGTACTTTTATTTTAGTAGGTGTCAAAGACTGGACAGCTCTGAGGCTGTTTTTCCTGCTGGCTATCTCTATTTCTGCAGTATCTTGTCCTTCTTTTGAACCTTTTCCACTTTCACTAGTTTTGGTGGTTCTTTCTCTTTCTTGTTTTTATTCGGCATGGCTGATGCGGACAGCGGCCTCCCCAGCTCCTGCAGCAGCCTGCCACCACTGCTGCTACAGCAGCAGAAATGCCCCCAGCCCAGCCATGGTACTATCCTGGCTGCTACTGCCACCACCAGGGGACTGAGTAGCTTGTCCGCTCTCGTGTTTCCCCTTTTCCAGGCTCCCCTTCCAATTTTTTGACCTTGCGTTTCTTCAATGTTTCCTTTTCTAAAATTTCTCCTTCATCCTCAGAACTGGAGCTATTTTCCACCTCATGCAAGGATTTCTTAGCTGCATCATCCTGTGCCACTACTTGTAGGGAGGAACTCCTAGTTCCCATGGGCAATCAAAACGATCAAACTCTCTTATTGCTACTTACTACTTTCAGTTTGATCCCGCGCTGCTTCCCCAATACATTTCACTCACTGAGCCAGCTGGCTGGCCCCTTCCAGGATCGATTCCGTCAGGTTCTCCTCTCTTTCCCGATCTCTCAGTGGAACCTCCACTTGACAGCTCTAGCGCTGCCCGAGGTACCGAGCTCAGGCATAGGCCTGGGGATTAAAGAAATACTCAGACTTGGGTCATCTTTTTTGAGAGAATACCAATTCCTTTACTGGGCAGGTTCAATATATAACACCAAGCCAGGGAAGTAAAAATACAAATTCAGGAAAAAACAGGAACTCAACGGGGTGGAGGCAATAGGATGTCAAGTGTAAATTCCTTTCCTGGGGCACCATGCCTTAGTCAGGATGTTTTTGATCTTAGAGGAACCGCAGAATGTTACTTAGTAGACAGCAGCATTTGGAAAGGCTCAGCCAGGGCATAGCAGCCCTTCAGGGTCCTACAACGTATAATGAAATAAACCCTTCCCTCCTCAAGGTGTTTTTGGTAATGGTGTTTTATTATAGCAACAAAGACCCTACCTAAGACAGGCCATTTCTAGATTTTGTCTCATATGTATCTCAGCCTGTGAGTTCATGGCCCAGGAAAGACCTGAGAAGGCACTAGCCAATGGCTTCTTCAACAGCTCTCGCTATGCTCATCCATGGCCCTTACCACAAGTAGTCTGGTTGTCTCTGTCCATATTCTATTTCATCTTCAGGCTGCAAATCTAGAGTTACTATTGCTGTGACAAAACACATGACCACATTAACTATGGGAGGAAAGGTTTATTTGACTCACACTTCCACATCACTGTTCATCATGGAAGGAAGTCAGGACAGGAACTCAAACAGGGTGGGAACCTGGAGGCAGGAACTGTTAATGCTCACTGGCTTGCTGGCATGACTTGATCTGCCTACTTTCTTATAGCACCCAGAACCACGTGCCTAGGGATGGCCACACCCACAATGGGCCAGGCCCTTGCACATCAATCACTAATTAAGAGAATGTCCTACAGACTTGCCTACACTCGGCATTATGGAGTCTCCCTCTTCTCCTGTGACTGTAGCATATGCCAAGTTGACATAAAACTAGCTAACATACCCACAGTTACCAGAAATCTACAAATGCTCATATCTGTCATAGAAAATGGCATAACATTTGTATATAACCTGTGCATACCTCCCATGTGCCTCATCTCATCTTTATGTTGTGCATAATATCTCCTAGGATGTAAACAGTGATTGTTCTACATGGTTTAGGAGTTAGGACAGGAAGGATGACTGTGTGTGCTCACTGCTGGTGCTACTCCTTTCACACACTCTCTGTCCACACTTTGTTGGATCTATAAGGGTTGCAATCAGGTACAGACTACAGTGTGTGTGTGTGTGTGTGTGTGTGTGTGTGTGTGTGTGTGTGTGTGGTATGTATGTGTGTATGTGTGTGTGTATGTGTGTGTGTATGTGTGTGGTGTGTGTGTGAGTGTGTGTTCTCTAACTAGAACCAGGTCTCTACATGGGGGCTCTGGACTCCTCTGCCTTCCCTATCCCCAGAAGACAACCACTGAGCACTGTGACCAATCCTAAGACATTCACCTGCCTTACTCCTGTCTCCTGATGCCTGAAGGGTGGCACTGTCTTCTGGGATGCGGGGAGACCAGATGGAGAAAGATGGCTCTAAACAGGTCAGTGTGCAGATCAAAGTCACTCTTTGATTGAGTCTTTGCTGCCTCTAACACTGGGAATTGAATAGAACAGGATCCTTCTTTAGGATGTCAAAACATAATATTCATGGGGAAAAGAAAGCAAACACACACAGAGAGAGAGAAAGAGAGAGAGAGAGAGAGAGAGAGAGAGAGAGAGAGAGAGAGAGAGAGAGGAGTCTCTGCTATTTATTCATCATATCTAAAAGGTGGTAGTTAGCACAGTGGAGAAGTGGTTAGCAGGGCACCCAGCATGGTGGTGATGAGGGTCACTGGAGACCCTGTCCTGCTGACCCTTGCATGTGGGCTCAGGTGAGATCTCTGCATAAGCCTTTGTGGTCTAACTGCTTCTGTTTGTAGAGTCCAGAGAAAGAGAACGAACAAACAACTCAGACTTTGACTTCTCTGAGAGCTCTGGGAGCTGGAAGAGAAGCCCATTGACTCTGCTGTGCTGGTTGCGTGAGGTGCCTCAAAACCCACACACCTGTCTCTGCCTGGCAATGTGCGGATCTGGCCAGCAGACACAGAGCTCGAACATGTTGATGGATTCACTTCTGGGATCAGCTCCACCTTCCTCTGATTTGACCTTGAGTGTTGTTTTGCTACTTTATGAGTCTGAGTGTAATTAGTCACAATTAAAATCTGAAACCTCTAAGCAGGCTTGCTGTCCAATTTCATCTGAGGCAACAAAAATAAATAACTCACAGCAACTTTATTACTTATGTTTCTCATATCTGGGGAGAGAAAATTCTGAAGGGAGTCTCTTTTCAACATCCACAGGACAAGAGGATCTGGAGGGGGTTCAAAAGTCGTCCAACAACTCCAGTTCATTTACCAGAACTGTGAGCAGAACTTGTAGACCGGAGGTGGGATGAGTTTCAACACGGTTATGTACCAGGAATCTTTGTGTGCAGGGATCCCATTATATTCTTGTCTACAGAGAAGGAGAGAGCTGAGGGCACCACCATGTCTTCCCAATCCATTGTTACCCTCCAGGATCAACTTCTGAGTCTCATCACAATTAATCTCACCCGATTACATCCCAGATTCCAAATGGATATGTGATAGCTTCCTGAGATCTAGTACTGTATCTTCAGACATTTCTTGGAAATCAACGTGCGTGACATTTTACTGTTTTTAAATAAATAGAAATATAAACAAATAATAAATAAATCATCTTCTCATGTGAGGACACTACCCTAAAGAAGACAACCCAGGTTCAGCAAAACCCACTAAAACCCAAACTTGTCAGTGAGCTGACACTGGCCCATTCCGTCTCCAGAGTGATGAGAAGTGAAAGATGATTGTTTACGATGACGTACCAGCCTCAAGTGTTGTATTGAAGCAGCATAAAGAGACCAAGAGAAGATGCCACATAAGAGCTGGCTCATGCTATGAGGAGCAAGAGTCCTCCCATCTGCTATCTGTAAACTTGAGACCCAGTAAAGCTGGCATATAATTAAATCTGTTTCTGAAAGCTCAAGAAGCAGGGAGCTTTTGGTGTAAATCCTTCAGTGCAAAGGTCTGAGAACTGAGAGTTCTAGTGTCACATGTCAAATGTTAGTGATAGGGAGAATCCACCCCCCCACACACACACACTGGAGTAGTGTGTTGTTCAACTGAGACCCTTAGTGACTCTCAGTGGATTTGATGACGTCAGCCGAGGCTAGATCTTTCCACTGATCCAAATGTCCACCTCTTCTAGACACTCTAGGGATGCTTGACATGTGGATCTTGGTGAACCCCTAGAATCATATATAGAAGTGTCTAAATCTCCCCTTTCTGTTCTTTCTTTCTCCTCCCCTCTCTACCTCCATGTTTCCCCTTCCTTCCTGAGGCCCTGCTCTCTCCTGTGCAGATTTATTGGAACTTTTACATACTGAGGGTACATTTGGGGTAGGTTGGTATCTCTCCTGACATGAACACAGCTACCACGGCAGCCATGAGAATGTCTACCGGGTAGACTGCGTGATTTTCTCATTTATAAATATATGAGTCTCAGAACTTAAAGACATCATCTCCTTTCCCTATCAGTCAACGTTTTATCCAGAGGGACAGTCAAGCCTGTCCTCAGAATAGCTTGTTACATCCTCTCATCTCTCCTTCCCGACAACCTTGCTTAGATCACACATCCAGGGCTGTGAGTTGAATCTCACCACCAAAAAGGATTTGTTCCAGCCCCAGGCCTCTGTGGTTATGAATGGGCCTTTATTTGGCAATGGAATCTCTGTTGACACGATTACATTAGGATGAGGTCATTCCAGATTCACTGCTTCCAGACGCAATCCCAGTGCCTTTAACAGAGGGAGGGGTTTGGAGCTATATTGGAAGGGGTTGGGGGAGGTGCTATGGCTGGCTGAGTGGCAGAACCAAGGAATGTCTCTGCATGCCAAGAAATGTGAATGTTACTGGCAAACGCCAGAAGCTAGGAGAGGCACGAACCAGTTCTCCCCCACGGCCTCTGGAAGAAACCAAAACCATGAGCATCTTCACTTAGGTCTCTCTCTAAGTCACGCAGGTGGTGGCAGTTTCTGACCACAGTTCTTCGGAGTTCCTGCACTTGGTAGCCACAGTGGCTTTGGAAACAGTTCCTGCTTCCAGACCTTCAGCGTCTTTCATCACGGACCACGGTGGCATCCTGCACTGTTCATTCTCTGCTGGTCTGATGCTCAGGAAAAGGCTCTCAAACACAACATGGGAGGAAGGCCAAGAATGTGGAGAAGATATTTTGAGCCCAGGAAGTGACTTTGATCTTTAAATACACCCCATACTTGCTGGAAACTTGGGGTGTTCTTTTAAAATATCTTCAGTTCTCCTAAAATGATCTAGTACCTCTTACTCTGCCAAGGCTACCTGGGGGATTAAGACACTTTGCTTTCCCACCACACACTATTGTTTCTCATGGCTCCTTCCTGTTGCTCATCTCTGTTTTCCTCTGCACCTGAGGGAAGGCTCCTTCTCCTCACTAAATACTGTTTAAATCTCATTTCCTCTCTGACTGAGAGCCGGAAATGATCACCTTGGCCTGAAGATACTTAACTAACTTCACCAAACAAGTTGTTAACCTGTGTCCTCCTCACCTGAGTAGTCTGAGCGCTTTTTGAGGAACACCTTAAAATTGTCACCTTGGTGTCTTGTATTAAGTTTTCCTAATCACTGTGTCCAGAGTCCACAGGTAGGACCCATAATGTATGTTTGTGTGCTAGACAGATCATAGAAAGAGATCTGGACAATGAGCCCAGATGACTTGCCTCTATAGGAAGGACGGTTCTGTCCTTGTACAGGGAGGGACAGTGGGTTTCCATCCCTTCCAGCTCAATTGATGATGCCGAGTCCTGAGCTTAGAGCCAAACCAGGAATATGGGACGTGGTTCTTCTGGCCCAGTTCCTAGTCACCTGGAGTCATAGGAAGCTTTCTTTGCCAGATTTACCAGATGGTAAATCTGTAGTCATGACCTTGGTACTTCTTGCTGGAAATGACGGCCAGGTGTGGTACCAGCAGCATCGCTGTGTGGCTCAAGTGTCTCCCTGACAACCTTTCTGGAGTACAGGTTTAGGAATGCCAGATCTCAGGAGGACTGAGCTGAAGATTCCTGTGTATCTGGAAGGCTTTTGCTCCATCACAGTCTCCCTGGAGCTGTGGTCCACAAGGTCAGGAAGAGGTCAGATAAATGGTGATGGTAACACTTGCTGTATCTTTGAGCACACAGCTTCTCAGGGGTCAGGTAAAAACTCTGGTGTGTGTGTGTTGCGTGCGCGGTTGTGTGTGTTTATTACTTGAAGTGGGTACTTGAAGCTATGCTTTATTTTCTTTCTTTCTTTTTCTTTTCTTTTCCTTTTTTCTTTCCTTCCTTCCTTCCTTTCTTTCTTTCTTTCTTTTTTTTTTTTTTTGAGATAAGGTCTTTCTATTTGTAGCCTAGGCTGACTTTGAACTCAGACTCATAATAGACTTACAATGGTCTCTACTTTCTGAGTGATCCAATTATAGACATAAGCTACCAAGCCATTTAAAAAAATATTTTTGAGACAAGGTCTCATGTGTCCTGGGCTAGCCTCCATCTCACTTAAAAGCTTAGTGTGTCCTTGAACTTCTGATTTTTCTTGCCTTCAGGTCCCAAGTGCTAACTAAGATTACCGACACACACTACCATGCTCTATTTTTACGATGCTGGGAATCAAATCCAGGGTCTTATTCAGGCTGGGTATCAGTAAGCTACATCCCCAGCCATGCCTGTTCACCTTTAACACCCCGCCCTTCCCAGTGCAAAGTGTGGATGACTTATAAGCAGGTCAGGGTATGGCCAGCTGAGATTTTTATAGATCCTCATAGAAGTTAAGGAGTTTAAAGTGTAGTGAAACACACTGGGATGCTGACGGTCTGTGGGGGCTAAGGATGTGGAGGGGCCCCATCGCTAAGTGTAACATCTCCCTTTACTGAGATAAGCAAATAGGAACCAACTATAGTGTCCAGAGAAACCCACTTAGATAGGGAAGGGAAAGGATTCTCAATTCTGTTTTGTAGGTGGCAACCTCTGTCAGTGTACACAATATCACAAGGACTAAATTGCCTGGAAGAAGAGTAACAGACTCATGTTTGCTAAAAGTGGGATCCATTAATTGGTAATCATGCCCATCGCTAGGTATAGTAATATTTAAAAAAAACCAACACTATTAGATAGTTCATTTATTTTTATGGCAGACCAACTATATGTGAAGCTCATTTGACTGAGCCCGGTTCCTCGCTCCCCCAAGAGTCATACTCATTCTGTGTGCACCTCACAAAGAAAATCCAAGCGCCATGGGCGAGAGCTGCTGACGTCACACTTTAGAATGGCATCTGGGAGAGAGATGTGCTCGCCTGCTTGCACATAGCTTTCAGAGGGCCAAGAGGAGGGCATTTGGAGACGTGCATGGTATAGTCACAGCTGTAGTTGCATGCAATATCTAACATCCAGTGTGATTTCTGGTCTGAGATTTTCATGCATGTGCAAGTTGACGCAGCATGCATTAAAATGTTCATTGTGACTAAGATGATCTTACGCATCCTGACTCCAATCTGCAATGTCTGGGGACACTTTTCATTGTCACTGATGGAAGCATCCTACTGGCACCTTGTAGGTAAAGACCAAGGCTGCTACTAACATACAGGAGAGTCCCCAACGGAGACAGAGAGTAATCCAGCCAGAATGTGCAAACGCGACTGGAGGTGCCCTTGTTTAAGGAGGAGAATTTATATTCCCTGGACCAAACCCTGCAGAAATCTCAGCCTCATTTGTCTGGAAATGCCATTGTTCATGACAGGTAGTTGATTCCGGAGAACATTTCTATATTCTGTAAGAAAGAGGATTGTGTCCCAGACCTGGAAGCCTACATTGGTAGCCTGTGACAGGTGTCTGACAGTTATGTCTTCATTAGCTGATCTCCACAGTAGCAGTCTTTACTAACAGTCGCTCACATGCACAGGGAGGATTGTTCCAGCCATGAATGCACTTTGGAAGCCAGTGACAGGGTTCTGACAGGCTAATAAGAGAGAAATTTTCGTTAAACAGGAACAGTACTTTACTTAACAGCAGTATCAACCTCAGAGGCTGAGAGTGTTACCAAAGACAGCTCCATTTGGAAGAGAAAGGGGAAAAGGTATGAGATGAAATTATGTTGTTCGGAATAATTCTGTTACAGCATTAACAACAGGAATGACAGGAGTGTCAAACAGCTCTGAACACTATGCACAGAAACCTGGTCAGAGGAAATATGGAAAACTGTTTGTTCCTGTGAATTCTAAACCTCGTAACGTCAGTCAAGCGTACTGCATCACTGGGCACTGGCCATGACAGAACAGCGTTGCTGGACATTGGTCATGACAGTCTGCATTGCTGGACATTGACATGGCTGTCCTTGCTTGTTTTATATCAACTTGACACAAGCTACAGTCATCTGTAAGAAGGGAACCTCAATTGAGAAAACACTTCCATAAGGTCAGGTTGTAGGGAATTTTATTAATTAGTGATTGATGTGAGAGAGCCCTGACCAGTATGGGTAGTGCCATGCCTGGGCTGGTAGTCCTGGGTTGTATAAGAAAGCAACTGAACAAGACATAAGGAATAAGCCAGCAAGCAGCACCCCTCCATAGCCTCTGCATCAGCTTCTGCCTCCAGGTTCCTGCCATGACTTCCTTCAGTGATAGACTATAAGGTAGAACTGTAAGTCAGATAAATCTTCCCTAACTTGATTTTGACCATGATGTTTCATCATAGCAATAGTGACCCAAACTAAGACAAGTTGGTACTAGCATAGTACCTGGTAGTACTGTGACAGACCCTGCTACTTTGCGGAGGATTGTGGAAGACTTTGGAACCTTGAGCTAGAATATCCACTGAGTGATATTATATCAGCGGGATGTTCTGTAGGAGCTTGGGGGATGAGAATGTTGACAGCAGTGCAGACAGTGGAGCCTAGCTTGTGAGGATTCAGAGGGAAGATTAAAGACTCCATTGGGGCCATTTGCTCTTTTGGATTAAGATTCTGTTCTGATTAGCTGGGGCTAAAGAATCAATTGTGGTTAAGAAGAGACCAGCATTATTCAGGTGAAGTCTGGGAAGAGTTTCCTCGGGGTCAGCATGCAGGAGCTGTGTTCCAGAGGTGGCTGAAGTTCTGCCTCCTGCTAGTAGCTGAACTTAGCAGTGTAAGAGTCACCCAGGTGGTGTTGGTTTTAAAGGATGAAGGAGCCATGGAGAGCAGCTGAGGCTTTGCACTGTGAGGTGGGGTTGCAGTCCCTGAAGAGAGCCCTGAGAATCTATTTGTGAAAGTGCAGCCCAGTTGTAGCAAAGGACCCCCAGAAGTCCAATACCATGAGGTAAGCACCAAGAGCAGCAGCAGAGGTGGAATAGAGCCAGCTGGAGCCTGAAAGACAAGCTGTGTGTGCTGCAAAGGACAGAGCTGCAGAAGTGACCCAAGCCCCTTGGAAGAGTCCAGAAGATAGTGAGTGAATCTCAGACACTGGACATTGAGTTAGTTAACTTTGGGTGTTTGTTTTTGCTTTGTTAAGATTATGAGTGTGCTCTGGTTCTCCCCTCTTGAAATATGACAGTATTCAGATAATTTTTTTTTGTTTTTATTTAGAATCTCACAACTGAGAAGCTAAATTTTAAAAGAGATTTGGGATTTAAAAGCGACTTTGGATTTTACAAGAGACTCAGTATTAAATTATTTGAAGTTATAAAGACCCTGGGACTTTTTAAGTTTGTAAATTTTCTTCTATTGTGATGTTGATGTTAATATGAGATCTTCGGAATGAACAAGAATGAAGAGTGATGTGTTTGTGTGTCAAGTTGATAAGGTCCTGACTAGTTTTATGTGAACCTGACAGGAGCCAGTCATCTGAAAAGAAAGAACCTTAATTGTAAAGTTGCTTCCATAAATCAATCCAGCTGTGAGGCATTTTCTCAATTAGTGGTCAATGGGGGAGGGCCCAGCCCATGGTGGGTGGTGCCATCTCTGGGCTGGTGGTCTGGGTTCTACTAAAAAATTCAGACTGAGCAAACCATGAGAAGCAAGCCAAAAACCAGCACTCCTCCATGGCTTCTGCATCAGCTCCTGCATCTATGTGCCAGCCATGCTTGAGTTCCTGTCCTGACTCCTCCAGTGATGGACTATGATGTGGATCTGTAAGCCAAATAAACACTTCTTTCCTCCATAACTTGCTTTTTGGACATGGTGTTTCATCAGAGCAATTGTAGCCCCAAGATAATGGCTGTTTCTTGTATAGCTTTTTATTTGTTTTTTATAAGAAAAGCCTCTCATAGCCCCAACTGGCTTCCAGTGCTCAATGTAGCCAAAAGATAATTTTGAACTGCTGATCCTCTCATGTCCACCTCCCAAGTTCTGGGACTACAGACAAGCGCTGACCGACTGCCTGCGTCTTTATGTGATTTTGGGATGAAACACAGAGCTTCATGCGTGCTAGGTAAGCCCCTGCCAGCTGACAGGCTTATCTGGAGTCTCTCTACAGTGATTTTTTTTCTTTAAAGCATCTCTCAGGCTTGGTGGGGACTATTGAGAGGGAACAGAGAGGAGATAACATTGGCATTTGAGCACTGTGGAGGTTGGCCTGGGAAGATACAATATTCACTCACAGGAGAGAGAGAAAGGGTGCTGCCTTCTCTTCTGGGTTCAGTTGTGTTGAGTGTGTGTCTAAAGAACCCCCTTATTTTGTCAGAACAAGAAAGTAGCAAAAAGAAAAATGTAAGAAAGTCCCGGAGGTTCGATGTGTTCTTGTCTCTGACCGGATCCACCAAACCTCGATTACAGAAAGTAGAAGTTAAAATTTGAACTGGAGCTGTATTTCCTAACCAGATATTACCAGTTTTTGTGGCTTTGAGTTGGTAATTATCACCGCCATCATTTATTCATTTTTGTAATGAACTTCATTTTAATTAAAATCGAACTGCTTTGTATTTCTTGCCTTCCCTTAAGAAAATCATTCAAGTGTTGCAGTCCCAGATATTTGAAAGCTTAATTACAGCACGGACTGAGAAGAGTCAAAGCAGCTAGAAGGGAGAATGTAGCTCCTCATTCTCCACAGACAGAATCTGTCCAAGAACTCAGGCAGGTCTCGCACATTTGTCTGTCTGCCAGAAGTTACGTTCATTAAACACCGGAAAGCCGCCCTGGGGGAAGCCTTGCCGAGGCTCATTTCCAATTCTTCAACCTGCTCAGCCTCATTTCAGAGCCCAGGCAGATCATCAGAAAATCTCCCTCAGTGTCCTCAAAGTGTGCATACAATTCAGTCACAGTAAACACCAGCTTACATCGGAATATTACACCTGCGGGAAACACTTTCATATTGAAATAAGGCTCAGAATCGAATCGGCCAGAGTCTCCAGAAAAAAAAGAACCATCAAGTATGGGCAGCTAGAAAAATGGCAGATGTGATGGATGTATTATATGTAACATAGATAAACATTGACGGCGCATCGGCATAGGATAGACAACCAAGATGGTGGATAGATGACAGACACAGAACTGTAGATATAAGCAATAGCGAGATATTTCTCATTGCAACATATCCAGAGACTTGCTTTGTGTGACTGACTCCTCTGGGTGTGGACATTAGCAAGTTCTCCAACAGCACAGAAGCTGACAAGCTGGATGGTTAGTTGGAACTTACATGCCTGCCTTGGGCAACGCTTCCTACCTCCGCAAGGAGCTGCAGATTTTGTTTCTCAGAGTAAAACACACACACACACACACACACACAAACCTGTTGCCAGGGATAATCTCTTATACTTAAAGTCAGCTGATTGTGAGTTGTTGGAAAATATCATTAAGGCTGCAGCTAAGTGAGAGTGTTTCATGAAATACATGGCACCACTGCCTAGCCAAATTAACACACACATCTTCCATCTGGGACTGGATAGTTAGGTGTCATTGAGGACTGACCCAAAGGAACTTTTTGTCATTGAGGAACTTCCCTGCCTGCTGGGTCAACTTGAGTCCGACATTGACATTGTTTTATAGTCTTTGTACTATGATTCTGAACAAGTCTTGGTTTTTTCTTCTTCCTCTTCTTCATCTTCGTCCTCTTCCTCTTCTTTTACTTTTTCTTCTTCCTCTCCTTCTTCTTCATCTCTATCCTTTCCTTTCTCTTCTTCTTCTCCTCCTGATCCTCCTGCTCCTCCTCCTCCTCCTTCCCCCACTAGAGGACAAGAGAACTGGTTGTTTTGTTGAATCAGAAGAGCAATCCGATCATTCCTAAGATGCCTACAGCCATCAGAGACTACACACCATTAAATATTCACTTTATTTCCGTTCTTCTCCTTCAGTGTATGTGATCTAGCTTGCTCTACTGTTTCGAGTGTTGAATGTCGTGGTGCCAGAGCATATTTCATCCTCTCTTAATATACAGTTGCTCATGATGATGTTACTGGATGTCCAAGTTCTTCTTGTCTCAAATGAAGAATTGAACAAAATCTGGAAATGCAGCACAAAGAGTAAAAACAAAGATTTGTTAAAAGGGAAAGTAAGAAGTTCACCCCATAGCAGGAGTTGGCTTGAGTAAGCAGGTGGCAGAAGAGTCTGCTGGTTTCAGATTCAGGAGCTTTTAGTTGTGCAGGGGAAAGAGAGGTGTTACCTGAGCATATCTTGTTATGTTTACTTTACATTAACCATCTCCCAGCCTCTCTATAATAATCATTTGTATGAGTTAAAGTCCCTATGCCTTTCCCTTCAGTGGCTCATGTTGTCCCAAAGGCTACTTTAAGATAAACTTACCTAGATGTGCAAGCTTGCCATTAGATCTTCTCTTGCTTCCAATTGTGATTGGATATTTTTCTGTTAGGCATAGAAGGTTCGTATGAAACAAACAGTATTCCGGATAATAGTCTTTTAATGGTTAGTTCCCTTCTATGGCTCATAGTCATGGACGCTACCTTCCTGCCTCAACAGCTTCTTAAAAAGAAAATCAATTCGGATTTTGGGGATGGGTGTCTGAGCTTTCGAAAGCAGTGAGTTCAGGATTCCCCACCTAGAAAATAGTGCCAACCACAGTAGTCTGGGTCTTGGCACATGAATTAACTTGACTAAGAGAGTCCCTCAAAGACCTGCCCACTGTAAGCAATCGCCCACTGAGACGCTCTTCCCAGCTGATTCTAAGTTATGTGACAATCAAAGCTAATCATTACAGTAGGAATCCTAGCAATCTTCTCATGGCTACATGGCTGGACAGATGATGAATGTCTCTCTGAGAAAGGGTTCATAGATCAGGAAGGAAAAGGCAAGAATCTGGTGAGCCCTGGTGAGGCCCGGTTAGCCCCGGTGAAGCCTTGTGAGCCCTGGTGAGGCCCGGTTAGCCCCGGTGAAGCCTTGGTGAGGGGGAACATCACCAGAATCACATCAACAGTTCTTTCTATTCTTTACCTTTTAATTCACCAGATCCTTAGATGTTCCAGAGGGAAAAAAACCCATCATGTTTCATAAAGCAATAAAGTGGCTCATCCTTGAGCAAAGATAGCCATCTGTCTTCCTGTCTTAAAATCAGTATATGCAGAGTTTATATTTTTATTCCAATTGCCTTTTATGTCTCTACTATATGTTATAATTGAAATACAAAACACTATATTCCCTTGAAACCTCACAAAACATGTGAAAGTAGGTGTCTTGGTTACTTTTCTGTTGCTGGGATAAGACGTCACAATCTAAGCAACTAATAAAGGGTTTACTGGGGTCTGAAAGTCCAGAGGGTTAGCAGCCATCACTACCACGGTAGGCAGCATGGCCCAGCATGGCAGCATGGCACAGCATGGCAGCATGGCAGCAGGCAGGCACTGGTACAGTGGCTGAGCATTTACATCCTCCCAAGAGAGGCAGAGAGGCACACTGGGAACAGAGCAAGTCTTCTGAAACCTCAATGCCTGTTCCCACTGACACACCTCCTCCAACAAGGCCGATTCATCCTTCCCACAGCCGTCAACTGTGGACTAAGTACTCAACTGTCTGAGATTCATGGACAGCATCTCATCCATCACTACAGCAAGTTCCTACTGGATATCTATAAACACGAAGAAAGAGTTTGAAATGGCTGGCCCACTAACCGTTGGCCCCTCTATGCATTTTCTTTACATGCCCACCAGAAATCATGTAACATATTTTTTATTTTCCTATTTATTATATCTTTCCTTTACTGCAATGCAAAGTTGAGGAGGGCAGAGACTGCTGGACTTGTTCACTGTGTACCTCTGTTATCCTGCAAATACTACAGAAACACTTGTAAAATGAATATCTAATAAATGAGTTCAGAAAATGGGCATTTTTATGACTTGGCTAAATGTGTTCACAGTCTCAAGTCATGCCTTCATGCTTTTATTATTTATCTTGTCTGATCGGACATTTCCAGCGAAATCTCTGCCCTACTCGGGTCATCACTTGATGAATATGTAATTTTCGTCAAACTGTACTTAAACACTAAGCATAATAAAAGGATTTCTTTTCCTAGTGTTCACTGACATTGACCATGTCTGGGGTTTGTATGGTAAAGTGTGAGAAGACTAGATCTGACGCAGCATAGGCCTCTAGCATTCTATGTCACAGGCAAGACAGGGAAGATCAATAAAATAAGATCAACGGAGAAAACTGACCAAGTACAAAGTCAAAGCTAGCATTGGTAAGGATTGCTAAAACATGCAAGCCCTTGGTGAGATCATTCTGGAAAAAACGAGGAGAACACAAAAACCACAAGGAGCAGTAAGGACACACTAAGTGCAGGATGTGGTGGATGCCTAGGATCACAAGCCAGCATGATTCCACAGATTCCAATCTTAGATCGGGCAGTTTTATAGCAATTGCAACTTTGCAAGATTAACTCAAGAAGAAATAAAAGGTCAAAGCAAACCACTGGTGATTAAAAATACTAAATATAAACTCATTCTAAGCTGGAAAGAGATTGGCAGACATTCTTAGCTCATTTTACTATACAAAACTTGACAACAAATTATAAAAATAATAATAATAAAAAACCCTATCTTAAAAACACTGAGCAGGCAGCAGAATTCACCACTCACTGTTTATGAAAACTGAAAGCTAACGGAAAACAGATGGGGACTCTTTAATCCGATTTTTATAAAAGCCCAAACAAAGATAAGCATGCAAGAAATAAACACAAAACTCCACGATTTCTCACTCTGGATAAAGCTGAAGCAGTGTGCAGAGGCTTCGCTAGCTCAGAGTCCACAGAAGGCCTTGGCCGTTAGCAAGACACGCTTCTTCAGTCACAAAACCTCTGCATGGGTTACAACAATCAAGTCTGCCCCAGCCCCAGAGGACCCGACCTTCAGTTCCAGCAAAGTTAGACTCTTGTGTTGGCAGAGAAACGGAGAGAAGGAGAGACAGAGAGACGGATAAATAAAAATGTTTTTATTAAATGAACATTTAACAAGTTAAATTGTAAGTTTATGAGGGAACTATTTAAGTTGTTTCAATCAGATCAAAGAATTCCATACACAGAGCCCCATACACAGAAATTCAGAACTTGGGAGGCAGAGGCAAGTAGATCTTTGTGAGTTCAAAGCTACCCTGCTTTATATAAAACAGTTCTAGACCACCCAGGTCTATATGGTGAGGCCCTGTCTCAAAATAAATAAATAATTCATTTGTTTAATTAATTAATTATAATTAAAATCAAGATGACTTCATATTCTCAGGGCAATAGTCAAGGATAGATCTCCAGAAAACAATGTATTTAACTGTTTGGAGGACAAGACTCGACTGCTTTAAAGTCAGTTTTCTTTTAGAGTGTTAAGGCAAGAAAAGCAGGTCCCTGCAGACAAGTAACCTGAGCAGGGTCCCCAGTCATTCCCTGCAGACAGGCAACTTGGGCAGGGTCCCCACTTACTTCCTACAGACAGGCTCCCTGGGTAAGGCATCCAGTTACCTAGCTGCCCATTTCAAAGTCCTTCAATTTTTTTCTTGAAAGTCTAAACTTCGTCTCAATGTTAACTGTCTGTAAATATTTTATTTGAATGAACTTTTCCACACTTTGACATTTCTGAATGTCTATGTACACAGTTCTCAATAATTCTTTATTTTAATTTTCAAGTACAAATCACTGAAGTGGTATACTACTCACAAACAAACCTACAGGGAGTTAGCTAACACAGTGGCCCACAATCACTTTACCTAAACTTCTAGTAAAATGGCTGCAGGGGAATATACAAGAGAGACCTTAGCTACTGTTGTGTAGCTGTTTCCTAAGAATACAAGCCTTCCCTCCTAAGGAGGAAAGATATTCATAAAACCCAGGAAATATACAACACACAGGAAGTTCCTGGAACTTAGGATGCTCTAGAAGCTCATTAAGTTCCTGATTCACAGGACCCCCTCCCAAAGGGTATACATAACAGTTGCTGGAGATAGAAGATTCATGTTGGAGCTGCCTGGAAGTTGGGTTGGGAGCTCCTGAGATACAGCTTTTGAGAGTCATCATCTATGCTGGGGTGGGCTTTTGATGATACAGCTTCCTTTGGGCCACTCATGTTCCCCTAGTAACCACAATAAAATTGCACGTTTGCCATGTTAGACGTGGGTGGGACATTTCTTTCATTTGGGGATGAATAGATATTTATTTAAATCTACCTGTGTCTTAGTTAGGATCTCTATTCATGCACAAAACACTTTGACCAAGAAGCAAGTTGGGGAGGAAAGGGTTTATTCAGCTTACACTTCTACACTGCTGTTCATCACCAAAGGAAGTCAGGACAGGAACTTATACAGGGTAGCAATTTGGAGGCAGGAGTGGATGCAGAAGCCATGAAGGAATGCTGCTTACTGGCTTGCTTCCCCTGACTTGCTCAGCTTGCTTTCTTATAGAACCCAGGACTAGCAGCCCAGGGACAGCACCACCCACAGTGGGCCCTTCCACCTTTGATCACTAATTGAGAAAATGCCTTACATCTGGATCTCATGGAGGCATTTCCTCAAGGGAGGCTCCTTTCTCTGTGTCAAGTGGACATATAAAGCCAGCCAGTACAACCTGAAAACATAAATTGCCCAAGCAATATGAATCAATAGCCTTATCCATTTCCTTCTTGCCTGTTTGCACCCAGATGTCTCGGTTGCTAGGGTGTTGAATATCTAGGTTCTGACAGTTTACGAAAGGCAAGCATTTCTTAGTGCTCTCCCAATATCCTAAGCATGACGTTTGCCTAGAAGTTTCCCGGGGATAGGTGGATTAGTCAAGGCCTTGGGATACGGATGCATGGCTTGACAAGCATGAGATTGGAAGGCAATGAACTATCCCACTGAGAGAAGAAGTGTCAGAGAGCCAAGGGCACTATCTAAGCAGATTGGAATCAGAGGCAGTTCAGGAGAAAACAGGGACCCTCTGGAAAGAGGTCAGGTTCCAAGGACAAGATTCATCTCTGTATCCATTCTTAGCTGCACTGACAACTGTCAGGGTGAGCCAAGGCATGATTTCAAAAGCTGAGGACAAGCTTTGGGGGCTGGAACTCACCTAAGATGCTTGTTCTGGGCCATTGGCCTTGTGCAGGCTGGGCAGCGCCTCTGCCAGCTCTTGCTCCTTATAAAGGATGCTGCAGGCGGCAGAGAAAAGGCTTCTTGTAATAAAACCAGCCCCTGTGAGCCATTCAGAGATTCATGATAAGGATCACTGCCTAAATTAATTTGCTAGTAAATAAAGCATGGGATGCCAACATCAACAAGAGAAGCTGCCAGCCAGTAGGTTAGAGAGACGCACAGTCTTATTTCCCTTTGTGCCTGTGGCAGCAACTGCCTTAGAAACCTGCCTGGTCTTCTCTAAACCACGATGACTTGATTTTGCCCATGATATTTCTTTTTGGGAATGTCAATATATAATTTTAATTTTTGGTTTAAGTTTTTATTTTTAAATGCTAAACAGCTTTCCATGTTTACAGGGTGATATTCTTATATACCATGGATGAATGATTATGCCAGGTAATTTTTATATTCTTTATTTCATTCACATAGTTGCCATTTTTTAAAATTAGCTTCTTAAGTTAATACTGAAAATAATTGGTTTCATTATGGTGTTTTCTTTTTCCTTTTTAGTTTATCAGTGGTGTGTGTGTCTGTGTGTCTGTGTGTGTATGTGTGCGTGATGGGGAGGGACATGTGTGTATTGCCGTGTGTGTAAGTCTGTGTGTATGATGAGGAAGGAACATGTGTGTATTGCTGTGTGTGTGTGCCTGTGTGCATGTATGTGTGTACATGTGTTCGTGTTCGTGTGTGTATGCATGTGTGCGGTCAGAGGACAATTCTGTGGAGTTGGTTCTCTCCTTCCACCTTTCTGTGGACTCTGGGATCAAGCTCTGGTTTTTAACTTGTGCAGCATGTGAAGTCTGTTAAGCGTGATTTCTATCTGCCCGAGACGTCCAGAACTTCATGAAAAGGAGCATAGAGAGTGGGCACCCCTGTCTCACTTGGGTTTTAGAAAAAAAGCTTTTAGGTTTGATGGAGGCCAGCTCCGGAGCTCTGGTTCTCTCTTAAAGATAGCTGAGGGGAAAGAGTGTGGGCAGGGGCAAGACTTGGTCTTTTGAGAAATTAGGGTTTCCTTTTTTTTAATTATTATTAATAATAACATTTACCTATCTTGATTCTAAGTTACTCTTGAAGCCAGAAGCTGCAGGCCTCTGGTCAAATTAACAACTGCTGCTTAACAGCCCAGGGAGGGGGAGCATTAAGTAAAGAGGTCCTTTTGGTTTTTTTCTGCAGGTCCTCTCTGAGGTGGAGAGTTCATTTACCTTCTTGTGGGGTAGGGAAAGTGGTTCTCTCACAGGAAGAGGGGAAAAAGGAAACTTAAAAAAAAAAAAGTATTCTCCACTCCCTGGGTCCTCAAATCTCTCAGGGGTTAGGTGTGCCTTCTCTCACTGAGGCCAGACCAGGCAGTCCTCTGCTGTATATGTGGGGGCGAGGGGAGTGGCTTGGACCAGCCAGTGTATGCTGCCTGGTTAGTGACTCAGCGTCTGAGAGATCTCCAGGTCCAGGTTAGCTGAGACTGCTGATCTTCCTATGGGGTTGCCCTCCTCCTCAACTTCTTCCAGCCCTTCCTTAATTCAACCACAGGAGTTCTCGGGTGAAAGTATCTGTTGGATGTAAGTCAGATGTTTGTTGTGCCTCTTGGAGGGCAGCTGCGCTAGGCTCCTGTCTGTAAGCAGACCATGACATCAGTAATAGTGTCAGGAGACATTAAAAGAAGAAAAACTTCTAATCTTTATTTTTAAGGGAAAGTAAAAGAGGGAAAAACCTATCAGACTATATGCTCTCTTACTTTCTAAGTTACTCTACTCTTCTGTCCTTCTTCCTCCTCCTAATCCTGCTGTCTCCTGTAATGCAGTGCCTGTAATGTGATCGTTTCTAGCTTTTTGTCCCTTTTCTAGGGCACTAGATCACATGATTGTTTTCCAAGCAGCACCCCTCTTTCTTTACAAAGCTTTGCTAAAAGTTCAAACATAAATTCCAATCATAAATTGAAGAAGTTTACAACAGAGATGTTTACATGTGTTTCTATAAAGAGTAGTTATTCAACTAGACATTCATTATCTGTTGCTAGCTCCACAGGTTCCTAGAGAGTCTAAAACCATGATTTTTGTGACTAAGTTAACATATAGATAAACCCAGTCAATATTTTATCTTCTGTCATTGCATCCTATAATCAATTGTTAATTCCCTTTTATGACCTTTAGTTAATTGTTTTACATTCTAAGGAATGTATCCCTAAGTTGTAAATGGCTACTTTCTATCCCAGAAGCAATTGACTCATATCACATGAAGACTGGCAGAGTTCTCATTGCAGATTTCATATCAGAGAGGGCTTTACTAGAAGTCCTATTATAAAGGGCTTAATAATAATTGCTAGCATAATTTTAGGAATTCTTATAGGATCATCATTACAAATTAAGAAGTCATCTATTGGTCTATATAGCCTCACTACAAGACAATACATCTTTGTTGATCTGTAGAAGTCTGCACAATAGGGTGGGCTAGTACTCAGGGATTATGTAATATTAATTTTATAAGGACAGCAAAGGCAAGTCAGCTGCAAGAAGCAATCCTGAGATGAAGTCTCTTTGGGACCTTGTCTCATAGAGCTCATCCATTGGAGACCATGCTAAAGCAGTGGACCACCTCCAGGAAGGCCACCTGCTACCTTAGCCTATCCTAGATGGCTCCTCACAGTAGTTTTTTCAGTGTTCTTTGTGTCTTTAAAAACTCCCTGTAATCTGCATTCTGGGCTGCTCTGTGTGGGGCAGGGAAGTTACCAGGAGTGGCAGGTGTGAGTGTTCCTGGTCTCAGATGTTTGTTTTTAATCCTTTGATAGGGGAGGAACAAGAAAATATAGCCAATGATAGGAAACTATTTGACAGTGTTTTATTTCTGGGAAGGGTCCAGACAGAAAGGGGTCAGCTGTGTCACACACGTAGTATGAAGATGGGGGTCACTAGATAAAGTGACTGACTCTGAGTGAACTCCTTAAACCCACAGTAGCTGGTCGGTCCCTGCCTGCCAAAATCTGTGCCCAGAGCCTTTCCCTGTCATCTCTACTTGCATATGCATCTTACCTGAATAGACAATAAAACAACCTTTGCCCAGAGCAAAATGACATTCTTCTGAGCATCTTAGCTCATTCTCTGTGACTGACGCCAAGCACTGTGTCTGGAAGCATGGCAGGTGATAGGGGACAAGGTCAATCATTCTGAAGGCAGCCAGGAGCTCCTAAGATAAAGGAGGCAATGAAGAACCCATCCCAGAATGAACTCAAACCCAGCCTGTCTCCTATTGACGGGCAGCTTCTAGCATCAGTGTTTCTTCATGGAAGGGGTCAAACCACAATGTTCTTTAGGAAAATCGTGTCCATCATTTAAGCTTAGAAACAAATGTGGTTTTCTGTGTGACCAGCTCCCATACAGTAAACAATAGAATATTGCTGTTTGAAGAAAGAAAAAAATGTATTTCAAGCATCAATTTACAAAGAACAGACATAAAAGCATTTGAAGCTCCTTTGCGCTTTTGCCAGACAGCAGAGCAGGATGTCCTCCTCTTTGAGGGTGGTAGATGCTTCCCAGGGGTTCACTAGCAGGCCAAATGGTGACTTTGGTCATGCTGATTAGGGAAAGACCATAAGTGGTACCTTTGATGTCCAACTTCAAATTATTCAATCAGGCTATTTTCTAGTGATAGCAAATTTTATGCATAATCTGTACATATTGAGATGTGATTAACAGTGTCGTGAGCAGAGAACTGTATGATGTAGCTGGTTCCCAAACGCTCTCTACAGGTCTCGGGCTGAAGGTGTGGTTCCCAGCTTATGGTGCTATTGGGAAATGGTAGGATCTTCTGCAGGTGGAACCCCCTGGGAGGAAGTTAGCTCACTGAGGGTGTGCCTCGGAGGGGATATCAGCACTGCAACCATTCCGTTGCCTTGTGGCTTCCTGAAGTGAACTGGCATCTTCGGCTGTGCATCCCTACCATAAGGAGCTAGCTATATCAATCACCACAGGCCCAAAATGTCTGAGTCACATGATCATGAGTGGAAACTACTCAAATAAGCCTGTGTTTGTTTGGTTGTTTTTTTTTTTTTTTTCTTTTAAGTTGATTATGTCAGGACACAGGAATAAAGAACCTACTATGGGGAGCTGCATCTAGTCAACTGATAGTCTGTGTCGAACAAACATGCTGATTCTCAAGAAAAAGGGACTCCTAACAGGCTTATCCAAGACCCTGTGCACAGGCTGCCCTGAGACCTCATGTGCACAGGCTCAACCGAGACCTCTTGTAAACAGTGCTGGTATCAGACTCCGAACCCCACATCGTTGCCAAGGTAACCGCCATACATTCCCAGAATCCACCTGGCTACCTCCCACCTGCAAAGAGGCTACGTCACCGCCCATATAAAACAGGCAGAACCCCCTGACCTCGCTCTCTTCTTCCCCTTCTTCCTCTTCTCCCCCACCCCTTACCCTATCTCCTGAATAAACCCCACTTGGTACCATTTGGTCTGGTGTGGTCTGTTCTAAGCTGCGCGGACGTATATCAAACAGGCTGAGCCTTGACCCTGGCACAGGCTGAGCTATATTTTTGGCCTGGCAGCCTTCAGACCTGAACTCCATTTTCTTCTTTCCTGTGTCTCAAGTCTTCTGTCTTTTTGCTATGGTTTGCATCTGAAGTGTGACCCCCCCACCCCGGGGGCTTCCGATTTGAATGTTTGGTTTCCAGCTTCTAATGCCATTTTAGAAGGCTATGGAACATTCAAAAAGTGGGACCAAGCTGCTGGAAAGAGGTCACAGGGGCTGGGCCTTCTAAGGTTATTATACCCTGCCTAACCCGCATCTCCAATACAAAGTCAATTTCTTTTGCTTTCTGGGGGCTACAATGTAAAGAGCTGTGACCTCATGCTCCTGCCACTGTGGACAGAGCTAACATCCAGCTGCCACCTGTTCCCTCCTAGGAGAGATTGCACTCTCCAAAACCAGGAGTCACAAGGAATCTTTCCTGTGTTTTAGTTTATTTGATTTAGAGCAACAAGAAAAGTAGCAAATGTGCTCACACTGTCAACTTAGACTTGTCAAGTTCCAACATGGTGTGAGCCAGTCCCATACGTACACACACACACACACACACACTCCCACGCATACACACTCATACACACATGCACACACACACTCTCAAACATACACTCTCGAGCACACACACACCACACACTCATACTACACACAGACACACACACTCACACACAGACACAACCACACACACACACACACACAGAACACACACACAGACCACACGCAACACACTCCCTGTACACACTCTACACACATCACTCAACAACACTTCAACACACACATCTGCACACACACACACCACACACTCATACTACACACAGACACACACCACACCACAGACACAACACACACACACGACACACACACACAACACACCAACACTCTTTTTTCTGAGAACCTGATCATAAATCACCAATATTCAAAATTAATGAGGCCCAACAAATAACACCACCCAGACTGTATTAACCGAACAAATCTAGACGTACTCCCGGACATAGACTCTACCCCTGTATCGTCTATTCCTGGAAGACTGAGCATAATAATTGCTCAAGACAGAAAGTGAATTGAAAGCTGACCTCTACCTCTTGGGTAGAGGCAGTCAGATGAGTTTCATTGGCCTTTAGATCATTGTGCTAAGCTTCAGTTCCTTCATCTATAAAGTCACAATAATAATAATACACACCTCACATGATTGTTGTAAGAATTGGATTGATACCGCAAAGTGCTTTTCTGTGCATCCAGTACTTAGTAAGTCTTTATCCTAAATGCAGGCATTGTATGGGCCCTTAAGGAAAATGGGGGAAATCTATGTGCTGGAACCTGGATGAGTTGAAATCCTTATGGAACAACTTTAAAAACTACCACAGCTTTGTTATCTATACTGTAGGATATAGCATATATATATATATATATATATATATATATATATATATATATATATATCAGGGCAAAGGGTTTATTCAACATTGGAAAATGCTTTCTTCTACCAGACATCTTATTCATCTTGCATAGCAGAGACGATGAGTTCCACTGCTCCAGAGTTACAGAGCTGAGCCATGATCTCCTCAGCAGGCAAGCAGATAAACTGTTCACATCTTGGATAGATATCGGGGAATTCACCTTTGGTAACGATGAGGAAGAGTTAAAATGCAAATGTAACAATTATTGACTAGCTTTCTGAGGTCATGCCTGGTGTATTTCATGCTGAACTTCCTGCTCAATGCCTTTCAAATCTCTCTTGCTAAGTTTGGCTCCTTGGAAATTATTCCTCCAAGGCAGAAAATTGGCAGTCAAGTGAGTTTCATTGGCCTTTAGATCGCCGTGTTTTTTAACTTGTAATTTTCCATGGCTCTCCGTTTTCCATCGAATTTCTATTGTGTACCACATTACCCGTGGGGTGGCAGCATTGATCTTGACCCATGATTCACATTCCCTTGTCAAGAATTGTTCCATTAGGTAGGCTTCTTTCAGGAATGAGTAGACTATCCCTATCAGTTGAAGAATATAGACAATAAATGACTATTATTAATAACTTTAAAAGCTATGCATAGACACAATGCTTCTCAGGTGCAGTGAAAATTACCTTTTCATTATTAATAACTTACATGTAGCATGGGTAAGTAGTTTGTGAGAAAGTTCTCAGCTTGGCCAATTGCAAAAGGGAAGTACGCAACACACGGGAGAGAGTGGGGAATCAAACCTTATAGGCTAAGAAGGTAAATAAGAACAGAAAGTTAGACTGCTAGGCCATAAGTTTGTTTGGATGCATTTCAGATGTTCAAGTGGTAGTGTCAAGACAGAAGTTAGAAATAGAAATCTGAAGTTTAGAGAGAGGTTGAGGATGGACATTGGAGACGTGTCAACATACATAATAACTAAACACAGGAAACAGAGAGTGTTACCTAGGGAATAGCTGAGGGAGAGAAGTGGTTGAGAACTGTATGGTTTAAGGAGATGCAACACAGGGACTGTTGAGAAATGCCTTGTGTGTGTGTGTTGTGTGTGTGTGTGTGTGTGTGTGTGTGTGTGATGTAGGCAAAACTCAACAAACGAAGAAAGTGCAAACGAGTGGCTGATGCACTCTAGTAAAGACTTCAAGAGGGCTAGAAGATAGCCAAAGCCACCGAGAACGTAGAGAGCCATCACGAAAATGACTTCCACTTAGAGTCAGTGAAAAAGATGAGAATCATTCTCTGGGAAAGATAAGAGTTTTTACTTAGAGCATGAAACTGTGAGTTTCATTTTGGTCATATGGAAGCTGTATAGCTGATCTTCCCAAAGACACTTCTAGGATCCTGAGTGGAGTGGGTCAAAGAGAACACCAAGTGAGAAAGTGAGTGAGTGCATGTAGTTCTGAAATATCTGTGATCTAAATACGTGGAGAATAAACAGCCAAAGCAGTGACTTGAGGTGATAGAGACCAGACTCCATGGAGACAGTTTAAAGAAAGCCAATACCAGTAGAAGCAGCCCTTGTCTCTCCTTCCTGGTCAGCTAAGATGTGAGCAAGTCGCTGCCACCAGCTCTAACGACCACGGAACTTTCCCCATGGATCACATTCTCTTAAATCATGACCCCAAATAAGCTTCTTATCCTTTAAACTGCTTCTCTTTACAGAAACATCTAATTAACATAATTTTAAAAATCAGTACCAGGAGTGGAGTTGTTGGTATGAATTTGACTGTGCAGGTCATAGGAGTTTGGACTGATTTACAAAAGGAATGAGGGATGTTTGAGATTACAGACTAGAGAAGTTCTTGAATGCTGTAAGTTGATAATAAACCACATTTGTGTGTTAATGACAAAAGACATAATGATGGAAGTTTGCTTTCCCCCTACAATAGAGAACAAAAAAAAATTTTTTTTTATTCAAACCAACTATCAGACAATATACCCACAAAGGTCAAAATCAAGAAGCAATTTCCAATAAAATCAATAAAACAAGGTCAATATTTTTGGTAAATTATTAATGTTAGTGATGAAGGCAATAAATGAATTATGAATTAGAGTTAATATTAAACACCGGGGAACATTTTAATTGCTATTTAAAAGTCAGATATTTAAAGTTTCTAAAAGGGATAATGGCTGTATAACACTACAGAATAAGGAAACAAGAAAGTGTGCTGATACATTTAAAACACAAAATCAGTGTATCCTGAACAGATAGTATATACTTGGGACGGGTGAGGGGTTGAATGGAGATCTTGACTTATACCCAGTGGGCAGTAAGATCCCACCAGAGGCTGACCCTGGATTCTTGTCCAATGCCATGACTTAGTTTACCCACATCAGTGGAGTCATGAATCATTTACTCTAAAACTATTCTGTTTTGTTTTACAGAGAGAACTTGAAAATCAAGAATGTCCTGAAATGATGAGGAGACTTTTCAGGCCAAGACCTGAAGCCCAGCCCAGCACTAGTACACCCAGTTCGTGCTGCGGCAACTCCTGAGAAGATCATTTTGTTACTTCTCCTTTGTTTATTTAGTGAACACATTCCTAACTGCAAAGCTGTCATCCATACAGAGCTCTTACAGTGCCTCATTGTGCCAATGTCTTTCATGTGAGTTAGGCGTTCTCAGAGCTTAATAATCTGCATCTGATTTGCATCATCTTATTTAAACAAAGGCAATATTGGCCATACTGCCTTCTGAGACAGGCTTTGAAAAACTGCGATAATGTTTTACAGCCATGTAGTAACAATCGGTTTCCTCTTGGTTTCCAGAAATGGTTCGGCTCTCTGTGTTTTTACAAAAACAGGATGCTGAGTGGGTAGATGGCAGGTGGGAGAACGCTTCTCGGATTAAGAAGGTTGAGACCCGAGATGCACTTCAGGGTGAACAGGCGTATCCCGAGTCTTCCTGGTGTCTGGGCTGTGCTGTTTGCTGAATCCTTACCATGACAGGAGCGAAGCCTTTGACTCCATTTCTTAGTGCTCTGGTTACCGCGCCGCCCCCCCTCCCCCATCACACACACCTAAAACCAGTGTTCCCGAACCATCTGCCAGCATTATGGTCTGTGGAAAAGCGGCTCTAGGACTCATTCTCAGTCTTGTCAGATAACATGATTGAGACCCAGTACGTGAGGTGCTCCAGAAGGAGGTGCTCCTCCTTTTCTTGTTTAGTGTAAAGCTGAGAGTAACGCCTCCACCCAGTGGTGGTTTACACCTAGGCTTCTTAGAGGAAACTAAACTTTGCTGGGGTGTCGCGTCCGCCTCGACCAGCAAGTAAGACACAACACGGTCGGATCCTGCTCAGACAGCTTTATTTCAGGAATGAATCTTGACAACGGGGACCCCAAGCAGCAGAAGCGAGCTGCTTATATATCCGCCCAGGGCTGGCTAGGTGGCTCAGGATAGGTTAGGTTGAAAACACCTCATTAGCATAGGTCCGTGTTCTCTCAGGATTGGTTAACTGCCATAAACTAATTAGCATAACAGCCAACATCTCATTAGCATAACTGTCACTAGCTCATTAGCATAACTGTCAACTGCCGACACATGCACAACAGACTTGTTTACTCAGGAAAGCTGAGCTGGCCTTGGAAAACCGGCGCCATCTTAGAATGGCGGCCTAAAAGTAAAAGTACACCATACTGGCCAATCACAGATCGTGGCATGGTCCGAGCGCATAGGTTCAGAGCGGTCAGATGTAGCTTCACGCCACTGTCTGCACAGCCCCACGCCATACAAGGAGATGTCAATGGCAAGGACAAGCCAAGGCGCACGCCCCCCTTGGGGCGTGGCCAAACGGCTCTCCACACTGGGGGCCAACCCTGGTGTATCTTCTTGTTCAGTTCTCCTTGAGGCAGTAGAGGTAGAAGAGTATTGATGGGATTAAGACTTAGTCTTAAGAGAAATTTAGGGTTGCTGTTTTCTCATCTCAATTCTAAACTTTGCTACAGTAGCTGACCTGCCTTCGGAGTCCCTCTGAGGTGAGAAGCTGTTTAGCGCCTCATCCTAAAGCAACTCCAGTAGCAAAGAGTACAAAGCTGTACAAATTGGAGCCCTTTAATGCCCAGTGCTCTGAGCCACGGGGAGTGGCTTGCGAAAGGGAGTAGGTGAAATTCTTACATCTACTCAGCTAAGAGCAGGTGAAATTCTTACATCTACTCAGCTAAGAGCAGGTGAAATTCTTACATCTACTCAGCTAAGCGGGCCCCAAGCTGTCCGTGATTCCTGAGCTCAGGGATCCACAGGGAAGCGCGCAAGCGTCAGCATGCTGGCACTGTGCGCGATGGGTGGGGAAAAGGAACGGCAGGCAGTGTGCTTGTTGGGTATTGCGAGTGCTGAGCGAGTTCTGGACTCCGTGCATGTCACACCATGTGAACTTATACTGCTACCCTCCATGGCACACCCATGTGAACTCACACTGCTATCCTCTATGGCACACCCATGTGAACTTACACTGCTACCCTCCATGCCACACCCATGTGAACTCACACTGCTACCCTCTGCACGTTCTCTCTTGTTTGAAATCCAAATCTAGTGGTTTAGTCAGAAGTGGAATCTTGACTCTGAGTTCGAAGAACTCCATTCGTGGTTGTGGTAGGTTTCGTTGTTTGGTTGCTGCTGCTGATCCGTCTGGGCTCTTTTAAGTCAGTTCTATTTGTGGTTTACTAATCCATTATTACACGGGCTTTGGTTTGACGACTGGACTATATGTGAAGTGTCCCCTGACTAGATTCTCAGCCTGGCTGTACCACTGCTTCCATACTTTACCCTGTTCTCTTCTGGTCTCTTGTTTACACTGCTCAGTTGTGACACTAGCCCTGTGACCCCCTACTGCCATCAGCAGCCTGGGCTTTGCCCAACAACGAATGAGCAAAAGTTACACCTTTCATATACAGATTTCCCTGCTCCATGCTACCTGTGAAAACACCTTTCACTGTCCCTTTAAAATTACTCCTAATTGCCCCCAACTTCTTTCTGATGTGAAGGCATGCCTCTTCAGCTTGATTAGTTAGTGCCATGAGAGGCAAGTGTCTACCTGAGGCTAGTTCTAACCACACCAGGCCTTGTGCTACTACAAGGAGCCCAGTTCCAAGGACATGCATCAATTCTCAGTTGCCCTATATCCATTAGCCAGAGGACTCACTTTATTAATTTAAAAACATTAAATTAATTTATCTAATTTGGGGAGGGTGGAGTCCCCACCACAACTCACACATAGAGGAAAATGTGTGGAAGTCAGTTCTCTCCCTCCACCATATGGATTCTAGGGTTCACTGTCTGTGAAGGCCTTACCTGCTCATCTGACTCACTGGCCCTACTCAGAGGACTTCGGCAAGAACAGCTCACACACCCTCAGCTGGGCAGTGGTCTCCTCATGCCCAGGGGCTGCCTCAGCCATATTCCTGTGGCACAAGTGGTCAGAGCATGATGTGTATCAAGCTGTCCTCACCCTCAAATATGCTTGTGTCTTCAACGTCAGCCTGGCTCCGTTGTTTAGCATCTCATTTTTGTAAGAACATTTTTTTTCCTCGAAGTAGATTTCTCAGGACAATTGTGCCAAGCCTCGAGGTTTTATACAAGTCCCTTGTCCTTTGGATTTGTTTCTAGCTATACAGTCTTTAGTTTCCACATCACATCATATCCTCACAACTCTGCTCCCAGGACAGCTGAGTGAAATTCCCCATCAGAGATCCCCAAGGGTCTATGATTATAAAGCAGTGATTGGGTCAAAAGGCAGGAAGGCTCTGCTACCAGAAGCATTAGATCGATACGAGTTTCTGCAGGAATATCAATTTGCATAAAGACACAGACACTAAAAAGTTCTGCAAAGGACTTACTCATATGACCACAAAGTAGAAAAGAGGAGACCAAGTCTCTGGGGCTATAGATAAGGCTCAGAGGTTAAGGATGCTTTCTGTTCTTCCAGAGAACTGGAGTTCAGATTCCAGCACCCACATTAGACAACTCATAACTGTCTATAGCACCTGAGAGAAACTGAGTCTTGAGAACTCTCAGCTACTCTGGTTGCATGGGGTAATCTACAGGTGGCTTCATGACTGGATGAAGTATCAGGTACTTTGGCAAGAGGGTCAGACATGGTGACCCTCTGCTGATTTGACAATGAAGCTCCCACAAAGATGAAAGGGGGAGCTTCCATCCCCTCTTTCTGCTTGTGTATGGCATCTGGTGCCCCGACCCAGTTCTTGCTGGTCTACTATAGCTGCCTTCCCAGCCTGGGAGCCTTGGGAAGAGGTATGGACTTCAAGTGGAGGCAGGCTGGGCTTCAAGTGGAGGCAGGCTAGCCTTCTGGGTGTCCCAAGTCTGTAAGCAGCTGGCCTATGACATCTAATGTAACCTCATCATACATCAGCTCTGGGCTGTCAATGCAAGGATAGATTCCACTCTCTTGCAGAATGTAAGCACTTAATAAGACAATCTACAGAGAATGTTTAGCACATAGTATGGCCACAAGTCAGAGAAGTAGCTTCCTCTCTCACTCTTTATCCTCAGTCTCTTGTGATCTCACAGCTCTTGGGAAGCAATGAGAACCTTTAATTCAATGGACAGAATTGGTTGTAGTCAACTCAGACTTCGATTTCAGACTTCCACTCGAAGGGAAGGTTTACTCAGCCACTAGGGGCGCCAATTGCATGGAAAAGGGGGTTTTTTGCTGTCCTGGAAGGAAAACCAGGTAACTCATTTAACTTTGTTAAAATTTGAGACTAAGTGCAGCCTCAGTGCTTGCTGGGCTTTCTGGGACCTAGAATGTCAGAACAGAGGTGGCCGGACATGCGGAAAGTGCTCTCAGATCCCTCTCCAGGACTCACCAGCTATCTGTCCTGCACATGAACCTTGCATATGTAATTCAACACCTTCACTTTCTTTTCTTTCTCCTGCATCTGTTGTTATTCTAAAGTCCCTTCAAGACAGACAGCAGACAGTCTGCCTAGAGTACATAAGAAGAGATCTGTAGGAAAAGAAATGTTTAAAGTGTTTCAGATTTTTCTTTTCTGCATATGTATGTATGTGTGGTGTACGTGTGTGTGTGTGTGTGTGTGTGTGTATGTGTGTGTTCACATGTGTAGAAGTGAACATGTGTGACACAAAGCCCAAGGATGACATGAGGGTCTTCTTCAATTGCTCTCCACCTTATGCATTGGGGCAGGGTCTCTCCCTAAACCTGGAGTCTTTTGAATTAGTTTCTTATTGCTCCCCAAGAGACTGAGGGTAAGGAGTGGGAGAGAAAGCTACTTCTCTGACTTGTGGCCATACTATGTGCTAAGCATTCTTTGTAGATTGTCTTGTTAAGTGCTTACGTTCTGCAAGAGAATGGCAACTATCCAGGATTGACTACCCAGAGCTGATGTACAAAGAGGTTACATTAGATGTCACAGGACAGCTGTTTACAGACTTGGTTCACCTGGAAGGCTAGCCTGCCTCCATCTGAAGCCCATACCTCTTCCCATAAGCAGGAACTGGGTGGGAGGCCCGGATGCTGTGCACATGCAGAGAAGAAGGGGCAGGTGTGGAGAGCCACTGTGTGCCGCACCCTAAAGATGGCGCTGGCTGAGAGTGCTCCTTGTGATAAACAAGTCCTTATTTGGCTGTGAAGCTGTGCCGGGGCAGATAATGATCACGCGTGAACTGATGTGGACATATGGGGAGATGACACGTGGCGTATGCTCATTGGCCTTTGCGTAGATATAAGCCTGGTCCCCGGGATAGGAGGGGGTCACACCTGCTAACTGCAATCCTGATTAAACTGCCTTGAGAAGGAACCTGGTTGTTTTGTGTCTGATTTCCTGCTGGTCACGTAGGGCGCGGACAGTCAGGCACTCAAAACCTCCCTTTCTGGAGACCTGAACTCAGGCCCTCATGCCTGTGCAGTGAGCGCTTGATCCACTGAGCCTTTCCCTCCTCCCAGCTCCTGCTTCCCCATTTCAAAGGTTTTGAACGAACCAGATCAGATCTTTTGGTCTGGAGTTTTACACTCAGCTCACAAGCAGACACACAGTTATATTTAGAGATCCCCAGGGTCTGGAGGAATCCTCTGATCAGAATTAGCCCACCATTGCATTTGAAGGTGACTAGGCCAGAGAATACATACATGTAATGGGTAGCACAGAATGCACACAGGAGAGAGGAAATTGAAAGACAGACAAGTAACCTGTTTTGTCCAAAATATAATATGGCTAAGGTGGGAAGACTGTTCCCCAGAGGGGAAAGTGCACACTGTCCTTAATGATCTGTTTGGGAATCTGTACATCAGAATGGATACATTTCCTTAGTGAATGTGGGAATTACCTGTGAGAAGAGTCTCCCCAGGGAGCTTTACAGAAGATGGGTGCTTTTGTGTCATTTAAAATTATGTCAGGTGTCCTAAGCTCTCTCACACATTAATAAATCCTCTTTTGAGATGCCAGGTACACCCTACATATGAATTCAACATTTAACCAGACTCAAGCTCAGACCCGAGAGAATAGACACCATTTGTGTGCAACTCAGGTATTTACAGTCAGTTTGTAGCCAATTCTACATTCCTTAATGTTTTAAGACTCATAGATCTAGAAGAGAATTCAACCCCTGCTGACATTAGCCATATATTAAATATGTGTGCCTAGACAGTGTCTATGGGTTTGTCAATACTATGAAAATCTCAACTGAACAAGCATGCCCCAAATGACTGGAATCCAGCTTCCATGTCCCAGAGTCACACGGGTGCCTGACACACAGCTGGAGTGGCTTTCTTTGACTTGAGACTTGTAGCTTGCTTATCCGATGACCTAGAGCTGCAGGCTGGCAAGGCAAGGCAAAGCTCTGGATAAGATGTGAAATTTCCATGGCTGGGGGGAGGGGAAGAGCAACAACCCGGATGGTGCTGTGGTAACTTCTGACCATCAAATGGTCTAAGACACAAGGGCACCAAAGATACGCCAGTCAGTGTCGCTGATACCATTCTGATTTGAGTGATCTCCTCAGGAAACCTCTATCGGAATTCAAGGTGAGCTCTGACACAAAACCAAGATCCCCCCACTGTTCTGAGGAAATGGGGTGGAGGTCTGTAGAGGAAACGGCTTTTCAAACATCCTGTGTCCTCCGCTGCTCCCCGCAAACCACTTAAAGATGCATCTGGGCTCTGTTCCGCTTCTTAGCTTTCCAGGCAGGAGAGCAGCCCCTGGTGTTGCACCAGGCAGGACCCAGACCTGGCAGCAAAAACAGGAAAGCAAACCACCCAAACACTCCGAACCTGGGGGAATTTGCATGCTGGTTGCCTTCCTGTAACGCTACACCCTTGAGAAAAGCCCTTTCTTGGTGCCTGCATAATGTATAGATTTGACACAATTATCAATGACACAGATAATTCCCATACTCGCTAAGGAAATGAATCCATTTTGATGTACAAATTAATAGGATAAAGGTCTGTGCCTGGGCAATTGCGCAAGGACGCCATTCAGAAAAATTTCCATTCGTGCTTACGTATTCTGCCTTGGCCATCTTGAAACTCTGAATACTGTTTGGACACAGAGTTTTGTGTTTTCGCTCTGCACAGAGCCCATGGTTTAGTCAATTCTGGTAAGGTAACTCAGGAGCTAGGCAGATCTGAATGACATTTTGGTCTCCCACTTAGTAATTGCCATCTTGGACAAGTGGGAATACTCTCCTGGCCCGAATGATCTCAGCGACAAAGCAGGGCTGCTGAACATCTCCCAGAGGATTGTGGGATTGAGCTGCTGAACATCTCCCAGGGGATTGTGGGATTGTTGTGGGTTCACCTAGCAAGTACAGGTAGCCTGAATACTGAGCACCAAGCCAGGGTAGCCTGAATACTGAGCACCAAGCCGGCAAATGTCAATGATTTGCCTGAAAAGTAATTAAATTATACCCTGTTCTTGAAATATATGGGTATGTAAGTAATAAAATGCGTATTTCCTGAGCAGCTATTATGTAGCAGCAAAGTCTGTATTTATAATGCTGCAGAGCTCTTGGCCAATTTCAGATCTGAAGGATTCTCTTTAATTATAGTTTTTATTTATTTATTTACTTATTTACTTATTTATTTATTGAAAACACACCTCAACAAGACCACACCTACCATATCAAGGCCACACCCACTCCAACAAGGCCACACCTACCCCATCAAGGCCACACCTACTCCAACAAGGCCACACCTACCCCAACAAAGCTACACCTACTCCAACAAGGCCACACCCACTCCAACAGGGTCACACCTTCTAATAGTGCCACTCCCTGGCTTAAAATATATACAAACCATCACATTGGAGCACCATTACCAGAAACCTGTGTCTCCCTTTGCTGTAGTGCTATCTTACCCTTCTCCCTCAGGTAAACAAAGGTGACATGTGCCTTGTCCTTTATGGTGACAGAGGGGCCAGGTTGAGCTCCATCAATTCTGGGACAGTCCAGCTTGACCCTGACTGGGCCTTGAAGCCTGGGAAGGGAAGGTTGTTCTCTGGTCAGAGCTTCTGTCCCACCCTGAAGCTTTCTGTCTTTCTCCTTCGGTGACCATCTGTTTCTTACCTGCTTAATGACTGTAGTCTGATTTCCATCTGGTCATCCCCAAATCCTGGGATGCAGAATTGAATAAATGGTGATGAGTGGGAAGAAAGGAGTCATAGAAGTTTCAGTGCTGATCATCCACAGATTTACCAACAATTATAAAATTTGGCTCTCCTTCTAATTCATTTTCATGTTCGAGCCAACAGCGATCAGTTGTATTAAAGGCCAACATCACTGCTGTGTTTGTCTGGCCAAGTCAGCTGCAGACCAGATGGTGACACTGATCTTCCCCCGTGTGTCTCACTCCTCCCAGGAATGGGATATTCGAGGAAAAGTTCAACCTCTGGGCTTGCCTTGGGGAACTTTGGTTTTGTTTGAAACACCTACACCCCTGTAAGCCTCTAAGTGACTGCCTGTTTCTCTCAGGAGAGTGGTACACAGTTATGTCTGAAGGTACGAGCTCCTTGTAGACCAGGCAACCTGTTCTGTTCTATCCCTGCACCCTCCTGAAGGCAAGGTGGCCTTCTCCTCTTCCAGCTGAGTTGACTTCCCTAGCTAATCAATACTTTTCTCATCTCCTGGGGTTCATCAAACCCTGTGCTAGTCCTTTACAAAAACACAAGGGTCCAGAGAGAAAACCATCCTTTTGAAAGTGAATCCACATTCTGACACTTTCCAACTTCCCAGTGAAAACCCTGACAGGTGAGACGCCTGTCCTCCCAACCTGCTGTGCTGGCATCAGTGATGCTTGACTGCTTGAATCTGTTGCCAGGCAACGACATGGGGGCGGGGGATGTTGGAGAGGTAACAAGAGACCTTAGGCTCAAGACAGTGGGTTGATCTGGAAAAGTCTGGAGACCTTGGCTGCCACGAGTGAAACACAACAGAAAGATCTGGCATGGAACAAGTGCAATTTGCCAAGCACTGTGGGGCATCTATCTTACTATCTTACACCCTGCCTACCACTGTCTTGTTCCTGAAACACACCATCTCCATAATCTAGTCCTGATTCAAGAACATGCCATTACCTATGAATGCCCGCACGTGGTGACAAACAAGGATAGATAGCCTCTGACTAGTACTCACAATACATGGCAGCGTTGCTTACGGGCAGCTCCTTCCTTCCCACCATCTGGTGTCTCTGGGGCTCTGGAGCGAAAGGTTTGTCAGCATCTTTAGCAGAGATCTGCCATGTTTTAACTCACCGAGCAAAGGCACAGTGTCTGAGCAACAGCAGCCATATCCATCCTACAGATGAAGACAAGGAGCTCGAGGGGGATGACCCTGGCTGAGGTCACAGGCTGGTGGTCAGGACCAGGACCAAGACCATAGATAGCCTTCTGAGGTCTGCAACTGTGATCTCCATTAGACTGGAAAATGGGGTTCTCAGCTGTGGGTGCTTGTATATTTGACAGGATCTCTTAGCATGCCTGGGACACTTGGTTGTCACTGTTTCTAGTTCCTCCTGGGTAGGACCAGAGATGCCACTGCATAGGACATCCCTACAGCACATAAACTCTGGAAGTCAAACCCAGGAAACTACCTGCTGTTCTGGAAAGCCTAGTCAGTGTAAGGTTAAGAAAGAACGTTCACGGGTCTCAGGTCCCAGGAACTTAAAGAATGTCTGGCATTTCCTGGGAGCTGGTTATGACAATGGGATGGTCTAGGGCAATAAGCATATGACAGTGGGATGATCTGGGGCAATAAGCATTCAATAGTGGGATAGCCCAGAGCAATGACCCTCAGCCAAACTTCCCGATTTGCTGTCTTTATAACCTGCACCCGAAATTAAAGTTTCAGAGCTTGATCAGAACTCCAAACTTGCTATTTCTTGTGTCTCTTGTCCCTTCATTCTTTTGCCCCCTTCCCTAAGGTCTCATCGAATCCCCCACGGGCCAGGGCACATAAATGCCCTCCGTTAAGATGAGAAACCCTGAGGAAAAGAAAGCACAGCACAGCGCACACATAGAAACAGTGAGTCTATCACCATCTACTATTTGTCTACTTATGTACCTGTCAACTCTCTGTTTGTAGCTGTCTCTCCTCTACCTACTGTCCTCTATGCCTACGAACCTACTCCATGTATCTAGTTATTATCCAGCTACCATTTATCTGTCATTTAGCTACTTACCTATCACCTATAATTATCAACCTATCCTGTATATCTATCGATATTTCATCTATGTGGCTCTATCCTTCATCCTCCCCCCTCAAAAAATACCAGCTAAAACTCTTAATCTTTTGAGAGATGGGATGAGGTAACTTCAGGGTTTGGCTTTAGACTCAGAATTCCTGGTCTTTTGAAAGAGACTTTAAAGTTATCATAATTCTTAAATCCTTTAAAATATTTTTAAAGTTTTTGGTGTGTGTGTGGGGGGGGATGAGAGAGATAGAGAGAGAGTGGGCACATAGTACATGCATGGAAGTCAGAGGACACCTTGCTGGGTCTGCTTTCCTTTCACTGGGTGGGCTCTGGAGATCAAATTCAGGTCATCAAGTTTGGAGGCACATGGCTTTACCCACTGAGCTATCATCCACCTTAATGTAATTCTTATCAGGGAATCACAGAGCAAAGAGTATATTATAAATTATTGTTCCTTGAAGGTGTGGTGTTGTGTGTGAGAATGTGTGCATGTGTATGCTTAAGTGGTTTAAGTGTTTGTGAATGTGCTTATGTGTGTGCAGCTGGTTGGCTCCTGCTTGGTTCCTGTGGACTTTCCCTTTGACTATGGAAAGTCCGGGTCTTCCCGAAGACTTTGGACCTGTATTTTTGTCTGCACACAACCTTGAGGAAAAGGACTGCACAAAGGTAGGTTGTTTGAGCAAGGCTTCCGTCAAGGCTGCCCCTGTTGCCACTCCAATCTTATGGCATTGAATTTACTATACATGTTGTATTAGTCACCCACCCCCGTGGCTTCAATTTACTGCCACATGTTATATCAAGACAATCACACATACTGTTAACATCTTACATATTATATTAATAAGCATCACACTAACATATGAACCATTATGTCAGTACACAGGATATGCTATAGTGACAATTACATATCGTATCAACATATATTATACCTGACATTAATAATACCTTGTAGACCATACCCCTACATGCATATCATGTCTTGGTTTCTTTTCCTGTTGCTATGATCAAAACCAAAACCAAAACCAAACCCTGAGAGGAGCAACTTTAGGCAGAATGGGTTTATTTGACTTACAGTCTGGGTACAGTCCACCACACAGAATTCAGAGTCAGGAGCCTGAGCGAAGTGGGCACCCACTCCATCCAGTGAAGACCAGAGCAACAAGTCATCACATACAGGCTAGCACTCAGCTAACCATCTCCATTTATTTCGGGAGTGTTTTCACCCACAATCAAGATGGGTCTCCCCCACATCAATTAAAATTATATAGACAGCCTCTCACAGACACCCTCAGGGGCTACCCTTTATGGTGCCAATCCTTCACAGGTATGTGTAGATGTCTGCCTCCTAGATGTCAAATTGACAGTTAATATTAATCATCACAATACCTCACAGTAATGCACAGTATACATTATAAATAACCTCTATATTATATCATAAACACATGACGGAACCGAGTGATACATTGACAGTGTGATGCATATTATATCAGCAAGTGTGTATGCAAACAACGCGTCACATATTGTACTGATGCACATTCACTATATATCACCGTGGTGAATGTGTCACATTGTATCATCAACCCCTCCTATTATAGAAACAGCACAGTGGATGTCACAGTCAAGACACATTTTTGTATCGTATCAACAATACCTCACTCTGTTGGTAACAATGTACCTGCTCCATTAGCACACAGTAGGAACACACCCATCGAAGGAGTTGAGTGCTTTGCACATCTTGTTAATGCATACCACATATTATATTAATATGTGCATCTTGATGTTCAGCTAGAGGAAACTTCATCCTCTCTGGTCATCTCAGTAATGAAGCAGATGTACACACGTCTGACTCCACAACATCCAGACAGTTCTCTGGCATGTAGCTCCTACCTGGGCCCTCTCAGGGCTACTTGGCTGCTTGAGAGATTCCCAGCTTTTTTACCCCTAGCATGCCTCAAGGCAAGTAGACAGTCCCCCCCCCCTCGACATTCACCCTGAGGCGCTGGTGCATTCAGTTCACTCGCCAGTAGCTAGCTGCTCTGCTGGAGCACACATACTAGTCAGGGAGGTGCCAGCTTTCAGTAGCATCCAGGGCTCCGGTGGTCATTTCTGCGTGAATGACCTCCTCCCCCAATAAGGCAGCAGTCCCTCAGAGAGGATACAGCATAGTGGCAGAGTGGATGAGATTCCTGTCCTAATTGAGGGAGATTAGGCCCACCCATTAATGACTTACATTTGGAGGCAGTATGATATTATATCCAGCCTCCAGGAAAAAAAAAAGACATTTGATTCCAATATCTAAGCCTTCCTGCGAGGTCTGGATGCTTGCTCGACCCTCGCCTCCCTCCCGGTTTGTTGGCTTCTCCTCACACACTTGTCCCTCCTGACTGTGCCTCTATCCTTCACACAGGTTTTTCTAAATGCAAATCTCTAAAGCAGCAGATGGTTGAAACTCTTCGCTGCCTGGAGCCTCGTTGATCCCTTGAGTACAGCAGTTCTAAGTGGACATTCGGCAGGAGGCGTTTGCCTCATGTTGGCTGTCTGGCGGCCGTTTGCATAGAGGCTGCTTCAAGCATTCTTTCAGTATACTGATGCTGTGCAGGAGCTTCTGGATGCTGCGCCCTGGGAAGGACGCTGGTGTGTCCTGAAGGATCACACAGGGTTGGGGTTCAGGTTCAGCTGTGGAGCCGGCTGTGCAACAGCTCCCCGTGGAGTCAGGCCATTGATGGCACAGTGACATTCATGCCAGCTGCCATGCAATGACAATACTTGGGTGCCACACAGTGGAGCAGACAAATCACAATGTGCACCTTGTCTTCCTCCCAACACTACAAAGGGCCATCCTAACTGCCATCCTACAGACAGTGAAGGTCACAAACACTGACCTCCCATGGCCAGCACTGTGGCCTCAAGCCCAGAACAGTCTAGGAAGAGAGTATGATCACCTTCCCCACTGGGTTTGTTCTGGGACTGAGGTGACTACTTCCTGCTCTCAACTTCCAGAACCATGACCAAACCGAGCTGTTCTGAAAATGTCCAGTACTCACCCTCCTCTTTAGTCAGTTTTTGGTCCCACTTTTTTTTTTTTTTTCTGGTGGGTGGAGACTGGAGCTTGTCAATCAAGAGGAGGGCATTTCTCCCTTCACCTGCTGACCTAGAGTAGTTCTTAGCAATGCTCTTTTCCCAGCACCACCTCCACCCCCCACTACCCCACCCGCCAGAGTACCCTAGTACTCTGTCTGTTCTCTCTCTCTATGAAGTATCCATATCCTGCCCTCTACCCTACAGTGCCCCTGCCCTGCTGTCCCTTGTGCCATGGGGTGCCTGCTCCAGAATTACCCAGAGTTCCTGCCATTCATATCCTGCCCTAGCTGTACCCTAGGCTAGAACTGTTCAGGAAAAGGGAGCTGAGGGCATAGATCATCATGGGCTCATTCTGCCAACTAGCTCACCTACTCACAGTCCTGGTCCATGTGGACATCCGTGCTGAACAGGGAGCCACAGACACTTCCCCAACTGCAGAATTCAAGAGGTGCTGATAAGGCGCCAGAGGAAAGTAAAGTTTTGCTCTAACTAGGGCACTCGGGCGGGTGGGGTGGTGGGGGGTGGAGGTGGTGCTGGGAAAAGAGCATTGCTAAGAACTACTCTAGGTCAGCAGGTGAAGGGAGAAATGCCCTCCTCTTGATTGACAAGCTCCAGTCTCCTCCCACCAGAAAAAAAAAAGTGGGACCAAAAACTGACTAAAGAGGAGGGTGAGTACTGGACATTTTCAGAACAGCTTGGTTTGGTCATGGTTCTGGAAGTTGAGAGCAGGAAGTAGTCACCTCAGTCCCAGAACAAACCCAGTGGGGAAGGTGATCATACTCTCTTCCTAGAGCTGCCTGAGGCCTTGTTTCTTCTCACCAGGAAGAGAGCAGGGCCATGGCAGGTGACCCACAGTTTCTCTTTTCTGTGTAATCCAGGCTTGGAAGGACCTGTGAATGAAGGGAGTGTGTGGACCCTTCCGGTCTGGCTACTTACTGGACTTCCCTCCCCAGGTTCCTGTCTTCTGGGACACAATAGAGTTGTTAGATTTTCCTCTCTCCATAGTCCTTCTTGGACTATCACCAGCAATCCCAAACCCAAACAAGACATTCTCTACACCCAAGAAAGCAGGAGAAATCTATCAGATAAGAAGCTGATACACTATGGAGGTGGGATAGCAAATGGTCCAATGAGAAAGGCTGCAGCCCAGTGAAAAGAACTTCTGGAAAATCAGCTTAAGAAAAGGCCTCTCTGTTTCACCCTTATGGATGAAATTGGATTAATTAAAATCATGTGCTGCCTTGGAAATCAAGCCCATAAAACATAAGGTGTTTTCTGAATCAGTTGGTTCTGAATCAGATGCTGGCTAAAGGGTAGCATTTGGGCTCCGAGTTTTCAATGAGTTAATATTGCAGCAAAACCATGTCCTTGGCTCGCTGAGTTATACAGCTAGGGAGAGGCTCAGAACACATTCAGACATTTCAATAACTTTACCTGAAGGGCAGGCGCCACTCTGTGCACCTTGTAAATATTTACCCACTTTATTATCACAGTGACCCAGTCTGTAGGCACAACTGTTATCTCCACTTGACAGATAAAGAAACTGAGGCAGAAGCTAAGTCATACACTCAAGGACACACTGCAGACAAATCATTTCATGTAGTCTAAACCCACTGAACCACACCTAAGGTCATGGGTAAGAAGTGTAAGCCCCGTTACTCTAACCCAGAGTTGTGAGGGAAGAGAGACTTTGTAAGTCAATTTGTTTCACACTCTACAACTTCCTCTCCTTCCCCAAAAAAAGTGAAATGCTTTGCCAGCCTCCCCCCACCCCTGCCTCCCGCCGTTTATTTCTTTGGTCTAGAAATAGATGATAGAAAGGCAGAAGATCGCAATGATTCTGAGCAAGGCACATTAGGGTCAAACTTTGGGTTTCTTCCTTAAGATGGAAAGATTGGCAGAAAGCTATCCAAATTTGCCTTCTTTTCTTACATCAAATCATTCACTAAAAATACACATCACTGGCACTCTGTGATGCCTCCAGCTCACCTCTATGAGGGAGAATTTAGTCTTGAAGAGGATGGTAAGTATTTGGAACAGCTAGGAGGCAGCATGGCAAAGGATCAAGGCAGCTATGTGTTCCTAGACCTCCAGTCTAGCCTGGTGAATTTTTGCACAAGGCAGGCAGGGTCAGCTGGAATTGCTTGTTCTGATTTGGCAAGGGGCACAGAGAGGCAGGAGGGTATTACAGTTCAGAGAGACCAGCTTTGCCTTCATAAAGTTCACACAGCCTGGGCTGGCCTAAGAGTTTGATTCGATCCAAGATTTCTCAAACTGAGCTCTGTTGATATTTGACATTGGATACTCGATTCTGGAGGCCATCAGGAGCGCTGTGAGATGACAGAAACATCCCAGGCCTCCACCACTAGATGCCAGCAGTGACCTCTTGTTGAGACAAAAAAGAAAAAAGAAAAAAAAAAATCACCATTTTGTAGACCCAAAGATCAAAAGAACCCTCTGCTGAGAACTGCTGACTTATTCTGATAACTCCAGAAGTGATGAAGATCTCACTACAATTAAATTTAAATTTAGATCAAAAACCTTTGAACTAAACCCAGCATTCACCTAAATTTCCCAGATATTTTAGGATCAGCCATGAAATGACTCCTCACATTGGCTCCAAGTTGGGGTGAGGAAGACAAAGCCATTTGTAAAAGGCTCTTCGGGAATATCTATCACTTGGGGAGCTATGCACACCTCATCCTGGAATCTTTTGAGGACCTACCACAAATAGTCTAAAAGAACAAATATGGTAGTTAACAATGAGGCCCGGGTGATAAAAGAGCAGCCAAGAAAAATAAAAATATTAAATCTTTTGCCCAATAGATGTAGATAGAAGCTGGAATAACTCCCCTCCCCCACACTTCCTTTCCTATCATCTTTAACAAATGCTAGCATTCAGTTACTGAAGTATTGAAGACAGGAAGTTGGACAGTGTATAGGATTCAGGAGGGCATGCCTGGAGCCATGAATGGACCAAGAGAAGAGGCATTCTGCGTCAAGTCAGACATGTTCCCTTCATGCTGCCTTTTGTGTGCACAACACTGTCTGATCCATTATCATTCTGGGCATCCTCAGCGCCTCGCTTCCCTAGGACAAGAACCATAAGGTGATGAATGATGCTGAGACACACGAGGCCATTGTGCTAACTGCAAGCACCCTCACCAGCCCTCTGGAATGTCTGTGCCATCAGTAGTCTTTAGATTAGATCCAAGAATGAGTCAAGAGTAGAGTAGATCTGAGGATGAGCCAAGAATAAGTTAACTTCCAGAGGGAGTGTCCATCCTCCATGCTGGGAAACCACGTGTTAACGGACCCTTCCTTTCAACAACCAGATCCATTTCAAACACGGAGAACATTCCAGATGGAAAAGAGAAAGCTTTGCAGACAGCTTGTTCTCGGTGTTGTCCAGAGAGGTATAATTTTCATCTGGGATGGGGAGAGTTCCAACCTGACCGTGACCCTCAATAATTCCTTTTCCTTGAGTGGGGGAACAAGAGCTGTGGGCAGGATAGGCATGACTCCCGTGACAGTGTTCTATATGGCACAGGGATTTATGTAGATGGACTGAGGTCCCTAGTTTATAAGAAGGCAGATTGCTCTTAGTGGGTTTGGGGGTTTGTACATGCTTGGCCCAGGAAGTGGCACTATTAGGGTGTGTGGCCTTGTTGGAGGAGATGTGGCCTTGTTGGAGGAGGTGTGTCATTGTAGGGGTGGGCAATGAGACCCTCTTCCTAACCACGTGGGAGCCAGTCAGTCTTCTAGTGGCCTACATCTTCAGATGAAGATGTAGAACTCTCAGCAACTCTTGCATCATGTCTGCCTAGATGCTGCCATGTTCCTACCATGATGATAATGGACTGAACCAATGAACCTGTAAGCCAGCCCCAATTAAATGCTGTCCTTATAAGAGTTGCCTTGGTCATGGTGTCTGTTCACATCAATGAAACCCAAACTAGGAGAGTGGGCTTGAGTTAGTCATGTGTATTCCTCTGGTCTTGAAGTCCGAGATGGACATCTGCTGCCCTGGAAGAGGAAAGCAGCCATTGATTGAGCTCTCTATCTCAGTAGCCTTGTAGCTCACATGCCTGTGACTGTCACTGTGACTTCAGTCCTACAGTCACGAAGGAGCTTAGTTCTGTTAATTCTTTGTGAGCTTGGAAACATACACAGAGTCTCACCTAAGACCGTATGTTGTTGTTCTGTGTCAGTGTATTCCAACAGGACCAAGTAGACACCATAGTGTTAGGACACCATAGTGTCCAGATCCTGACCCATAGTCATGGCGATGCTACTATTGTTAGGATCAGAGCTCAAGTCTGGGTGTCTCTAAGAAGCTAGGCTTGGCCACCCATCCTCCATAGCCTGACTAAAGAGAGAAGCAGAGACAGGAGACTTACTCAACATAGTTATAGTGGGAACAACAGCTAAGGGGTCCAGTGACCCTGGACTCCATTTTGGGGTCTGGACATGTTCAGGTTGAACAGTGGGCAAGAGGTATTATAACTAAGTTGTCCTGGTCAAGGTGTGGTTCTGTCTTAGCTTCAGTCTCACCATCTCCAGTTAAACAGGCTGATAAGTTTCAGAGCTGTGTGACATCTCTCTTGGGAGTCAATGTCTTCCTGTCTGCCACCGAAGGTTCTGCTTTTCCTTTCCCTGGTGAGATCCTCCTGAGGAAATTCCAATTCCTTGGGGTTCGTTGTTTCAATTGGTTGATAGGCAGAGAGAGGGACACAAGAACCATTTTAAATACACTTTCAAATTTTATTCTTTGATAATTTCATAATACACAGAACATGCTCTGATCAAAGACTTCCCTCCTGTATGCCTTTGTATCCCCTCTCCCTCCCATAAGCCGTCGTCTTCATAACTTCTCTTCCTATGTCCATGTCACTCTGTGTATAGAACCCAGTGGGTAATTAGGGTTTGCTGCATGGGCATGGGGGTGGGGAGTAGGGAGTTTTGTGCTTCAGTGAGGCCAGTGTAATAGCGACTACAACACTGAAACGTAAGGCGTCTCTGTTCCTGCTGGGATGGTTACAGTAAGATGATGACTTTATGACAAGTTACTAAGTCTATGCTCACTGGTTACACTCAAATGAATGTTCTTCTGTTTCTGTTGCTAAATTGGGGGCTCAGTGGGTATTCTTATTTTCTGTTCTTTTAAATACTAACAATATTTACTTTTTACTTCTTTTTTTTTTTTAATATTTATTTGTTTTATGTAACCACACTGTTGCTCTCTTCAGATACCAGAAGAAGGCATCAGATTCCAGTACTGATGGTTGTGAGCCACCGTGTGGGTGCTGGGAATTGAACTTAGGACCTCTAGGAAGAACAGTCAGTGCTCTTAACTGCTGAGCCATCTCTCCAGCCCCTATTTACTTCTTTTATAATGAACAAGAACTGTATTATTGATGCTCTGGTATATGGGCCTTGAGTAGCAGGCAGGGAGTAGAGAGATTGAGAAGGGACCAGCCCTGCCAGGTTAGACAAATTCTAAAGATACTGAAGCCTGCCTTGGAGCAAAGGAGTCAGAGCGCAGAGGCTGAACCTCCTCCTCCACCTGGCTCCTCCACTGTAGGAGGCGAGGTAGATGTTCTCCAGCTGAGTCAGAACCAGGTACCAGAGGATCCAAGACACCCCATGCACTCCACAGCCCAATGCGGGTGTTTCCCAGCCAGTGTCCCACACCTGCCTGGTCCACTCAGAGTTTCTCAATCATTCCTTCCCCCAAACCATAGTAAAGCTTTCAGCCTCAGCGCTCACCCTTCCTCTCTGCCTTCTGAATGGCCCTTATGCTTCTCCATGCGTTTCCCATGGCGTGGTGGTACGTTCTCTCCTCTTCAGTGGGATCATCTGTCTATTACCCTATGGTACCCGAATCATAATAAATCTAAAACTTAACTGTGCATCAAAAAAGGACGGAGGAGTTAGTAGAAGAGTCAGGAAGAAGCTGAAACATTTCGGACGATGATATTTGACAAGCTTCTTAAAACTGAAGGCCTCACTCACTTCTCTTAGTAATGATAAACATGTACATAACAGCTCTCTGACATGACTATCATGAGGAATACTTGAAGACTAGCTTTTGGCTTTCCTTCTAGGCTCCACCCCACAGTTACCTCGCAACATCCAGGTAGGCTTGACTCACTATAAAAGGGGCTGCTTTCTCCCTCCTCTCTTTCTTGTTCTTGATCTTCTTACTCCCTTCCTCTCTTCCCTCTCTGTCCCTTCTCTCCCCGTTACCCTCCCCCTCTCTCTCTCCACAAATTCATGGCTTCTCTCTCTCTCCTCTCTCTCTCTCTCTCTCTCTCTCTCTCTCTCTCTCTCTCTCTACTCCCACAACTCCCCTCCCCTGACCTAAATAAATAAACTCTATTCTATACTATACTGTCCTGTGGCTGGTACCTCATGGGCAAGGGATGCCTCAGCATGGGCCCTCGGAGGCTCCCCCTTCCCCCACACCATATCTTTTTTTTTTTTCTATAAAACACAACAATAGCAATGGCCAAGTACTAGCACTGTGCCGAGACTTATAGATATTCTATTAAAGACACTTTCTCAATGATGCCATTTGCTACCAACTTCTATGATTTTGTTCAATTCACCCTATATAATTCATTTAAGTAGCACTGTTTTCTTCTAGATCATGACCAATTATATTATTTATAAATAAGGGGAAACATCAATATCTATAGTTTTTAGTTAAAATAAGTTGTCTTTTTAAATTTTTGTTTGTTTGTTTTTATGTGTGTGTGTGTGTCTACATATATGTGCCTGCAAAGGCCAAAGGAGGGTCTCAGGGCCCTTGGAGCTAAAGCTACAGGTGGCTGTGAGCTTCCTCAGGTAGGTGCTGGGAACTAAACTTGAATCTTCTGGAAGAAAATATAAGCACTCTTAAACACTCAGCCATCTCCCAGCCCATAAAGACAGATTTTAATTCAAGGACTTTGTGACCCTTAGTTAAAAATCGTAAATCTTTAGCTGTTTAGGGGTTAAACCAGCCATAGGAAAAGCACACAGGAAATTCTACTCGAGATGTGTTGCATTAGCCTTATATTTCTCCAAGGCTCCAGAAGTTATCTTTAATCCAATTATCAAGAACAGTTCTCCCGACCGCACAAAGTGAAACAATAGAGTGTGGGCAGTGCTTCTCTGGTCACGCCAGAATGGTATGCAGGTCTATCTCTCCCTAAAGCATAGTTTAAGGACTTTTTTTATTTCTTATAATGAAATTTCTCATGGCACTTTAAAGATGATTTTCCGCAAAATAGATTAAAATTTGAAAAGTGTTGACAAGAATTGTGCTTTCCGCAGGAACTGTCTTTTTAGCTGGCTGGAAGGGATGGGGGAAGGGTGAGTGCACGTGGTCTCTGTCACTTCCATTGCCTTGCCTTGTCTTGTGTTCCCAGTGCTTGCTGAGTATGTAACTGCCCATAGAGCCAGGCTCAGCTCTCAAGACTGATAGCACCATTTATAACTGTAAATGATGGAGACAGAGAGCCCTGACTCCGGATAGCAGCAATCCAGCTGCTGCTGTCCCCTCAAGGCTGTCACAGGGGATCAATGGGAACTGGATTTTGCACGGAGCTGAACAGGAAGACACTTCATCTCTACAGCAGAAGCTAGGAGGGATAAACTCCTCCCCAGTGTAGATAGGCAAAGGGTTATCTATCCCTTAATGCGATCTCAGTGTGACTTTCTCCATGGTTCTGCTAAATGGCGATGCCCCTGCTGTATTGAAAACACCTACATTCATGCCACACAATGAACCTCATATGTGCTGTATATGTTCTGTTTCCTGGAATTCCTTACGCTGTGGTGGAAGGGGGCTGTGTTCCGGGATCCATTCTGGTCACCTCAAACATATACAATGAAGCAAACACGGTGGGGGAGGTGGGTGTAGGCCTGCCTGGAAACGTTGAGGGTGAGACAGTGTGTGCACAGGGTGTGATGGGAAAAAGGAGCTTGACCCATGGGGAAGGGTCAATCCTCAGAGGTCAAGGGAAATCCAGAGAACACAGTGCTTTGCAGTCCTGTCTTTCCCTCCTCCCCCCCAACCCCACTGCAGTGTGGATGCCCCAAGAGCCCCTGGGGGCTCCCAGGTCTTATCTGAATTGGTTTGGTTTTGTTTTAATGTCAGTTCAGCCAACAACGGTTGGTATACAGGAAAATTCTCATATCTGGAGAGACTGCCAGAATTTGAGAGTGTCTACCCAGGAGATGAGAAATCAGCATGCTGTTTTTATCTTTGGGCTTGTCTGACAGTGCCTTGACCAAACCGGAGCACACCTGCAGGCGCCCAGTGAAACCCAAGCTGAGGCTCCGTCATGGACCCACACAGACAAGGAAACAATTCTGCTGGAGAACCAGTCTGCTGAGTCACCCTCAGCAGGAACTGTCCCACACACAGCGTTTGCTGCCCGATAAGAGAGAGCTTGGGGACCAGCGAATGTGCCCAGATCCCATGACCCCTCTGCAAGGTTCAAATATAAGGGGAATCTGCTGATCCAGGGGCCTACTGAAGTCAGGAGACTAAACAGGGGTGACAAGCCAACTCTGAGACAAAGACCAGAGAAACACAGCAACACTGAAGGGCTGGTGAAGCCAGAGGCTCCCTAAAACCACCCATGGGAAGACCGTGAAGTTCAAACCAGAGAAAGGTTAGAGATAAAACTATTGCATCAGCAGAGAGCAGGGCACCAAGGCCCCGAGAGATTCACTGTGCTTAAAATTGGATCAACTGGAGAAGAAAGTTTCTGGTGGACCGTTCTGGTCCTTCCTTCAGGTGGCAAGAGAGGAGCACAGTCATGCCTTCTGGGGGGTTAGAAGTGATCAGTGACACATCAGCTCAGTGCTTTAAAGGCCACTCAGGTTGCTGGGTCACTAAACAAGTCACCTAGAGGGGATGGCTCCAGCTGCATTTGTAGCAGAGGATGGCCTTGTTGGGCATCAATGGGAGGAGATTCCCTTGGTCCTGTGAAGGTTTGATGCCCCAGTGTAGGGAATTTGAGGGCAGGGAGGTGGGAGTGGGTAGGTGGGTGGGAGAACACCCTCATAGAAGTAGGGAAGGAGGAATGAGATGGGGGTGTTGGGGGAGGGGACCAGGAAGGAGGATAGCATTTGAAATGTAAATAAAGAAAATATCCAATAAAGGAGGGGGGAGACAATAGAGAAGGTCCAGGTTTGACAACTTGGTTTCCACAAAAGGATGGCATGTAAAGACAGGAGGGGGACAGAAAGACAGAATGGCAGGTTGTGAGGCAGATGTAAGCTTAAAGGGGTGAATGAGCATATTACGTACACACTGCTGGACCTTAGCAGGACCCAGTGGGACAGATTTAGAGGCTAATGGTTTGTAGGAGGCAGGACCACAGTTGAGGACTCCCCAGACCTGCTTAACAAGGTTGATGGCATCTACTCAATGGACTTCCAACAGGGATGCTTCAGGCTGCCTCTGAGCTCCCCCACCAGGCCCAGGCTTAAGGCTTCTACCCCTAGCTTACTCCCACAGGACTCTGTCATAACGTCTCAGCAAACCAGTGAGTCAAGAACTGACATAGTTAATCTCGTTGTATCCAGCCCAGTACCTGCTTGTACCCTCATCCCATATCATAGATTTAAAAAAATAAAATAAAAACAGCTGCCAGCCATTGAGCTGGTGGCTGGTGAGTATCTCACAGTGTTGCAGTACTGGGGAGACTCCTCACTCCTGTGCGTTATTCCAGCTGCTGTGGGCAATGCCAGAGGGGTTCATGCTTTTCTCTTCTGGACAGAAAAAAACAGAGTAAGGGGACCCTGGCATGGACAAAGGCCTCTGGGTGGAGTCCAGAAAGTGAAATACCACATCGTTTTAAGATGTTTGGAGCAATAACACCAATATCAACTGACAACTAAGTACTTAAAAGTCTAGTAAGACAGTGCTTTCTCTGTGTCTACTTTGTCGAGTGAGGTTGACAAGGAAGGGGGCCCACCAAAGTTCAATAATTTTCATGTCCATTCAGCAGTAACAGGTGGAAGCAAGACAGAAATTCAGGCATCTGACTCCTGAGCTTAACCTCCTAATGACTATACTGCATTCTGGGGATCAAAGGAGCACACATTTGCTTGGTTTTCCTTTGCGATTTGGGGATACAGCCTAATATTTCCAACATTGCCTCAAGATGCGATGTAGTCAGTCAGATCTTCATCCTCTCTACCTTAAAACTTGTCAATGGGGAAAAAAAAACCCATAATACACAGGTTCTAACAACGAATGCTTTTCCTTCTCCTGTTCTTTTATAGAAAGTAGATCAACCTGAGCATCCTGGGAGTTTAAACCCTCACCATACACAGGAGAGTGTAGTTAACTCAAATGTGGAAATATAGGCCTAGTTCTTGTTCTTTTAATGGGCATGATAGAGCATCTTTTATGGTACCAACCTCACCAAGTAACAGCTACGAGCTGTAAGCAAGTTTGAAAACACTTCAAGTTTGAAATGCACACAAGAGTTTAAAAAAAAAAAAAAAGCAGCTAGAAAGTGCATTGGGTTAATTCTCAAAAGAGTGAAGCACACTGGGTGTGGATGAATGTTGCACAGCTTCTTGCCCAGGGCACTAACCTGCTCAACATAAGATAGACTGAGTCATGCAGATGCCTGCAGCCTCATGGTGTGAAGTCAGCCTCATGGTGTATGAAGTCAGGGGAGACAGCTCATAACCAGCAGACCCCTGACCTTCGGGAAGGGACGAAAGGCAGAGGAGCTTCAAGAACAGAACAACTGCAACCCAAGAGAATAGAGTCTGAGAGCATCTCTGAACAAAACTGTAAACCAGAGTCCTCCATGTCCATGGTGCTAAGATAGCTGCAGACGCATATAGAAATAAATGGTGACTCATGGAACTGAAAGAGGCCAGTATTAGAAATGGAAGTTGTGTAGTCCTGAGGATTGTAGAACAACTGTCATAAGTAGGTATGAGGATTTAAAGGAAAAGATGGTCACAATGAGAGAGTCGGTTGTGAATATTGGCAAGAGAAAAGGAAGCCAAGTACACAGGAAACATACAGAGAGAAGCTGCATGCATATATATGTATGTATGTGAAATTAAGGAAATAATTACAGAATTTCAGAATATCTGAGAAGAAAACTTCAGTTATTCATCTTAAAGCAGACAAGACAGGTGCTGGTGAAAGAGGGGAGGGCAGAGACCTGACTCAGATTCCCGGAGTTTCTGTGAATCACCACCAGTATCCATTGAGTCTGAAGGTGGATCCCTACAAGGACTCTCAAGGTTGCCTGAGCACCTGTGGCTGTGTGAGCACCTGTGTCTGTGTGAACACCTGTGTCTGTGAGCACTGTGTCTGTGTAAACACCTGGCTGTGTGAGCACCTGTGGCTGTGTGAGCACCTGTGGCTGTGTGAGCACCTGTGGCTGTGTGAGCATCCGTGGTTGTGTGTTCCTGCCCCCACAGCCACAGTGCTTTGGAACTGAGGTAACAACTGCTGGATGAGTGGTCTCTTCCCACAAGGATGCAAGGGGCTAGGACTCAGAGTGAGATCTGCTCTCAGAAAGTTCTGCCCTGAATCTGACGAATCATAGGCCAAGGTTGAGACTTCCACTTGCCCAAAATGTCTGGAGAGAACAAAATTACTCCCATTCCCTCACAGCCCCATGGAGAGAATGTCAGGGTGATGGACAGTAAGTGGCCCCAGTGGGGGAGGTCTGACCAGTTGGTGACCAGAGGGAAGGAGTTGGTGTCTTTGAACTTGAAAGAGAGAACTCACTGTAGCCACCTGAGGCTATGAGCTGCTTTGCTGTATCTGTTCTGATGGGGCCTGTGACTCTGGACAGAACATTCTGCTTAACCAGTCTTGGCTCATTCATTGGCGAATTAGTGTAAGTTATGTTACTAGAATTCTCTCACAAGTAAAAGGTAGAAACTCAGAGAAAACTGCCCTAAGCTACCAGGAAACTCATTGATTTGCGTAAACTGCAAGACTAGGAGTTCAGAGCTTCAGGAACTGCAGAATTCAGGGTGGTTAAGCCAAGTCCTGCCCTCCCGCTCCCAGTGCCTTGTCTCTTCTCGGTATCTTCTCTGCTTCTTCAGCCTCTAAACTTCTTCCTGTGCATAGCTTCCTTCCCCAAAGTGGCAGCTTTGAACCTCCTCCACCCCCCACTCTCTTCTCTCTCTCTCTCTCTCTCTCTCTCTCTCTCTCTCTCTTCTTTGTGTTTTGTGTGTGTGTGTGTGTAAGAGTTGTGTAAGTGTATATGTGTGTTTGCTACCAAAGGAAACTTAAGTTGACTGCAAAAATGCACAAGCAACAAAAGTACTTTAACTCAACAAGTGTTTGAAAATTATAAAATGACAAATCATGAAGTGTCAGAATTGCTCTATGAATTTAGGACTAGTCTAATAAAAATATTGAGCAGTTCTAACGGCATTTTGTTGTTGATGATGAGGCTCTTACCTTGCTTTTCTTCTTCTTCTTTTTCCCTTCTCTTTCCTTCCTTCCTTCCTTCTCTTCTTCCTTCTTTTCTTTCTTTCTTTTTCTTTCTTTCTTTCTTTCTTTCTTTCTTTCTTTGTAGTCATTCAAATTGTGTTTAATTAAATCTTGCAAGCCCTGTTCACCTCACAGCTTAAATAAGTGTTCTTCCTTCTTTTATGAACCTCTGCACATGTCAAATACTGATGATGTCTTGAGCAATAACAGACCCTTTTTTTTTTTAATTAAAATGGAATCGTCCACTCACATAACTAATTCTGGCATGGAAGTGATCTATTTATAAGAGTCATGTTAATTAAATAAATAGAAGGATGCTTGAAAAGTACTATTTCAGGGGCTGCAGAGACGGCTCAGTAATTAAGAGCTCACAAGACTTTTATAGAGGACCTAAGTTGTCCCCATGTAGAACAGCTCACAACTGCCTGTCCTCCAGCTCCAGGGGATTTGTCCTAGTCAGGGTTACTATTGCTATGCAGAAACACCATGGCCAAAAGCATTCAGGGAGGAAAGGGTTTGTTTGGCTTACACGTCCATATCATTGCTCATTACTGAAAGAAGTCAGGGTAGGCTCTCAAACAAGGAAGAAACCTGGAAGCAGAAGCTGCTGAGCGCCATGGAGGGGTTCTTGACTTGCTTAGCCTATTTTCTTATAGATCCCAGGACCACCAGCTTGAGAGTACCACCACCCACAGTGCCCTCCCAGGTCAATCACCAAGAAAATTCTTTACAGGCTTGTCTACAGTGCCATCTTGTGGAGGCTTTTCCAAACTGAGCCTCCCTCCTCTCCAATGACTCTGGCTTGTGTCAAGTTGACATAAAGTAGGCAGCACAGAATATGATGCCCTCTTCTGGCCACCACAGGTACCTGCATTTGTGTGTGCATCCACACATATAACTAAAAATAATTTTAAAATTTAAATGTTTAAGAAAAATACTATTTCAGAAGATTACAATGCTATTAGACTTTGGGAAGAACACTTGAAGGATAATTAAATGATAGAAAAAGCAAAAAAGGAGAAAATCAAAGTACTTCTAAAGATGAAAGATAACAGGCTGTGAAAATTAGGTCAAACCTTCATGTGGTCTCAGAGCAACTCTTGTTCTTCCTGGAGGGCCTGGAGCCCCCAGGGAGAACCTGACACATCTTGTACTCCATGGCCAAGGGATAAAGTGCTGAGATGAAGGGCCATCAGGGAAGGCCAGAACTTGTAACTTAATGAGGAAGTGTCTAGTTCTGTTTTAATCAATTGAAAAATATTATCAAAAGAATGGTGGGGTGAACCAACATCATGTTCCTCATGAGATGCTTGTAAAGACCATCAGAACAGCAAGAAATGAAGGAAAGATGGCATAATCCCCCAATGGATGCTAAACAACAAAGATGGAGAGAGGACAGAAGGCTGGCAAGCTGCTTTAGAATAACAACAGTGACCAAATGCTACAGGAGAGTCTGGGTTCTTTCCTGGTCCAAGAATGAAGAGTTACAAAAGAAAGATTTGGAAAATTAACAGAATTTGGATCCAAGCCATGGATTACGTAAGGATAGCGTTAAGGGCAAATTCCAATTTTTCATAACTGTACGATAGTCAGAAAATTTCTCGCTGGTCAGAGCACAGAGGCAGGGGATTGATGGCTTTGATTTATGTCAACTGAAATTATTGAAGTTCCTCAGCCATAGTCTCTTACTGCTGTTGATGTCAAGCTCGATGTAATGCGGGTCCCCTGTCAGTTTGTGGTCATACACTTTTCTTCATGAGAACACAGAGAATTCAAACCAAGAGGAACACCACTCCCAGACTTTTGGTTTGTATCTGAGAGTTTTCTTCAGGTTTTGGGATGTGGAGACAATGCCAGTAACCTGAATGTACAGACTTATTTTCCAGTCATGTCTTCAGAGCTCTTGGCTTCAGCTTCTCCCTTCTTTCAGCTGCTCTAAAGGCCCAGAGACTGAAAACCTTCTGGGTTTTGAACCAGGTCTAACTTGTTTCTGTGAGGAGCTCTATCTAAATTACTACACACCCAATGGCTTGAAGCAACTTTATTCTCCTCTGGTTCTGCAAGCTGAAAGTCCTAATAGCAAGGTTCTGTCATAAACAGGGAACCTTTGAAGGTTCCAGGGGACTCTTCTGTTCCCTGGTTACTTTAGCCACACTCTCTGACTTTTCCCTCCACCCTCACATGGCTACTTCTTTAATTACTCTATGTTCTTGACCCTTTAAGGGACCATTTATTAGACTTCAAATCTATCATAACCCAGCATGATGCTTAACCAATTTCATCTGCAGTCTTACTTCTGAATATCACAGACTTCTGAGATTCCAGGTGAGTGTGCTTGGAACGATTCAGGTTATATACAGTGGAGGAAAGTATACAAATAATGTTGCATCCCCTCCAGTGTGCTATATCAGGAGGGCCCCACTTTATGTTAACTCTCGTAACTCTATAAAGACAGAATTCACCACAGTCCTCCTCATTAATGTACTGGTCTTCTGTGCTCAAGAAGAGGATCCCTGATTTGTGTAGTAACACAGACCCCACAAATCAGACTTGCGACCTCTACAAGAAGAAAACATTGTTGACAAAGAACTGAACCGTTTCTTTCTAGCATGAACTAGGTGGTCACTGCCTCTGTCCTCGAGGAGTCTCCTGACTTATATGAAATCCTCCAGCTTTCTCTTTCCTCTCCTTGAGTCTAGATTTTACAGCTCCACAGAGCTCACTCTCTCCACCTATTTCTTAGGATTTCTTTCTCTGCCTCCTCTTGCACTTCCTTTTTCTTTATTCCACAACCTACAGTGAGAGTCAAGCCTTCCCCATACCCCACCATGCTTCCAGGACCCAGGCTTGCTAATGATACTGCGTGTTACAGGTGGATTTTATAGCATACCAACAAAGAAAGGCTTTGAGAGGCTGCCTGCCGAGGGAAAGGTATGGTCCCGGAGGCTCTTGAGGTGTCTGCTTGCAGGACACTGAGGTCTGGTCACATGACTCAGAACTGCTGTATCTTCCTGTTTATTTTAGTCCTGGTGATTTTGGCTCTAAGATAAAGAAAAGTTAATGGTTTGCATATTTAATCAACTGAAAGAATCCAGACTGTATATTTTGAGTCCTGATCAATTAGAACTCCTTGCCTAAAGGAACCACATTCATGATTTCCTTCACTTTCAGATTTTGAAGAAACTGTGTGGCGTTCTTGGTACAGCTTTGCAATGTCCAGAAAACAGCACGGATGATAGGGACTGACAGGCCCCCTGCCTGCCTCATGCCTGGTCTCTGGAGAGCAGTGTAATGCCTGAGGAGAGTGTGGGGAGGTTGTTCCATGGCTATCAATGCCCACGAGGAAATCTCCTGCAGCTCTGGTTCACAGCTGTGCTCACGTATACCCAGTGTGGGCACAGGCAGTACCAACTTGTCCCCATTCTGGTTTAAGACTCTTGCTTTTGAAAGGACAAAAAAGGAAACTTCAGGATTTGATCTTTACAGGAAACAAACAGAACTGAAATCCTGCCTAAAGAGTTTTTATTTTCTGTGTGTGTTTTATGTTTTTGTTTATTTTTTTTTTAATTTTCCACCTGCTTGTTCTTCTTTGTTTAAAAGGCAAGTTATGAAACAGAACAGGAAAGCATAGTGTCCGGATGTCTTAGATAGCAGAGCAAAGCATCTCCTATCCATCTCCACTACTACCTGCTAGCATCATGGCACTGAGAGCCTCTCCCCCAACTACACACACACACACACACTCCAAACACAACAATCACACATACTACGCATACACATACATACACATACTTCACACACTCACACATACACACACATTCACATAACACACACACACAAATACAACCCTCACTTGTTCACCTATGATGACAACTTGGAAACCACGCCAGATGCAGCCAGTGCTAATGGTACAGTAACCTTCCAGTCCAGCCTGTCATCTGATCCAGCTACCCTGGCATGGAGAAAACCACCCTGGTACACACAGCCAGGCTGATTCCTGCTCACAGTACCTTCTGGAAACCCCACCTCTCTTTTATGCATGACTTCACTCTTCTTACGAGAGGGGGGGGTTGTCCACTTCTCCCACCACATCAATCAAAAGAAATATTGAGAGCAATTGCCCTCAGAGACTAAGAGAGAGAGAGAAGCCATGGAACAAAGCCTGCTGGAAGGTGCTGAAGAATACCTACAGGAAGGCTGTTTACAGATCCTTAATAGCAAGGAGGTAAACAACACCCGGCCTCAGTGAAGTGCACAGTATTAGTTCACCACAAGTTGAGAGCCTGCAGCTCAGGATCTGCTTGAACCAACATCTGAAATACCTTCGCCCTTAATCCCCAACATCTGAGAACAAACGCTCTTAATCAAAGTCTCAAGAGGAAGTTACAAAGAATTTGTTTTTCCAGTTCCTTTTAACAGTCGTTCCTAAAATAGGGGGCCATTCCTCCTGGCATCTTCCGTGCAGTATTTGAGTCAAATATGTAGCCAATATGGCCACAGTACTTCTTCCAGAATGTTCCCCAGACCCAGAGAATGAAGAACACGCACCTGCTACAACAAGTAGTCCCAGAACATCGAGGTTCCAATTTTCTGGTACTCTTGACTCTTTGAGTACACTCACAGTTTAAGCTCTGCCTAGAGAGACATACCCTTGATCTATGTAGCAGCACAGTCCTACAACACAGATTGCTTATGGAGGATCAAATGCATTTTGCTATTTTGAAAGGCTAGAGCAAATATTTCTGAGACCTTCTCCCAAAACTCTTGGAACAACTCTCATTTAGTCACTTTGAGGAAAAAGCCATATATACATGACGTGCTCTGAGTCAAGAAGCATCTGCTGGGTATAAGGAGCCTTTTAGAACCAGAGTTGGGGTATCCCCGGGAGACTTGAGGGTGGGAGATGGTCTCTCCTTCATGACAACCATACTGAATCCTGTGAGCTGCCTATGGTATATACGGGGATCCTAACTATGTTGAAACAAATATCCAGATGCAAATAAGTAAATAGGAAACTGCATGGGAAAATTAGCAAAGAATTTTCGATTTTTCTGAATATAGAAGTAATACACATGTTCTTTGTAGACAATGAAAAAAATCACTCAGCTTTGCCACCTCTTAACTGGCCTCTGATGGATGCTTCCTTTCCCATAAAATTGTGTCTCTGTCTTTTAGGGTTTGGGTCAGGGTCAGGGTCAAGGTTAGGTTAGGTTTAGATTTAGGGTTCGGGTTCAGGTTAAGGTTCTATTTTACAAATATGACTCTGTGTGTGTGTGTGTGTGTGTGTGTGTGTGTGTGTGTGTGTATGCTTGCTTGCTTGCGCACACTACATTTATGCATGTACCTGTGAAGGCCAGAAGGGTAGCAGATACCCTAGAACTAGAGTTATGGCCATCATGAGCACCCAATCTGTGTGCTGGGTCCTCTGTGAGAGCAGTAGACGGTCTTAACTGTTGAGCCATCTCTTCACCTTCCAAACTGTTAGCCACCTTTTCATCTACCCTCTGGTTTTTTAATCTGGGTTCATTGTTTAATTTCTTTGACATCTAGAGTTAACCTACAGCACTTACTTGACTTTTGCCATCAGGATGGGGATGTTTCTCAGCAATAAAGACTTGCCTGCCACCCACACTGCTCTGAGCTTCATCCCAGGACTTCAAAAACATTAAGGTCAAAATAGTTTTAACATTTTGCAGTCTACTCGGAGTATATCTACATATTTAAGTATAAATTATGGAACATGTAGAGGTTGGAGAGATGGCTTAACTACTAAAAACATCTGCTGCTCTTCCAGAGGGCCCAGGTTCAGTTCCCAGCACCCACATGGCAGCTTACAACCATATGTAATTCATAGATAGTCTCTTCTGGCCTCTGCAGGCACTAGACATGTACTTAGTACACAGACAAAGAAACAGGGAAAACACCAATACACATGAAATAAAGATGATACATCTTAAAGTATATAGTATATAAATGTAAAATATAGGTAGATAAATATAATACACATAAATACAAAAAGATCTACTGGTACATAAAGGACATCAAGATAGACTATGCTTATTTCTTCAGAATGAAAGCTGGTACTTCCTGCTGTCTTTGAAGATTTACTTTAATACCGTTTAGACAGCTCTACTCAACACATGTCTAAGAATTCCTTTGCCGAATTTGAAATAGCATGCTTAAAATACTCACTATGGCTGGAAACATGTCCTCTCTCCCCATCGTACACACGCAGAAACAACAGCATCTATTTAGGGATTTTCAAATGCAATCTCCGGGAACGAAAGAAACTCTCTCTCCAAGACTAGCATTGTTCTGACAAGACCCCCTCTTCAATCCACAAACCATTAATTTCCAGGAAAAGAAAACTCTTGGGACTTGATTTTTTTCATTTCAAAATTCCATCTCTTAAATCTCGCACACTGCTTGGCATCTCGATGGCCTGTGAGAACAAGAGTCATGGCAAAGGGAGGCAGGGGCTTCTGGGAATTGTCGTTGGTGCTTTTTTTTTTTGCTGCTGGATAAGACACGTCTAAAACAAAGCAATACTTTCTCCCAGCACAGCTTTCCCAATGGAATTAAGTATATCAATATTTTATCACACACACACACAACACACACACACACACACACACCACAGTGTCAAAGCTCTTGATGTACCACTTGGCCCTGGTTCATAATCACCACTGTCTGGTACCACCACATGCATTTGATCATCAAAAATACCTAGGGACAGAGAGTAGAGACAACTTTTTGTCCCAGAAGGAATGTGTCCATCCTGGTGTCTGTGCCACCTAATTTGCCAAAGTCTAACATTCCAGCTAGTTCTTCATCGGTTTGGCTTTAGCTCACAGAGACTATATTGTTGCCCCAATAAAGTATCACCAAGGTAAGGTCGTGTATTTTAAGCTGTCATTTTCAACAGTATCTTGTCAAAGAGAGGTGACCAAGTTGCCCATGACAGTGCCCTGCAGGAAGGAAAAGGAAGTACATATAAATAGGGAGGGTCACTGGAGACTTCTAAGTCGTACCTTCAAGAACCTGAGTCTAAAGTTCTGAGGGAGCCCTGGAAATCTCACAAACTTCCAAGGATTTTTGTAGACCTTAACACATGAGAATCTGTCACTCTACCATGATGTCAGGTGGATCATTGCTGGGAGCAGATGAGATACTCACTATTGGTCTTAAAGCGAGTCCTGTTGGTGAGTGGAAACTCCATTTTTCCTGCAGTGGTCACTGCTGAATGCTTTCTCAGAGACAGTATAGTAACCCCACTGCGTAAGCACACTGTGAAAGAAAACAATCAGGGTCCAGTCAACTCTGTCCCCAGGAAGAGGGTTATGTGTCACTAGTTAAACCCCTTCCATCCACCAGGAGATGCTCCCCGACAGAGCAGTCTGGATGGAGCTATTTCTAACAGTAGGTGGACACTGTCATCAGTCACAGCAGACAGGCCCCCACTGTTCATTTCCTGGGACCACTGTGACCAAGGTTGGAGCCCTCAACGACAGACATACACTGCCTGACATACTCTGTTGGCCAAGATTCCAAGATGGCAGCAGGGGAGAGGGGCTGTTCTTATGTAACCTGCTCTTCACCTGGCTCTTGACAGCCTTGGGATCTTTGGCATCTTCCTTATATCTTCATATCTTCTCCATGTGTCCCATTCATTTCTGTCTAAATTCCTGCTATTTGTAAAGACCAGTCATGCTGGATTTGAGCTGAAAGTTGCTCATTTGCAGAGCTTCCATGAACTGTGGGTTATGACTTTATCACCTCATGGGGACACAGTTCAGACCATGCTGCCTCCCCTGGTGATCCCCTGGATCGATCACAGCTCTGTCACTGTGTGTTGGTTCTAGCCCTTTTGCTCCACTTTGATCTCCAATCACTGAGTCTAGAGGAATAGACTTGCCTCTACATTTAGCTGAGCAGGTGAAACATCAAACATTGAAAGTCATGTCCAGAAATCAACCTGAGGATGTTCTTTCCAGCATGCCACCAGCATTGCTACCCTGATGGACCTCCCTGGATGCTTCCAGGCCCTGAGTCTCCTGGTAGCTTTGGGAGGTGGAGTTTCTCACAGTCTCCAGGGATACGTGGGCAGGTTTGGGCAGAAAGGGCTAATTTACGAGAGATTAGGCTTAGAAACCTCATACCCAAGCCTGAATTTGCTGTTGTTGGCCAAACATTGGCAAACCCTGCACCACATCAGTGGGTTAGATGTGGGCTTCAGGGGTCACAGTGAAACCTGATGCTCTCTCCACTGGAAACACCCAGGCTTTACTGGGAAAGATTCATTCTTGGGAACAACCAAGTATCCATTTGTTGTACTTGTTTCCAGTTATACACAAACACTCTAATTCTTTGGCTCATTTAGATTTTCTATTCATGATAATTATTTTGTTTACGTATATTATCTATGGCTGCATAAAAAAATTACCCAAAACATGGGAACATTAAGCACAAAGGTTCATTATTTTACTAGTGTGTAGTATGAATTTTGGTGTTTTTAAAAACATAGAAGTATTATAAGAATAAGTTTTCATTTTAATCCCAGGTGTGGGATATAGGGCTGCTACAAACTGCCCCCAGGAGCTGACTATGATTTGCCTCTTGCTCCAGCATAGGCATGGCCTTGTCCACTGCATATGGTTTCTGCAATTATGTTTGTAATTCTAGGGACTCTTCAGAAGCTATGTAAGTGCTAGGGCCCTAAGAGACATAGTAGTTGGTTGGTTGGTTGCTGTTGTTTGTTAAGTAGCCATGTGCAAAGAAGAAACAATAAGAAGAAATTAGATATCCTGACAGTAAAGGTCAAACTTGGCCCAAGAATTAGCAGGAAGTAGTCTATTGATAACATCTCCTCCTTCCCCCACCATCTTTTTCCGTCTCCTATTTGGTGTTAGGGGGTTGACAGGGTAGAAGAGGGGGGTGGAGAATGGTGAGGGTAAAAAGAATTTACAAAATAGCAAGCGCTGGCCACACTCGTCCCTGGTGAGGAGGCCTGCAGCTCAGGAGCTTACTCTATCTCAAGCCTTGCAGAGGTGTGTGTTAGGCACTGGCCAGGATTGCAAACATCTGTCAGCTGGATGTAAGGAGGGAAGCTCAGCTCCTCACTTATGGACTGCTTTATGGGGCTGTTTGGTTTTTATGTCAGTACTGCATGCAGCTTCTTCCATAGCTGGTGACCCAAAGCAATGAAGGATGCCTCAATGTATTTGCATGGCGATGGCAGGATGGCCCAGTGTATTTCCATCCCAGCCTTGGAAGCTAAGCTCTATTATTTCTAGAAAGAAATGAACTCAAGCGATAGGGAGACATGAGCAGCCAAGGTAACTGCTGGAGTGTGATTTTTATCACATGATAGACACTAGGTGGTTCTAAGTAAAAAGTTACCAAGTTTGCAGAAAACTGGCACCTCTCTATGGTTTCACCAGGAAAGGAGAAAAAAAAAGGAAGAATGCCTTAGTCCATGAAGCTAGTCAAGGACCCACCCCACAAAAGCAAGGACCATAAGGCAGGCCCAAGGCCCCAAGAAAACTGCCCACCTCCTGTGGAATTTCAGAAAGCCACCATCCCCCATCACATGTCTGGAGCCCAGAGACTGCAAAACAGGCCACCTAATGTATCTCACAGTTTGCCAACACTGCAGCTTCTGAGCCTGAACAAACACTGATTCCCAGACCCTGCATAGTGTTCTCCTGTATGCTTGGATATGGAGCCCAGTGGCAAGGTCTGTGGAGATCAGACTCTCAGGCCAGTAAAGGATTGCTCTAGCTCTTCTGAGGATGAACTGAATCTTTATTTTATTCTCCTCTGCTGGCTGACTTCTAACATTTGATACCTAAACTCAGAGATTCCCAGTGTGTCCAGCTGGACCCGGCCCTTTCTTTAACCAGACTTCCTTCTTTCCTTCTTTCCTTCTTTCCTTCTTCCCTTCTTTCCTTCCTTCACTCCTTCCTTCCTTCCCTCCTTCCTTCCTTTAATTTATTCACTTTACATCTGCTCACAGCCCTCTCCCAGTCAGCCCTCTCACAATACTTCCTCCCCTCTTCCCTCCCCCTTCCCCCTCTCCAATTCCCTTCTTCTCTGAGCAGGTAGGGAACCCCTGGGTACCTCCCCACCCTGGTGCTTCAAGTCTCCGAGAGCAACATCTTTATTTTTTACAGCTATAACAATCTAATTCTCACTCTAGCAGGGAGTAAGCTTGGCTACAAAATCAGAGAAACTTAAAATATGTGCTATTTCAGCAGAGCCAATTCAGTGAAGCAAAAAGCCCGTATTGGAGGCCCTGGAAACCTGGCGATATGTGTAGATGTCTGCTACGTTGTAAAGCAAATGGCATCTTGAATTGGTGATAAAAGGATAAAGTGCTCAATAAATGCTCTAAAAACATTTCATTTTCCAAGTGGAAAAAAGTAAATGTCGATTTCCTGCTACATACCATCGAAAATAAATTCCAGACGGATTAGACTTAAATTAAAACCCATTTTAAAGTATCAAAGGGACCTGTAGAATAATTTATGCATGAGATTGGGATAGGAACAAAAGTTTAAACCAAAATATAAAGTTAAAAATATCTATGACAAGGGGGTTATACATAGAAGAGTGTCATGTGAGAGAAAAAAACAATTATAGAAAATTCCAGGACCCACTAATGGCAGAGGCGTTTGCAGAGTGGAGTAGGAATGGCTAAGATATATAAAAGCATCCTGAGTTACCACAAATCCACTAAAAGAACACACCAAATAGAACACTCAGAGAGAAGCTACTAATACATCTTAGAGGCAACCTGAAATCCAAGTAGCAGCAAAATACTATTTAACCCTTATTCTAGAAATCTCCAAGTAACAATTCTATTGAGTTGTCCTCATAAACCATTGAGTTTACTTTTTTCAAGTATTCAGTTCTGTATTTGGAATATTCACAGAGGTGTGCAAACACTAATGATTCCAGAATATTTTACTGTTATCCCACAGAACATCCATACCCACTGACAGCCTCTCTCCATCTCTCTGTGCCCCATGGAACCACAAATCACCTTTTGTTTCTGTGAATTGTCCTTGTGAACATTTCATATAATGGCATCATCATAGCACAAGGACTTCTGTGGCAGAATTTCAGGTAACGCAGTGTCTTAAGGTTTGTCCATATTGTGAGGTGTTTCTGTACTTTGTTGCCTTTTAGGACTGAATAATATTCCATTGTTTGGATCCACCTTTAAATATCCATCCAATCATGAGTGAGCATGTGCTTAGGTGTTTTCACTATTGACCATTAGAAATAATTCTCCCATGAACATTCATATAACAACCTGTTGAAATAACATGTGTGTTTATTTCTTTAGAGTACCCAACTAAAGTTGGTGGTATTTACCAAAGTAGTTCCAGTATTTTACTGTCCCACTAATTTCTCTAAAAGCTCACCATTGTTTGTTGGCGTCTGACTTTTGGTAACAGTCATTCCACAAGGCAAGTGGGTTCGTACCACAGTTTGGGTTCCAGTTTTTCTAGTAACGAGGGTTGTGCTGGGTTGATTGGCCATGTGTATGTCTTCTTGAGAGAAATGTCTGTTTGAATTCTTAATCTTAAAAATCAGGCTCTACCTGTTGAACAGAAAGAGTTCTCTATATGTTCTGGAATGCAAATCAGCATCTCTGAGATGTAAGCCATTAAATAATTAAGATATTAATGTTTTCTCATATCCACAAGGTGAAAGGTGTATATTTGGAAGGCACATGGGGTGGCTCACTTGAGGTCTGTCTGCTGTGTGTGCCGATCATCTTTCATACACAGGTCAGGATCAGAGCTCCATGGTCTCCCTTTCTGTTAGTAGTTCCTTCTGTCCTTCTTCTCCATCTTCCTCTCACCAGATTCACTTTCATTTGTAACACCTTTCCTCCATGAATTTTCTCATGACTTACAGTTTTCATGTCTCGTTTAAAAATCAGTTTTTATCCTCATGACAAGTTGTTCTATTTATAGTCCCTGCAGCTTCAAATTCTATTTCACACATTTCCTCTTTAAAGATTTATTTTATTTATATGCATGTGTATATTTGGCTATGTGTCTCGTGTGCCCAAGTATGTGCTCACAGAGGGAAGAAGAGGGCCTGGATCTCCTCATTTAGTATATTTTTCAGTTCCATCCATTTTTCCTATTTCATTTTTATGATTGAGTAAAATTCCATTGTATGTGTTTCACATGTGTCACATGTTTGTCACGTGTCCATCATATGTTCATCTGTTGATGGACCTCTAGACTGATATCCATCTCCTAGCTACTGTGAGTAGAGCAGCAACAAACAAGAATGTCCAAGTGTCTCATAGGAGGACACGGAGTTCCTTGGGCATGTTCCAGATATGGTATAGCTGGATCACATACTAACTCTATTTCTGGCTTCCGAGAAACCTCCATGTTGATTTCCATAGTGACAGTGCCCATTTATACCCCCCACCAACAACAGATAACGTTTCCCTTTGCACACATCGTCATGAGCATCTGCTGTCATTTGTTTTCTTGACAGCTTCTCTGGCTGGGCTGAGATAGTGTTTCATTGCAATCTTAATTTGTGTTTCAATGATGACTAAGAATGATAAATGCTTTTAAGGATGTTTACCAGCCACTTGTATTTCTTCTTTTGAGAACTTTTTTCAGTTCCATAACTCCTTTTTATTGAGCTGTTTATTTTTTTAATATTTAGTTTCCCGAGTCATTGTCTGACCTAATCTGTTGTCAGATACACAGTTGGCAAAGACTTTCACCTATTCTGCAGGTTGTCTAGCCTCTTGATCAGCACTTTTCTTTGGTGCACAAACCCTTTTTAATTCCATGAGATTCTATTTGTTGATTATTGGCCTTATTTCCTAGGTGACTAGAGCCTAATTCAGAAAGTCCTTGTTACATTTGTCTATGTGTTCAAATGCATTTCCTGTTCTTTCTGATAGTAGTTTCAGAGGTCCAGGTCTTCTGTGGACATCCTTGATCTATTTGGAATCAATGTCTGTGGAGTTCAAACAATGAAGATTTAGTTTCATTCTCCTCCTTGTAGATATCTAGTTTCCCAGCAGCACTTGCTCCTTCATGTGGACACCTACTTTCCCAGCAGCACTTGCTCCTTCATGTAGACACCTACTTTCCCAGAAGCACTTGCTCCGCTGTGTAAACACCTACTTTTCCAGCATTACCAGCTAAGGATATTGTCTTTTGTGCAGCGTGAATTTGTCATCTTCATAACAAATAAGGAAGTTGTAGTTGTGTGGCCGAGTAGCTAGGTCCTCTACTCTATCTCATTGATCTGTTTTTGTACCAGTGAAATCCTGGTGTTATCATTATTACTCCATAGTCTATCTTGAAATCAGATATTGGTACTTCTAAAAGTTCTTTTTATTCAAGATTACTTTCCTTATCCAGTGCTTGCTGTGCCTCCATATAAATATTTGGATTAGTATTTTCTATTGTTACTATGATATTGATTGAAATTATACTGAATACATAGATTTCTTTTGATTACACAGTCATTTTTATAAAATTGATTCTTTCATTCCATGAATAAGTATCCCCTACTTGAGGGTATGGCAGCCCAAAATAGCTGGTTCAATTCCCTCCAGTGCCAAGCACTTGCAGAAATAGCTTTTGAGAAGCATGGTATTTAAAATCAATGGTTTGGGGGTCTTGGTTTGAGTAATTCAAGGTTCTCATCTTAGCTTACATTGTACATAGATCAACAGATATACTCAAGTGTACGAACACACACACACAGGCATACAGACACACACACACACACAGGCATACAGACACACACACACACACACATACACACAAACACAGAAAGAAAAAGCTGCGCATCTATACATACAAATGCATCCAGATCTATAATCTCACATGTGTACATGTACACTCTCATGTGTACACATATACACACACGTATACACACATATGAACTGTATGTAGCTTCAATGAGAAATGTCCCCCATTGTCTCAGATAACTGAACACCTGATGCCCAGTTCATGGTGTTGTTTGGGAAGGTTTGAGTGGTGCAGCCTTGCTTGATGAGTATGTTACTGGGAACAGGCTTTGAGATTTCAGCTGCATCTAGTTCACGCTCTATTTAGTGCTTGCAGTTTGAGATGTGAGCATTCAGCATCCTGTATTGCTGTTTGCTCCCATGCCTGCACTCACCAAGGGCGCTTATCCCTCTAGAGCCATAAGCCAAAATGAATTCCTCCTTAAGTTACGTCTGATCATGTTGTCCAGTCATAGCCACAGAAAAGTAATCGATGCAGTTGCACACTTACACATGCACACACAAACTTGGGCATGCAGTCTTGTGAGCACACATGCACACATGTATATACACACACTCCAGTGGGGTAGGGGATTTCCTCTCCTTCTCTCCCTCAGCACTCTTCAGCACTGGAAATTATAGAGGGACAAAGCATGGGCCAATGTGAAAAAGAGTCTAGATTTTTTTTTCTAAATAGATAGCTCTGTGACTAGGGGCTCCTCATTCTCTTTTACACACAGATGAAATCACCTGAGACTCGAGAACCAGCAGGTTCACCCATTTGAGGGCAGAACTGCACAGTGGGAAAAATCCACATAGGATTGTGTTGGCAGAAGAGGGGAAAAGAAACTGAAAACATTTATATGAGGGTTTGATGACTGTCTCTTTGGATGGGACAAGCACTGAGTGAAGCAAACACATGCTTAGTCATGCATGCAGTCATGCATGCTGTCATGTGTGCTGCCCTGCATGAGGGTCCTAGGAGACTTACACACACTCAGTCATACATGCTGTCATGCATGCTGTCCTGAATGAGGGTCCTAGGAGACTTACACATGCTCAATCATGCTCAATCATGTATGCTGTCATGTATGCTATCATACTGCTGTCCTGCATGAGGGTCTTAGGAGACTTACACTTGCTCAGTCATGCTGCTATCTTGCATGCTGTCTAGCATTCATTAGGCTCCCAGGAGACTTACACACACTCTATCATGCTCACTCATGCATGCTGCCATGTTACTGTCTTGCATGCTGAACAGAGAAAGTACAAATGCAGACTGCAAAGCCTGCCCCACAGAGAGGTGCTCCTAAGCTCACAGTGAGCACACCACTCACAGGGACATCCAGTGACAGAAAGAGCATTCTGAGCATTTTGTCTCTGAGGGGAAGTTCTTCACTGTGAGATATGCAGCTGTCTTAACATAAAGGGAGTCTGTGACAGCCAGCTTTCTCACTCACTGTACAGTGGTGCTGAGTTCAGTGTGCTCAAAACTGATTCCTTTCTGTTACTTTGGATCACTGTTTTATGGTTCTGATTGGCTCGTCGGAGTCTTCTGAAGGCAAGTGATGCTCGTCCTTTACCAGTGAGTGGTTCACCAAGCTGCATCTTCTCATTCTGGATTTCTCCCGTCTGATACAGATTCCTCCTGGAACATCAAACTTGGCAAATGCTTTCTTCTGTTCCTCTCCAACCTTTGGGCTGGAAAGTTCTAGATAAGCCATAGGCCGATATGCTCCTATCAACCAATGTTTGCATCTTCCCATCAGTAGTGTCCAGTGAGTTTCATGTATCACCAAGTTACCAGAATAACTAAACTCACATGAAACATCTGTGTTTGAGTTTCCATGGAAGTCTTTTCTTAGACGCATTCATGGTATTTATTTGATTGCCTAGCCAACTTAGGGAAGAAAAAGCATTTTAATTTTCTTCTTAAAATACTTCCTACTTAGAAAGACTGCTGTATTAACTATATGGAAAGCAAATTTGATACATCCAACCCTTGGTACCTTTGGAGTACCAGGATATCCCTGAATATCAGGACACTCAGGTATTATATATGAAGCAAGAAAATGGTGATGTATAACTTGCAGATATCTTATATACATAATCATTCCTGAATTACAGAGAATACTCAGGACATCACTAATGATATATAAATGGTAATTGTATTATTTATGGAATAGTAACTAAGAACATGCCTACACATTTAGATTAGACAGAATGTTAAGGGGGGTGCCTTATTATGCCTTGAAGCATCTATATAATGATTAGTTTTTGTACCTCAGGGCTCCTGGAAGATCAGAGGAAACACACCTAAGAAACTTCTTTCTGGGAGAGGTAACAGTGTAGCTAACTGATGTCAGGACTGAGGTCCCCACTAAGTCCTTAAGGACAGTTTCACTGGAATCCCTATTCTGACAGAGCCAGCGAAGCTCTGAAATTACCTCAGCTTCCTAAGCACTGCATTTTCCTAAGGTTAGTGAGAGCTGGTGTGAGTGCTCAGTGAGAACCAGTGTGAACACTCAGTGAGAACCAGTGTGAGTGCCCAGTGAGAACCAGTGTGAGCACTCAGTGAGAACCAGTGTGAGCACTCAGTGAGAACCAGTGTGAGTGCCCAGTGAGAACCAGTGTGAGTGCCCAGTGAGAACCAGTGTGAGCACTCAGTGAGAACCAGTGTGAGCACTCAGTGAGAATCAGTGTGAGCACTCAGTGAGAACCGGTGTGAGTACTTATTGAGAAGCAGTGTGAGTACCCAGTGGTATCCTTAGGGAGCTCCCCCAGGCAGATATGAGATGCTCAAATTTGGCTTCCTGGGGAAGCCAAATACCAAGTAATTCTTTCCACCATTTTTTTTCTCAGATTTAAAATTTGCCCAGTATCTTAAATCAAACAAGTCTAAGAATGGAGCAAACACCAAGCTGGGGACAAAGGTGTTTCATAACTTGTGAATAAGTCGGGCACCTGCCTGCAATACCTGCCAAGCAAGTTGGCTATGTCACTAGATTATTTTCTCCTTGCTCAGACCACATCAGGACAGGAGCCCTCACCAACCAATACCAGCTTTCCCCTCAGGAGGAAGCAACAGCCAGGGCCAGCTATCCCATCCAGGGACATGTCCTTACTCAGTCCCCCTGGCTCCACCTCTTAACATGCCCTACATCTCACTAGCACTAGCACAGGGGATTGGAAATAAGCCTTTGTGCATGAATCCCTAGATGAAGTTCAACATTTGGATGATAGAATTCTGCTCCTATACAAATCACTGCATGGCCATGTCCACCCACTCAAACCCCAGGAGCCCAAACCAATGCTCAGAGTGGAGGTTCCAAAACTGTGAGCCAACCGTAAGTCTCTTTTCTTTCTTAGTTCATCGTTTTAGGTGACTCATTATACAGAAACAAAGCTGAATAACTTGCTGGCTTTAAACATTAAGAACACGTCCAGTTACAAAAACACAAACACTAATAGTTTAAGCAGCTTTATCATAAAATGAACTTAGAGTTGAAGTATTCAGTGACTGCCTCCATGGAATGGAGCATCCCCTAAAGCCTGCCCTCTAGTGTGTACATGTCTTATGATCATAACTAATTCACACCCCTGGAAAAATACTGACTTCCACCAAGGAGATAGGTAATGAGCAGTATTCTGTCATATACTCTACATTTCCAGTTATCTTCGGCTTCAAGTGGCTGAACGAAATAAGCTTGATATCTGAAGACGCATACAAGCAGGGGTTTGGGGCGAGGAGAGTGCATTACTACTGTTATATTGCTGTGAAGAGACACCACTGGCCAAGGAAATGTAGAAGAGAACACTTAATTGGGGGTGCATTTGTAGTTTCAAAGTATGAGCGCGTGGCCATCATGGCAAGGAGCGTGGTGGGGAGTGTGGCACTGAGCGTGGCGGTAGTCAGGCGTGCAGGCATGGTGCTGAGTACTTACATCTGATCCACAAGGTGGAGGCATAGAGAACAAGACTGAGTCTAGTATGGGCTTTAGAAACCTCAAAGTCCACCCCCAGCGACCCGGCTCCTCCAACAAGGCCACACCTCCTCCACCCCCACTTGCTCCGGCCCTGCTCGATCTGGCCCAAAGGTTCATTTTATTATCTATTATATGTAAGTACACTCTAGCTGTCTTCAGACACCCCGTAAGAGGACATCAGAACTCAGGACCTCCAGAAGAGCAGTTAGTGCTCTTAACCACTGAGCCATCTCAACAGCCCAAGGCCACACCTCCTAATTCTTCCCAAATAGTCCACCAATTCAGAACCAAGTATTCCAGCCTCTGAGCCTATGAGGGCCACTCTTATCCAAACCACCACAGGGAGTACCCCACAGTCTCACCTTGGACCTGGCTGCCCCTTCCTGTCCTCGTAGTCATCCTTGTCATCCTTTCTGCTATTGTGGTTGCTGTTGTTCTGTATCCTAAGACACTGGCTAGTCCGTTGTTAAGAAGACACAGGGTAAGGTCAAAGGGCAGAGAGGACATGTCCTGCTAGCAAACTCATTTAAAGAGGTGGGATGGACTTTCACTCACAATTTGTTGGGTGACTCATGGCACCACACAGGCATCTACAGGGGAAAATCAGGAAATGGCTGCCACTCCATAGTGAGGTTCTATCGCAAGGCTAAGTAAGGCAGATGCCCAGACAGTGGAAAACCTGTCAAATAGAAGTAACGAACGGTGTCCTGTCCTAGAATGTGGTTCTAGCCCATGAACAGGGTATGTGTGAGGTTTGAACTTCTCATTGGCTCTAATGAAAAGAAACCTGAAGTTCCTTATCAGCTTCCTGAATGTGAGGTGAGGAGATGAATAAAGAGTCGGGGATAAAACTGTCTGAGCTAGGGCGATAGCTCAAACAATAAAGTATCACCAATGTGCACACAAAGTCCAGAGTTCGATCTGCAGAACCCATGTAAAAGAGCCAGGTGCAGTGGCGCCCTTCTAATTCTGGCACTGGAAGCAGATTTGTGGATTGCATGGTCACTCCGTGGCTGACCAGTAGGTCTTGCCCAATCTGCAAGTTCCCAGCCATGAGAGACCCTGTCTCAGGAAAGCACAATGGACAGCACCCTGAGAAGCAACATCCAAAACTGACTTACAGCAAGCAAACCACACACATACCCACTTCCTCACACACATGTGAACATGCACAGACATGAATACACTCATACTTCTATACTCATACAAATCTGTCTGGGATCCATATGGAATTTGGATCTTAAGTGCTTGCCAAATGTCACAGGCTTGGTCTCTGGCTGCTGGTACTACTGGAGACCAGGGAACTTTACCGAGGTGAGAAGTGGGTGTGTGGGGTATGCCTTTGCAGGACGTATTTCATCCGAGCTGTTCCTATTTCTCCTGCCTGTGTGAGTAACTGCTTCAGCTCCACACTCACTGTCAGACTGTATGACTCCCCACAGACTCTGCAACAGCAGAGCCAAGCAACCATGGTCAGAAATCTCTGAAACTAGGCACAAACGAACCTTTCCACTTTTGATCATTTACCTCGGGCATTTTCTTGCAGCAACGGAAAGTAAACTGATATGGTGTCAATGATCTTCTCCTGGCAGCTCTTGGACAGAATGCAGGGTTTCAGCTGCCCCAGAGAAGTACCATCAGTGCAAAAGAGATGCAGGCAGAGGTGAGCTAAGGGAGTGGCAGGCTCACCAGCCCAGCATCAGGACCTTCCTGTAAACAGAAACATACACATGCAGGCATCTTGACATTTGCTTAAAATGCCACTTCCTTTGTCAAACAACAATTCACCATTAAAAGACTTAGGTGCTTTGGGGAGATGGCTCAGTCGAGAAAGTGCTCACTATACAAGTGTAAAGATTTAAGTTTGATCCCCAGAAATCCACATAAGAAAGTGGAGAATAGTGGTATGTTTGTAATTCTGGTAGTGGGGAAGTAAAGACAGACAGACAGAACCTGGGGCTCATTCACTGGTCAGCCTAGCCTAGTCATCAAAGACCGATAAAAGTGAGAGAAAATATCATTTAAAGATAGATGGTGTTCTGACCAGTGACACTTAAAGTTGATCTCTGGCTTCCTCTTGCATGTGTACACATGGGTGCAACCATGCACACAAACATGCACTCTGGCCTGCTCTCTCCCCCCTTTCTCTCTCTCTCTCTCTCTCTCTCTCTCTCTCTCTCTCTCTCTCTCCCTCTCTCTCACTTGCTCACTCTCTCTCATGCACATGCACATACAAGAGGGAGGTAGACACAGAGAAACAGAGAGAATATAAGAGAGAGAGAGGGAGAGACAGACAGACAGAAAGACAGACAGGCAGGCAGGCAGGCAGACAGACAGAGTGTGTCTGACTCTGACTTTCAGGCTGGAGGACATAATGTTTTAAACATTATAAGAAGAATTGTCTGACAGATTATTCCTAGGAAGAATTTTCCACGATGGAAGAAAATGTCAGAACGATTAGAAAAAAGTTTTCCAATACATGGCTGTCTAGGGCTTGTTCTGGAAGAACAAGAGAACAGGGGAAAAAATGTTTCCATCCAGTTCCCTGAGCTTTTACCTCTCCATTCCTCGTGCATTCCACACACAAACATTGCTCCCAGTTAAGAATGAACCTACAGATGGGCATCTAGGACGAGGGAAAGTTGGGAAGTGGAAGCCCTGCCATTGTTTGTGCAGATGTGGCTGTGAATGTCTGGGCTGGGGCTGGCTGAGGTTCGCCTGCAGAAGTCAGTCCTTACCCACTGAGCCACTGAGGTGGGTTAATGGTCTCTTGTTGCAGGGGGAGAGAAAGGAAACAAGCCCTCTCCAAGTGGTGCTGATGAAGAAACCTTCAGATTCATGGTGAAGCCTGCAGGTTCCTGGTGGCATGCTCACACTCACCTCTAAGGATTCAATGGAAAAGTCTCCTTGGTTTGACAATATTGTTTTTTTACAGTTCTTTTCGTGTGTTTAATTATTTCTCTGCTTCCATAAGGCTGATGTCTGACAAGTTCAAGGTCGAAAACCACAAAAAGAAAGGACATAAAAGTTAACAACAAATATAGGATATCTAGCTAAGGTGTCCTGCCTCTGTCCCCTGAACATCCCTGGAGAGCTAGAGGGCTCTCCAGGTAGAGGCTGCACACAGTAGGTCCAGGGCTCTCCAGATAGATGCTGCACACAGTAGGTCCAGGGCTATGCAGATAGAGGATGCACACAGTAGGTCCAGGGCTATGCAGATAGAGGATGAACACAGTAGGTCCAGGGCTATGCAGATAGAGGATGCACACAGTAGGTCCAGGGCTATGCAGATAGAGGATGCACACAGTAGGTCCAGGGCTATGCAGATAGAGGATGCACACAGTAGGTCCAGGGCTATGCAGATAGAGGATGCACACAGACCTATTCTTGGGGTTTAGCTTATTTTTATTTTCTCCTCTTTCTCCACTTTTTTTCCTTTGAAGCACTTAAAATTTTCCACTGAAGCTGGGTCAACAGGAAAGGTGCTGACTTACACCACATTTTTGGTACCCTATAAAAGCTAAATAAAAATAATAAGGTTGTGTTTTTGTTTTTTTAAGAGAAAGGTACCATAGAGCAGTGCAAGACACTCACAGGCCATTGAGCAAGCCACAGAGAGGAAGGCCTCATCCTTCAGGCTTATCTGAAAATAAAAATCTGGGTCACAGAGGGGAAGCCCGTGGTGCCAGCTTTGGCCGGGCAGTTGGCTTGGACCCTCACCTCAGCTCTAAGTGAAAGCAGAGACTTGTCTCCTGTGTCAGAGCTGCTGCTGCGACTTCCCAGCAATGGAAAAGGACATTTCGCCTTGGATTTATCATTTGATGCAGATGTTTGGCTCTGAGTTCCTGATCTTCTCAGCAAAGTTGATGTCAAAAAATTGGAACAATAATCCTGCTTGTGTATGTTTTCTTATGAGGTGTAAATTTGTGGAATGAGCATTGTTGTTTTTAACTGTAGCCCCAGAAGGAGCTTCCAGTTTGAACACACACACACACACCACACACTCACCACACACACCACACACTCACCACATACACACCGACCCGCATACTCACCCACACACTCACCACATACACTCACCACACACACACATTTCACACACTCACATACTCACCACACATACATTCACACACTTACCACACAGATAAACACACACTGACCACACATACACTCACCACACACATGCTCACACTCACACACACTGTATACACACAAGCTCATACACACATACCACACACACATTCACACATACTCACATGCACACCACACACACACACTTACCACACATATATATGCACACTCACCACACACAAACTCAACACACACACACACACACACACCACACACACACGATGTGCTGTTTCTTCCTACCTTCCCACCACCTTTCTCTGAGTATCAGCATGCTTTATGGAATAAACAAAAAGCATGTCCCTCTCTTATTTTTCTCCTGAAAAGGCCATCAAGAACCAGAGTAGAGTCTGGGGAGATGGCTCAGTCAGGAAGATGGCTGCCATACAAACATGAGGACCTGAGTTTAAACCCCTAGCACCTGTGTAAACAGCTGGGCACTATGGTGTGCACCTGTAGTCCCAGCACTGAGACAGGAGAATTACTGGGACTTACTGGACTCAAGTCTAGCTGAATCAGCAAATGTAGGGTTTAGTGACAAACCCTGTCTCTAAGCATGAGAGGAAGATTCCAATTCTTGACCTCTGTCTCTTCCCTTGTGCATGTATACACGCATGTACCACACACATGCACACATGGACACACACACACACACACACTGGACTTTCACCAAGGCATTGTAGATTGCTAACCCTCTTTTGACCTGAACTCTGAACTTCTCAAAATCTGCAAAGGACACAAACAAGGAGGAATTTGCTGAGCTCTCGGGTTGAGACCATCCATAGCAGCAGCAGACAACTGGGTGTCAGTTCACTCTGTCCAGCTTCCTGGTCTGAAATGGTTAAAAAGTAGCTAGGCAGGTCTGGGGAAGGGAAAGTGGTTGGGATAACAGGTTAAGCATTAGCAAGAAGTAGTTCCTGAACCTGAGAGCAGATGCCAGGTCTGGCTCCAGGGTTAGCCTCACAGGGGTTGTCTGCTTTCCTTTAGAGGTGAATGGAAAGTTCTTCTCCAATGCATCCATGCTGTTGAATGATTCTGTATGTGTGTGTTGGGGGGAACCGTTCCTTCCTCTGAAGCCCTTTTAGTGTTTATGGACTCTAACTTAAAACAGAAACATTTATTTTTTTCACCAGTTAAGTTCCTGGCACCCTCCATAAGGGGCCTTAGGTTTTTTTTGTTTTTTGTTTTGTTTTTTTTCTGTTTGTTCGTTTGAATTGGTTTGTTGTCTTTTTTTTGGTAAACCAAATAACAGTTGACTAACCATGACTTTCAAAACTGACCTCTCATTTAAAAACGATTAGATATATTTCTTTTTGCTAGAAAACATCATATTTTGGTGTTTGGTCCATAAAACTCAGTTTACCTGAGTTGTCTTTCAGTTACAACTGTCATAAATGATTCCCACAATCGACAGGTGGGAGCATCTACGAGTGTTCTGATTATTAAAAACATTCCATGTGTGTATTATCACTGCTATTGAATTTAATAAATACCCCGAACCTGACAGGTTCATCTACATGACTGACAGATTCTCTGTGACTTACCAGAATTAATGAGTATACAGATATACTTTTTCTAAGTGCCAGGGAACATCACGGAACATATTGTACCTTATTGTAAAACAAAAATAGCCTTGGACAGACTGTGGAATGCACTCTTGCAGGATAATCAGTTCTTTACTGTGGTTTTCCTGCCAGTCGGGGAGCCCTGCGTCACACAGAGCGGGTGCCAAGTGTCTGGTTTGCACTTTGGTAAGACATGTTTTTCTTGCTGTGAATTTTCAGGTTTGCAGTTTCCCCCTGAGTGAGCACAGACCATCCAGGTCACCTTCCCATGGATTTGGGGCCTTGCTTTTGTTTCAGGTTATTATTTATTTATTTTTTTAATGATCTGCGTATTAGAGCTCAAAACACAGGTGGGCAGGACAAGCCCACAGACTTACGAAGTTGTCTGCTGGACATTACTGACCTGTGGACAGACATGGCGGTCTGGGGCAGCTTGATGGAATTTCCATCTTGTGTAAATGAACTTTCCCCTTGCTGGGTCCTCTTTTATCCACCACAGATTGGTTAGCATCTTGAATGAAGTGCTGACATGATGCTGGGAATGTGTGAATGTGGGTGAAAACATGTTATTGAAGCAATATTGGGTTTTTAACAAAACTTCTCGGATGATACCTCCTCAGAGTCAAAGATGTGGGAGCATAACTTGCTGCCCTTGATGGCTTGGTGCCCATGGTTACTGTTTAATAAGCTCTTTGCTTCTTCTTGCCGGCAGGACAATGTGCAATGAGCTGAAGACCAGCAGGAGTTTGTAGTTCCTCTACCTCTGGGTCTAGTCACCTCTAACCCACTTTGCTCGGTACTCCTTTTGTTCAGGGCAGGAAAGATTTCTGTGCACTTTCTCTAGGTTCTCTTGATGTTTACCCAAGCAGAAAATGCACCCAAAGGCCTGGCCATCCAATGGCAATGTATTTGAGGGTGTTCTTCTCAGGAGGCCTTCTCCCATGCTGGTTTCTGCCACATGGGCACTAGTCTTGCATCACCTATGAGCCAAGAGTTCACATGTGGTCACTTGTGGAAAAGCACTCTACAATCTCTGTCTCACACACTGATTCTCGCAAGTGTGGTGGGACTTGCCAGGACAAGCCAGGAAGACAGCTGTGGGTGAGGGGAAGGACTTTGATGAGAAGATTTTGGGTTGGGGAGGTAGCTTAGTCAGTAAAGGGCTTGCCACATAAGCTTGGGAATCCATGTCTGATCCCTCCACAAAAAAAGAAAAAAAAAAAAAAGCATAGTCACATGCCTCTAATCCCAGTGCTTGGGAGGCAGAGACAGGCAGGTTCCTGGAGTTTGCTGCCCAACCTGTCCAACTGAATCAATGTACTCCAGGTTCAGTAACTTTGTCCCAAAAGCTAAGGTTGGAAGTGACTATGGAACATGACAATGTCATAAATGCTGCATACACACATACACACACATACATTCACATATACATTCGTACACAGAGACACACACACACACAGAAAGACACACATAGAAACACACATACACACACAAGCACATATTCACATATACATTCACACACAGAGACACATACAGACACACATGCAAACACATACACACACACACATATCCACAAATACATTCACAACACACAATTCACATATGCATTCAGACACACACAAACACACACATATTCACATATGCATGCACACACACAAACACACATTTACATGCACACAAACACAGGCACACAAACACACACACAAATATTCACATATACATTCACACACATAGACACACATAGAGACACACACACACATGTTCACATATACATTCACACACATAGACATACAGACACACATACATGTTCACATATACATTCACACACACAGACACACACACAAACACACACATATTCACATATACATTCATACACACAGACACATTTACACCCACAGATACCTACACACATGAAACAAGTATACACATGCATATACTCATACATAACACATATATCCATACTCACAGACATCTACACACATGAAATAAGCAAACACATATGTGTACACAGATACAAACATGCACATACACACACATATACGTACACACAAACACACAGAGAGACACACACAGTACAGGGAGAAGAAGACTTCATTCAACATTTAACTACTGAAGATTCCCAAAGCCACCTTGTACCCAAGTTCTTAGACCAGTGTGTGTAACTCTGCATGGCCTCTTGCTGAAATCCCTCCCCACTCACCCAGTGGCACTAGTCCCATGCCAGGCTTCCTCACTAAGGCTATCTCTGTACCTTTGCTGGTTAACTGCTCCCCCTTACAGGGCTCTTACAACAGTCAGCCAGACCTTCCTGCCCCCTACTACTCTCCAAGCAAAGGCAGCTGGACATGGTTGGTTTTATTTATCATTGTTACCGTAACACAAGAGGAGTGTCCACCCACAATAGATGCTTAACTAAAGCTTGGTAGATGCTAAGTAAATAAAATTACTTAACCAAATGGTACAATGCCCAGGAAGAAACAAACTAGAAAGATTCTACCTTTGCCTTCCTTGTTTAGAAACTCCATTGCACAGTTGGGAAGAGTGCTTTTTTATGCTCTTTGGTCTACTAAACCAAGAGTTGGCAAACTCATCTAGAAAAGGCTTGTAAGTATTCTTAGCTTGTAACATTGTTGCTTTGTCAAAATCATGTAGATGTGACAATTTACCAGGAGAGTCTTGGTAAATAATCTGTAAACCTGTGGACATGGCTGTGTTGAAATAAAACTTTATTAAAACAGGTAGTAGGTCGCATTTGTTCTGGAGGGGGTGTGGTTTCTGGCTCTCTGATTGGTCTTTCATCACTGTCAAAGAGCCGTTTCATAAGAATTGGATTGTGCTGTTTCTGAGTTAGGAACACGAGATTAAGTTTCTTTCATTTAAACTCTTGGCCCTTAATGGGCAGATAGACTTGCTAAGTGGCTCTTGATCTGACTCTGTCTTTACATTTGATAACACCTGATCCACCTAAGAAACCTCTTAAGCTCTCTCTTCTCTGCCTCCTTCTCCCCTCTCTCTTCAGTTCACTCCAACAGACCAGATCTATAGCTCACACCAGCTTTAAACTCCCTAGATAGCTGAGGACAACTTGGGAGCTCAGATGCCCTGCCTATGCCTCTGAAGTGCTGGGATGGCAGACAGGTCACCTTCTATGCTTCTTGTAGTGGTGGGGATTGAACTCATGGCCTCTGCAAGCTTAGCAAGTACTCAACCAACCGAACGCCAATCCCAGACTCCATTTCCCTTTTCTGCCTCATTTTTAAAAAATAACAACCGTCTTTATGAGCATCTTGTTTACTTAACCTACTCAGCCGTAATGCAGGGTTCCTGAGCTCTCTGTGGTTTAAACTGGTTTCTCAACCCCCGGATTCTAGAAAAGAAAAAAGAAAGGCCTGGGGCAGATTAGATGCCTCTGTCAGGGGACTTGAGTGTAGATGTCAAGCTGCGCCTCCTTCGGTGTACCTCAGAGTAAGTGCTCTGTGCTCTATGTAGAAGTCAGCATAAAGGAGTGGACTGTGGCTCCCTCCTTCTCACCAATCGGCCGGCCAAGGGCTCTTTTCCTTTATGTGGACAGGACTAAGTCAGCAGTGTGTGAGTACAGCAGAAACAGCAGTGGGGGTTGGAGGGAAGAAGCAGCTACCTCTGTCATTGTAGCTGTAAAGTGTCAGAGCTTCCTCTCGAAGGCCCTCAGTGTCAGGACTTTTTGATCTGGACCCACAGCCAGTGTAACATCTCTCGGCCTGAGGACAGTTCTGTGCAGCTCTTTAGGTGACCAGAGGCTGCAGGTTCTTCTGCTGGCTTCTTTTTATCAGTTCCCAGATGTCACCACTCACCCCTCTGCCTCCCCTTCCCTTCTTCCCATCCTGCACTCTCTCAAACTATTCAGTTATTTTTGTTGTCAGTGGCAACTAACAGGCCTCTGGGCACCACTTCTGTTGTAGCAGTACTGGAGAGTCATACTGCAACTTGGATCCCTGCTTATTCAGGAGCCAGGGTACCCAGAGGGCTGCTCAGTAACTGGGTGCCAGGTTCAAGACCACTCATTTGCAGACCTACCCTTTTATCAGGGGCAGGATCCTGGCAGGTGTAAGGGATTGTCTGAATGGAACTGGGGGGCTGTCAGGCTCCATCAGGTATATTCTGCCATGCTGCTGCTGGATGGGGCCATGGCCTCCTTCAATCCTCAGCAGATGCTTGTTGATTTCTGCTGTAGAAAGAGCAATACTAGAGCTTTTCTCTGGTCAGCCAGGGCTGGGCAGCAGACGAACATTGGGCTAGTGTGTGCTGTTGAGTTTTCATGTGACAACAGGAAGTCTGGGGTCTATGGGTGATCAATGTTGTGCTTGCTTGGCCATGGGATCCTCAGCTGTCCAACCAGGCAGTGCCCACATTATCCTGTTCACACAAAGCCTGTGGGATCAAGGCATGACTTGTGTAACTGCCAAACCACTTCTGTCGCCACTCTTGTCTGATGTGTTTTTCTTTAGGCTTCCAGCAGCAGCCTGCATTGCTGAACAGAGGCAAGGAGAGACTGCTCTAAAGAGGCCTTCATTTTACCTGATGTTGTAATACCAGAGGAGGCAGCCTGGCAGAGTGTCTGCCAGCCACTCAGTGAGCTTAAACGACCTGTTATGCAGCCCCAGAAGGGGTCTTTGGGTCAATCATAGACTCTTGTTTGGCCAATCACGGCCACAGAGATTAAGGCTTATGTATTGGGCAGGTTATGCTCTGTCCTTTAGCACTCACTGAAGGAAGTGACAGCCTCCCCCAACCAAGTGGACATGGTTATTTGAAGGTTAAGGCTGCAGAATAGCTGGCTAAACTGTTTTAAACAGCTCTGGGTAGGGCGGAACCTCCAAGATCTAGGGCAACCAAACACAAGTTTTTGTATAGTTGTCTCAAGGTATGTTTAAGGGGTGCTGAAGATACCTGGTGCTGGTATAGTGCAATCTGTCTGTCTGTCTGTCTGTCTGTCAAACTGATAGACCTTTTGCTCCGGGAGCTTGGAGAGTACAGGAGAGTCTAGTCTGCCAGCTGCTAACTAGGAAGTCTTCATTTTCTGCTTTGAGAAAAGTGAACAACAGAAAGAGTGCTTACAATCTGAGTTTATAGAACCTCTGTGAACAACAGCCTTGATTTTTAGCAGATCTTAACTGTGCTTTGGCAATGCTTCATCCTCGTCTAGTGACTAGAGAGAGGTAGGCCCTGGTCTATCTTACCCTCATTGACTCTAAAGCTAGCAAGGGAGCAGAGTTCATCTTTCAGGCAGAACACAGACACCCAAGCAGCACTGGACATTAGGACCTGAGTATAGACAACCTGTCTCTCCTTAGACTACTATGGCCTAGGCTGATCCTGGGGTTCCTACAAGAACAGGAGTAGACCTCCATGGTAGTATGGGACTCCTGAATCTCTCTAACTGTCCAATTGCCCTTTCCAGGCAGAACTGAATCCAACAGCTCCAAAGAGATCACCATCTCTGGTTCCAGCCTTGGCTCTGCACACTGCAGAGTTCAGGATTTCTCAGGTAAAACTATTCATCCAGCAGGTACTGTGGGCAGCAGTATGGTTGAATAATGACAGTGGAAGTCAGGCTTGTGATAATTTAAAAAAATTAAATTATGAGTGAATATGTATGTGTATGTATAGGTATGTGTTGTGTATGTGTGTGTATGTATACATATGTGTTTGTGTATATATATGTGTATATATGTATGTATGTGTATGTTTATGTGTGTGTGCGGAGAATGATAGCTCAAGCATGGGTAAGGGTGTGGATTCCTGTTGTGTGGTTGTGGTTCCCACGTGTCTTCTGCCCAAGTTGACTAGGACTGCAACTCTGAGCAGAAGTGCACGTTGGGGATCCCTGGCCAGGAGGTGGCTAGGGACCGACTGGTCTCAAGCTCTTAGGCTCCCAGGCGCTGCCGAAAGCCACAAAAGAGTTGAGACTGGGGACATATGGGCTAGACTGTCCCATAACGAGAGGGGGAAGAGGGAAAGCTCTGGCGGCACCCCATGGGGTGAGACTCTTGGTTCGTCACTCGCTTAGCAGACTTAGTGGCAGCCTGGCTAGCTTGCTTGAAGAGGCAGTCCCCGTGGCTGGAACACAGAGAGGTCCTCCAGGTGGGAAGTTAGGCATGGTGGCTGCAACTACAGTGGCTCATCAAAGGCCTTCTCCGTTGTTCCCCATGGCGGGCTCCAAAAGATACGAGGGAGTCCTTGGTTCCAAAGTTTTCTTTTCATGACGGATGGTAGTTGAATCTGGATGCACCCTCCCTCCGCCCCCCACCCCAAACTCAGGGCAGATCTGAGTTAAATAGGGAGAGAGAAGGGGGAGAGTCTGGGAAGAATGCTTAATTGGCTATGCCCTGTGGCCTTCAAGTATCTCATTAGTATGTAAATCTCTTGAGGCTGAGGCCTGTAGTCATGCTCTCTACCTGTGCTGGGTGATGCAAACCTTTCTTAGGGAGGGTCTGTATTGCCCTACATGACTGAAAATTGTGGATCAATGGCGTGTCAGGAGCCTTGGGTCTGAGGGTATGGCCTAACACCTGCCGTTGTCCCACCGGGGTCCGGAGTTCGAGATGTGTGCCACATCAGAAACCAAGCTATCCTTTCATGGACCCACATATGTGTGTATGTATGTATACATATGTACATGTATTTATGTGTATGCATATGTAGATGTATGTATATGCATGTATGTGTCTGTGTATGAATATATATGCACTTGTTTGTGTGTGTATACATGTATATGTATGTGTTTGTGTGTGTCTGTGTGTATATATATGTATGTATGTGTGTATATCTGTGTGTGTGTTTGTGTGTGTCTGTGTGTGTGTGTGTGTGTGTGTGTGTGTGTGTGTAGGGGGAAAGGCATGTCTGTGTCCATGCAGAGGCCAGAAGAGAGCATCAGGCATCCTCCTATATCATTCTGTGACAATTAGTTTCAGACAGTGTCTCTTTTGACCCTGGAATGGGCATTTCATTATTTCTCTCAGCTGGTCTGGAAGTCAGCAAACTACAGAATTTCTCCTCTCTCCATTGTCTTTGAACCTGGGTTCCAGGTACTTTCAGGATGCCAGGCTTGGTACTGGTATCTAAATATGGTCCTCACTATTGCTTAGCAAGCATTCTTAACTGTTGAGCCATCTCTTCAGCCACAAGCTTGTGACTTCTAAGGTATTTATTTTATGAAACAGAGAGCTACCAATAAGTCCTCTGGACCAATAAGAGTCTTTTCCTTCTTAATAAAAGATATTCTAAGTAATTGGATTGTGGGTTGAATGCAGTCCAGACGGCTAGCTAAGGAAACTGGACACATCCTGATGCAGATGACCACACGGGCATTGTTGGTCTGAGATGCTCTTTGAAGGGTGATGACTGGACCATAGCTGGCAGGAAATGGCAGAGCCACCACCATGCCCACAGAGATTGCTATAGGTACCGTCATCACAGAGTCTGGGAACATCAGAAAGGCCAGGGAAAGGCATACCGAGCCAGAGACCATGAGAAGTCTTGGGGAAGGAGGCAAGAAGGGGCAAGGAGCTAGAGACCCAATTCTAAATCCAACTCCATTCCACCCTTGTTGCTGGTTACTGTCAGTGTAAAACAATAGATACTGAAGAGCTGTAGAGCGTCTTTCTACAATGTGGAGCATATCTTTCCAGATGCACCTTGGCTTTCCTGGCTATCTGTCCGAGGGCTGTGGCTACTGTTGGGGTTCCTACTCTGTACTCAAGGGTTCACAGATGACCTGGAGGAAGTATATTAAAACTCCTGTAAGGAAGTGTTGGGCTCAAGACAAGGCTATGGGTGTAATACCTAATAATCATGATGATAGTGTTGACTTTAGTCCACAAATTTAACATCTGAAGATTGTCCTTTATAATTTAAAAATTCATGCTTGAGACCCAGCTGGAATGGAGCCTTCTGACAGGAGGCTTTTTATGTCAGAAGTTAACCTCAGCTATAATTGTAAGAGCAAGGTCAAGTCAGACAATAAAGCTCAAAAGTGAAAGCTACGTGGTATGTACGTGGGTACTGTCATGATTTGAAGAGGAACATTTTTTGGCTAATCCATGCTTTGAAGACATGATTCTCCAGCTAGGAGTACATTTTTTGGAAGGTTCTGGAAACTTTAGATATGATCTAATTATAAAAAGTAGGTCACTGGGGTTGGGGCAGATCCTTGGAGGTTTTTTGTCCCTGGTCTCTCATGATATCTTTATGTTCTGCCTGTAGAGAGCTGTAGAGGTCTCTAGGCATGCAGGCCTTGGCCATAATGTTCAACTTAACCAACAAACTTGGATCAACCTGTCTAAAACCATGAGCTAAGGAGCCCTTTTCCTTCAGATTGGTTATGTCAGGTATTCAGTCACAGTGGCACATAAGTAAATGGTAATGTCAGTAGAGACATTGATAGAATGATTGGCTGGAGTCAGTCACTGGCGTCAACGCTGTCCCTGCAGTTCTGAGAGTTCCTGTGGCCTTCATGGCTACTTGTCAAGTTCACCTCAGAAGAATGAGTTGGCTTTTCTCTTATCATTTCCAGTTCATCTTCTACCTGTGCTCTTTGTTTTCTCTAAGGCACACATCCAGCACGCAGATCTGAGGGAAGTACTTTCCACTTCCTGCCTCCTCCACTCTCTCTGCTCCCTGAATTCTGAGGAAGAAACTCAATACCCAGCAAACACTGGAAAGTGGCCTGCTGACGTAGGCTACCCTCTTAACTAAAAATTCCATCTCCAGGACCCAGTGAACTGTCAACTGTCGTTACTTCTAAATGTGGGCCATGCTGGCTCTGCCCATGTGAATTTCTGTGATTTAAATGGCACTTTGGACACAGAGAACAGCAGGCAGCATTACATACACATGGCACTTGCTCTGATCAGTACACTGTCTCTGTTGATTGACCCAAGGTTGGACAGCACTAGGATTCCATTAGCAAACGAACAGAAAGGCTGTTCCAAGCACTGTCAAATATTATTTTAGGTTCTATAACTACGATAGGAGATAGACTCTCACACTTGATTTCTGGGAATGCATGTACATGATCAAAGCCAGAAAATAACACTAAATAAACCTTACAAATTACTGTGGCAGCACTAGGTGCTCCAGGAAAATTAGTTGATTAAATTTAATTTCCTAGGAACAGCTAATGAAATTCTATTCATTTGAGTAATACAACCTATTTAACCACTCAAATGGTTTGACCTCCCCTCAAAAAAGCAATCGAGTAAGGAAAGGGAAACAAGACTGCTCCTCCCTATTCTTCTTGGAGAAACTCTGGTTCTTTAAAGATGTGAAATTTCGAAGTATTTTAAGGTAGTTCAGGGTCACTGGGAACAGACGGTGATCACACAATTCTCGAAGGGACTGGATTGTATACAAAGTCAAGAAGCAGGAGCCTGTGCATGTGTCCAGGGTGGGGGTGTTCCTGCACACGAGCACAGGTAAAAACACAGCAAAGAACCTGCCACAGAAAGGAGAAAAAGGAAAACAAGAAGTGCATCTTGATTTTAGCCATCATAGAAGCCTCCTCTTTAGTGTCTTCTAAAGGACATAGGGTCATGTGACTCCCATGCTCATGACATAGAGCCATGTGACTCCCATGCTCATGACATAGAGCCATGTGACTCCTATGTCCCCGACATGGGGTCATGTGACTCCTCTCTCTGCATTGTGCATGAGCCCTGGATGTAAATTTGTTGTGCTCAGTTGCCTAGTACAAAAAGCAGTTCAGATAAAGGTTTAACTTTTCCCAGGTCACAGGTAGCATCTCCACAGACTCTGACTAATGGCAAGAGAAAACTCTATTCCCCTCCATCTCCCTATGGCTGCTCAACTTCTTACCAAGAAGAACTAGCTTGTCAGTGACCTGGGCAAGGACTATAGCACTGCTCTGTGCTCTGTAGTTATGAGGTGGCCCAGAAGACAAGGCACTGAGCAACTCAAAAGACCTGTTTGCCCAAGACATGAAATGAGGCTAAATTGATAATCTGGGTACTCTAGTTTGGATTCATTCTTCATGGAGTATTATGGATTCTTCAGTTATTCATAAATCAGAGCCTTACAGCCTCTCAAATCCCACTGCCTAACAAATACACATGGATTTCGAAGGGAAGTCAGCTGAGCTGAGGTAGCCAGAGATTAGTGGGAGTTGCCTCAGTTAAAGTCAGTTGGAGAAGGGCAAGTCATCCCTCAGGTCCACTGTGGGTTTGGACAAAGCAGGCCAGAGGGACAGGACAGGAGGCAGAGGCAGAATCCTCCTCCTGTACATGACCAAGAATGAATGCAGCAATAAAGCTAGGTAGAGGGCTCAGTGGATAAAGTGCTTGCCACCCAAGCATAAGAGCCTAGTCTCCACCCCTGACATCAGTGTAAAAAACCAGGTACAGTAGAACACGCTTGCATTTCCAGCACTCTGGAGGCAGAGACCAGTGGATCCCTGGGGCTTGCTGGCCAGTTAGACTAGCCTAATGCCTGAGCCCAATATCTCAGTGAGAGACTCTCAAAAACCAAAGTGGGTCTCAGGAATGACATCTAAATTGACTTCTGCCCTTCACACATACACACATACACCTGTATACATAGGGACACATGAACACACACATACACACACACTACATACAAAGACACACACATGGTCTGAGGAATGATACCTAAGGCTGACTTCTGCCCTTCACACATACACACATGCACCTGTACACATAGAAATACATGAACACACACACAAACACGGATGAGAAGACAGAGAGAGAGAGAACACTGAGAATAAATAAACACAAGATCTCTTTCTTAATGGAGAAGCTAAGTAAAGGAAAAGGACAGTAAAAATGTAATCTTCAGGGTGTCTCTGGGTGTATGCTTCTCTCAGATAGACTTGAGGGGTAAGTCCTGTGAGGTGACTGTGGATGTGGCAGCAGGGAAGATAGCAAGGTCCAGCTTTCTCCTCAGTGCAGATTTTTAAGTACCATGTGGACATTGCTTTCTACACAATGTCACGCTAATTCCCCTGTGACTTAGGTTAAAAAAAAGATATTTAAAAAAGTAGGGTTTGTAAGCAGGATCTAAAAGTCAGGGGCACCCTCCTTCCCCACCTCTATTCCTTCTTCAGCACGCATTCTTGGAGACCTTAATGACAGCTGGGCTGAGCTCTGTCACTTGGCATCATTACATCAATTTTCATTGCTCAGTTTTTCCACAGTAACTGGAATATTTGGAAAGAAGCAACAGTTGTGCAATGGGAAAATTTCCAACATCAACCCCCAAAAAAGCACAGGTGGTCCCCCTTCCCTGCCTATAACAAATGCTGAGGGTGTGCTCGGAGGTTCCCAAGCTTTTCTGCCTGTGTACACAAAGGGGACAGGGTGCTTATAAAGAATCGAGATTCCTACAAGGAATCTATCATGGTGCTTTAGGGTCACAACAGGTCCACTAAATGCTAAGTTAGACAAAATAATGCCTCCCCCGCCCCAAATTGCAACATGAGTCCTGTAGTCTCTGCCAGAAGCTAGGTACTTACTTGGGGAAGGTAGTAAAGAGGCCCTGTCTATGTTTAGGAGTAGAAGTATCCTAAAAAGGTATATAAGAACAAGCGAGACCTAAAGAGGAGCGTCTTTGGACAACATGATTGGAGGCATTTGGGAACAGCAGCTGCCCTCAGCAGATAGAATAACTGCCTCCATTGACTGCTATCACTAACCCCAAAAGGAGAGGTGCCACAATACAACATCCAGGTTATCATCAAGTGAGGACCCATTGAGGAATTATGAACATGAGGAGAGAAGTGAATAAAATTAAGTGTCTTCTCCAGATGGTCTTTGAAGTTATACAGGGCATGACTCCTAGGGTCTGCAACATTCTATTTCAATATATAAAAGTGATCCTCACAGTGCTGGGCTGAGGAGAATCAGCCTGCTTTACATGATAATCCCTGCTTAGTGATCTGGTAGAATCATGCCCATAACAGCCAACTGTCTCGCTTAGGGAGTTAGTTACCCATCTACTAATGCAGAGCTAAATAACAATAAGACCGAGTAGAAGAGTTAACATAAGCCAGCATGCAAGCACACCTTTGGATGGATGTCCAGGTTAGGGTGTGGAAGGAAGGATGGCTGTGAGTGCAGTGGACCTGGTGACTCCACCCTGCAGGCAATGCTTTGCTACTACCAGCTCACACCATCAACAGAGAACACATGTCTTTGTCTTTCACCCATCTTTGATGGGTACTGCTTGGAAATGGTTCCATTGACAGGAAATGTGCTCAAGGCAAGCGGACTGCGTACCGAGGGAGGTGTGAGGTTGAACCAGCGGCGGCTAAAATAATAAAGTCTAAACTGATGGAGGAGAGAGGAAATGTGATCCCTGCCCAGCTTGGGCCATCACTCACTGACACTGAGTGTGTCACCAAGAGGCACTAGAATCACCCAGGAACTCAGGAGAAGTTAAAAAGCCAGCAATTCCTCAGCAGAAGCCATGTATGGTGAATCTAGCATTTTAAGTGTGTATTTTCCCATTGGATTAGCATTACAGTTATGTTGGCCATTGTCTATTTAGTGTGAGAATACTGGAATATCAGAATAATGATTTTTATTTTCAAATATACTTTTTTGATATTAAATAAGTAACTCCAAAATGAGAAGATGACAGGCTGTGGTCATGGATAGCTTTAATCCCCAGTAACTTAGGCGGGTCTCTCTGTGAGTCCACGGCTGGCCAAGGTGGCATAGTAAGGTCCTGACCAGAAAGAAAGAAAAAAAGAAAGAGAGAGGGAGAGAGAGAAAAAATAAAAAAATAAGAATAAAAAAGAAAATAAAAAGAATAAAACAAAGCAAAACAACAAGAACAACAAGCCAAAGATCCACACTGGAGCAGGGTGACCCACAGTGGGTCCACAGATTTTCTTTAGCATTATGATTGTTAGACCCTGCATTGTCAATCACCCTGCAGAGAATAGCTCAGAGGCAAATTTCCACTGAGTCACGTCTGTATTATTTTGTGCCATCTGGCTACAGGAGAGCAGGAATGAGCCCTAAGCTTGCCTTGCTGAGTTCCAGAGGGGAAGCCTTCCTGCTGGAGATAGTGCTGGAACCTTAGGTGGCCTTCTTTGAGAGGCTAGTGCATGGTTACCGTCAGTCTAGACAGGGCATTCCACAGACAAAGCGATTTCTTGTGACTCCTGCCCCATATCTAACCTGACTTACGGAGCTGTTCAAAGGTAAATAAATATGTATTCATTACTCTCACCCTGCTTCCAGGCTCTTCATGCTTTGATTCAGCTGAAAGCTGAAAGCACCCTGGTTTCCATGTTGCCTTTTTAGGAATTTCTTTTGGGAACTGAATCTCTTGAAAAAGTCTGGTCCCAAAATTTGAATGTTTTTTTAGAATTTCAGATACAAATGAAGATTTTAGATTATACTATATACAAATTAGACACACCTATTGTTTTCACTGAACTGGAAGAAAGAATGGAAAAAAGAAAGAAGAGAGAGAGGGGAGAAAGGGAAGGGGGAGGGAGAGAGGGAGAGAAGAGAGAAAGGGAGGGAAAAAAGGAGGGAAGGAGAAAGGGAAGGATGGGAGAGGGAGGGAGGGAGAGAAGAGAGGGAAGGAGGGAAGGAGAGAAAGAAGGAGAGAGGGAAGAGAGGGAGGGAGAGAGGGGAGGAGAGAGGGAAAGAGGGTAGAGGAAGGAGGGAGACAGGGAAGGAGAGAGGGAAGGGAGGGAGGGAGAGAGTGAAAGAGGGAGGGAAGGAGGAGGCGAGAGGGGCGAGGGAAGGAGGAGAGGGAAGCAGGGAGAGAGAGAAAGGGAAAAGAAACTAGAAAGGAAGGAAGGAGGGAGGGAAGAGAAGGGAGAGTAGGATGAGTAAGTGGTTTATTGACAAGTCATTCTGGTTGGGTTTTAGGTTATATCAATTACCAGATCAATTACTTTAACCAGCTTGGATGACAACAACCAATCCTGTTGTTTGGTGCAGCCAATCTCAGATCCTGCCACTTACAAATCTGTCCTTTAATCCCAGGACAGGAAGCAGATTTTACTCATTGGATAAAGAGAGATTGAGTGACTCAAATTTTGCCAGGATTAAAAGGTTTTCCTACTCCCTTTAGCCTCAGAAATTTCCAGAAATATCTAGACAGGTCATTCAGCTATTAAATCATGAAAACAAAGTCTGTCTTCTGTGACTGAAATCTCACTGGGGGCTCTTCTAGAACTTTCTTATTCTCATGTGAGCACCCTACTTGAGTATTTTTAATGTCTCCTCATGTGGGGAATTCTGTAAGATCTGTAACCACAAGATCTAATTATTGATATATTATCAATTATAAAGAACAAAAAGGTAAACATTACCACAATGAATACTGTCTTAGAATATAATGTTTTAAATGTATGTATACTACTTTTGATTTTCTTTTTTCATTGCCATTACTATTATGTTATAAATTATTATCATTTTCTTCATATATAAATGAATTTTGACTCTACTAAACATGAACATGTAAGAAACCAAATGGTTTTAAACTGTAAGGGGTGTGTTATATGCTGTTCAAAGGAACTTGTGCATATGTATATGAATAGAAAGAAACCTGCACACATGCATGTGAAGAGGAAGGAACATGTACACATGCATGTGAAGAGGAAGGAACATGTGCACATGCATGTGAAGAGGAAGGAACCTGCACACATGCATGTGAAGAGGAAGGAACCTGCACACATGCATGTGAAGAGAAAGGAACCTGCACACATGCATGTGAAGAGGAAGGAACCTGCACACATGCATGTGAAGAGAAAGGAACCTGCACACATGCATGTGAAGAGGAAGGAACCTGCACACATGCATGTGAAGAGAAAGGAACCTGCACACATGCATGTGAAGAGGAAGGAACCTGCACACATGCATGTGAAGAGAAAGGAACTGTCACATGCATGTGAAGAGGAAGGAACATGTGTACATGCATGTGAAGAGGAAGGAACATGTGCACATGCATGTGAAGAGGAAGGAACATGTACACATGCATGTGAAGAGGAAGGAACCTGCACACATGCATGTGAAGAGGAAGGAACCTGCACACATGCATATGAATATTCCCAGTGGACTAAGAGGAAACATGCATAGCCATGAGACACACATGGACTGAGAATGTGGAAAGAGTTGTCCTGAATGTCTATCTGCACCCTTGTAGACCTGACTTTGGGCATTTCAACTTCTCTGATTTTTCTTTCCTTTCCCATAAACAACAACTAATCATGCTGATATTATGGTCTAAGCATCAAACATAAAATTTTTGCAAGAGTTTTTATCTTTGTTTAAGAAAGTTCAAATAATGGAAGCCAATACTGAAAATATGTATCAAATACAAGAAGAATTGAAGCTATGCTGTAATAACCTATGAATTATCATGGTCTTTCATTAATCCATTGGTAAATACATCTGTATTATATATCATGATATATATAACAATACAAATAATATGTAAATATGTAGATAAACTTACAAGGAGCTAGGATACTTGTAAGGGAATTTATACTGTCTTGGGTGTCCCTGGAAGGATATATCCAATATCCACGCAAAATGAGGTATTCCAAAATGGAGCACAGACAGTACATGCTACAGTCAGGGCAGTTTCCTAGAGTGGTAATTGACATGTAGCAAGGAAAATGGAGGCCAAGAGTTGGGCTGGGGATATGTTAGATAGGACCCACCTAGGAAGGTGTACCTGTTAGCATTCTGTCTAAATTCCACCCCAAAGTTACCTGGCAACAGCCAAGTAGGCCTGAGTCACTATAAAAGGGACTGTTAGCCCCTTCCTTGCTCTCTTGCTCCTGCTCTTCCCTTCTTGCTCCCTGTCTCCTCGCCCCTTCCCCATTCCCGTCCCATCCGTCCCCCTTCTCTCTCCATGTGCTCATGGCAGGCCTCTACTTCTCTATTCTCTTTCTCTCTCTCTCTCTCTCTCTCTCTCTCTCTCTCTCTCTCTCTCTCTCCCTTTCTCTGCCTCTACTGCCTCTTAACTCCCCTCCCCATGCCCTGAATAAACTCTGTTCTATACTATACCGTCTGTGGCTGGTCCCTCGGGGGTAAAGGGTGCCTTGGCATGGGCTGGCTGAGACATCCCCTTCCCCCATACCTTACCACACACCCATAGACAATATCTCCCCTCTCTTTATCTTTTTATAAACACATTAGTACCTGTGGGCCAAAACCTGATCAATGATTGATAGGGAAGGTGTACCTGTGGGCCAAAACCTGATCAATGATAGTGGGGTGGGCCTTGAATAAGGTCAGAGGTGCAGCTGCCTAGCACAGCAGGGGGGACGAGTGTGCCATCCTGTTCTCTGTGACAAAGGCTTTGCTCTCCTACAACTCAGGAAGCTCCCTGGGAAACCCCTCCCTCTCTGTGAGATGGCTGAAGGGTACAGAAGCTGTGGATGTCCCCTCCCTCCCTCAACTTTGGGAGTGTAGGTAGGATACAGACTGGAGATATAGTCACTCCCTTTCTATGCCCCAGAACTCACTCATTAGAGGGTGCTCCCAGTATGATTAACTAATTTGTAATAATGATGGTGGTGGTGGTGGTGGTGGTGGTGATGGTGATGATGATGATGCCAGGTAATCAAGGATGTTAAACCCTAATTTTAACCCAGAACTCCAGCCCAATTCCCATTATCCCACCTAAAAGAATCCAACTTCATTTTAACCTTTATCTTTCCAACTACTGGAAGGAAAACAAAACCCGTCCAAACAAAACAAAACAAAAACCAAAACCAAAACAAACAAGGAGAACAAAATCCATCACTGTGGCATAGAGGGCAGGACTGAAAACAGCCCATCTCTCCTCATGGTGGCTTTCTCCCTGGGCAGAGTCTGACACTGATAGGGTAGGGCTGAGCTTGCTGGTCCCTGCTCTCCCTGGGAGCTGTGGATTCTGATTAGTATTCATTTGGGGTGGGGAAAGGGAAGGGGGAGGGAGGGGAACAGGAGGTTCAGGCGGGTTCCTTCAGAAAGATAATCTGTTTGTTTATAGTTTACTTAAGCAAAGGGACCTTTAAGACGGACTTTGATAAGAGGGGACAAAGTTTCTTCAGAAATGAACTGGTGTTCCTAAGTAAGAAGTTGAGTTTCCTTTATACACAGGTGCCTGGAGAGCTGGGGAGTCCCTGCCATTCCAAGCCGCCCTGTGTCGGTCTGTAGATTTCCTTAAAACCTTAGACATGCTGACATCATGGGCTCTTTCCTCCAATTCCTCTTTCTCCCTCTCTCCCTCACTTCTCTTCTGTCCTCTTCTGTTCTCTTCTGTTCTCTTCTGTTCTCGCTCTCTCTCTCTCCCTCTCTCTCTCTTCCCCCAACCCCGTCTTCCTCCCTCCCCCCTCCTTCTCTGTCTTCCTTCCCCAGTCAGTCTCTTCCAATCTCCTTTCTCTCTTCATTTCCCTCAGGTAATTCCTCTCAGAAACTTGTACGAACTTGTTTTTGACTGACAGTGAACAGCAAGAGTGTTTCTTCACTTTGAAAAACCCTCAGCACCTACCTCTCCAAGGCACCCTGGATCACTTCCTTGCCTGGTCTTAATTTCCTGCCCACCCAGGAGCCTGCATTGGGCACTCTGCAGGTAAGAAGCTGAAGTGTACGTCGATGTGGGGGCAGGCAGCATGCTGGAGATGCTTCTGAAAAACTTGACTTCCAAAGGTAATGAAAACGTGATTCTTTTAAAAAACTTCTTTAAGTCATGCAAGCCGGCCAAGCTTATCTGGGGGGATTTACAATGCTGTTTACATGTGGAAAAAAGGTTTTTCCTTAATGATGGGGCAAAGGGAAAAGAGAGTGCTTGCTTGCAGAAGAAAAGTAACCAGATGTTGCCCAGCGGGCTGAGGGTCTGAGGGGTCTAGTGTATTCTCCTATGTCGTATGTGGGAGCCAGTGTGCTACTGATTTTTTGGTGATTATATAGTTCTTTCTTAAGTTCCCCGCTGTCATTTTCCTTTGTCAGTGGAAAAGTCAGTTTAGGTGGAAGTAAGGCAAATCCTCAACCAAACATTTGAAAATCTGTTGCCTGTCCCAACAAAAAAGGAAGGGCTCTGTGGGTTTCTGAGGTAGTCAGAGAGTGGAAGCAGTCTGACTGGAGAAACCACTTTGTTCACGGCCCACAGAGAATGCTGCTTTCCCCAATGAACGCATAATTTCATGTGGATTTAGTCTGTTTTCAACTAATGAGCGTGTTATCAGGCAACCATCCCAATGCTGGCCCCTGAAAAGCCTGCTGTCCTGCGCTTCCATTCAGTCACCTGAAAGGAATAAGAATTTGTTTCTTAGACATTTCATGAGCTCACAGATGCCTTAAGTCACAGGTTAGAAACCTCACTGCAAATGAAGACATTAATTTTGGAAAACTGAAGTCCAAACCGAGCCCTGGACAATCTAAACGTTCAGCTTCCCTTCTCTCATTCTGAATGTATTCACCACTCCAAACCTCAGCCTACTGTCAAGGTTATATATAAGCTTCCAAGTTCCCTCTTGGCGATCTCAAATCACAGGCTCACACTCGCAAGCAGCCTCTGCTACTTCTGTTCTGCCATCTCTCCTGAAAGTTTAAACAAACAGGTCACCATCAGTAATAGCCTTAGGTGACAAATTCTCTCCAATTTACAACCGTGCTTTAAAAACAAAAAAAATCAAAGGAAAGTGTCACATTAAACTGGAATATGCTTTTAAATGCCATCCATGTGTGAACACTGCAATCAGGGTAACTTCAGGTGAAGAATTAATTACAGACTCACCTCGCACGTGGGTCCCAGGGCCATGCTCTTTCCAAACCTTCCTGGGGTTTCATTTCCTAACAGCTCCCTCCAGAAGTAGAATAAATGACCACAGAACATGACCCAGAGGTCATGTGTGGCATTTCCACACATGGCTGGAGACTGACAAACTTTAGGCAGATTGCCTACTGTCCTAATACCACCTCCCCACCCCTAAAAAATGATTCAGTAAGGAGCAAGGGAGTTATGTGCTTGAGTGGTGTGGAGGGCTTAGGGAAACAGGCTTAGCTAGAGTGTGCCATCCTGCCTGCCACTCCAGGAGAATGCATTTTTAAGAAGCCCTCCCTCCTCTTACCCCTCCTTCCTCCCACCAACATCTGTGGCCAGAAGTGCTGCTCCCCAACGTCTTCATCTCCCACTTGTAACCAATGTGGACAGCTCACATTTTGGGGGACAAAAGAGTGAGCCCACAGGCGGCTCATTGCCAGCAAACCCAGAACTAACAAAAACAGGATTTTTGGCTCCTTCCTTCAGGGCTGAGGGCATGCCTCCTCCTCCCTTCAAGGAAGAATTCTAAAAAGGCTTCTGTGCTTGTTAAAGGGGAGGTATACATGTATGTGTGCATGTTGTGTGTGCATATATATGTATGTGCTTGTATGTGTCTGTGCATATATATGTATGTTCTTGTATGTGCACATATGAATATGGGTGCATGTATGTTTGTATGTGTGTGTATTTGTACATGTGTATGTTCTGTTATATTTACCTGAATGACAGCATGTGCTGAGGACAAAAAAGCCCACCCATGTGGCTTTAGGCAGCCTTTCTCTGAGTTATACAATGAATGTCCTAAGCAGACAGCCCACCTGCATGAGCCCTGCAGAAAGCCACTGCTTCCTGTGAGTGTATCCACTCAGAGTTCCAACCTGAGTCTAGAATGAATTTGAACATAATCCAGGATCAGCACAGCAGCAGGGGTAGAGCTGGCAGCAAGTGCCAGCCCAGAAGCACCTGTGGAGGTTGAGGCAGGGTTTCCTTCTGCTTTTCTCACAGAAGCAACACAGTTTCTATGCAGCCAATGCAAGGGCCTTATTTACAGTCTCTCAAATGAAACTAGTTATTTTCTTCACTGCAAAAATAGCCAGGAGGTTCCTGTAAGAATTAATATTGTTTTCCACACCAGCAAAGAAGAGCTCATTACTGGTGGGCACAGGCAAGAAGCAAAGCAGAAAGAGACTTTTGCCTAATTTCCTGGGTTCTCTGGCCCTTCACATTTGTCTCCTGGGAGCCACCTCCATTTCCTTAGAAGGAAGGGTGGCAGGCATGGCCCAGGAACAGTGAGCCACAGACAGGCCTGGCCTTGCACCTCTCAAGGACACTGTGCCTGCAAAGAGGCAGGCGTGACTCAAACTTCTTGGCTCCTTGCTGCTGCTCAGGTGCCAGTTCCCTGACAGGTAAGGGAGCTTGGTGATCAGAAGTTCAAAGCCAAGCAGAAAAAGCCAGTCCTCCCGAAATCACTAAATTAAGGAAGGGAACCAGCTTTTCCCTCCCTTTCAAAGGGCTCAGTGAGAGCAGCAGGTGAAGAAAAATGATTCATATGCATAAGTGAAGGACTCCCAGAGAGAAGTGTTGCTGACTGAATGTTGGTTTGTTGAGATGGAAAACAAATGGGAAAGTAGACATTCCTTTCAAAAGGCAAGAGGGGGGCACGGTTCACAGTGTTTGACAGGTACAAAGCTCTTCTGCCTTCAGCAGGTAGGAAAAGGCAGGAGAGGAAAGGGAGGGGGAGGGAGGGGAGGAGAGGGAATGAGAGGGAGGGAGCAAGGGGGGAACATAAGAAAAGCACTAGATGTAACATGCTCTTCTGATTAACAGAGACAACTATAGGGGAGTCCTCTGTTCTAGTATAGCTAAATCCTTGTAGAGGATTGCACACATTCTCAGGGACTTTGAGTCACACACATTTGTGCTTTTTCCTTAATAAGGGGATCAGAGAAATGCAGCTACCTGCGTTCCCTCTGATGGGGGAAGGTTTATGTAGTGAGTCAAGGGTTAACCAAAACTCAATCACAGTGCTATGTGTGCATGTGCCTATACCTGATGATTCTATACTGTACAGCCCTGATATTTCAGTCACACTCCAGGGATGGATCAAGGTTGCCTGGTCACACTCACCTCAGAAGACACAGAAGGAAACCAGGTTCTGATTTGGGGCATAAAAGCACCCACGTGCCAAGAGCTGGTTTGTGCCCAGTGAGAAGCAGCTAAGTAGGAATGCATGTGTGTCTCCATCCCAGCTAAGGTCATAATGAGAAAAACATGGGAAGAATTAGCAATGGAAGAAACTGAGTCTTGTTTGGAGTTTTCCCTATGACCCAACAGTTCAAACTGAGCACACGCCAGCAGAGCCATTTTTTGATACTAGGATGCTCAAAGTCGCAGTGACAGCTGGATACTCCTGCTTCACATAGGGGTCAGGGATCAGGGGTCAGGGTCAGGGCAATGCTGTGTCCCTGGAGTGTTCAGTCATACTGAGCCACTGAAGTTCAGATCAGGTGAAGCTGACACAGAGAAGGAGCAGGGCATTGAGGAGTGTTCAGAGGACCTGGGAGGTGTGGTTTAAGTTCACCCTGCTTCAGTCACAGCCGTCTTGGTGTCAGGCTGACAGTTACAGAATTCTTGTACATTTTTTTTCCCACTGCCCATAGCAGAGGCTGGTCAAGGTTCTGTAGAGCTCAAAGATTATCCAATACAGGGCTTTCTTTAAAGAACATTCATTCAAAACTGTGGCCATAAAATTCAAAGGAGGCTCTGAAGAGGGCTTGTGCATGGGAAGAGCCCCATAGCTGGAGTCTCATGAATTTCCAAGTCCACTCTGGATCTTATGTCATGAAGGCTCAGTATGTTTCCTGGGTGGAGAGCTGGATAGATGTGTGTGAATGGTAGCTGGTGGCTACCCTGGAAATAGACAGACATACAGGGACAGACCCGTGTCTCTGCACTTCTACTTACCAGTGGGATTGAAAAATCTAGTCTCCTGTCTGGGATGCTTCTTACGTCTCTGCCATGTGACCAAGGACAGATTTCCATTTGACGGCCGGCCCTTTAGGGCACATCTAGGCCTCAGGGTAAGATGCAATCAGTGTGTTCCTCTTACAGTAGAGTACATGTGTCCTGGGGCCCGTGGTGCACACTTTCTACCCAGGAAGCCAGGAACTTAAGGCACAAAGACTCTGTTTGTTGACTTTGCCAGTCAAGAGCCTGGGACCCAGAATGATGTCAGATTCATCAGCAAGTCCTGTCTCCAATAAAGTCTGAACAGCTGCCTCAGTGAAATGCCTGAGTGTGGCTAACGCCCTCCCCCCACCGTCCTTTCACCCCGGTTTCTGTGAATAAGAGCTGATTTGATCTCATATACCAGTTAACTGTCACTTCTTGGGATGACTGCTTGCTAGGCTCATGCCTATCAGATAACTCTCTTCTGCATGGATGTTTGTACGCTCAGGTATTTGTAGGCTGGTATCTGCTCTGTCCTTACTCCCTTCACTAAAGAACGCAAGGTCAAGGCCCAAACTTTACTGTCTTAATTTCTAGATTTACCCTTTCTATCTATCCCTATACTTTAAGAAAAACCAGCATTCACTTCTGGTGAACGCACCTGTCAATCATCCCTGCAGACCTGCTAGGAGCATAGGCGTCTTGGAAGCACCTGGCTGCGTGAGGTACTGAAATACTACAAAATAAGAGTCCTGCCAGGTTCTTTGTATTTTGAGAAGTCTATGGAAAATATTTGTAAACAGCTAGCAGGCTGCTCCACACACGTGTGACATATTTAAGTGGCAGACCGAAGGAACTTTAATAATGAAAGTAAGATTGTGTAAGTGTGAAAATTGTGTAAGCCTGGTCAATTAGGCTGCCAACCGTATCTTAACACAGTTACACTTTGTTTTCAGTAACTTGTTTCATACACTTCAAACCTGAATTTTAAAAAGATTTTATCTGTACTTTATAATTATTGAGTATATGTCTGTGCCTGAGTGTGAGTTTGTGCACGTGAGTCCAATCCTCAGAGGCCAGAAGATTCAGATTCTTTGGAGCTCGAGTTTCAGGTTGTGAGATGTCTGGTGTAGGGCTGGGAACTTAACTCCAGTTCCCTGAAAGTGCTTTTAACCGGTTCCTCTCCAGTTTCTATAATTCTAAAAGGTCTGTACTAAAGGCTAACTGTAGTTGTAGGGTGTGGCTCAGCTGATGATGGAGTGCTTGCCTAGCAAACTCGAATCCTTGAGACGTATCCCCAGCACCACACCAACTGTGTGTGGTAGCACAAGCCTGGAATCCTCATACTCAGGATATAGACAGGAAAACCAAAAGTTCAAGCTCATCCTCAGCAACATAGTGAATTCAAGGCCAGCCCAAGAAACACACGCCCATCTCATATGCAAATCAATAAATAAATCATAAAAGCTAACTATAAAGAGCTAAGTCCTCTAACCAGCTTCTTAAGTGCTGATACAGTGGTGTGGGGGTGTTACCAATGTTCCCATTGTATATGTGTGTATCAAATGATCTATCCAGTATAGATAGCACTATTACCCTCTGACCAGCAGATTTGGGAATCTAGCTTCTAGGCTTCTGCATGGAAGATTCAGTCTCCTGGTACTATCCAGAACCCTCTCAGATGCTATCTCTGTTTGTCCACTATCACACTTCGAGCTTCCTGTTCTGTTCTGCTAGTGTGCACAGTAAAAGGAGGGTCCCATGTGCAAGTCCAGATCTACAGGAAACAGGCGAGCCTTGTTCCCAGGCTCCAGAAGTCCTTCTAAGCCTGCAGGTTCTGGGCATTAACACATTAAATCTCCAAGCTCCACAACAGAGCAGCCTTTAACTGTGACTCCCTGATGTAAAACCTCCTTTAGACAAGGAAATCTTCTCACCCTCTGACTCATTTTCTCATGGCTCCACTGGAGTCTTGGGTAGACAGTGATTGGTGTGGGAAGGCAAGAAGTCACGTGATCCTCTGAGAACATTGTGTAATGATCTTACAGTAAGTTGTGTCATTGGGGCCTAGCTATCCCTACAGGTGACTGACTGCAAGCGGTGTGCCTCAGGGTGCAAAGTGGACTTGTTCAGTCAACCCTAGAAAACGTATTTTACATTTGGTCTCAAAACCAAAATGTCATTTACTCCCCTTTATCGACTTTGTTTCGAAGCTTCAAAGAACTCATTTGATTAAATCACTTCTTGCATAGATATTTTCTATGAATCACAATTAAATACACAAATATCCACAGTGGCAGACTCTTATTAGTAATAACTCCCAAATTAAATATAGCTTTGTGTTCAAATCTGGGAATAAACTTAGTATTTGCTAGTTCTAATTTTTGATTTGTTTAGGAAGCTCTTCCTTCCTTCCTTCCTTCCTTCCTTCCTTCCTTCCTTCCTTCCTTCCTTCTTTTGTGTATGAATACTTGCATGTGTGCAATCGTGTGTGCACACACGTTTGTGTTTCATATGACATGTGAGTGTTCAGGTCATGTGGAGTCTGGGGATCACACTCAGGTCTCCATGCTTGGTGTTAAGTCCTTTTACCTGAGCCATCTCTCAGGTCCATGAGGAACTACTGTTGCATTCAATATTTTATACTTAATATTTTATAATTATTCTGAAAGACAATGTTCATTCTCTGCCATGCATGTTTTTGACTTTAGCTGCTTCTTTACATCCGTCTATCCACACTGAGGTTTTGCCCACCCTGAGGTTTTCAAACTTTCTCCACTTGTTTACACTCAGATCTAGCCTCAGTATGAAGACACCATCTCCAGATTACAAAGCTGGGGTTAGAAACTTTTCAGAATTTCCTCCCATCCCTGGATATAGGTATATACTGACATTATAAAGACCTAGTTATCCATCTCTGCAGGCCTAAGCCTCTTTGGCAATGGAGGTTTTACCTGATTCTTCTCAGTGTTTTAACTGGGGACTCCTTTGGGCCACACTTACTGAGTCTGTGTGCACCACATGAAGGTAGATGTTCGTATGTCTTTTTCTCATCTCTGGTCTCCTCCATCTATCCCAGTACAGACTTCACATATGAAGTGTTTTGAAATACACATCTGAGAATTAGTAACCAAAACTCTTATCTCCCTTGATGAACACTGCGGCATGATTGACTAGCTGCTGGAACTGGATTGATGAGGGACTTGGGAGGGAGGGCTGTGTGTTAATGTGTGTGCTGCATGTACATGTGGGCTGCATGTATGTGTGGGCCTCATAGATGTGTGGGCATCATGGATGCGGGCTGCATGGATGTGTAGGCTGCATGGATGTGTGGTCTGCATGTATGTGTGGGCTGCATGTATGTGTGGACTGCATGTATGTGTGGGCTGCATGGACATGTGGTCTGCATGTATGTGTGGTCTGCATGGACATGTGGGCATCATGGATGGGGTCTACATATATGTATGGGTTGCATGGATATGTGGGCTGCATGTACATGTGAGTTTTATAGATGTGTGAGCTGCATGTACATGTGAGTTGCATGGATGTGTGGGCTACATGTACATGTGAGCTGCATGGAAATGTGGTCTGAATGGACATGTGAGCTGCATGGACGTGTGGGCTGCATGAATGTGTGGGCTGCATGATGTGAGCTGCATGGATGTGTGAGCTGCAGTTCTAACCCAGGAAGGAAAGAGGTGAACAGAAGAAAGGAACATGGTGCAGACTGAGGTGGGAAGGGGTGACTCCATCCATGACAAGGCACGCCCAGGAGCCTCCTGAATGAACATCATGTTAGCCTCCCACAAACGTCCTGTTTGGTAAGGGCTGTGCTGGGTACATGGCATCAAAAGTATTTGGCTCTCAGAATTTTTCAGATTTTAAGTCAGAACGAATTTTCTAGATTTTTCCTATTTATGGCACAAAATACTCTTTCAGACTCCAATTCTAAAGAACTGGTTTACAGTGGGTACAATCAAATGCATCTTGTTCCAGCTGGGAGCGGCCCAGGCCTCTTTAAGGCTTCATGAGAGTATGCATAGTTAAACACAAAAATTCTTGTAACTATGGATATTTGCCTGCCTAGTCCAATATCCTGGGACGGCTTCATGAGCTATGCTTTCTATGCCATGGTTTGTTTACTCTTCAATATCTGTGACTCCTATGGCTGGTAAAACTGTTTGTTAAATGAGATTTTTAAATCAAGTGCTCTTTACATCTTGAATACATAGGCTTTGACATTCAGTTACCTCCCCAGAACAGGTTCTTGCTCCTTGAAAGTCAAGCAGTTTTTTTTTTTTTTTTTTATCTAGTCAGATGATAAAACATAGCCCTTTTTATTAAAATTTTAAAATTACATTTATTTGGGGGGTGTGTATAAGTGAATGTATGTGTGTATGTTTTTATGTGTGTATATATGTATATATGTGTATGTGTATGTGTGTATGTATGTGTGTGAATGTATGTTAAGTGTGTGTTTGTGTGTGTATGTGTGTGTATATGTGTTTGTATATGTGTATGTATGTGTTTATGTGTATGTGTATGCATGTCTGTGTGTGTTTATGTGTGTATATGTTTGTGTGTGTGTTCTCATGTGTATGTGTGTAAGTGAATGTGTGTGTGTATGCTTTAATGTGTATATATGAGTATGTATGTGTGTGTTTATTGTGTGCATGTATGTATGTGTGTGTGTGTGTTTATGTGTGTGTAGAACGTGACAAGAATTGATTGAGGGACCTTCACAGGGGGGCGGGAAAAGTGAAAGAGAAAAGGTTTGGGGAGGCATTACTAGGGCATTTGAGACAAGCCTTGAAGAACAGAATGGACTCCAAAAGTGAGGGGAGGGAGATCCATCAGAGGAGCAATGTGAGTGAAACAGGACTAGCCAGGCCCTGCAGGTGGCTGCCATGTGCCCAAGGGTCACATTTGTCATGGGGGAGGGGCAGGAAAGAGAGGATGCCAGCCAGCTTGCCTGATAGACTCATGACTCCCAGAGGACTGAACACGGGCTAGCACTTCTGACCCTCACAGAGGGAACCTTGGAGGTTAGGCAAGCAGGGAGAGAGGTCAAGTCATTTGCTTGTCAGCTGCAGGCATCAGGCAGGGGAGCTGTCTTGGAAAAGGCATTATGTGAGGGAAGAGGGTGAGTACCTGGCTTTGCCAGGATAATGCTTCAGTTTTCCAAGACATTGAACAACAAGCCCATTCTTGAACGTGTTTCCAATAAATTAAAACAAAACAAAACAAAACAAAAAAGGTAGGAAAGATACTGCAAGGTCCAAATTTGCTAATGACTGCTGTGATTAAAGCAAGACCTTTCATGTTAATTCCTTACTAAGATCGGTGACCTTTGAACACGGACAGGACCTGAACGTTCATAATGCGGAGGCAATGAGAGAAGGTGCTTTGTGCCAATTCCCCCCGGGGGGCGGGGGGCATGGGCCTTCTTACAGCTTCCAGTTCCTGTTGGCAGGTCTGTCTTCTGGATTTTCAGCCACTCAGATGTGGCAATGTAGAATCTCAGCAGAACATAAGCAATAGTAAACTGGAAAACTACATAGATAGCTTTAAAATGTAATCATAGTTTTGTTCGTTTATTTTTACTTTATTTTATTAGAAGAAGTCAAAGGGGATCTAGATGTGGCAGTCCCTAAGTTCCCAGCTCTTAGGAGCTCTTAGAGACAAATGTCCCTAGGCTACATATTGACATGTGTTTGAAGGAAGGACCGCAAGAAGGAAAGAAAGGATAGAAGGACTGAAGGAATCAAACCTGTAACATGCATTTTGGGAAATTCCTGACAGGACAGAGAGTACAAATGCACGGCAGGCATGTTTAGAATTCTGCAGAGATGACAGAGTTTCAGAGGTGACAGAGGTGGCCCCGCAGGGCATGGAGGAGGAGCAGCAAAGGCTCCTTCTGATGAGACAGGCCACCTGGCCCCATGCAGAGGTTTTGATCCTTGGGGTCCAGACATTCCTGATGTGGATTCCAGGTGTGTAGACTCTAGGCACCCAAGGTGTTTCAGGTGGTGGAAGTGGTCTTCAGAGGATGGACTTCCCTGGGCACTCTGGGCCCCAACCTTCCCCTCACCATCATCTCAACAAGCAGACAGTGTGTGTGTGTGTTGTGTGTGTGTGTGTGTGTGTGTGTGTGTGTGTGTTCCGTGAGTGAGTTAGTTTCATAGAGAAGGCAGACAGACGTCGGAGGAAGACGGCCCTGGACAGCTTCATCTTGATGAGCTACCTGGATGAAAATTCTGGAGACGTGCCTACCTCAGGCATGATGATTTTAGTGAAAGTGTCAGCAGCCACATCTGTCTTGTGTCACATGACTTGACAAGGGAACGGATGGCCTCACATGACTAGAAAATGAATTCTAACTTCCTCCTCCAAGTGACCAATTCCCTTATTAAACAGTTCTGCCTAAAAATAATAATAATAATAATGATTTCATAAAGAAATTCTGAATTCTGGTGTCTAAGTTACCACCCTTACAAGATTATTAAGAAGTGCTCTTTAACCTATAAAGGGCATCACAGGGCTGGGACATGGCTTGTTGGTAAAGTTTTTGCCTCAAAACATGAAGCATGGGTTTAGTCTCCAGAATCCACATGAAGAAACAACAACAACAACAACAAAAAATCAGGGCGTGGTAGCACACATATAATCCCAGTGCCTGGGAGGCAGAGAGAGGCGATTCCGGGGCTCTTGATTAGCCTAGTCAGATTAGATTAGTCAGTCTAGGCTAGCACTGAAAGCCCCTGTTTTACCTGATAACAATAATGACTAATGACGTGCCTGAGGAATGACACCAAGTTTGTCACAGGCATACACACACACACACACACACACACACACACACACACACACATACACGCACGCACGCACACTGTATTATACTGCATAGCCACTGAAACTGACAAGGAAGAGAACCGTTTGCTGGTTTATTTCTAGAGGCAAGGTTGTTTACCAGGAAAACTGAGTTAGATGTTACTTAGTAGCCTTTATTTTTCTTTTGTCTGTGAAGAATACACAGAAGCCCTGGGAAGGTAACTCTCCTGTGTTTTAGTTGGAAAGAGGAGTAACAAAGAGTCTAAACTTGGCATGCAAGTGAGCTGTGCTCTGGAATCTGGGTGGGTCTAGGAAAAAGCACAGACCTCAGTGGAAAACGTCGATGGGTGTGCAGGAAACCCCCATAAACTATAAACTGGCTGCATTCTGCTCAAGTTGGGATGGAGAGAAACCTCAAGGCTGTTGGAAATGAGAGAAGAGGGAACATCACGTACCTTCTGCTCTCAGGAGCCCCTCTGCTACCCTGGGAACCAGAATAAGGCTAACCAACAACAGTTAATACGCAGCCGTTGAACCTGAGCTTCCAAGGCACCTGTGATTGCAGCCCAGGCTGCTGGGAGGATTGGGCAGTGTGGCCTGCTCCTCTCCAGACTCCCATCTCCAGACCTTCAACTTGACCATCACTCTGGTTCCCCCTCTCCCTGTGAGGTCCTGTTCAGTTGCAGAAGGCTTCTTGCCCCACCTCATTGCAATGGCCCTTCCGGGAAAGCCAGTCTTTGCTTTTCCTATTAGCACCTCATTATCTGTTTCCCCAGGCTGGCCCAGACTCTGATTTTCCAGCCCTGTAAAGTCTGACCAGTTCTGAGTCCCCGAATCTCATCCTCTCTAGGCCAAGCAAGATTGAAATGTGTCTGTGATGTGTCTGTGACTAGTGGTCACTGTGTCTGCCTCTGGGGTAGATACCTTCCCAGGAGATGGTAAGTCCCTGGAAGACTGATGACACCTTGTGCTTGGCTGCAATGGGACCTGCTACCCTTCGCAGGGTCTAGCTCTGCTCCAAACTGGGTGCTGTTCAGTATTCACCAACAGGTTTATTTAGCTTATGGGTTCTCTTCATGAAGAGAAGCCAAGACAGAAACTGGGAAGCAGGAACTGAAGGCCACCTGCTGGTCATCCAAAAGATGGAGGGAGAGACCTACTGGGAGGGGGCTGGGCCAGTGACAAGTCTGCTCTCCCTTCAGAATCCCTCTCTTGGAGACAGTGGGCCAGGACCCAGAGTACCCAGGGAAGTCTTTTCCTCTGAGAGCCATTTCCACCACACCTTGCTTTGAAGTGGAGAGAGCTGCTGGGTGGCCCTAGAAAGCAGGTCTAAGCAACCCGTTCCTATGTTACTACCAGGAAAGGTAAATCTGTGTGCTGACTAGGTCTCAGTACCCACAATCCCTAACTGCTGTCATCATGCCATGCAGACTTCCTGTGTGCCATGCAGGGCACTGTGGGCCTGGGCATGAAGATTAGTTCATGAAAACTTGGCTAGATCTTATTCTCTTTTAACTTTAAAAAAAAAAAACAATTTTATTTTATGCACTTGGGCATCTTGCCTGAATGTATGTCTGTGCGTGTGTGTGTGTGTGTGTGTGTATGCAGTGCCTGTGGAGGCCAGAAGGGGGCATTATGTCCACTTGGAATGAAGGCACCATCCATGTGGTGGCTTATAGTTGGGAAACAAACCTGAGTTCTCTGGAAGGGCAGTCAGAGCTCCCAATGCTGGCCATCTCTCCAGCCCTTAGTTCCGATATTTGAGAGGGATAAAGGAGAAAGTCTTCGTATTGCTGAGTCCACCTGAGCTCCTGGAGGAATCACATTACCTCAGCATCCTAACATGAGAGAAGCCTCTTTGCTCTCAGAATTCACAGAGCGATCTGCCACCTGGACTTAAGACATGCCCAATCATTTTCTAGATGGTCTGGTTCACTGTCCAATCTATCACTTATCCATTACCATGGCCAATTCTCCAGACCCCTAGGGATTTCTCCTTGCAGAATTTAGGTTGTGTACTTTTCACAAGACAATTTATTTTAAAAACCAGGCAGGTTCCTCAAACTCAGAGCTTTGAGGATATTACCTGCTACTGCATGTTTGAATGTAGACAGTTCAACATTCAAAACTCATTAAAGATGTCAGTGAACTCTCTGACTTTCACCTTCACCAGGCTGGAAGACAACCTTGAGGTCATGTCATCTAAACCTCTCATTTACAGATGAGGAAAACGGGAGTAATTGTTGGGCAGTGATGCTAAATTATAGCTGTTCTCAAACCAGCTAGCAGGCCAGTAGACTCCTCTGCATGCTCCGTTAGAGATTGCACAAGCCAATGAGTGAGCTGTGACCCCAAGAAGCCACCTTCTGTGGCTTGCAAGTGTTTATGTTCCTGACGTGAGGTCTGCAATCTCCTGCGACAGCGACCTTTACCATTAAGGCCTGTGACACCCCCAGACAGGAGGACTCACTTCTTCTACACTTAGCCAGAAGGTCCAAGCTCTTCACTATTTGGGAAGTATAACAGGTGGAACAAAACAAAAGCCCACACTTGGGGACCCTCACAAGACACCGATCCTAGCCAAAGCCTTTCTTCAAGCTTATAGCCTCCTACCTATGGTGTGTCCCATGTCCTGGTTCCCTCCACCTTCTTCCACCAAAGCACCTGTATTCACAACTCTGAGTGTGAGTTCTTGTCTACCTTGTTTGTCTCAGGGCAGAATCTCAGGTAGCCTAGGCTGGCCCAGCTATCTATGTAGCCTAGGCTGGCCCAAAGCTACCTGTGTGTAGCCTAGACTGGCCCTAAAATAGCTATGTAGCCTAGGATGGCCCCAAGCTAGCTGCGTAGTCAAGGATGACTTTGCACCTATGAACATCTTCCCTCTGCCACTCAAGTTCCAGAATCAGGGACATGCTACCAGGCCCAGTTTCTGTGGTGCTAGGAATGAAACCCAGGGCTTTGTCGTGCTAGGCAAGGACTCCTCTAACTGTGCTACATCCCCATATCTCTTCACTGTGATCAGATCATTTCACATGAGCATAAACTCCATGGAGCAAACACCTTGCCTGTCCATTGTATCCCAGTGTCTAAGTTGTGCATCAGTGTGCATGCAGTAGCTTTAGTCATTGAAGCAAGTGACTCTTCCTCTCCAAAGCTTACCTCTGTAAGCATTAGTGCCTCTTATCCTCCATCAAATCCCAGACTTCTGGGTCCTATCCACTGCCATCTTACCTCTTTGGATAAACTTTATGACCATATGTCTGCTCTTGTTCTCACCCTTCTCTGGAAAGTCCTCCTTCTCTCTGTTGGTGCAGGCAGTCAGTAGGCTTGTATCAACCCCAAAATTCACTGTTTCTTCCATGTTTCTACACCCAAGCAGCAAGTCCAGAATCCTCCCCATTTCCATTGACCCATCACCTCTTTACATATAACAACTGAATTTTACCTGATGGAAAATCAAGGTGCAGATCAATCTAGACTCATTCACTGTTCATCCAAATTCAAAAGCCTCCAGATAATCTCCCATGGGGAGTCTCCCGGCCTCAGTCAACCCAGCTACACAAACCTTCATTCTTTCTGCTCCATGAAAGGTAAACCTCAGTCTGACTTCCATCCCTTATAAAATTCAATACTAGTGTATCCACAACCTGGTATTGTTCTGCCCTTGTGGTACCCCAGTGATTTGCAACCATAAATAGACATTAGGAACAAATTAAGAGATTTTTAAAAATGAGCAATTCTTGGGTTCAAGCACATGCTCCTCCTGAAGATTCTGATTTGATTGGCTTGTGCTGGAGCCAAGACATTGGCATTTCTGAAAAGCCCCTTTGTAGTGGTTCTGTGCAGTTGAAAACCACTGGTGACAGATGAACCCTATTACCCAGTCAGAGGAGAACACTGAACACTCTTTACCAACACACACTTCTGCCTGGTGATTTCTCCCTTGCTAGCAATTTTTTTTCCTCCTATTTCTTCTTTACTATAGGAAATTTACAAAGACTTCTTTGACTCTTTGAATTGACACTAATCTTGACTTTATCCTGGAAACACCCAGTTTTCTCTATTGATCACATTCATTCAAGTGCACACAGCCACTATGTCAGGCACAGGCAATGTAGATGTGAAGGCTAGATCCTTGTTCTTGCCCACAATCTTTTGGAATGAGTGAGACACATGAACCAGGGAATATTGAATTTTATCACTGAAATGGATAAGCATCCATGAGTAAATGAGAGCTACTTTGATGTTAAGGGATCTGTTGTGCTAGGTATAAAAACAATGTAACACACAGGTATCTGTTGTGCTGGGTATAAAAACAATGTACTACCCACCATCTTCTCTATTGAATTGTATGTGTTTGAGTGCTTGAACCTCATCACACTCATCCTTACATGTTTAAAAGACCAAAAAAGAAAAATGCTGCTGGGCAGTGGTGGCCCACACCTTTAATCCCAGCACTTGGGAGGCAGAGGCAGGCAGATTTCTGAGTTTGAGGCCAGCCTGGTCTACAGAGTGAGTTCCAGGACAGCCAGGGCTACACAGAGAAACCCTGTCTCAAAAAAAAACAACAAAAAAGGTCCTATTTGTAATGCTAAGAGGTGACTTTAAGAAACAAATGCTGGAGATGAAAGGTGATACTTAGGTGGGTAGTGGAAAGAATTGAGGGGTATTAAGAGAAACCCATCCAACAGATCCATAATTCTTCCCTCCCTCTCCCTTGACCTTGCCATGATTCCCAAGTTTAACTTCCAGGCTTCTTAAATGTGTTATTGATAAGGCTCTTTTAATGGTCCCTGAGGAGTGTAGCAGTATTTTCTGTATGTGTGCTTTCACTAGGGACAAGTTAGGTAGTGATGAGTTGGTGTGCATGCCTGTAAAGGTTGTTGCTTTCTCCAGTGTAAACCTCTAATGAAACACAGCCTAAGAAGTCCAACATTCTTGGCAAGAGAATCTACCTCTGAATATTACATCCTTCCTCAGAACACCAGATACCTTCGAGAGTGTCTGAGTAAATACAAGTAAAAATACTTCTTCTTAACTCGGAGGATTTTTAACTGTGGAGACTCACATCTCAGAGAGATAGAACAGTGTTCAAGCACAGAACCATTTCAAGGTCAGCAACTTAAAAGACTTTGCATGAATGGTAAGGGTACAGGAATCACTCATGTATTCTTAGTCATGCTTTTGGTGGTCATTCGTGTTTCATCTTATAAACTGACTAGTAATCCATTTCCTGGTTCATGTGTTGACACATTTCTAGAGTCATGAGTCATAAAAACAGATTTGGAGACCTGGCTTGTGCCATGGGCTCTGCTGCTGAGATCCCAGCCCATGTCCCTGAAGTGTGGGTTCCCTGACATGTAGAAGGGAAGTGCACGAGGCTCAGGAACATGAGGCTATAGAGATAAGGGTGGCAATGTCACACTCCTTAGTTGTATATGGGAAGAAGGACTCTTCACTGACTCTGCACTGGGAGCCAGGGAAAGCAAGCACTGACTGCAGCTTAAAGAGAGTGATATCACAATGGTTGGTATCTCATGTAGGGAAGGCTGAAGGACAAGTGGAAAGACAAGGTGACCTGCACTGTAACAGACCCTGAGAGCAGCTCATGCTCACTGAAGTGAGGATGATAGAGAGCCAACTGCAGAGATGTGGTCCACATGGTAGGGAGGTAGAAGAGACCCGAACTATGGGTTCAGAAGTTCAGAGTTCATCAAATAGAAAACAAGGAGCAGTGAGACTTGACGCAGGGGAAGAATGAAGTAGGAGGCTGCAGACCCCACCAACACAGGTCCTCACTTTTGAAAAATTGCTTTTTGCATTTTAGAAACGTTTGCTATTAAGGGGGAAGTGGCATGAAGCAGGTCAGTTGAAGCTAGAGGAACAGCAGGCAAGATGTTAAAATGATTTGTAGAGAAGAAGCACAGGACCTACACCAGGCTAGTCTCAAAAGAGCAAAGGAGCAAAGTTGGAAAAAAGCATCATAACTGGAGATTACGGGGCTGTTAATCCCAAGGAAGGAAGGCCAGGATGGACTTCTGCTCTGGCTTATGTGAGTGGGGCTGTTTGAAGAACATGAAACAAGAGTAGCTTCAGGAGAAAGGTTGATTGCATCCCCTCTGATGACTCCACACTGTACCCTCCGGGAAGGCTGACATCTTCCATCTGCAAAGATACGTTTGGTACGGAGGCAGAGGTATCAGATATCCTCCACCCCGTTCATCTCCTAACTGCAGTGGCTGTGTGGGAGGGTTCATTCTGAGACTCTGGGCTGATGCTCCTCAGGTGCGCTCAGGTTCCTTTTCTTTTATTCATACACGAATGTAGGCAACACACACCTCAGCCCTGCTGTGTCCTGGACCCAGGCACATGTAGTACAGATAGTTTACACTAACAGTGAAAAACTCTGGGCTTTGATGGAGAAAGGGCTGGCTTTGGAGTGAGACAGACCATGGTCTAGACATGATCTCAGGCTAACTCTTTATCTGAGTCCTAGTTTACTTATAATTATCAGAGTTTCACCAGTCATTCTGAAATTTGGAGTTAAAAGTATCTGCACTGTCAACACAGTGCTGGATGCATGTATATCCTCAAGTCTGATATTTCTAATTACCTTATTAATATGGGCATGAAAGCAAGCAACTCCATATACTGAACTAAGTATATACACTATCAAACACAGAGGGAAAGCACTGAACCCATCACCATAGCTAAGAAAAGCACCTGCCTACAGTAACTAGTGTCTCAAAACAAAATCTGAAAAATCAGGAAAAGGGAGGGTTTTGCAGAAGGAAGATTGTGGTAACAGGCATCACTAGCCAACAGGACCAGCTCACTGGGACAGCTGTGAGTCACCCGGCATGTATAGGCAGCAGTCTGAGAAGTGACTGGTGCCAAAGCAGAAGATGGGGCAGCAACAGAAAGGTCTCATAGCCATGTTCAAAAGCTCAGGAGAGAGATTTTGACTAACAGATTGCAGACACTGCTGAGCTAGACAGCAGATGGCTTTACAGGGACTGTCGAGGCCAGAACTTGAGGTGTGACCTTCAAGTATGACACTATTGTAGCAATCAAAGAAATACAAGGTAATGGGTTTTGCAGTAGATGATTCTACTAAGAGAGGACATGAAATGTTAAGCATGGGAAGTAACTGTTAAAATCCAAGTGTCAAAGTGTAAGAACATGTAAGTCTTAAAATGTAAAGTATAGAGAGTTCCAAGAGTAAAACTTGAATGTGCCACACACACCAAGCCCTGGTCTGAATCTGTGCGAGTGAAGGGTCGCATAGCCACACCCTGATGAAGGCTGTAGCCTCCTCTAGTTCATAGATCCCAGTCTCTGGTCCATGCAGCCTGAGCATGGCTCTCCTTGCATCTACTTGTTACACTATGTGCTGAGGACTGAAGAGTTTGCTACTATACTGACGTGTATACTTCCCTCCTGGTCACAACTCCTTTAATAATCTAATACAACTATTTTCTAGAACTACAGCTAGGAAGATGAGGCCTGCCACAGATCCATGTTTAAAAGGTGTAAAGTTTTGACAAATGGGGAACCCTAATGTAGACAGTTGGGGCTTTTAGACTAAGTGAAGTGGAGCTTCACTGTGTAGAACATTCTAAAAGGAAGATGACCTGAGACAGAGACCTCACATATGAACCTGTTGGGGTTTCACAAGAACTACACACAACCAGTGATGAATTCAAGTATGCGGAAGTATGAAGAGGAACTGGCAGCTGTCCAGGGATGACCAAGTTCATTCTGTGAAACAGACTAAGAATAAACACCTGGAAAGGACAGAAGACTGACCAGCAGAGACAGTGAAACAGCTCCCTTCAGTAGGACCCAGGACAGAGAGTCCACTTAGCCAAGTCTGTTAGGTGTTCTACCTAAGGCCATGGCTCCTCCCCTTTCCCTTACTGGTAGTTGCTGAAAGCAGGCATCTTGGATTTTCCTTTCATCTCATGGTCTGTTGGTCTGGCAGAGACAAGACCAACAGGAAGAGTGAGGATCCACAGTGTGAAGGCACTGCCAAGGTTTTTCAACACAATCCCATTCCCAGGTCTACCTCTAAAGTTGGGTATCTTGTCTGCTAATAGGGCTAAGAACAGATCGAGTAAGAACGTGGGTGCTGACAACGTGGTTTTCTTTAAGCATTAACTCAATCCAACTGGTAAACTTACTGTTCTTCCACTACATCCATCGCTCTCGGCCTTTGTCCATTTTAACATCACTCTCTGACATCAGACGGTGGGTAGAGTTCTGCTGAGTTGCCTCAGTGTCTATAAACTGTGGCCCTCATTCTGGTGGTACTTAATATCATTGTTCATTAAAACCATTTCTAAGTAAGCATATACTGTATTTAAAACTTACACGTAGGTCTCAGGTGTAGCTCAGTTGGTTAAGTGTTTGCCTTGCAAGCATAAAGACCTGAGTTTCATTCTCCAGAGTTTGAATCCACATAAAAAGCCAGGTGTAGTGGCTCACAGTCTCAGTATTGGGAAGGGAGAAACAGGAGGATCCTGGGGATCTCTGACTAATCCACTTAGATCTTTGGCAAGCTCTAGACCAATGAGAAATCTTATCTTAAAAACCAAGGTATGTTCCTGAGGAACCACAAGCAATGTTGCCTGTCCTCTGGTCTCCACGTATACCTGCACGCAAGTGCGTATGCAACCCTGCACATATAAACATATATGCACATACACATGAGAACAAGTCTTTTTTCAACTGCTTTTGCATAATGCACGTTGGCTTAGAAATTAAGAAATACATATAAATACACATGACAAAAGTAATGTTTGGAAAACTATAATAGGACACATGAACATGAACTGAGAGATTTGATTCATTCAGTCACTGGTGGTGTATGTGTATGTGTGTGCGTGTATGTATATATGTGTGTGTGTGCTATGTATGTGTGTGATGTATGTGTGCTCTGTGTGTGTGTGCTGTGTGTCTATGTGTATCTGTGTGTGTCTGTGTGTGTATGTCTGTGTGTGTGCTGTGTGTGTATGCTGTGTGTGTATCTATGTATGTGTGTGTATGTGTATGTGCATGTGTCTCTCTGTGTGTGTCTGTGTATGAGTATGTCTATGTGTGTGTATGTATGTGTATGTGTTTGTGTGTGTATCTGTGTGTGTGTATGTATGTGTGTATGTATGTGTGCTGTGTGTGTACATGCTGTGTGTGTGCTGTGTGTATGTGTGTGCCTGTGATGCTTCTCTCATTTTGAATGAATAGGACCTGTGTGCCCTTTCCCGCAGTGTGAGTCCTCTCATACAGTGAGTTCTGCAGAGAATACTCCTCAGAGAAACCAGGCCAGAGTAGCCTGTCCCACTCAGCACTCTCAGCTCGTGTGAGCCCCACAGGAGCAGTGTGACCAGGCACGGTCAAGACCGCAGTCTCCAGCTATGTTCCCCAGAAGGAAAGCCAGCACTGGAGGGAGTTGCTGAGTACAAGATCCCTCTGTAACACTGAATAGTGCTGTGCAAATGATGCTTTCAGCCTTAATGTTCTCAGAGGGAAAACCTGCTGGTCAAGCAGATTTCCCCAAGGCCCTTCCTACAGGGACAGAAGGGAGAGCTAACCCTTTGTCTCTGTGTCAAATTTATGGGATGGACTATGTATCTCTTGCATGTTTGGGGTAATAACTGCTACCCCTAAGAGAAAAAGGGAGTCAGCCACTGAACAGCTGCACTCAGGCTCCTTTCTGTTTCTTGTTTGCTGTGGTTGAGGTGGACCCAGGCCCACTGCTATACAATGTGAGCTGTGCCCTTCAACCTTAGTTAGCATCCTATGGGGTTACTGGGAGCTGAAGATCCTTAGACTTCAGCTCAAGGATTTCTGAATAAAAATTTTCATGTTAAGTGTTCCCCCAGGAAATGCGTGCATATCTTGAAATGCAATGTTCATTGGTCTCTAAAGCAATGGATCCACCAGGCCTGGTAGCTCACGACTGTAATCCCAGTATTCAGAAGACGGGGGCAACGGGAACACCATGAATTCAGTTCTGAGTTCACTAAGACACAAACTCTGCCCACTTTAGTCCTCCTTCCCCCTTATGTGTCAAGCTTTCTCTTTAGCATTAGTGACTTAAAATAGATTAATGGCTGGGCCTCTACCCAGCCCTCTAGCTCAATCTATAGAGTTCTTGCAACACTCACACTAGGACTTGGATTTGATCCCCAAAGCCCCCATAAAAAATAAGCTGAGCTGGTGGTATGCATCTGCAATGATGGTGCTGAGTGGTGGAAACAGGAGGATCCCCAAGTCTTGCTGACCATCCCAGAGGGCAGAAGAGAGGTTCAGGGAGACTGTGTCAAGACAGAAGATGAGCAGTGATTGAGAAAGACATAGAGCATCAACCTCCAGCCTTCACACACATACACATACACATGCACCCACACACCTGCATGCAACACACACACACACACACACGCAGACAGACACACGGACACATACATACACTGGCATACACATAGATCAGACACATACACAGGCACACAGACACACAGACACACACACAGGCACACACACACACAGACACACAAGGCACAGAACAACCACATCCATACACATAGACACACACAGAGACACATACACACACAGATACATACTTAACACACACAGATACATACATACACACACACATACACAGACATACACACACAGACACACACACAGGCACACAGATACATAGACATATACATACACACAGACACAAACACACACATGATATAGGTAGATAGATGCACACACACACACACACACACACACACACACACACACAATGAACTGAAACCCATCCCTCCAGAACCCGTCTTTTGGTGCAAAAGGCACATTCCAGATCAGAGTTTTGCAGCAGCGGGGGAAGTTGTCAGGAGTTGCTGGCAAAAGAGAGAAACAAGACAAAGTCTGCCAAGAATCAGAGCTTTACGCTTCAGCTGGGCTATGAGGAGTGAATAGGAGTCTGCAGGAGGCAGAAGGGGCTCTGGAGTAACTGGACCTGCCTGAGCAAGGGCAGCGAGCAGGATTCTGCTTTATCAGCAACCCCTCTGGGCCAAGTGAAAACTCTTCAGCCAATTAGACGGAGCCTTAGGCTAACATAAGGGAACAGTCCTCATTGCTCACTGCAAACCAGGCTCCTGGATTTGAACAACTGGGACATGTCTGAGAGTAAATGATCCCACAGATTTGGCTATGGCAGAGTGTGGAAAGTTTCCCAGCTGGACACTGTAAGTACATCTCGTTTACAGTAAGATCTGGACAGCCTGAGAATGCCAGGGAAATTGAATTTTCAGATTAACGGCACAAAATGGAAAGTCTGGTTGGAAATCCTTCTAATTGTGTTTCCTTTGAAGAAATGAGTGTTGTTGGCATCTTAAAGCCATCTCACTTTAAGCCTACCTGGAAAGACGGGGAGAGAGAGGGAGAGAGAGAGAGAGGAGAGAGAGAGAGAGAGAGAGAGAAGAGAGAAAGAGAGAGACAGAGACACAGAGAGAGACAGAGAGAGAGAACAGTGTATTCTTGTGTTTTTAAAAAGACATAGTGATGCATACCTGTTATCCCAGCACTGAGAGTGCAGAGGCAGGGGTATTACCACAGCTTAAGACTAGCCTGGCCCACCTTGTGAGTTTGAGGCCACAGAATGAGACCCTATTTCATCCTTTCTGAGGCCTCCTTTCCCTCCTGTCCGTGTCCCACCCATCTGTTGACTCTCTACAGGGAACTCACAGCCCACGGGTTCCCACTTCTCTCAAGCATCTAACACCAGCCTGGTCTATACATCAGACATTTCATCTTAGATTACTGGAAGTGCTAATTAAATAGGATGCCAGCATCCAGGTTTGCCTGACCATGGTCTTTTCTTTGAATAAAACCCAAAAAGACCCCCATTCTTCTGAGACAAAGATGTGGTAGTTCTCAAAGAGTCCACAAAGTCCTAACTTTCCCTTGCTCTCACCTACAGACCCTCTCTTCCTTGATATCCACCTTCCCTTCTGAAAGGCTCCAAGATCCATCTACCAGGGTCTTTGCCACAAACAGTCAATGCTCAGCCAACTTTAAGTTCTTCTGTTTCTTCACTTCTTGGGGAAATCTTCCAGGAACTCCAGAGGAGAACATACCATATGTCCATGCTCCATTTTCTGACTTCAACTCTCTCCCCAGCTTACCCATGGACATCTTTGAACGGCTGTCTAATCTTATGCAAGGTGTTACCTCCCTGTCCCTTTCTAAGCTATAGAAAACTAAAGACAAAGTGGCTTGTATTCACTGCTAGGTCTCATGCAGCATTCAACAAGTAGTAGATACACAGTAAGTTTTTGCTTTAGATGAGCAAATAATGAAAAAATGAAGTGTCTTTTCAGCTTGTCATGTGTTTTGATCTGTAGATGATGTAGATGAAGCTGTAGATGACGGTTCTTGTAGTCTTATGAGAACTTTGTAGAATTAGAAGAGAATTCTCCGCTCTTCCTTTGTAAATGTTATTTCCTTTTGTGTGTTTCATTTACTGTGAGTTGTAACAGTCAACTCTCATGTGATACTTGGTAGACAGATGGAGTTTAACTTCTTACAGTTTCTGGCGTGCAGGAATTACCATGAGCTCCATTCTGTACCTGACGACACTAAGTATCAAGGGTTAAGAATCTGTCCAAAGTCACACAACTAGTGCCGATTGGAATAGAGTACTCTGTCCTTCTTTACACAACAATGACTCTGAAGAAGTGCTCAGTGTATCTTTAAGTACGGAGGATGTTATGCTCAACCTGACTTCTGAAGGAGCGGTGGGATGAGCCAACAAGAGAAGAAAAGGAGAACCTTTGGGACAGGATCAAGTGTTCCCAGACACGGGGCCCTGAGGGCACTGAGCTGTTTTGGATGAGACAAGTCAGGCTCCATCCTAGAGAGAGAAAAGCTCAAGAATGAGCCAGAGCCTGGACTGAGCAGTTGGCACAGCTTATAAGGTACTTAGGATCTGCTCTGCTGCTGTGGGAGCCACTGGAAGGTTTGGGAGGAGCAGTGAATGGGCGCTCCACAGGAACCCCATTCACTGCTTTCTCCTTCCTGGTAAGAGTCTTGCTGCAACCATGGTGATCTAAACCTGTGTGGCACCAGGTGGCATGTTAACGAAAACCCTGGCTCCTCAGTTCTTAGAAATACCACGTAATCCTATGAAGAGTATTACTATGAAGTGCTGTTTTCTGACATTTCCCCCTTGGTTTCTGTGTCAGAGGAAAGGGTACCAGGACTTCTAGAGAGGAGAATGTTGGACCTACCTCTCTTGGGTCTCATCCCAACATCATTGTGTGTCATCATGTTGGAAGGGGGTATTGTGATTTATTTATTTATAAAGAGTTTTCTGTTACCTTTAGTGTGTGTATGTGTGCATGTGCTGTGTGTGCCCGCGTGCGCATGTGCACACCATGGCACATGTATGGAGCTCAGAGAGACAACCTGCAGAAGCTGTTCTCTTCTTCTACCATGTGGGTCCTAATGATTTGAACTCAGATTGTCACACTCTATAGCAAGTGCTTAAGTATAGTTTAAATTATTAAGGAATCATGCTATAGTTATAAAAGAAAATAATATATTAGATGCCTGACTGTCTTTGAGGAAAGTAAGTCGAGAAGGCTGGACTAGGCTGGCTAGATGACATTATCATAATTATTGCATTTAGAATGTTTTAATGTATAACTTAATTTAAATTCAGATCCACCATGCCCGGAGAACTGAAGAGGGCCAAGTACCTCAGATGAGAGGAGAAAAGGGAATGTTAATTCTCAGTGACTTCCCAGTAGAGGTTCTGTCTTCTTCACTCTCAATGGATATATAGCTGTATTAGCTCCAACTGTGACTCTGTCATGGCGACAACCACAGACAGCTCACTGCCACTAAGTTGGCTTCCCAGAGATCTTAAATGTATACTTCTGTCCACTGTACCTCAGAACAATAGCTTTTACATGGTAACTGGAAAGGAAGCAGAGTGACTTGCAAAATTGTAAGGTCGGTGTTTTACCAGCAATGGTGTGATGCTGCCTGTGCCCTGGTCCAACCGCTACTCGAACACTAAATGAATGCCCTTGGAGGTTGGAGGTGAGGTGGCAGGGAAGCAACGACATAGACTCTGTGAGCAGATAAGAAACACTGCAGCAAGCTTGTATGAATGCTGTTGCTGCAAGCTCCTTTAATACTCTCCACTCATATCCCACTGGTCCCAAGAAAGCATTTCTTCTAAACAGCAGTTCCTGATTTGTTGGCATTGTCTGCTTCAGTGTGGGCCTCCGACGTTTATGCAGAGGCAGCCGTGCTGTTCCTCCTACATTGTTTTAGTAATCTCCATGGGTCATTCTTCTCTACTTAAATAGTATATTCCAATAAGGCAACTATGTGTCTATCTAGCTCACCAAAAAAAGACCATAATACAAAAAGCAGTTCAGAATTCCTGAACTGATTTGTTGAAAATGAGTCCAGGGCTGGGAGTGTGTCTCAGTTGGTAGAGTGCTCACATGGCGTGGGCCAAGTCCTGGGTTTAGTCCTTGGCACTTCACAAGCCTGGCATGGTGATGCATGCTTGCAACTCCCCAAGCAAACAAAAGATAAGTCTTGATTACCAGCTTACAGGCTGTTTCTAAGAATCATGCAGGAAAAGGCTGTACCCAATCCCACGGGACCACAACGCCTGCATTTGTTTTTAAGAGTTCTGAGTACCAGAATGCTGTTCTAAGAATGCTGTGTATTAAATCTTGTCTTTATGTGTTTTGGACTTCTAGTCTGCTCTGGGATCATAACTTTGTTCTTCCATAAAGAATATCAGATTTATCAAATAAAAATGAGATGACCGAGCTATCTGTATATCCTCTACACGGCACATAGATAGAGACTACATATAAAAACATTTTAGATCAACAAGATATAATTTTAGTATGTGAGTATTATTAAATATTAATTATTAAATATCACCATAGCTATAACAAAAAGTATTTGCTATCTGTCTGAAATTCAAATTTAACTGATCATCTCATATCATATCTGGCAACCCTCATACGACCAAAATTGAACCAATCACCCTCCAGCTACTTAACTTAAGTACAGATGGCCTCAGTGTGTTGTATTTCCCTGTTTAATGATGGAGATTAGCTAACTGCCAAAGGGCTAGGACTCTGATTGAACTTGAAGATATTTTGAAATTAGAATACACTCGTCACTCAGAGATCACACGTGAGTACGTGTTCAAGAAACAGATGACTCAGACGTAGCCCGGGTCCTAGTGCATCATCCTCCTTGTAAGGCTGTCCGTGTGAACTGTGCTCTCCAGAGACCTGAGAGCTCCGGTTTCAGCATCACAGACATGTGGTCAAAGCACAGGGCTAAGAGTGAGACTGGATTGTGAAACATTTTGACACAGGTCCTGCTATTAAATAACTTGGTTCCAAACCAAGCAAGAGTCAGTCATTTCCTTTGTCTGGTGCACGATTCCCATTAGGATAATAAAGAGCAGGAAAACCCACAAGGGGAGGAACTCCATTCCCAGTGACAGGTGAATCACTTGGGGATCCATTCCTTACCATTGAATCACTTAGATCACAATCACGTTTTATTTTGCTTTTTTTTTTTTTTTTTTTTTTTAAGAAAAAGTATCATAAGGCCAGAAGAACAAGACACAAGATGCCACATTTACAAGGTGCTTCCTGTGTGTCTAAGCCTTGTCACCTTAACGTGAAATAAGTGCTTCTGGGTAGTAAAAGGTTCTCTACACAGTGAACTTCATGAAGGAGGTTTGTTTTGGGGAACTCAATCTGAAGTGTTGGTGTGTGTGGTGGTGTGTACGTGGTGTGTAATGTGTGTTTACACATATATGTCTATAAGGACATGGTGAGAAGGTTGCTCAAACACCCTCCCAAGTCATAGGAAGATGGGAATTAAGGAAAACTGTCCCGTTGGCCTCAGGCTTGCTGGCTTCCTCTTCATAAGCTCTGTCTGCACCCAGTTTGCAGTTTGATTAAGTAAAACACATGATATAAAATACTTGTTTCCCCTGCTGGGTTGTCTGCAAAACCAGATGCTTCCTCTCTGACTTACTCCACCACACTCAATCAAACAAGTCCCATGGCTCTATCTCTTCTTCCTGCACCACACAGAGCCCTGTTATTCCATCTTCTCTGTTTGAATTGATCTAGACAGAAGCAGCGAGGAGCCTGTGTTAGCCTCTTGGAGAAACACCTTCCCTGAAGTAAACATTTTGGGTAGCATATTTAGGGAAGTTAACACAACAACCTTTGCCTTTTTCTCCCTGCCCCCAAGACATAATTTTCCTCTTTCACCTCACAACAATGCATGCCCAACCCACACTGTGTTTAAAGGGGAGAATATGCTTATTATCCGACGTTCTTCACGTGTTGGAGCATGCGAGACCAGGGCGGTAAACCAATGGAGATTTCCACTTGCCCTTAGCCGCTGTGCGTTCTTAGTCTATAAGAAAGCCCGCTGTTATTAAGGAAGAATGTTCAGCTGAAGTTGGTCACTCGTAACAACAGACAGATGTATAATGTTTTATTTGGGTTAGCTAGCTCTCCTGCAAATAAAGAGCCTAAAATTAAACCTTCTTTACAAAACTACCCAGCAAATGATAGCTCTGACGAGCACTCAGATCCTGATTTTTGCCATGGAAAATGGAAAATGAGTCTCTGCCGAACCTGGTATCTGTTTAGACTTGTCCTTGCTGGGGAGAGGAAAGGTTGACGTTCTATGGAATGAAAAAAAAATTAGAAGGAATCTGCACTGAGAAATAAGGGTATAACTATGCAAACCACATTTAAGGATGGAAAAGGACTTTTTTTTTTTAAGTACTTATGGAATTTGAAAGAATAATAGTGGAACAGAGACATAAGAAGAAGGCTAAATATTTGACCAGAGAGACAAATGGGTTCCTGACAGGGTCACATGGTATGTGACAGTGAGGATTAGTCACTGAAGGAACATCTGTTGCTTTCCCTGTGTGCAACAGGGTAAGGAATAAATGTCTCCAAGTCACTAAGGTGCCCTTGCAATCTTTTGGGAAACTGAGTTTCTTTTAAGACTTGAGTTCTTGGAAAGCACCTGACAGAAGTTTGGGTTTTATTAGCTCAGGGGTGGAACCCATGACTGTGTACTTCCGATGAACTCCTCAAGGACGATCGCAGTTGAGGGGTGTATTCTCAGGATCTCCTGTCTCCAGGATCCAGTGAGGTGGATAGCTCATCTCAAGACATTTCATGTTAACCAGGAGTGACATCTGCTCATAGACATGCCTGAGAATCCTAAGTACGTTCCAGCCCTAAGCCAGTTAGTTCCCAATGAGGAATCTTCCACAAATCATTCACACTCTTGAATTCTCTTTTAGAGTTGTTCAATGTAGACCAGATCAGCACTCCTAAGAGTGCTTCCAAAGGTCACATCTATGCTGAATGGTTCTGTTCAGGTGTGGTGTGAGGGGCTTCCAAGCATGCTCCTTGTGGCACAGGAAAAACACTTGGTCCTACATTGGCAGAGTCAGGGAAGGGTGTGTAGGCAAGCACTCTCTACATGATGCTGTAGCATTCTTGACGACAGGACTTGTAGCAGCCTGGCTTTAACCAGCAAAAACACCCCAGCTGATCTCCTACAAATGCTTTTAATGATCCTTTTCCTGAGTCATGCTTGAACAAGATGGTGCTTAGGTTCCAACCATCCTATCTCTTCAGGCAGGCCTCCAGAGGTCTTATCCAGCATGGAGCCATGGCGGATGTTGCTGTACAAGGAAGGGACTTGGAGTGATTTTCAGTTGAGTGTGCCCTCACCAGTCTCTCAAGTGCTTTGTTGGTGTGGTCCCTTATTTGCTAAGAGAGTCCACTTGAGCTTTTGTTCTCCAGGAACTTGTCCAGGACAGCTGTAACTTCCTGGCAGTCTCATGTAGTACAGTGAACCTCTTCAGCTTCCTGCTACAACCCCACCCTGTGTTCTCCATATTCTCTGTAACTTGTGTAACATACTCTTCTTCAAGCATGACCTCAAGACTTGCAGTATTATCACATAGGGGCTTAGACCTTTGGACATCTGGCCCCACAGACATTATCCTTCTTCCAGACCCCTCCAGGGGTCAGAGTGCTCAGAGACACATAGCGAGAGTCTTTGTCATCTGGAATATGGGAATAATAGCAGTATCTGTTTAAATATGGCAGAAGATGATTAATGAACTGGAGATGGCTTTTATTCTCTGAGATCACAATCAAGCTGTGTGATTTTCATCTTTAGCCACCGGAGAAGACAGGTATCACCATGTCATTGTGATGGCGTTGTAGCTACGAGGCCAGTGCCAGGGGCTGACAGAGGCCAATGCCATAGGCTGACAGACCTGATTCTCTGGCTGACATCTTCTATCTACTGGCTTTATGTTTATGCATAAGTTATTTAATCCCTCCCATCTTAAGATCCTCATTTAGAAAATAGATTTGTTTTTCTTCAGCTAGTTAAGAGAAGGATGGAATGAAAAATGGTGTTGCTTTGGAATGTTCACCTTTTGAACCCAAAGCTGTCAGTATCATAAAGATAATGGCCCAGGACATTCAGTCTGTCTTTGAGATTATAGATCACCAAGCCAACAGATCCACAGATCAAAGGAAGGCTTGAATTGAGGAGTGGCCCACCCATTCACCGTGTTCTGAAGAGTCACTCTGAACCTTGTATCTTAGTTAGTCAGAAGACTTTGAGATAACTCAGTTAGAAGCAGATCGGACACATCTGTCTTCAACCAAAATTTAGTTGGACTTAGATTACTTCTCTGCTCCAAGGTCTCATCCTAGACCAACATTTGGAGTTCACATTATGACTATTTCAGACTTAATGTCATTCCTTTAAATTCCATATCGTTTAGGCTAGTGTACAATCCAAGTACCAAATCATAGTCAGAGCTTTTCTGGTTCAGAAGGCTTTGTCTCTGGAGCCCAGAACTCTAAAAACTCCATAACTTACACAAACATCCTCTCTCACCTGTTACAAGTTAGCAGTTGCTCTGCCGTGGTCCAGCTCTAACATCTTCCTCGTCCTCCCCTGCCCCAGAATAAGGAGGAACTGAAGAGCATCCCAGGGGCAAGACCTCTGCATGAGTTCATGCTTAGGTATGGTGAGCCATTGGCACTCACAGTTCATGGGGCAGAAAAGTCACATGACCTCCCCACACAGGAAGCAGAAACACACCCAGCTCTGAGAGGCAGGCCTAGGTAAGCATCCTTTACAGGATATAGCAGAAGAGTAGGAATAATGGGAATCCATATCCAAACACACAGAGTAATCAAAGTCTGACACAGCTCTATCTGCACAGAGCACAGACAACCGGCTTGAGAAGACATTGATGTGCGTGGGCAAAGCTACTGGTGTCCTACCCCGTATTGGTGAAGTTAAGAACAAGGTTCAGAACTCAGCCAGGCTTTGAACTGAATAAGAGGTGGTTTTGAAGAGGAGAGAAGAATATGGTCCAAGGCCATAGCAAAGGTCCCCTGATGTGTTTGTGTGGCCCGACACAGGGTCCAAAGGACAGCAAGCCTGGCTGGGTTTATTCTCAGTTACTTTTAAACCCTCGGAGCTCGGTGAGCCCTGAACAAATTCTTGTTAAGCACTATTTTCTTTCCTACTTAATATTTAATCCTGTGTCTACTTAACATGAAATTTAATCTACATAATCTCTGGGCTTGTAGGTCATCAAAAATACCAGTATGTCAGAAATAACTGGTGCCCAAGAAGGCTTTTCAAGCTTTTCATATCAACAAGAGGTTAAACTCTTGTCAGAGTTTAAGTCAGAGCCTTTGTATTTTGTTAGCCCAGAAAAACAAGATGTGAATTGATTCCAGTCTCATTCCCCACCCCCCACCCCCAGCCCTTTGAGAACAATGGAACAGGGACACCAGACACCTGATGGAAAAGCAGGACACTGAATTACCATATGAGGAAACATGTATTTTTCTTTTTTTCTGCCACCTTGTTTGTCTACCATAGAACACAACATGATGTTTTTCCCAGGAGAAAAAAACTTACAAAATTCAATAATAAAAAAAAATAATTACAAACTTTAGAAAGTCCTAAAGCTGTGCTAAGCAGGAGGGGGAAAATAATTCCTAAATGAATCTATTTTTCTTAAGAAAGTATCTGTGGCAGGTGGAAGATTCTATTTTTGAGAACTAAAAAAAAAAAAAAAAAAAAAAGGTACTGTGTAATTAGGAGTGGGCTAGCAAAATGATGGTGAAACTTGTTGTGAGAGTTAAAAATATCTCTGTACATAATGTTTTCTAGAATTATTTATATTATAGTAAAGTACATATTTAACACAAAATATAAATAAAATGTTTATACAATCAGTGTAGATTAATTTTAGAGATATTGGTACTGCACAAATAAAAAATGATATATTTAATATAAATTGTACATCATTTATATATTTGGTATATATTTGATAATATATATACTCTGACCTATATGACTTATTAATATCTATAAAATAAATATAAAAATATGTCACAGTTTTGACTAGAATATCTATGTGTTTCTAATATTAAAAGCCTCATCCTTGGCGCTGGGCACCAGGAGTGGCATTTCATCTATAAGGATGGAGGAGTTGGGTACGCCTGAAGAAATATGCAGGTGCACTCAATACCTGGGCAACAGTAGTACTCAGGATGCTGGGTGAGCAAGGTGCATCCTAAAGAGATGGAGCTGTACATCCCACCATGCTGGAAATAGAGCATGTCACCAGAGCAGCAATGTCACGTGGGATCCCATTAGACATGTACATTGTCGGGCTTTGAATCTTCTGGGGAGGTTCTGAGCCCTGAACCCAGAGCCCTGCCAGGCTAGTAAAAGCTGTGGCTCAAGGAGACCAGCATGGCCATGACTCAGCATTGGGGGCTTGAACGAGTCATTTCTCCACAGCCCCTCTGTGAGCTTATGTAGTACTGCTCCCCTTGGAGGACTGCAATGCTCCCCTTGGAGGATTGCAGTGATGTGTAGTTAAGGTCCCACGTGGCAAGCACATGGCTGAGGAATGGCTGCCATGTGGGTGTTGTATTAGCTATGTGGATGCTACTGGCCACTACTGTTACCCAGAGTTTTCTGACTTGATTGTGTATTGCTACATTATTTTAATCTATCTGCATCTTCTGCACTTTGGATGCTTCCTGTCTGTTATATGTTTCCTCTAATTGGCCACAGTTTTCTGGCCACACACAGGTTGTTTACTTTCAGCAAAGTAAACCCAGTATGCTCTGCCCCCTTCCCAGGGTCTCCACTCTCACAAGGGCCCCATCTCTCTGTTAGAAGATTTTTTTTCTTCCACTTCCTGCCACCCTGCTAGTTCCCAGCACTGCAAGAGCAGCTGTCCTCTGCGATTCATGCAACCAAGTGCCTTCCACAGAGTGCCTGCAGTATAGTGCCTCCCCAAACTGGACTTTACACTTTACTTTATCTCCAGAAGACAAATGGTGTACTGCAGAACAAATGCTAAACAAATTCATGTCCTGTGCTTTTCTTGGCTGGATGTAGGAAAGGCCAATCCTGACTCAAGGATTTCAGTGAGGGAATCATAGTTCTGAGAATTATAATCCCAACCAGGCAGCTTCAGCAGCATGAAAAACCTGGGAAACTAAATGCTATTTCCAGAGACTAACCCTGCCTGCGTGTGGTTTTCATGGAGTGTTGCCTCTCTGGAGGATTAAAAGAGGGAACACCTCACAAAAGCCCATTTATCAGCTCACCCATAATTAGCTTGTGGAAAACTACGGATGCCTCTTAACATTATAGAAGAGAAGCGATGTGGAGTACAGAAGCACTGAAGGGGAGGGGAAACAAAGGTAATAACATAAAAGTCTATAAAATAAGAGTGTAAGAAGCAGACTCCTTTTTAAAATGTCATGTATTTATGTAATGTGTACGGGTGAGTTCATGTGTACCACTGTGTATACAGCACCCATGGAGGCCAGAAGAGGGGATCCAATCCCCTGAAACTGGAGTTACAGATGGCTGTGGTCTGCCTGTGGCTGCTGGGAATCAAACTTGGGTCTTTTGCAATAGCAACAAGTGCTCTTCACCACTGAGCCATCTCTTTCTCCATCCAGAGAAGTTCACTTCTTGAAAGAAGGCTGCTGAAGAACTAGAGTAGTCTGGGCATAGTGTGAAGTAACTGACGTGTGCAAGACAGATTACTGGTTTTAGCAGAGCAATGAGCAAAGGCCTGTGCTCCAGCCATGCAAGCGGACCCACTCAGATCTGGTTTCTGTGAGGCTGAAGGAGCTGAGAGGAGGAAGATAGTAACTATAAACCAGTAACTACCATAAATAAAGGACGGATCGGCAATCTGAAGCACGTGAACCTGAGACAGACGCAAAGGTTCGAAGGTTGATGGAGAAGGATGGAAGACAGGCAAGGTGGCTAGATGCAGACCATGGGTAGGCGGTAACAGACGATATGCACATAGATGGTAGATTAGTAGGTTATTTGATAGATGCTGTAGAAATGATGTATAGATTATAGATAGTAGATAAAAGATAGGAAAATGAGAGGTGATTGTTAACTGGTTGATAGATGATTCATAAATTATAAACACATACAGAGAGAGGAGAGAGAGAGAGAAAGGGAGAGAGAGGGGGAGGGAGGAGGAGGAGGGAGAAAGGGAGAGAGAGAGAGAGAGAGAGAGAAGAGAGAGAGAGAGAGAGAAGAATTTCAGAAAAGAATTTTAAAAACACCTTGAGTTCAGACCAGATCACATGGATCACAGGATGAGGGGAGGAGTATATTGGGAGACCACTGGGGTACCTTCCACAGACTTGGGGGTGTATTGGGAAGAATACTGGTGTGCCTTCCACAGCCTCAGGGGGTGTGCTGGGAGAGCACTGGTGTGCCTTCCACAGCTTGGGGGGGGGTGGGGGGATGTGCTGGGAGAACACTGGGGTGCCTTCCACAGATTTTGCACATCCTTCCCCCTCTGGCTCCCCAGCTGAGCCTTTCTCTCCAGGCTCATCTCCTCTTCTAGAGTGTGTCATTTTTTGAGATGGTGTTGACAGCCCCTTTCACCTAACTCTCTGTGACTCAAGAGTAGCGATGTATTTCCACAGGCAGTGGGACTATTCCGGACTCTTCCCCTCTTATGTGTGCTGTTTACTTCCTCTGCGCTTCCCCTTCCTGCCTCCTGCTTGGATCACTACAGCCTTGGTGGGGGTGGGTTGACCCTTCTCTCCAGAGCCTTTTGCCAATGAGCTCCCTCCAGGGGCTGGATTCCTAGCGAGGGCTGTGGTGGTAGCAACGGGTTTCATTCTTAAAAATTCTTGGCCATTTGGCCTGTCCTAGGCATCCTGCCAGATGGCCAGGGATTTGAAGGTAAATGCCACACCCAGTGCTTTGAAGGAATCCTCAGGGGCTAGGCTGGCTGGGTGCTCTCCGATCTACCTGTGAACAGCACATGTCTGTCCCTCTTTCTTTCAGGCCATAGCAGAGCCCCATGGTAGCCAGGTGGGTGAAGGGGAGCGAGGACGAGCCACTTGCCCTGCAGAAGATTCCTGACCTACAGAGTGAGTGACCAGGTAGTAAAGGGCTTGGAGGGCAGAGGGTTATAGACTGGGGGCAGGGGTTGGAGGAGAGAGGAGGAGGGCTACCCGAGACCTTAGCTGTCCCTTAGCTGTTGTTTCTCCCTCAGAGAGATTGCAGAGGCCACAGGTCCCAAGCCCTGACTGCTCAGAGCCGCTGCTCATGCGCAGATCCCAAAGCTCAGGCTCAGGTGCTCAGGCTGGCAGCCAGAGCGAACCAGAAACAGGAAGGCACACCGTTCATCCCAAGCCCATTCAGTTCCCCAGCAAGAGCGAGGGAGAAACAGAAGCCCACAGCCATTCTTTCCAGGGAACAAGGCCACAGTCCCCAGAATCTGGAGAGTGCCCTACAGGATGGAGCGCCTCTTCTGTGTGCAGGACACTCATGTTTCACTTGTCCTGGAAAAACTTAAGCCCTTGTTTTGGATTCAGTGGATTGAGTGGCATGCAAGTTCTCCAGCTGCCCTCCTTCCTCTGTCTTTCTCCTTAAGTACACCCGGTCACTTGCACGCACGTAAGCTGTGCTTGTCTTTGGCAGAGCTCCGGTAACAGTTTGCCTCTGCATTCAGCATAGCATGCCCCTTTCAAGCCTCAACAGGGTTACTTTCTTCTCATTATAAACTAAGGAGTATGGTCCAGGGCTCCAGAAGGAAGGTCCACGCTCCCTGCATGTCCTGGTTCTAGTAATAGATCCTAAGAAGTATAAAGTAGGCTTCAAGACTTTCAAGCTCACAGGTACTTCTTCCTCATTATAACTAAGGTATGTCCAGGCTCGAAGGAAGTCCTCTGCAAGCCTGTTAAGTAATAGATCCTAAGAAGTATAAAGTAGGCTTCAAGAAGCTGAGGCTCCAAGTAACTTATGGCTTTGCTTTTCAATGAAAACAAAACGTGTCTTTCCAAGAAAAAAAATTAAAAACGTCATTTCGAGGGGTGTTCATAAGGACACAGGAAAATTTAATGGCCTGTGGTACCATTTTACATCCTGAAAGGTGCTGGCCTTCAATGGGGACCCTTGTTTCCATGAAGGGATTTGCCTGCATTCATTCTAAAATGAACTTTATTGACGTATTGTCCCTCTACCAGAAAGATTAGTGCCTGAATCATAAGACAATTACTGCTTTTCAAAAGGGGGAGTTTTCCCCCCAATTCTTAAAATACCAATGAGGTAGGGAAAAAACATGCCAGGCAGGTGGAGTTAGTTCCTCTGAAGCACCAACGTTATCTTTTCTGAGGAATATAGGAGTCACCAGTCTCAGTCAACAGGCAGGTGCTATAAGATGCTCTACAGCCTTGAAGCCAGCTCTTCCCTGGCTGCTGGCTATCAAGGCAGGGCAAAGTGCTCCCTGGAGCTGAGCAGTGAGCCCAGAACTACTTCCAGGTAGGTTTGTTTCTTTTCTGCGACTATGTTAGATTTCTTCACTACGTGTCCTTTTCGTTTGTTCTTAAAATAGACTCCTCCAGCTGGTTCTATTTTGATCTAAAGAATAGAGCAGAACTGTGTGTGTACCTAAATATCACACCTAAAATGACATTGGTAGAGCTTATCTAAGAATAACCTGCACAGCAATGGAGACGTTAAGAAAGCTTAATTACTTGCTACTAGTGGGGCTTGCATGGCTTGATAATTGGACTTTTCCTAAATTTCATCAGAAGCAAGAGAAACCATAGATGCTAAGTTATCCACTTGGACAAGGGTGGCAAATGAATTGCTGCAACATATGCAAGTTAAAAGGGAGGTCTGAATACATATCGATACTGCTTTGTCTCTGAAAACTTGGGGTAATATTGCTATACCCAAACTATTTTATGAGTAGTCAATCTTACATAAATAATTTCATATGTATGATTAGTTGTGGATCTGGCCAAGCAAGTTTTAAATATTATCATGATAAATCATTAAAGCTGACTGCACGTCAACACTGGTAATGTAAGATATTTGTAAGGTATTTGCATAACTTATGGTATCATTAAGAGAAAAATAACTCATTTTGTTTTTAGAATAAGGCCTTGTTTAGGTGCTGATTTAATCATTATGAAACCTTGAGGAGAAGAACTATCATAGTTCTTTTTTTTTTTAAGATTTATTTATTTATTTTATGTATGTGAGTACACTATAGCTGTCTTCAGACATACCAGAAGAGGGCATCAGATCCCATTACAGATGGTTGTGAGCTACCATGTGGTTGCTGGGAATTGAACATAGGACCTTTGGAAGGGCAGTCAGTGCTCTTAACCGCTGAGCCATCTTTCCAGCCCCCAAGTTAGTTCTTTACCTACAGAAACATAGAATTACCTGACAAGGGGCAATCTCAATTGAGGAACTGCCTCTACCAGACTGGCCTGTAGGCTGGTCTTATGGGGTATTTTATTGACTGATGATTTACGTTGGAGGTAACAGCCCACTGTGGGCAGCACCATCCTCTAGCAGGTGGGTCTGGGCTGTATAAAAAAGGTAGCTGAGCAAGACAGAGGAAGCAAGCCACAAACAGAGTTCCTCCATGGTCTCTGCTTCAGTTCTTGCCTTGAGTTCCTGCCCTGACTTCCTTCACAAAGGCTTGTGCCTGTAAGATGAAATAAAGTCCTTCCTCCAAAAGTTGCTTTTCATCTGTGTTTTATCAAAGTGACAAAAAAAAACAAAAACAAAAACAACAAAAAAAAAAAAAAAAAGACAGAGGTTGGTACTGAGGATGGGGTAAAAATCACATAGGCATAAAGGACTTACTGCCAGTTTAAAATTAAAGAGATGAGGGCCAGTATTTCAATTTTGGTCAAGCTTCAAGAATGGCATATATAGCTTGATCATGTTAGCCCTTTTTGTCCTGGAAATACTTTTATTCCTGCCCATCATGTTAAAGCTTGTCTTTAACAACATCAACATGTTGGCAGACAAAGTACATAGCTTGAACTTGAAAATGGACCCTCAGACAGAGTTATTAAATTAACAGGCTCTCAAGCCAAGGATGGGTAAGATTCTGCACAGAGCCTTACCAATCTAAGACAGAAGTGCATTGCTTTTGATAATGCATATGCCACAATGGGTAAGGAAGGCATTCTTGTCAGAATGACCTAAGACAGGCTCAGTCTTGTTTATGAAATAAAAAAAGGGAGAGATGGAGAACTTTTGGGGCTGCTTGCAAGAATCTGACATTGGCCAAGGACAAAGAAATGGGCTGCTTGGCAGGAATATGACATTGGACCAAGGACAAGGAAATGGGCTTCAAGCAGGAATCTGACATTAGCTAGAACAAAGAAGTAATTTCAGGAAGGAATCTAAATCTTGGGCTAGAACAAAGAAGTAGGCTTCAGACATGAAATGACTTTGGCCTAGGACAGGGAAGTAGGCTCAGATATTTTGAGTCATCCTGATAAGCCCTTAGAAACAGTGATCACAGGAGTAATCACAGAACTTTGTTTATTGCCTTGCTTGTTCTTTGGCTATTTGTGTTTATTGTCTTGCTTGTTCTTTGACTATTTGCATCTATTGTATTCCTAGTTCCTCAACCTAGAACTGACCTTAATACTTGCATGTAATTAAAATGGTATAAAAGCCAAAAGGAGGAGGGGGTGGGATAGGGGGTTTCTGGGGGGCATGGGGAAAGGAATGGTAGCTGAAATGTAAATAATAAAATATCCGGGGGGGGGAATCTAGAGAGGCTGAAAGTTTGTGCTGCCTCACACAGCCTATCAGCTGTGGAGTCAGAATTTCATCCACACTAGCTTTGGTCTCTTACTCAGCTGCTTCCACAGCTCTGGTTCAAGTCAGCTAACCTGCGTTTGCAGTTCTGCTTCCTTCCTTACGTCCATGTTCAGTGTTCCCTCGACCTCCTGAGTTCTCTATCTGTAGGTTGGAGCTACCAAGGGATGAAGACACTGGGTGCAGTTGCACCTGCCCTAGACATATGCAGACATTGTTCTGATCATTATTCCCCAAGTAGACAGCACAGTATTACTTCACCATGTATTATTCACACCATGTTAAGTTCATAAATGATCTGGAGATGGTTTAAAGAACTGAGAATGATATGCACAGATTGCATGCAGACAATTTGTCATTTCCATAAAGGAATCATGGCTCCCAGCCGTGTTTTTATCTACAGGACACCCTAGAAAACAGGGAGGCACTGGAAATTGTCTCAGTTTTACTTCTGTTGCTAAATAGCATGACAAAAGCAACTTAGGGGGATTATGGAGAGAAGGTTCAGTAGTTAAGATAGCTTATTGTCTTGCAGAGGACCCAGTTCCCAGCACCCAAGTCAGGTAGTCACGATCGCATGTAACTCTTCTAGCTCTGGGGAATCTGATTCCTTCTTTTGGCTTTGGCAGGCACAACCTCCCAACACACATATATACACATACATCTTTTGTGTGGGAAACAACTAAGTGGAGAAAGGGCTTATTTTAATTCAAAATCCAGATTACAGTTTGTCATGGGGAGGAAGTCATAGAGACAGGAGTCTGAAACAGCTGGTCACATCACATCTATACTGGAGAAACAGAGCAGGAAATACATGGCTGCTTAGCCTACTTTCTCTACTCTTGGTAAAGGCAATCCACTGTAGAGGCAGGATCTCCAACTAAAGAATGATTCCAATTATACATGGGTCTTCCTACCCAATTGATTGAATCATAAAAATTTACCATAGACACACCGCCAATTGATCAAGATAATCCCTCATTGAATCTCTTTCCCCATGTAGTTTTAGATGATGCTGAATTGACAATTAAAACTATCTGAAAGATACCAAGGACAATTGTGTATTCAGTCTTACGGCACATGGTAATAGAATATAGTTATTGCATGCGGTAGAAGATTAACACCAAACTGTAACAAGAGAATTCTGCTATTGCCTTTTCTACTTTCTTTGTGTCCCACCTAAAAGGTTTTAAGTCACATCTTTCTTTGTTTTTTCTTTAGGTGGTCCAAGAGCCCAAGGATGGATGCCATTCACATTGGCATGTCCAGTGCCCCACTGGTGAAGAATACCAATGGGGTTGGACTCAAGGCCCACAGACCCGAGTCATGTCAAAGAGTGGACATAGCAATGTGAGAATTGACAAGGTAGACGGTATCTATTTGCTCTACCTCCAGGACTTGTGGACAACAGTCATCGACATGAAGTGGCGATATAAGCTCACCCTATTTGCTGCCACCTTTGTGATGACCTGGTTTCTGTTTGGAGTGGTCTACTATGCCATAGCTTTTATTCATGGTGACTTAGAACTTGGGGAATCTAATTCTAACCACACACCCTGCATTATGAAAGTGGACTCTCTCACAGGAGCGTTCCTTTTTCCTTGGAATCTCAGACCACCATTGGTTATGGGGTTCGTTCCATCACAGAGGAGTGTCCCCATGCTATCTTCCTTTTGGTTGCCCAACTAGTCATCACCACTTGATTGAGATCTTTATTACGGGGACCTTCCTGGCCAAAATTGCAAGACCCAAAAAGCGAGCTGAGACCATTAAATTCAGCCACTGTGCCGTCATCAGCAAGCAGAATGGGAAGCTATGCCTGGTTATCCAGGTGGCCAACATGAGGAAGAGTCTCTTGATTCAGTGCCAGCTCTCCGGAAAACTCCTGCAGACACATGTTACCAAAGAGGGAGAGCGCATTCTCCTCAACCAGGCCACCGTCAAATTCCACGTGGACTCCTCTTCCTGAAAGTCCCTTCCTCATCCTGCCCATGACCTTCTACCATGTGTTGGATGAGACAAGCCCCCTGCGGGACTCACACCCCAGAACCTAAAGGAAAAGGAGTTTGAACTGGTGGTGCTTCTCAATGCCACTGTGGAATCCACCAGCGCAGTCTGCCAGAGCCGAACATCTTACATCCCAGAGGAGATCTACTGGGGCTTCGAGTTTGTGCCTGTGGTTTCCCTCTCCAAAACCGGAAAGTACGTGGCTGATTTCAGTCAATTCGAGCAGATCCGAAAGAGCCCAGATTGTACCTTCTACTGTGCAGATTCTGGAAACAGAAGCTTGAAGAGCAATACAGGCAGGAGGACCAGAGGGAGCGTGAGCTGAGGAGCCTCCTGCTGCAGCAGAGCAATGTCTGACCCCGGCCAGCCTCTGGGCATCTCCTAACCAGGGCTCCTCTCAAAAGCAATGGTTGCCGTGAACATGGGATGGGTGGTCCTAATACCAAACCACACAGACATTCATGGCCATCTTCCCCTTTGTTCTGGCGGCTGAACAAGTATTTCTGAATATAAAAGGATGCCTTCAAGTGCCTGTCAGAGATGAACACTCAAATTCAGATTTTCTCCCCTAAAATGGAACTCTATATTGAAGAACTGACGTAGGAAGATGGAAGGATTCCTGTTGAAGGGCAGACACATAGCAATGCTGATAGTGAATGACATGTGTGTCTCTTCAGGAACATCTGCTTATAATGCAAAGTATTTATTTAATCCACCTAACAAGGGTTGGTGGCTGAGGTCTGAGGCGGAATTCGCTATTTGTTCGTAGCACTGCTTAGAACGCACTCCTCTGTTCAAGTACATAAGGTTTTACTTGCAATGATGGCTATCTGGTGATGACCAAAAATTGCTGGGAAAGGACTTAAAGCTTGCAGAGTACAGTCGTTTTATTTTTATATTCTTCCATAGACTTAATTGTGTGGAGTGGATGTAATTAGATCAGGAATCAAGATTCAGAAAATAACGTCCATCTCTTGAGTCTATGGTCTCCATCACTTTGGGGGGAAGCGTATTACCCTCTTTTTCCTTCAAAATGTCCTTCACAGACAAGCCAAACAGCACCATTTAGGGACATATTGGCAACACACACACACACACACACACACAAAATCAGATTTTAGCCAGGCTTACAGAAGCATCAGTGTTGCAGGCTCTAAGTAATATTTTCAATGTCGATTTATCTAGATCCACATGGAAAAGACAGTGTGTGGGTTCCACATCCGTTGTCCTCCAGGTCTGCCCTCCATCAGTGTTATCAGTCGACACATCCATCTCTCAGCTATTTCAGCTTTTCCCTGTGACTGTACCTTGGCCACAAAGAAATTGCGACAGAATTATTTAAAGTCTTAAGAATGAGACAGTTCCCTGAGAGCTGTGACTGTCACTGTGACTGTCACAGTTGGGTTAATTCATGGACCGAAGACTACAGTCACCACAAAAACCTGAAACTGTGTCACAAATAGGAAGTCTGCATAGGTGCTACAGTTTGCAGGTCATGACATGGAGAAGAGGAGCCAAGGGAGAGAGGTGTTCTTGAGCAGGAGGACCCCTTGTGCAAGAGCCTAGAGCAAATGCATAGTTCAGCTCCATGTTACAGGGGTAACATTTTGCCTCGAAAAAATGTAGGAGTATAACGCCTATGTTTCCTTGGGAAAGAGAGCAAGCGAGCTAGGATTGGCTGAATAGATAAATGCTGTGTGCTCATTTTATCAGGACAAACTAGAAATTCATTCAAGTGCCATGTGCCCATGAATGTGCAGGCAAACACACACACACGCACACGCACACACGCGCACACACACGACCCTCATACAATAATATTCCAGTGTGTGCTCTGGCTCTGCAAACACAATACCAGGCATGTGGGGTCAGAGGTCAAACTAAGAAAGTCTACCACAGTTATGCTCATATTTATTTGATTCTTTAAGAAAATGAACACTTGGGCCCAGAGAAACTGGGAAGACTTTAGCTGGATCTAGATGTTGGTGTGAACTACTGCACACTCAGTCGTAACTTCATGTGACCACATTTGCAAGTGTCTTTCCTTTAAGCAACAACAAAATGTGGAAATAAAATCTTTGGCTTGGAACCAAGCTAATGTGGTGAGAGTCTGAGACCCACGGAGGAAAGTTTGCAGAACGATTTCTATTAAGGAAGATTTAGGGCTGGAGAAATGGCTGGTGGGTAAGGGCACCAGTTCAAATGCCCAACACCCTTCTAAAGTGCCAGGGAGGAGTTCACAAGCCTTTAACTACAGTACCATGGGGAGCTGAGACAGGGGCTCACTGGGCTCACTGGGTACCAGAGATCTCCAGGCTCAGTAAGAGACCCTGTCTCAGGGACAAATAAGGCAGACGAAAGGACAGAGACCTACTCCTCTGGTCTCCAGGTATATGCACACTCCCCATACCCCACACTCCAATCTCTCCCTCTCTCTCCTCTCTCTCTCTCTCTCTCCTCTCTCTCTCTCTCTTTTTTCTCTCTCCCCCTCCCTCTCCTTCCCTTTCCCCCTCCCCATCTGTCTCTCTGTGTGCTTCTGTCTGTCCCCTCTCTCACACACACAAGAGAAAGAGACAGCGTTAAATCATTCAGAGTACTTCTTTGTTCCTTCCTGATTTCATGGCAGGTTGTGTTAGTTTTCCTCTCCTTTTGAACTGTTAGATATTTGCCTGCTCAGACATTAGTCCTTTCGCTATTAATCCTGTGTAGTTGTGTCATACATTACAGTAGAATCAATAGGAAAAATCGTGCTGTGAGGGTGTTTGTGGTGGCTTTTCTATTGTATTATGAAACTCCTCACCCCAAATCCACCTTGGTGGCCATCTGAATCTGATTGATCCCAGTAATGCAACTGTATACGGTACAATGATAACATGTCAGTCTCAAAATCATCTTTCTATAACCACTGAGCATATTATATTCATCGAGATTTAGAATATCTGATCATTTGAATTTTTTTAATACGTACTAAAATATATATAGTGCCTTCAAAACCAATGTTTGGGCCAGGTGTGCTGGTACACACCTGTGATCTCAGCACACGGAAGTGGAGATACCAGGATCAAGAGTTCAAGGCCAGCCTTGATGACATAATGACATAATGCCTCCACTACACAAGCCCCTCTAACAACATAATAATGTTTAGGTCAATAAATAGTATTGTAAGATAATATTTAGTAAGTAGTTCTATAGTTGACTGGTTTGAATGTAACATTTTCCAGAATCCCTTAGATACTATTTTGAATCACATAGTCTCAAGTTAATGTACTGATAGAAGAGTTAAATAGAGCTTTCTGGATGTTATCTAGACAGCTTTTTGATGGGAGCAGATTCAGAAGAGTCATCAAAACAATGGAGTGTTTAACCTGAAGAAGGCTTTGCATTTCTTCAGAAACCCAATGCATTCACCTTCTCCATGACTCTGAAAGTGTTCTTCATTTGGGAGACCATGGAGCAGCATATTGATGCATACCACAAGCCATGTCTTCTGCCTTGCTGCCTGTGACCCAGACAAAGGAGAGATGCACCCTCTGACCACACAGCAAAGCTACTTTGGGTTGAAGGAGGGAGCTAAGCATTGGTTCTCTGTTTTCTTTTTCATGGGGAAATTAACAGTGACGTTTTTGACTATCGAAACCTAAATTCCTAGTGGTGAGAAAACTAATATTCATCAGTGGATCAAATATTTAGATAAATGTAAACACCTGTTCTGTTTGATCTTTGATTGAATTAAATTTCTACTTTGAATCCGCTGTGGTATTGACATCACTGAAGTGTAAAATTAGGCTATTTATTTTAAAGGCCACTTACTCTAGTGTGGAGAGACCCTTCTATTCTAATGTAATTCTCTCTCAATTAGATCCTTGTAATCCGTGGAAAGAGAACATGTCAGCATAGAAAGAAAGGAACCAGGGAGAGAAAGATGAAGGAAAGAGGAGCAAATGGGGGGAAGGGGAGTGGATGAGTGGATGGGGAGCCTGGGTCTCTGACAGATGCTCACCACAGGCTCAATGTAGGTGTTGACTCCACATAGTGACTGTGGCCTGTGATGAAGGCTCCACTGTGCATGGTTATTTTTCTTCCTATTGCCTATAGTGTTTGAAAGAGTTGCTTCAGACAGAGCCTGACGTAGCCTAGTTTTCCCTGATGATATTTTAAACTAAAGCTACTCTGCCCCAAGTCCTGATTTCCATTTCTAGTGCTGCTCACTTGTAAGAGAGCATCTGGTTATGGGGTCAAGGCTGACCATGAGGGACAGGACTTCCTCATGAGGATGTAGAGCTTCCCGTTTCCCTTCTGAAGGTTAACTACACATTCTGCCCCATGTGGCCGCCACGTTGACTTAAATGCCCGTTACATGTCTTCAGGCTTATGGCTGGCAATCTGCCTGAGAGTAATGACGTGAGCAGCTCTGAGGTCTCCAGATCTGCAGCAAAATGACAAGAGGCCAGAACTTTGCTAGGATATTAAAGGAACTGGAGTCATAGTCTTTGACACCAGAGTAAGAAAGAGTCAGGAATATATGAGAAATAAGCTGGAGTGGCTGGGGAGGTGACTTGGCAAAGTGGTCGCTTTGTAGTGTGAGGACCAGAGGTCCCTCCCAAAACTCACTTACAAAAGCCAGATGTGGTGGCATGAATTTGTGGTCCTAGAAGTGGAGAGGTAGAGATGTGTGGCAAATCTCCGGAGCTCACTGGTCAGCCAGCCTAACTGAGTTGGCAAGTTCCAGGCCAATGAGAGGCCTGTCTGAAAAAGCAAGGTGCAAGTCTAACCTCAGTTGCTGTCTTCAGATGCCTACCAAAATGGTTGTCTGCTGGTATGTTACAGCAAGCTGCCATCCCTACCCTTCTGAATTCTAGAAATTTCCCAGAAATGCCGACGAATGTAGTTTAGGTTCTTTCTTTCCAAAGCTTTGCCACTAAGTATGCCACAGAAGCAGCAGCATTGGTCGGGTAGCTGATGGGAGCAGATGCAGAGACCCACAGCCAAACACGAGGTGGAGCTCAGGGAACCCTGAAGAAGTGGGGGCAGAAGGATGGTAGGAGCCAGAGAGGTCGAGGACACCATGAGAACACCACCCAGAGAATCAACTAAGCAGGGCTCATAGGGGCTCACAGAGGCTGAAGTGACAATCGGAGCCTTGTAGGTCCGACCTAGGTCCTCTGCATATCTGTTATGAGTGTATAGCTTGGTGTTCTTGTGGGACTCCTGTAAGGAGAGGTGCAAATTCCCTGATTGGTTCTTGATTATGTCAATAAAGAAGGCAAGAGCCAATTGCTGGGTGAAGGGTAAAGGTAGGATTTAATTGCTAGGTGAAGGGTAAATGTCAGATTTCTGGGTCCCAGGAAAAGGAGAAGGGACAAGAGAAAGGAGAGAGGCTCTTTCAGCCAGGTTTTGGAACAAGAAGCATGAACAACCATGGCAGATCTTGGATAGCTAGAACCAGCTGGTGGAGGCTGGCTGATATTGACCTGCTGGTATGAGTTAGCTGATAAGATTAGGGAGAGAGATATCAGTGCCCAGCAATTGTGCAATCTGGATAGTTTTAAAATAATATAGCTGTCTAGTGTTTTTCTTCCGTGGAGCTAAGGGGGGCAGGAGAAAGAGAGACGACAGAGTGGTTGATGACGGCTTGATGAAGCTAGCCAGGAGGAAGAAGTAGCTAGTGGAGCTGGGACAGCAGCTCTCGGCTTTCCTGGGTTGGGGGTTGGTTTCGAGCTGAGCTGGGAGCTACATCCAACAGACTCCTAACAGTGGGAGTTGGGATGTCTCTGATGTCTCTGCCTGCTCTTGGGACCCTTTTCCTCCTACTGGTTTCTCATCCAGCCTCGATATGAGGGTTTGCACCCAGTTTTATTGTAACTTGTTATGCTGTGCTTGGCTGGTATCCTTGGGAGAGCTGCTCCTTCCCGAAGGGAAATGGAGGATTGGATCAGGAGGGGAGGGGAGGTGGGGAGCACTGGGAGAGAGGGGAAACTGAGGTCAGGATGTAATGTGTGAGAGAAGAATAAAAAAGAAAAAGCGGCAGCAGCAGCTGGAGGTGAAAGCTAAGCTTCAGCCGTGTTTCCTCTTCCCCATCCACTGCCTCCAGCTGTGTTCCATTTCCTTGGCACCAAACAGACGAATCATTTACCTAACCTAAAACCTGACTACAGGAACTTTTGATTTCCAATTCTTATGCTATTGAATTAAGGGAGGCAATTAACTGGGGCTTGATAGTTGGTTACTAAGAAGATTACATGATTGGAAAGTTAGAGCATGTAGCAGGTACTTGAATAAAATAAGTCTCTGATGAGGCTGGCAGTATGGCTCAGTGGTACAGCATGTGTTTGGCTTATACAAGGCCTGGGTTTGATTCCCCAGTACCGTAAAACAAAATTGTCAAATAGCAAGAATGTCACAGGAGGGTGAATACAGTATTATCCAGAACACTTAACACTATAGGGTGAGGAAGGCCATGTGGACTGGCTATCTTTCCCTATGTCCTATACCTTTGGTTTTTTCACTTATCCTATGTCTGGTTGTTTTTGTCCTGTGTCCTGTGAGGATGCCTTTAAAGTCCTGTAGTCAGCATTTTTCATTCATAACCCAACTACTAAAGTTAGGGTACAGAGAGATGGCTCAGCAGTCAAGAACCCTTGCTGCTTTTGCAGAGGACCTGAGTTTGGTTCCCAGCTCCTACACGGCAGCTCTCAACCACCTGTAACTCCAACTTCTTGAGATCTAATGTCCTCTTCTGGACTTGATGAAGATCGGCATGGATGTGTCCATAGCCCCTACGTCTGCACACATACACGTAGACTTTTTAAATCTTCAGGTGTAACTGGACATCTTTATCCAGTCTTGCAAGCCTATGGACAGCACTGACACAGCCTGAGCTGGACTCATTTCTAAAAGGGGCGTGAATGTATGTCACTTTCCTGGAAATGAGAGCATTCATATAGCTACTACCACAGAAGTGGGCAATCCAAAAACATGTTTTCCTGGCCTGTTCAGTTAGCAAACGTACATTTCAGGGAGTGTGGAGCCATTTATGGCTCTCCTAGTCAGTGTGCAGCTTGCTTAGGTGGGAAAAGCCTCTCCAGGTTATAGCCCTAAGTCGACTGCCAAGCCACCCTCTCCTGGGTGTGAAGAAGCTAGATTCCATGGCCCGGATGAGTGAGGGCGATGGTTCTAGACTCCCCACCATCACTGGAGACGCAGAATAAGAAGAGCTGGCCTTCATCCATGCAAGAACAAAAATATCACAATACAGCCCATTTATTTGTAAGGTAATCAAAAATTTCGTTAAAACTTTGCAAAACGGGGTTTTCTTAAAATTCTGCAACCAAGTTCCCTGCTTAGTCCCTTCCTGTATATGATATGGCCCTGAACTATCCCTGCATCTTTATTCTGGGTCAAATTTCATTTATTACCCTTGTTTTCCCATGCCTAGTGACATCTATCTGGTCCCCTTCCCCAAAACGAACACGTAAATAAAAGTCAGAACACACTCAAGAGTCAGTCTCCAAAGGATCGACCACTGATGACGAGGCCCCTACATCCCTAACATCCCTTGTCCCTAACAAGTTGAAAATCAGAAGTCACGCCTATGAACTGAAAATGCATATCACCTCTTAGCTTATTGATACTATGAAAAGTGGTTACACATTTACGTCGTATTGTGGCGAGGCACAGAGCTGCTGTGAGGCTGGAAGGGAAGGGCAGCAGCTTTCGATTCAGTGAGTTTAACTCTATCTGCTGCTGTCACGGCTGAGGAGTGAGGATGTTGAACCAAACTCAACTGTTACAGGAAGCGTGACTGGTGGGGGTTTTTACAAAAACAAGCCTCCAGAGGACAAAAGGAAGCGGTCTGTGTGGAGACCGAGTATTAAATAGCAGACAGGAGAGGAAGGCAGGATGATAGCCAGCCAGGTCTATTTTTGAGAGATTATTTCTGTAGGCTCTGGAGGAAGCCTAAGGTACAATAAGACTCTGGTACGCAGAATCAGTAATCCAAAAGGACACGCTACAGGAAACAGCTTAATAATTCACAAGGAAGTAACCGGACCCAATCCCAAAGAATACTCTGAGTTTGGAGCCAGCAGCCCACTACTATTTAGGACAACAGTCACTCAAATCATCACGCCCCAGCTCCTGACTCGCACTCAACCCTAAGATGAGTGGTCCTGCTTGTTGTGTTTATAAACCGATAAGGACATAAGGAATATGTTTGGTGGAGGTGCGGTAAGGTGTGGGGGAAGGGGATGCCTCCTCCTCGGGCCCATGCTGAGGCATCCCTTCCCCCAGAGGGACCAATCACCAATCACAGGACGGTATAGAATAGAGTTTATTCAGGGTATGGGGAGGGGAGATGAAAGGGTAGTAGAGACAGCAAAAGGCAGAGAGAGGAGAGGAGTAGAGGCTGGCCATGAGCATATGGAGAGAGAGGGGAAAGGGGCAAAAGGACAACGGAGAGCAAGAAGGCAAGAGAGTGCGGAGGAGGGGGCAAGCAGCCCCTTTTATAATGAGTCAGACACACCAGGCCATTGCCAGGTAACTGTGGGGCAGAGCTTAGACAAAATGTTAACACTGCTCTCCCCTGATCCTTACCTACTCTGATGGTGGTATTTGTTGTGGGATAGTGATGCTGGTTTCTCATGTTTGGTGCATGATGGAAGAAAGAATCGTATTGACTACCACGTGTGTGTATGTTACTCCTGAGCCAGGACCACATAAGGGACAAACAACTTCAACTGTCTCCTCTAATACTCTATGAATCCGTTTCTCTTTCACAAGACTTATCGCCATGTGTATGACCACAACACCCTTCGTCTGTCCCCGCTACTATGTGAACCACACAACCATGAAAGCCTGAGGTTATAGGTGATCGATCTCTTTTCATTCACGGCTGTTAACGGTGTGGTGCTGGTGCTGGCTGTGATGAAGGGGGTTCTATTGTGTCCTCAGAAATCTCAGGATAAACTTACTTAAAATAACCTTTCCAAGTCATAGTAGTCACAGGAATGAGTGAGTGACAAGGTACCAAAGACTATAAGGCTGGGCTGTAGCTGGTATTCATGTGCACACGCCTGATTCTCAGAACCGCATCTTGAGCATACCAAGCCATTTCTCTACCATTCAGCTCTATCCCCATCCCTGATGTTTGTTTTCATTTTGAGACAAGATCGTGCTGAGCTTTCCTGGAGTGCACCCAAACTTCAAATTCCTCCTGTAGAGTCTCCCTAATAATTGAGATTCTAAAGTGTCCCATCACACATGCAAAGTGCTATTTTATATCTGAGCCTAAAGGAATGTGTTTGCTGCCTTTCTAGCCCCAGGACAGAAGATGAAATCCCTGCCTTATCTTTTCCTTCTAATTCTTTTCATTTTCTTCTACCAGCAGAGATCCACCTAGTCGCTTTGTATGCATCCTTTCTGCACCAAGTCCCTTTCTCAAATCCCCAGCATTCCATGGCTTTTTGATAGGTTCAAAGACACTTCTTGACAGATGTCTTGGAAGCTTGGATATGGGTGTGACTGTAAATCAACACACCTATTTAAAATCCACATGCAGAGGTATGCACTCAGAAGACAGCTGCTAGCGATCTGTTGAGCAGTCTCCTATGGAAACTATGCACACATACAACAACACGCCTGTATGAGTCCTTCTGTAGCTTCTCTACAGGAGACTCAGCTTGTCTGATGTGACTTCTTGGTGCTGACAGGGCTTTGTTCTTGCTGTGAATATTGGCTGTGTGCATGAATGTAGGTTAACTCTGAGGGCTGTGTTTGGAGTGAGGCGAAGCTGGTTTTGTGGAGCGTGGCAGCGGCCCTAGGCTGTGAACTTTAGTTCTCACTGAATTAGTCACTTTGTTTTCTACTCAGTCATTTCAAGAGGTGACATCAGCTGAGAATTGTCTGACCTTTCCACGATGCACAAAGCCTTTATCAGACCCCACCCTGGGGACAGGGAATATGGAATTTGTATGTGACACTGTGACTGTGGACTACAGTCTGGAAATTCCACACTCTCTTCCCAGAGATCCCTGAGTTTGTTCATCTGCCTCCAGCCTTGAAACATCACACACAAATGCTGGAAAGATGAGCCAGGATGAAGTGCTTGCACACCACCTTGGTAACCCCAGCACCATCCCTAAAACCCACATAAAGGTGCAAAGAGGGAACCCACCACAAAGTTGTCGTTTGGCCTTCAAGAGTCCTCCATGAATGGCACGTGCATGCCTTCAATACATATCACACACACACACATACACTCAATAGTAATAATTAGCCAAAAGAAATCAGAAATGGCTGAATTGCTAATTTTTTATGAGAATGTCCATTCTTTCCCAGAAATACTTGGCTCGTGAAATCTGTTCTTTTGACATCTGGCTGCTCCCCTGCTTGAGTCTGGCACTGTGTTATTTTTGCATGCTTCTAAAACTTGTTGTGTATGTTTAAATTATGAGTATGTGTGTGTTTCTGTGTGATGGGCATGTGCATGTGAGTGTTGGTTCCCTAGGGGCCGGAAGTGTTGGATTCTATGGAACTGGAGTTACAGTTGTGAGCCACCTGATTTGAGAACTGTATTCCTCTGCAAGAGCAACAAGTGTTCTTAACCACTGAGCTATCTCCCCAGCCCCAAGTAATATGGGACAAATTTCCAATAAAGTAAGCCAAAATCTGGGCAAATGTGAGAGTAGAATGGATTACCGTGGCATTCATGAGCCAAGGGTGGGATGGAGTCCTATGGTCCTTCTGTGCTTTGAGGGATATGTTATTCAGGGACTAAGGACATGGATTAAGAATCCAGGTGTAGACATGAGGCACAATGATCAATTAAAAAGTATGCAGGATGGTCTGGGGAGACAGCTCAGCCGGGTCAGCTGCTTGGTGGGAAAGCATGAAGATCTGAGTTCAGAACTCTAGCACCCACATTAAAAGCTGGGTGTGGTCAGTGCTAGGCAAGCAGAGGCAGGTAGGCCTCTGGAGGGTGCTGGCCTGCCAGTCTAACCAGTCATAAGTACAGGTTCAGTGAGAGAAACTGTTCTCAAAAAATAAAGAGAGCAACTAAAGAAAACATACCAAGGTCAACCTCTGGCCCCCATAGGCATGTATGTGTATGCATGAGCATGCGCGCGCGCACACACACATATACACATACATATATACATACACATATATATTACATACACATACATATATATACACATATACACAGATATACACAAACATAAATACACACACATACTTGCACACATAGACACATGCACACACATATACACACATATACACATATATACATACATATATACACATATACATACACACACATATACACACATAAATACACATACATGTACACATAGATACATGCACACATGCACACACATACACACATGCACACATATGAACACACACATATATATGCATATATATACACATATACACACATGCACATAAATATGAAGACACATACACACATATGTATACACATACACAAATATACACACATGAACACATACACACACATATACAAACATATATATACACACATACACACACACATACTACACACATACACACACATACTTACACATACACACACATAAATACATGCACACACATACAAACACATATTCTTACACATACACACAAGCACACATATATATTACACATGCACACACATATATTACACACACACACATACACATATTCACAACCATATATCACACAAGCAAAACAAAAAATCAGTACATGGGAGTAGGAATGCCAGTCACTGAGATCAAAGGAGAGTACTCAACTCTGGTGTCCACCTGAGGAGGGACAAATGCTTGCCCCAAGACAAAACATGGGGGAATCAGAGTTAAATGACACCAGAGGAAAGGTCATTGTAACCAAGAGTGTGTACTTAGCTTGGTTCCAAGATCCTTTATGATTAAATTGTATCTCATCAAAACAGGTGAGCACACCTAGGACTTCACTTTCCAGATGATGAGACTGAATCTCAGAGAAGATAAGCAACATCTTTTCTCCAAGGTTACCGATCTAGTAAGCAAGACCGATCCCTACAAACTCTTTCTGTCACATGCTATGTCCTACTGCAGAGACCATGTCAGGAAGCAGGCAGGACTTGGCAGTTGATTGACCTTAGAGCAAGGTAGCATGCCATAGGTCCTCAAGTACTTTATGAAACAAAAATCCATGGTAGAATTGCTGCTCCCCTTCAAACCTAACCCTAGCCACTACCTGCATCATAAACAACAGTATAAATAATAAAGAGTTTTAACAGAGTGCCACCAGCTGCAGACAGAGTGGACCGGCCCTGGCGGTTCTGTAGAGCCCTGAAAATCAGATTTGAGAAACACTTCGGCAGGTATTCAATTTAAGATCTTGGCTGATTGTACTGTGTAGTGATATGCAAACCCGGTGGAGTTAGCAGAGCTGACTGGAATCTGATAGTCACCTTTTGAAGCCAACAAGGGCAGGTAAGCTGTTCAGAACAGTGCTGCCAAGATGACCAAGCCAGAGCTGGAATGATCCAGCTCCAGGCACCAAAAAGAGCTAGATACATACGTCAGAAAGAGCAAAGGTATGCTCAGAAACTGACTGCAGAGAAACATTCTGACAGACAATTCATGGCATCAGGGAAGACCCACCTGGGAACAGCTATGGTTTGTGAACTTTCCACCACTGTAACAAAATAGCTGAGGTTATTAACAAGAAGGAGGAGGGGGAGGAGAAGGAGGAGGTGAGGTCTTATGGGCTCATGATTTTGGAGGTTGCAGTCCATGGATATTGGCATTGTTTCCTGGAGCCTGCAGTTAGGCGACAAGTCATGGCAGGAATGTGTGGTAAAACCCTTGGACAAGAAGTTGTAGAGAAAGAAAAAGAAACCATCCTTCTTTCAGTCATCACCTTAAAGAATCCATTAGTTCCCAAAATGCTTTGAGAAATTTGAAAATATTCGACATTGGCAGGCATTTTGTAATTGAATGTCTGCCATTTGGTGGGAAGTGTCTCCTACTACAAAGGTTGGAAGGATCCCCTCTTACAGCCCACAACATGGGGCACACACTATCACAGTGGTGCTGATGCAGCAGAAGCTAGCATATGCTTCCATCTGTGAGCACATGGCTCTGAGGACAATGCTCATATACACTGCAGTCCCTTACTGTGGGGTGGTGGGCTGTGGGAAGCAGCTGGGTGCCTGGTTGAGCAAGTCTTGAACCCCCAACCTTTATCAGCACGGCAGGTGTTCTTCTCTTTCAGCTTCGGCGCTACCACAGCACATCCCAAAGGGATGTCTATGACCATCAGTCACAGGAACAGTGCCTCAGGCTCTCCACATGTAGATGAGGTAGGTGTTATCTGCTGCCAAACCCTAACCCACCCTGAAACTGTATATAAGGGCTCTACTTATGCAGAGCAGTGGTGGTGCACGCCTTTAATCCCAGCACTTGGGATGCAGAGGCAGGCGAATTTCTGAGTTTGAGGCCAGCCTAGTCTACAGAGTGAGTTCCAGGACAGCCAGGGCTACACAAAGAAACCCTGTCTCGAAAAACCAAAATAAAAGTTGGGGGGGGCTCTATTCAGGAAAAGTAAAGGTGTGTTTGAGAATCATCCTGGTGTCCTGAGAGTTTCTGTCTCAAGAGCTGTAACACTTGGGGAGAGATCTGCTCTCCCGGAACCTTCCTGGGGCACCAAGCTGCTTCCTTGCCAGCTAGCCGGCTTCCTATCGGCCCAGTCTGGGCCGGATCAGCACCTGGGAGTGACCGAGAGGCGACAGACAGCAGAGAATGGAGCAGAGGCAGCAGAGGGGGCAGGCAATCTCTCCTCCCTGCTTGCACTCGTACCCTTTGGCCCAGATCTCTCACACCAGGCTGGGCTGGAGACCAACGGACGGTGGAGACGTGGTCAGAGGACCCTCCCTGCTCTCACTCCGTCCTCAGCTGGGAAATCATCGTGGGACACCCTCTGGAACCGGGGTCCCACACCTTACATCCCCTTCTCTGGTACTAGAAACCTACAAACCACCCTTCCTCTGTTCCCAAGCCATCCGTTTCTAGTACAACACTGTCATTGTCCACCATCCATGTGTACTGGCTGGTTTTGTGTCTCAACTTGACACCAGCTGGAGGTATCACAGAGAAAGCAGCCTCTCTTGAGGAAATGCCTCCATGAGATCCAGCTGTAAGGCATTTTCTCAATTAGTAATCTAGGGTGGGAGGGCCCATTGTGGGCTGGTAGTCTTCGGTACTATAAGAAAGCAAGCTGAGCAAGCCAGGGGAAGCAAGCTAGTAAGCAGCACTCCTCCATGGCCTCTGCATCAACTCCTGCTTCCTGACCTGCTTGAGTTCCAGTCCTGACTTCCTTTGGTGATGAACAGCAATGTGGAAGTGTAAGCTGAATAAACCCTTTCCTCCCCAACCTTCTTGGTCATGATGTTTTGTGCAGGGATACAAACCCTGACCAAGACACCACTGAATGGCTTTCAGGCCCCATCTTCTCCACTACATATTCAGGCCAGAAGCTCGCCTGCCCTATTCTGTTTTAGTGTCTTTGGTTCATGAACAGGTACGAACTATATCCCCAGTATTATCTTTCCTTTCCTTCACACTCTGCCCAGACTGCTCACTCTAAGACAGACGTTGGGTCCTATTACTTAGTAACTGATCTTTCAGAACAAAGGTATGGAGCGTTCTCCTGGACCAGGTCTGGACAGCTTCCCTTGTCTGTCCTTTCCTGTTCACTGTATCTAGTGTTCTGCAACACTTGCAATGCCCCTACGTGTTTCCTCCCTTCTGAGCCTCTGGGTTTGGTTTATTGCCTCGCTTGTTCAGGATGCTCCTACACAACCTTGGCCAACCCCTGCTTGGGGTGCTGGTCACTTGGTAGGCATGACTTTCTTGACAATGTCCATTGTATCCCCGTGTCAGAATGGCCCAGGGATGGCCTCCTACTGATTCCCATGACCCACCTTTCACAAACCACCTGCCATCGTGACTGGTATGCTCATACCAGTGACTAGCTTCAGCTGTCAACTTGACACAGCCAAGGATTATCTGAGTAAGTCTTAACTGCGAAATTGTCTTGATCAGATTAACCTGTGGGCATAGCTTCTGGAAATTGTTCCTGACTGCAAACTGAGGTAGGAGGGCTTAGCCCATTGTGTGTGGAGCCATTCCTAGGTAAGGGCCCTGGACTGTATAAAAAGATAGCTGCCTAGAACTAGGAAGCATTCTTATAAAGAGCAATCCTCCATGACCTCTGCTTCAGTTCTGCCTACAGCTTCCTGCCCTGAGTCTTTCACTGATGAACTGTTACCTGAAATGTAGGATGAATTAAACCTGTTCCTCCCCTAGGTCCTCTTTGGTCTCTGCGTTTGTCACAGCAACAGAAAGCAAACTAGAACAACAGGATGTCCCTCCCTCTGGATGATACATGACCGTCACCAGAGTCAACCTCTGCACCATGGTATGCTCACTCTGGCACTAGACTAGTCCGTCTTAAAGCCAATAGTGTAGAGAATAGAAGGACAGTCTGCCTCAGGTGGAATGTTTGGAAGTGCCAAGATCTCAGCAACCAAGATAACATCTTAATGTAATACATTTTTATATCAAGTTAAGGTAACATCCGTGACAGATACAATTCTAAAATTTTAGGTAAAGATGGGATTGGTAAGGGTGTGTGCATGTTTGTTCCAGAGAGGAGGAAGGTTTAATATTTCTTGTCTAAGCTATAGCTTTAAGGAGTTAGAGAAAAGAACAAATTAAACCCAAAACAGGATGAAGAGACTCAGTGAAACAGAAGCTAACCCATCAAGAATTTTTCTTCTAAGACACCTACACTCTCAAGAAGACTAACAGAAATATTTGAAAAGTACTCGACACCTACTCTCAGGGGCTTGAAAGAATGAACCAAGGCAAGCAACCTTCGGAGGAAGCAGAATGTTCCCGAACGCAGCCAGTGCACAGAAGTCCCTGTGTTCCTCAGCTCTGCACTGAGGAAAACACCACTCGAGTGTTCTTATCTTCCCACTCTTAGAAGCAGGAAGGTACCCGGGACGATAAAGGATGAAAGACCTCCAAGCACATGAGTGCATTCAAGGATACAGAGCAGTCCTCAGAGCTGAGAGCATCACAGCTACGGCAACACCATGGAGACCAGCTCTGATGTTCAGCTCTCAACAAGTTCTGTCGAACGAGAGGCTCAATGCCCATTGATGGGCATGGCTGAACAGAATGGGAGGTGTGCACATATATTAACTGAGATCACCCAGGTTCCAGAGGACAGGTACAGCATGGTTCCTCTCATGTGCAGAGGGTCTGTGTGTGTAATATATGTCTCAGGCAGGGAGGAAACAAGGATATGACCAAGCCTGTGAGAGAAGAAAAAGCTCTAGGAAAGTCTGAACAGGGTGACTGAACACGAGATGAGAATTTGGAATCGGAGAGACTGGGGCAAAGGGAATGACCAGGAAAGAGTATGAAAGCAGACAGAGAGAAGAAGGTGACCTACCAGCAGAACTAAGTATGAAAATGCATAAGGAAAACCCACTGCTTAGTGGGATAATCCAAAAATATTAACAATAACTTTATGAGAAGAAAATAAATAAAATATTAACACTAACTTTATAAGAAGAAAATAAAGTAATTTTTTGAAATTATCATTGGATTTTAGTAAATGTTACTACAGACAAACCTTGCTGACAGAGAAAAGAAAGGACCCAGGTAGCTGAGCCTGCTTATGGGAGAACAGCCCAGCACCTCAAGCATATGGTGGACTGAGAACTTCTGCATCTTTGACAACATTTGGGATCATCACGAAAGTGTAACCCACTCTCAGGGGAATAAAATCTAGAGACGTTCATGCTGGGATGAACAGATGCCAAATGTATTATATAAACACATTCGCAGTTCATTGAGGAGATGCTGAGGGAAGCCAGGGATCAGCTGAGAGACTGAGGGTTTGAGCAGCATGTGATAGGCACTAGGCTCACCATGATAAAAGCAAACCAAACTAAGCAACACCCTATGCTTCAAAGGTAAAGAAATCCACAAAAGCCATGAACAGAAACATATGTCTCATCAGATTGTGTATATACATACACACACATGTACACACATTTAAATATATATATACATATATATGTGTATATGTGTGTGTGTGTGTGTATCCAAACTGAAATTTCAAGAATTAAAAACCAGTGGCAAAAAGGAATGATAATTAACTTGAATAAAAATCAGTAGAATTATCCAAACTGAAGAAAGAAAAAAAATAGTAATTCTCATAAGTTTGCAAAGTTAAATTATTAGTGCTAAATCCTTAGAGAAAATTATTTGAACTGCTAATTCAATTTTATAAGGGCCTGCTCAACTATATAGCAAAACTTCAATTAGATTTTTTAAAAGGTTCAATTATATTTTTAAGAATCTGGAAAATAAAATCTGAAAATCATATGATGGCCAGTGATTCCATCTCTTGCATATTTGACACCCTCTTCTGGCCTCCAAGGACACCCACACTCTTGTGCATGCACGCACATGTGCACATGATTAAAATATAATAAAATAAAATATTTTGAAAACATCTGTCATATCAAATGTGAGTATTTAGAGAAAAAGAAACCTTCATATCCTCTTGATGCTTATATGAAGTAGCATAGCTAATCAATTTTCTTTTTAAAATTGAACAATCAATCTTCCATCTACCAGAAAATCCAGCTGGGCTATCCTTTGCACACACTGCAGTGGATGGAAACTGCTGTCTCTTGACATACCTGCATCATTGTCCACAGGAGCTGTACCCAGAAGTTTTCCTGAAACTGTAAACAGTCCTAATGTCTATTAGTAGATGAGAAGATAAGCCAGATGTGTCTACCCAGAGAGATACTATAAAACCACAAGGTCTCTACTGACAATAGCAGTACAGACAAATTCCAAAGCACAAATTCTGTAAGACCTCACATAACAAAACCTAAACCATTCAAGCCCACCCCCCTTGGAGTAGAGTTTCTGGGTTGGGGTGAGATGGGAAAATACAGTGGGGTATGGTTACAGGTTCTCCAGGTGAAGAAAGTATATTTTTCACTGAAGCTGAAGGAGGGGCAGCGGACTTTGAATCAATCTGGAAAACAGAGACTGAGCCATCTAAGAGGGAGTGCCCTGGCTCTGGGGGTGTCCTCCTTCATGATTTTAGAGAATATTGCAACCGTTTATTAATCATCACAGATTGTTAAGGCTCCTAAGTGGGACCTCACTCAGAGAAGAAACGACCTAAAAGGAGGGGGCTTAGAGTTCATTAAACATCTAACACAGAGCACTCCCAACCCATGGGTCATCTTTCCAGGATGATCAAACTCAGTGGTACCCTAGGTGACCCCTCCCAGGTTCCTCAGAACAAAATGGTGGTTCATAATGCTCTACTTCCCTCAGGACATCAACCCAGACAATTAAACAGATTCATGTACACTATCTGACTTATCACTCACTATACATGGGACTTATGCATCAGCACCATGCTGGTAACTGGTGGTCTTTAACCTTGGCCAGTTTTGAGGCTCTGCATTTGCAGTGCTCTTGCAAGCAGCATCTCACCTGTCGGGCTCAGTTACACACATCCGACCCTGACCCTCAGAGCCTACAGGTGGTGCACATCTGTATGGCTAGAGGTGAAGGCAGGGCACCTCCATTAGAAGCCAGCCTGACACTCCCAGAGAGACCCTGTCTCACCACAAAGATGACCCACTCCACATAAGGTCCAGCTGGAGAGAATTTTAAGAATCTTTTTCTCCTGTGTTATCAACATGTGTCTCTCAGCAACGCAGAGCTGTATCCTGTGCCTAAATGCCTATACCGAACACTAAAGATCTGTGAATTTGCTGATCAAAACAACACAGGCTGTTCCGACTCCTACATTAACTGTACAGCATCAGAGGATGTACAGAAACTCAAATAGCAGAGCTAATCCTTGGAAAGCCGGAAGGTCTTTCCCAACAGCACAGTGCTGTGGCGGGGACAGAATACCTGAGGAATCAACAGAGGAAATCTGTGTCTGGGACCACAGGTCCAGAAGTTTCCAGCTTTACCAGCTCTGGGCTATAAGTCTGTGATAAGGAAGAAAACCATGGCGGTAAGAAAGTGGTGTAGCAACATCTCTCAAGTCTTGCAGGGAGAAGAGAGAAGAGGGAGAACTGGGGAGACATCCTTCAGAGACACCTGCATAGACCTCCTTCCTCCACCTGGGCCCCACCCACTAAACCTACCCAGCTATTAACTCGTCAACTGCTTATTCCATTGATGAAGTTAGCACCTTCCTCATCTAACAACCTATTTGTGGTGCCACCAGCTAGGGACAAAGCTTTGGCAGGTCATCTTACCTGCCAAAAGAATACTGTGTTTGGAGGAAAATTATGATGTGTATGTAGTTGTTTCTTGTTTTCTGTTTGTTTGTTTTTCTTTGTTTATTATTACTTGGTTATTTATTTGCATTTCATATGTTGTCCCCCTTCTGCAAACCCCATCCCATCTCCCCTCCTCTTTGCCTCTAAGAGGGTGCTCCCACTCCCATCTCACCCTTCTAGCATCTCCCTGTGCTGGGGCAACAAGCTTCCACAGGACCAAGGGCCTCCCCTCCCATTGATGCCAGATAAGGCTATCCTCTGCTACATATGTAGCAGGAGCCATAAACCAGCCCATGTGTACTCTTTGATTGGTAGTATAGTCCCTGGGAGCTTTGGGATTCCAGTTAGTTGATACTGTTGTTCTTCCTATGGGGTTGCAATCCCCTTCAGCTCCTTCAGTTGTTAATTGTGATAAATCTCTAACCAGAATAAACCCATGCAAGGAAAACACAACTCAGTTATACATGTATAAACTGCACACCTATATTGGACAGATTTGCCTCTACACCACTTTCTTCCCCAGCTATGAAATCCCTGCTACTTGCAATATCTCCAGGCCACGTGCCTCTGCTCCATCTTCTTCCAACAGCTCCTCCTCTATCCTCCTCCATTCACCAGCTCCTGCAACTCCTCCTCTTCCCCTCCTCTTCCTGTCTGACCCGGAAAACCCACCTCCACATTTTCACCCAATGATTGGCTACTTGTCATCTTATCAGCCAATCAGATAATTAAAGGAAATCCTCTATAGCTAATCATAAGAGAAAGATTCACAGCTAAGCATCCCTCGCTGACCCTCTCTGCTGAGATATCCCTGCTATGGTGGGCGCCATCCCTATGTGGCGGACTGCTGCGGTAACCCACATCCAGCACCCGTCATTTCATTTTCCTGTGACTGTGATAAATACTCTTGACAAAAGCAACATAAGGAAGAAAGGGCTCCCACTTCCAGGGAGCGATCCACCATGGCAGGGCAGTCAAAGCAGGAAGGAACTGAAGCATCGCCCACAACCAGAAAGCAGAGAGCAACGAATGCTTGCGTGTGGGTAGCTCACTTTCTCCTTTTTAAGCTGAGGGGATGGTGCCGCTCACCTTTCGGCTGCATCCACATAATCCCTCACAGGCCTGCACAGAGCTTAGATAATTCCTTGCAGGTGTGCCTTGAGGGTTGATCTAGGTGATTCCAGATCCTGTACAGTCCATGATGAACACGAATCACCACCCTCATCCAGGACTATACTGCCACACTTTGTTGAGGGCTCTAACTGTCCACCACCAAGCACTGATGGAGTATTGTCATGTGACAAGGTAACCCAAGTAGTCAGCTCTTTGTTTGCTCAGCTGAGACTATGTCGTCCTTTACCAGGGCATCCAGCAGGATCAAGGTCTCCTGGGTTCATGTTCAGCAAGAATATTGACTCTCCTGTCCTCACCATCACTCTCTCTCCTCTGCCAGCAGGGTTATCCTTTTGCAGTCTGTACTTTTCTTTATGGTCTCATTTGAGAAAGTTCACATGATGAGAAAAGTATACTCTGGCTATCTGTGGATCTGAGGAACCATCACCCTTCCAGTCTTTATCGGGGAAGTGGGAGGCTAGTCGGTATCCCTGGGATTAAAGGCGTTTATTTAGACTAAACTGTGGTAACTGCAGATGAGATTTAAGGCCGTCTTACAACTCACCGCTGGCAAGCTAGCCAAGCTTTTCCAACCACTTGAGAGAGAAAGCAGACCATTACCCTTCCTAAGGACTCCTGATTCCAGATAAGGAATTGGGGGATGGGAACAGACATCTGGGAAATGGTCTCAGGAGAGCCAAGTGACGCATTAACAATGTCCTGTTACAGTAGACTAGCGCCTCACAGAGGCAACTTCCTGAGAGGAAGAGCTCTGATGACAGAAACAGATTAACAGTAAGGCTGAGACACACTGAAAGAACTGTAAGGGCAAACCTTAGAATCTGTGCTGAAGCAGGAGAGTGAACAGATTGACCCATTGTGCCTCGCATAGTTACGGGGCTGCCTCCTGGAGTTTTTAATTCTTTAGGACCTTGTGGGTTCTGTGTGGAAGACAGACTGGTCCAAGAGAGGAACTGGCCAAGCCCACTTCCCAGCTGAGAACAGTGTGACTTAAAACAGCCCTGCAGCAGCTTCCTGGATGTCCCATTACCCCTGACCAAACAGCATGTGGCGAGCTGAGTGGCCATGAATGAGAAACAGCTGGATTTAATTTCCCTTGAAATTAAAGATGGGTGAACCCTGCCACAGTTCGGAATTGCTGAATGTCTCAAACTCTTTTTTTTTTTCCAAGTGCTTTTGGTTCAGAAAAACCAAACCCATGGTTTTTCACAAAGCATACTACTCTTATTTGGAAGGAAATTCATGTATTTTTAAAGGAAATTTGATCTACATTGTTCAACTTCTTTACACTTCATTTATCGAAATACATAATGAAATTTCCAAGAAATCTGAGAAATGTTTTATCTTTTTTTTTTTTTTTTAAAAACTGATTTTATTTAGGAAAGGAACCAGTGGAGAATTTGGAAAATTGTTATTCAGGAAAAGGTGAGTTCAGGTGGAAGGTCATACTTTTAGAGAGTTTCTGTGTCCTAGAATTGCACACATATCTGTGCGAATATGCTCAATCTCTTTTTGGGTGGAGATGAGCTCAGCTGGCCGACTGCTTGCCTCTTTACAATGCTCAAGGCTCAAAGCTTGATCCTTGGCACTTCATAAACTGGGCTTGGTGCCATACACCTACAATCCTATCAATCAGGAGGCAGGGTTTAGAAAATCAGAAGTTCAAGGTTACCCTTCACTATATAGCAAGTTCAAGGTCAGCCTGGGCTATTATGAACACAGTCTCAATGAAAAATATCTTGGGAAATGAGGGGAAGATGAGCAAGTTCATTAAGAACAGGCTCAGGCTGAGGTGGGAAGCAGGGATAAGGCTCGGGCTGAGGTGGGAAGCTGGGCTACTTAGCACTGTGCTTTGTCATCTCTGATTACCAGGCAAAGTGTCCCTGATGTTGACTGATGAGTGGAGTGGAGCCCCCTTCTGTCTACCGGCAGCCCGACATGATATTGAGATGGTCCATCAGCCCTTATCTCGCTAGAACACAGACTGAAGGAGTTGTCCACAGAAAGGTTAGGAGTGAGTCAAAGGGCAGAAGGAAGGCGGCAGAAATCTACATCAGGAGGGTCAGGGGAGAGGGTGATGTTTCAGAGAATGGCCTGAGCCTTGTGTGTAAATCCTCCTTGTCTTGGGTCTCTCTTGCTAGGATGAACACAATGATCAAAGGCAGGAAAGAGTGCATTAAGATTACTCTTCTATGTCAGTCTATCATGAAGGGAAGTCAGGGTAGGAACCCATGGTAAGAACCTGGAGCAGGTCCTGATGCAGAGACCATGGAGGAATGCTGTTTACTGGCTTGCTCAATGTGCTTTCTTATACACCCCAGGCCTACCTGCCTAGGGGTGTCACCACCCACAGTGAGCTGGGTCACCCTACATTAATCAATAAAATAACCCACAGACTTGTTAGAGGAGGCATTTTCTCAGTTGAGGCTCCTCTTCCCGGATAACTCCAGCTTGTGTCACATTGACAGAAACCCAGGAATGACCTGAAGAGCTGTTCTTATGTAAAGCTCTGGGTGAGGCTTCAACAGACCAAGAAGGAAGGAGAGAGAACCAATCATCCACCATCTGGAACACATTCTCCCTGCACGGTTAGAAGCATAGGAACTGAGTACTTCACACCTTCCGTCCACCTCAGCCTTGGCTGATAATAGAGCAGCGGATACTTCCCAGCAGGAACAAAGACATGTCATCTGTCTGTGGTATCAGTTCAAGTTTGCCTCGGGTGCTCAGGAGACATGCTGTGGGAAATGTGGAATGGTGACTTTGTACAGGAAACAACAATTGCAGATACAACCCAGAGATGTGTAAGTATTGATGTGCCTTCTATCTGTATCCACAAGTTGATGTGGAAGAACAAACACTGACTACACATCTCTTTGCACAGGTATTCTTGATTTGAAATAAAAAACGGACTCGTCTTATGATATGCTGGTGTGATAGTGACACAAACATTATGGGAACAGTCAACCGCCTTCTGATTGGACTTAAGGTTCATTCAGTGAGACAGAACCCATACTGACACAGCTAAAGTGGATAAGAACCTGAGATTAGATAGGACATGGGCCTAGGGTGAAACCTAATGCTATCACTCTGCTGAAGGAATATAGCAATAAAATAATTTCCAATGACATACTGCTATACTCAGACCTGTGCCTCCCTCAGCCCTCATCAGACAAGCTTCTCCTTGCAGTAGAGACGAACTAAGACAGAGACCCACAACTGGATAATGTACAGAGAGGGAGAGACTTTGGAGTACTCAGCTCTAAATGAGAGCAAAGCCCTCCCCTCCAGGCTCAGGTATCTATGCAGAAAGGGAGGCAGAGGTGGGAGGAGAGTCTGAGGAAACAGTATCTTCCAGACCAACAGGACTGATGCACATATGAACTCACAGAGAACATGGAAGCACACACAGATCTGAGCATGTTCAAGCCAGATGGGACCCCAGCACTGATTGCAGAAGTGAGCGTGGTGACCCCAGCCCTAACCAAGAAGCTATCTGCAACTGGTGCCCACCAGCAAAGGAAAGGTCAGCTTCTCTAATGGAGTCTCACTGTGTGTATGAACCACACTTCAAGGCAAGCCAGAACTCAGTAGTATTTTTGTAACTTTTATCTCAATTTACTTTGATCATTTTTTTTCTTATTGGCCTATTGCTTGTTTATTTTGATTTCCATTTTTTGTGTGTTGTGATGGGACAGAGTTTTTGGTCTTTGGGGTTTTTTGTTTGTTTGTTTTGTTTTGTTTTTAAAGAGAGAAAAAGAACTTTAAGTTAGGTGAGAGGAACTGAAAGAGAACACCATCAAATGATGTGAAATGATTTCAGATTGTATGAAAAATTATTTCAATAAAAGATAATAAAATGGGGCTGTGTTATACCAACCAAGTATAACTCTAGGATTATCAATTGTGCAGTTTCCCAGCATTCCTTGTGCCCCCTTCCATCTCCCAGCAGCTTCTTTTGTAGCTATGAAGCAGCCACGCATAGTTCAGTTATTAACACACACACATATACGCACACTCACACAGACATACACACACACACTTAATCCATGCACAATACACACAGAGACACACACATAATGTACACTTACACACACAGACACACAAATACACACACATTCACAGAAACACACACATACATGTACACACATAGATACACTCACATATACACACATTCACACAGAGACACACACTCACACAGAGACACACACACATACATGTACACAGATACACTCACGTAGACACACATGTACACACACACTCACACTGACACACAGGCAAACACACTCTCACAGACACACACACAAGAAATCACACACACACACACACATACACACACACACACACACACACAAAGCAGGCAAACATTCATACACACCATGTGAATTTTGCATGAGGCTACAGCAGGTCTTCCTCTGCCTGCTCCCTCTACGACTCCTGATTCCAATGCACACCCCACTCAGCTGAGGTAAAATAAAGGGATACTCCTGCTTCTCTGGCCTTTGCAATTAGTGATCTTCTGACACACTCCAGATTGTGATAGGTGGAACTCTCTGCCTGAGGGAGTCTTGAAGAAACTGCCACTTATGGACAGAAGGGCATGGAATAGGCCAGATGCCACTACAGCTCCTTGGAAGTGTGTCTTTCCCTCACCACCTTGCTCCTCTCATATCCTGAGACTTTCCTCCTCTAGGCCTTCCTTCAAACTTCCCTGCATCCAGCAATTGTGCCGGGCACCTGTGAAGCCCTAGGGGCTGAAGGGCATGGGTGTTCATCCACAGAGCCTGTGCTCCTCCTTCGTTCTTCTGCCTGTATCAAATTCCTGTTCCTGGGTAGAGCTGTCATGTTCTCAACTGTAAAACATGATCTATCATTTAATGCTCGCTTCCAATGCTCTGGCCTGTTGTAGTAATTTTTATTCCCGACCTGGGGTTTCTACTCCGCCTTTACTATTTAGTTCCTGGATAAAAGATACACATAACCTTTATATTTACAATAAGCCTTAAGTAGCACAAGAGCAGGGTGGATACCTACCCTGTATGTTATTAGTGTCAACTTTCCTATCAATAACCCTGAATTATTACTTACTATGTTTCACCTGGGCTGCTCTTAACTCCAACTGGCCAGCCCTCAGGGCCATGCTTTTATGGCTCACCTAACCCATGGCAGCTTCTCCTTCCTCCTCCACTTTCTTCTTCTTCTTCTTTTCTTCTTCTTCTTCTTCTTCTTTCTTCTTCTTCTTCTTCTTCTTCTTCTTCTTCTTCTTCTTCTCTCTTCTCTTCCTCCTCCTCCTCCCCCTCCTCCTCCTCCTCCTCCTTGTGGTCCTCCACCAACCCCAAGCCCAGGAAACCTAAACCTCATCTATGTCTCTTTTGCCCAGCTTTTGGCTGTTGGCATCTTTACTTGCCAATCAGAAAGAACTTGGGGGCAAGGTCTACATGCAGACTCTTGCATCTCTGGGACAATCAGGTCCTGGGGGCCTGCACTTAGCTTTACAATAGATAACAAAGACCAAACCTCAACGCTGGCCACCCTAATAAGAGGTACATTAAAGGAACTCTATTCACCCATATTCTTTTAATAATGTTCATGACTTCCATTACTGATTGTGAAGGGTGAACTCTGCATTATAGTCAGGCATGGAGACTTGGTATGGGTAGTGGGGATATGACCCAAGACTCCACAGCTAGGAGGGATGTTGGGCCAGACACCAGCTTCTTCTTACTCCCCTGTACATGTCGGACAAATCCTGAGCCTTGACCAATTTCTCCTTTTACTGTCAAACAAGCCTAGGTGATGGTGGGGTCTAGTTAAAATAGACCAGGCCACTAAGTCTCATGGTCTGGCTCTTCCTGGCAGATAGCAGCCTGCTTGAATCACCCCATTTCCACAGTCATGGGATCTAAACTGTACTTGGTGAGCAACCCATCTACAGACCTTCTGGTATTAAAAGATATCTATTTATGCAAATGTTATGCTGTCCCTTCTATAGCTGTCTTTCTGCTTGAAAAGTAAAAGGGTATCGAAATGACATTTTTGATGTATTTAGCACAGGTTCTGAGGACTCTTCAGACACAGAGACACTGGCTGAGGGTCCAACTCATGTTCCCACCCTTGCAGGCATGCTGGGAGATGCCAGAGACAGAGCAGTGGGCACAGGTCTAGGTGAACCTTTGACATGTCTAGTCCACAGTCAATAGCTGGCCTGGACTGCCACACAGCAGAAACTGGTAGAGACACTGGAGAGGCCCCATGAGCCATAGGGTCTGTTAACTTTTGCACTGCATCTGAAGGTGAAGTTTGAACTCAGCTCCAAGGGCCTGTCTATCTGAAACCCAGCCACTTTGGCCAAAAGACTCAGTGAGCTTTGGATTATTGAGAGCAGGCCCTGTATCTCAAAGTCCATTTTGTTCTGTAAGGCAAAGCTTCTTAGAATGTTCTACTGAGTTCTCTCTGCAGAGGAAGTCAGAAGGCCAGGGGTCAGGAACAATAGCCGAAGGCAACCCTGTAATGAACATAGGTGTCTTTTAAGTTTTGTACTGATCTGAATAAGTCATCAGAATCTTACATCCCACTCTGTAGTTTGTTTTATATTAAACATAAAATTAATGATTGCCCGAATCCTCAGGAACTATTGATGCCCCAGGAAGGTGTGTTCAACTCCTATGGCTGGGTACCCTCAGGTGGTGAACTGAGATTCCAGGGAGTCAAAATGATTCATGTGAGCGGCAGATGTAATATCCTGACTTCACAGACAATCCCTAGCTCACAGTTGGGAAGACTGCATGCCTGAACTCAGAAGATCATAAGGTAAAACCTACAAAGAGGGCTGAGTTTCTAAGAAGTGCTTACAATAGAAGTCTAAGAAGCATTCTACAGAAAAAGAGGGAAGGGGGCAGGAGAGGAGAAGGGTGAGCATATGAGCTCTGGCATTTGGGGCCTCTGTCCACAGGTGTAGCTTGGAGATCATCCTCAGTGAAGTAGCACCCTGCAGTTTCTCAAGTCACATTGTCCATGGGACAGCATTGTTCTGGACAGAATGTTACAGAATTCTGAAACCAGCCACAGTCGCTAAGAACACAGTGTTTCCCATTGATACACTCTGTCCTAAGGACCACTGGGGAAGCATGTGTTGTTTAAAAAGGTATTTTTGGTCAACATCTAAAAATCAAGGGAGTCTTTATCAGTGTCACCTCAGAAAGCCCTGGCAGCTCTGGCTGAAGTTTCTGTGATCCAGTGGGAACAGCTCAGAAGCGGCAGCTTCCAACCCTCTCCCTTTGTACCCGCCTTCCTCCTTCTGGAACATACTCTGCCCCATAGATAGAACAGGAGAGACATGGGGTCTGGAAGGGCTGAGCACCTCCTGGTGCTCCAGGAACCACTCTTGTGCTAGAACATAGAGATATTGATGTGGACTAGAGAGCAAGCCCCACTCCTTCTACGGGTAGTTCTACACCCCAGATGAGATCATGAAACAGATCCAAGAGATGGTGAGGGCATTTCTATGGCTACCACCACCAATGCCATAGGCTGGGCCTCAGCATCAGGCCTGTGTCTCCTACTAGAGTGGAAGGCAGAAGGCTGAGGTCAAGAGGTCTCACTCTGTCTCTGTCTCTGTCTCTCTGTCTCTGTCTCTCTCTGTCTCTCTCTCTCTCTCTCAGGTACACACAATCTCTCTCTCTCTCTCTCTCTCTCTCTCTCTCACACACACACACACATACACACATACACACACACAAGTACACAAGTAATATTGGACTAGGGTCCATCTTAATAGCTTCATGTCAGAATTAGCCTGTCTCCAAATATCATTAGAAGATAGAGTTCTGTGTGCGAGGTAGGACTTCAACATAGGAATCCTGAGAGAGAAGAGGACATGCTCTGGCCCATAACAAAGAGGAACTTTCAGGAAATAAAAAGCAGTGGTCGAACAGGACCTTGAACTAAATTTAAGTGAAGAAAAAGCACATTTCTCTTTACTACACACCTCAGCACAACTTACATCTTCCAGCCCTTGCAAGCACTAATTCCTCAAATACGGATCTTGGATCCTGGCAGAGGCACAGTGATTTTGGTTTGGGTGTTTGTTGTTTCTTTGTTTTTGTGTGTTAATGTGGGCAGTATGCATTTATGTACGTACTTGTGTTCTCACATGTATTGACTTATGTGTACAAAGGTGTGAGCATCCATTAGTGTGCATGCTCATGTGGAAACCCAAGGCTGGGTGTCTTCCTTGGTGGTTCTCCACTTATTGTCAATGGAGGGTCTCTCACTTAAGTTTGGAGCCCACTAATTCCAGCTATCCTACCTAACCAGCTTGCCCCCAGGATCTCCTGCCTGACTCCTGAATGCTGGAACCACAGGTGGCTTCCATAAATGCCAGGCTTCTAGGTAGAGTCTAGGGATCAAATTCCCATCTTTGTGTTTCCATGGTAATCACTTCCTCTTCTGTGAGAACTCCCCAGCTGGCAGTAGTTAGTGTTGAAAATGGTCAGTCCCTCCCACAGTGGCCTCAGCTTTGCTACATAGATGTAGAACATGGCTCAGGATGCTGGCTCACTCTTCCTACAAGTCAGAACTAGGTTCCACATCCATTAAAAGTGTATTAGGAGACACACCTGGAGGAAGGTGAAGGGGTATGGCCTGCCCTGATAGGTGATGGCAGAGCCCAAGCACACAACAAATGGCATATGTACTGAGGACCACTGAGTCTGTGATCCACAGTGTAGACCAAGAGTCTGGAGGTCTTAGCAGTTGATGTTTCTATCTTGACTCACAGTGCAGAGCCTCTTCTCCTTCAGAGATCCTCAGTCTGTTCTCTCAGGTTTCAGCTTTCTGGGTGAGTCTTGTGGTTAAAATATGAAACACCCCCCACCAGATTAGAACTCAGTCTCCAGCCATTGGCTCTGTTTTGGTCAGCTCTAGAAACCCACCAGCCCACTCTGCCAGCTGTCTAACAACATTGGCTTTACCTCTAAGAAAAAGTAAGGAAAAGTACCTATGTACCACCAAAATGCATCCAAATTCATGTGGTAGGGCCTAGGCCAAGGCCAAAGACAGCAAGCCCCAGCACAGATGTAAAGTTATCATCAGTCTCTGCCAGTCTTGGTCTGCCCTAGAGGAACCTGAGGTGACTAAGGAGTGACCAACAGATCTCAAGTCCCTGGAAGAGCTGAGTGAACAGTCTCTGTCCTAGGGATGTTAGAAGGTTTAAAAAGGCATTTCCAAAGTTGGGGTCTCTGTGTTCTGTTTCCTAACCCTTGCAGATCAAAGCCCCCAATATAAACATTTCTAAAAAGTCCAGGAGAATATGAAAATGCTACATATTGACAGGCATGCTACACTTATTTCTACTAGCTCATCCAAGGATGGAAGTTCACCTTCATCCTACCTTGCTCCCCCTGACCAGATCTCCACTTTCTGATGGCCCAGCCTCGGGTTAACTCCAAAGAACGATGTTGGCAAGTCTTCTATCCAGAAGAAAAGCTCTACTGATTTCTACATGGCATCTCTAAAGATGTTCTCATTAACCACACTTCTACTCCTAACTGTCTAACAACAGGGACGGTATCCATCCAACTCTTCCCGGTTGATCTCCAAGATACTCAGTTCTAAGTTTTCAGTTCAGTGTTTGTTCAATGATCAGAAATGCCTGGGCAGACTCAACCCAGGAGGTTACAGAATCACAGGGAGGGAACATTCTCTCTGTAATCACCTCCTTATCTTTTACATCTTTCCACTTATTAGAGACTGACATGGGGCTGCCTACTGTAGCCCTTACTGGACCCAGTATTGCCAACACCTTTGCAGCAGCAGCTAAGACTGTCTGGCCCTACAAACTTCCTGGTTCATGAGTAGTTCCAAAAGGATCATTGTAAATAAGAATATGGTCCCTCCAGAAAAGGGCAAGAGTGTGGGAAGATTTCAACTGTAGCCCCTAGTTGGGTGGTCTTGGTTACTTGGGCTATAAAATAGTGTATCTGTTTATTCTTCTCCACCTTATAATAACCACATGGTTTCTTCAACCTTGTGTGACAAATGCCCTTCCATTCAATGAAACTCCCTAGCAGAGTGTCAGCTTTAGGGACCATGAACCCCACCAACGCCCAGATGTAAACAGCTATTTCTCTGCAGAACACTTCTGTTATCAAGTAATGTGAAGTGGGAACAAGTAAGCGATCAAGTGTTTTGCTAGGTTGTTGAGTGTTGATAAAATGTTGGCTATTAGGGAGTTCTGAACATGGACATCATGCCACAACCCGGCCAGCCCCCAGCACCATGGAGAGCCAGGAGCAGGTGATAGCACTCAGCACTCAATAACACTCCATCCCAGGCTTTCTGTCCAGTGTTTGTTCGATTAACACAGATGTTGACTCACAAGGGCTATTTACACTGAGCCCTACCCAGGGTTATTTTGGTTGAGTGGTATCTGCTGGTGCAGGCCCCACAGAAAGAGAGTGAATGCCAGGAAAGATTGGGAGCCTGACAAGAGGAGGGAGAAGGGACAAAGAAACAGCAACCTCAAGTCAATGAAGCTGCCAGGTGGCCTCTCTGATGGGAGTCATTTTTTGCTCGTGGAAATCGAACCATTCTCTGGCTCAGTTGAAAGGATCTTCAGATTGTCTGAAAACCAAAGCCTGTGGCATAAATTTATAGACAGCTCTGTAGACAGGAGAGCAAGAGAGCAGAGGATGGTTAAAATAAGAGCCAACCTCCCACCCCCTCTGTTGAAACTGGAGCCTATTTTTCCAGAGATGCAATAAAGTAAATAGTAACAACCTTAATTATGATGGTGATGGTGGTAACACAGCAATAAACTCCAGCAAGCTCTGGCTCAGTTCTGCTGCTGCCTGGGCTCTTTGCTGCCCTTGAGGTTTGCTGGGGCAATGTGGCAAAACTGGACTCTAGCCCCTCTGGCTCCAAGAGGAAAATAAATGATCTTACTCTTGACAACATGAATAATCCAGCCAGACAATAAAAGGACTCCAGATATATGTTCAATTAAACCATCACACAGAAGGGTGCTCTCTCTAATGGCCTTCTCCCAGAACAAAAGCAAACTCGAGAGTCAGCACTCCTGTTTCTCTCATGCTTTCTTGTGAATTGGTGTCATAACCTCCAATGTGACACCAACATTTCTGTTCTCTCAGGCTCAGGAGTAAAATCCTGTCTTCTGTACCTGTAACCACATAGAGAAAGAGGCACACAATGAATCCACAAAAGACAACACAGTGCAGAACAGAAGCAAAACCTGCAGCAGAGTGTGAGTCCATACTGTGGGGAGGGTCAGCTGTCGCAGGATTGGCCCATCGCTTTGGGGTGGGGCTATTGCTGTGGAGTAAATCTGTTCCTGTAGAATGCTATGAGGTTGGTCCATTTCTAGGAGCTCAAGTCCATCACTGTGGGGCATGTTGTGGTGTGTGCTCAATGTTGTGGAGTGAATTCATTGCTGGGAGACAAAAGTTCATTGTTGTGGAGCGTGGGTCCACGCTGTGTCTGGGACCATGCTGTGGGGTACAGGTCCATGCTGTGGGGTGTGGGTCCATTTCTGTGGATCTTCTGCAAATCCACATACCAAGTATTCTATTGTATAGAAATTTTACAATAATAACTAGGGAGCTATAAAATAAAAACCTTAATAGAAAATGTAGCATTTCTTTTGATCTTCATTCTTATTTTTAATACTTTAAGACACAAAATTACTAGAGAATCTGGTACTCCAGATCAGAAGAAGAGGAGGAGGGAGGAAGAGAAGGGGAAGAAGATAGGCTGAGAGGGCAAGAGGGAGGGAAATGAATCCTGTCTGATTAAGATACAAGACCTAAGATATTCTGCTGAGAGGGGACTAGTGAGCACAGACCTGGAACTTGAGGATGAAGCCAGAGAACCTGGGTAGGGAGGTTTGGGACATGGCTGCAGAGGCTGCTGTCTGCATCCTACATGAAAGTAATATGTCTCCATATTGTTTTTATGTATTGAGAAGCTGTAGGAAGAAGTGCTTGAGAAGAGATTCTGGATGATAAATCTGGCTGCAAAATAGTAGAAGAAAGGCCAGATAGGGAGCACAGGTTGACTAGCAATGAGCGTGGCACAGTCACTCGATTAAAAAGGTAACAAAATGATCCCTGGTTTTAAGATGAACAAACTCAAACACAGAGAAAAGAAGAAGAAGAAAAAAAAAATCCACATACTAACAACCATGCAATACTATGGTCTAGGTAGACCAGATGGACCAAAAGTGGGCAGAATCAGTAGTGCTGGAGAAAGACAAGGGTGTGTCTTCTGAAGCATGTAGGAGACTAAAGGAAAACACAGATTTTAGATTGATCACTGGGATATGAAGAGATAGTGTCAGAGACAGGGTGGGGCAGGAACAAGAAGGGTGAACACTCAACAAGATGCATAGATGTGGGACATAAAAATGCTAGGGTTCACACAGGAATCTACACAGATCTGCATGGTAGTAAGGTACTGTTGTGACATATTTAACAGAGTTGAATTCTTGTAATAAGGCATGGTTTCATACTCTTTCAAGATTCTGGCTCGTTGTTCAATTATAGTCCATTTGACTTATTTATTTTTTTAATGTATCCATTTAAGAAGATAGTGTGCACTCCGGGAAAGGAGCTTTGGTCTTCACTGAAGACTCTAGAAACAAGAGAGTAGCCACTCCTCCATGAGCCCAGGGCATTAGCTCCAAATCATCACATATCTCTGATGCAATGAGAGGGTGGTTGTGTGTACTTGGCAAAGAGCAGAACTTCATAGTCAAACTCCAAATTCTACCAATCATAAATTGTGAGGTTCTTGTTTTGTACAACTCAGCAATCATTCACAATTTAGTGTTTCAATCTAAGAAGGGCTATCACACATACAAGAGTTAGCCTGATGCTCAGTCACTAGGCAATAGTTTTAGTTATTACTTGAGGGATTCCCTTTGCAAGTACTTATCTTAGTAGCTGCTCCCGTCCTTACTTTGGTCCCTGGTACTGTAAGAACAGTGTCGGTCCCACCTGCCATTTGTCTGTGATGCTGGGGCTTCTCCTGCAAGGCTGGTGGCCCTGAGTCACAAAGAGAGCTGTGATATATTTTCTTCATCCACCACTGTTCAGTCACAGCAATGACCACCAGAGCTTCCTTTCGGTTAACAAAGGCTCACCTATGCAGTGTGCTAAGAGAGGACAGCATTTCACAGGAGGGAGAAGGAAATGTACCTGAAGAGAATCGCTGAAATGGAAAGTCAACAAAGGAAGCAATCTCACTGCACAGGGTCCTCCTTCATTGCTGGATGATGGCAGGACCTGCTATCATCCCTGAGGAATCTTTCTTCAGAAAAGGGTTGAAGGCATCTTGCCTCTTTTAAAAACCTTTCTTTGCTGGGAATTTCTGAAATCCAACCTGTCTCTAAACACAATGGGTACCCTGGGAGATATTTACAAACCAAGGGACCCAAGATACAGTTACCCATGATGCAAGTCTTCTCACTTGAGGGAAGGGAAGGGGATTCCCAGATACACCCAGCCTGTTTTATGAGATCTTAGCAAGCACAGACATTGCTGATCAAGAAGCAAGGCTTCCTTGGGAGGGGCTCCTCCACAGGCTGATCTCCTTATTTCTCTGCCATCTCAGGAATAAGCACAGTGTGTCTACAAAGATGCCTCAATGTTCTATCACTACAGAGAAGCAGGTAAGTAAGCTTTCCAGACACTGTTACCCTCTGTGCCTAAAAGGAAGGAAAACCCAAATTCGAGTGTGACAATTTGTAAAGAATCAAAGAACAGGACAAGGGAGATGTCTCAGTCATTAAAGCGCTTGCCACAAAAGCATGAGGATTAAATCCAGTCCCCAGAACTCATGTAAATGTCACACCTTGTCATGAGCTTGTAATCCCAGCACTGCAAGATGGAGATGGGAGGATCCCAGTGGTTCACTGAGCAGTCAGCTTTGCTGAGTCAGAGAGCATCAGGTAAAACTGAGAGACTGTGTCACAAAACAAGAAGATGTACCTGAACATTGGAGGTACCATCATCATCCTCTGGCCTCCACATGCAAATGCAGCTATGTTCTGCTCATATGCACACACATACACATGTACACACACATGAACACACATGCATACACATGTACACATACATACACACATACACACATATACACATGTACACATTCACATATACATACAAATACATATGTACTAGACACATATGTACACACATGCATACACATGTACACACATATGCACATGTACACACATATACACATGTATACACTCACATACACATGTACATACACATGTACACACACATACACATGTACACACATGCACATGTATACACACGCATACACATGTATACACACATAAACATGTACAGACTCACATACACATGTATGTACACATACACACAGAGAAAGTGAGAGACAGAGAAACAAAAACAACAATAACATTGACAGTTAACAAAAACAAAGCTAAGCTGACATTGTGAGCAATGAGGAGAAAGACCGAGCTGAGCTGTGCACCTGACCCCTGGATACCTTTTGTCAGAGTGGAGGGTCATGTCTGGAAACCCATACTTGGGGCCTCCAAAGGCACCCTGTTTCCTGGAATCTGCTAAAAGAAAATGACAAGCCAGCCAAGATATCCAGCTGAGGTTTCTTTAAGAAAACACACTCTCCATTTGGGTTGTTTTTGAGGGATTGTTGAAGAGATGTGGTTTAAGGGAGGAAAATTGTTCTCGGACAGCTATGGAAATAATGACTCCTCCTCTGTTCCATGTGCTGCTGGCTATGGTCACAGGAAGCAGTGGAGCAAGGTTTGCAAATCACCTGAGGACATGGGGTGGGAATTTCAGAGGATGGTGTCAAAGAACATTGTCCAGTAACCCCCAGTCAGGGCATGTATTTTGTTACTTGTGTGGAAGGTGGGACGATCTGAGCTCTGGAACCTGGCTAGACTTCAAAACCAAATAGGAGAAGCCGCTTCATCCAACCTGGTGCCCCTGCTCCCTGGACAATGGCACATCTCAGGTGTCCAACCTCCAGCCTGTGGGCCTCAGCAGACTGGTCACCGTGATCTCCACAAGGTTAGCCTCACTCTCCAGCCAACAACTAAGTCTTGGTCTTGACCTCAAAGATGGTTTTTTGAGTTGCAGTTCATTATCAATGTAGACCAGCTAATCCAAGAATCCTAATTGTCTCCAGTTGATTGACCCTGGAACCTACCTGTCTGTCCAGGTTCACCCTCTATCTGTTTGGGAAAAGAAAAGCTGAGGAAATATTGCATATTTTGTATGTGAGAAGACAGTAAAAATATCCACATTATCATCTTCGCCAATCAGAAGGGTGACAACTTGTAGAGCCCAGATACAGCCAAGGTCAGTAGGCTGTTCCCACTCAGTCAGTCTTCCTCTCAGCTAGTCAACCATTCACCTGCAGAGCACCCCTGACTCCTAGGGTGGAGGTGGGAAGGATGTGGGAGCAGCATGCAGCATCTCTTTGATGTAGACTCTGCTCTCAAGTGGCACCAGGAAGCACAATGTCCCTCTAGAGTGACTGCCAACATCTGTGAGAGGAGCCTGAGTGACTCAGGCTGAGGAGACACCAGTTCTGACTCTAAGTTCTTTCGGGAAGGACAGAAAAATGTGTGTGTGTGTGTGTGTGTGTGTGTGTGTGTGTGTGTGTGTGTATGGAAGGAAAGACTGGGGGACATGCTCCAGCTGTAATATATACTTGCAAATAATAAACGAGTGGATAATAAACCATCTAAAAGAAAGTGCTGTCTGAGAAATACTGCTCCGTGACAGGGAGAAGGAGGTGGCCATGAGGAGGATCCAGATCTCATATCAGGGCTTAGTACTGGCCCATGCCTGGAGCTGTGGGATTAACATGAACTAGTGTGAGGGAGGGGCAGGGTAAACTCAGAGTTCCGTCCAGCAACACCCAAGGTCAAGTGAGCCAGACTGAAGGAAAAGTTCCTAGCCTGAACCCTACGGTTACATGTGCAGTGCCAACTGATTCTCTTGGTTGAGGGGACCTAGAGATTGAGTGACATCCACTCTGAGATGGCACAAGCCAGTAGTCACACTCCTTCCCCTACTGCTAGGGTTTAAGTGTATCCTCTCAGAGATCGTGTCAAGATCTTGACCTCAGTAAGCAGTGTTGGGAGGGAGATGGTGACACCTTTCAAAGGTGGGGTCTAGTGGGATGTGGTTTCCTCATTGAGGATTCTGTTCTTGAGAGAGGTTGGTGTGGTTTTCTTGTTAAAGAAATCAAGCCTGGCCCTTCCTTGGTATGTCCTTGGGTTCCTCAATTTACCATGTTCTCTTAAAGATGCTTCTGTGAAGAACCTGCCCACCATGTTGGAATACAGCTGAGAGAATAATCATCCGAGCTAGACCAGGCTATTTAGACTTGCAACTTCCCAGTTAACTTCCTTTCTTTGTAAAGTTATCAGCGTAAGGTATTTTATTACAGTAATGGGTAGTTAAACAACACACCAATATCCATTGGGGGACTCCTAAGACAGTGGCAGCTGTTTGCCCTGTCCTCTGACCACCCATCCCCCTTCTGACTTGATGAGAGCCTATTGATCTCAAAGCATTCCCAAGAATCACACTCAAAGCTGCTGGATTCAGAGAAGTTGGTCTAAAGTAGCCTGGGGTCAAGCTATCATGAAGCCTCTGGCTACCCTCTAGAGCTAGGCTTTATTAACAGCAGTCAGAAGCCCCTGAGCCCCTCACTACACTTCATCCTTTAAGAGCACCACATGCCTTGCTGCCCGGACTGCTGGTCCAGGAGCGTCCAGGAGCCTGTCAGACAAGAAGGATCTCGGGCTTACCCTGGCCCACATCCTAGTCTGCCTTTTAATAAGATCTTAAAGCGACTTCCTTTAGGACACATTAAAATCTAAGAATCTTTAGTCTCCTCCATGTCAGCATGTGGTAACTATATATGAGGTACTTCCCTACCAGTACTCAGAGAAAAAAACAGACAGACAGATGATAGACAGAGAGACAGACAGGGGAAGAGAGAAACAAAGGAAGGAGGAAGCAAGGGGAGAAGAAGGGAGGAAGAGGTAAAGAATAAAAGGATGCAGAGAAGACAGATGGGAGACAGTGAGGGAAAGAGATTAAGATGGAAGGAATGGACAAAGGGATGGAGAGAAGAAAGAGTGGGACACTTGGGGAGTGGGATGTGAGAGGGAAAGAGAGGGGAGAGAGACAGAGACAGTGAAACACACACAGAGATGAGAGAGACAGAGACAAAGAGACAGTAAGACAGACAGCAAGACACAGATGACAGAGAGATACAGAGACAGACAAAGAGAAGAGAGAGAGAGAAGAGAGAGGAACAGAGAGACAGACAGCAAGATACAGAGAGAAAGAGGAAAAGAGAAGAGAGAAAGACACAGAAACAGAGACAGAGAGACACACACAGAGAAAGAGCCAGAAGGAGAGAGAAGAAAGAGATACAGAGACAGAAGGACACAGAGACATAAAGACATAGAGACAGCGAAACACATGTACATAAACAGAGGAGGGGGAGGAGAGAGAGACACACAGAGACAGACAGAGAGACAGAGACCTTGCTCAGCTTGTGAGCCTGATCTTTGACATCTAAAGCTTTCACCAGCAGATGACACTTCGGGGTGGGACCAAGAGGCCTCCTCTCCCTCTGCCTTCCTCTTCCTAAAACTCAAGCTTATTCACTGTTCCTGTAAAGGATATTAAGCCTCGGAGATTACAGGTGCTTTGTCACTGGGGGATCGGGAAGGGGAGGGGATCACAGTAAACCTAGAGTTAGCCTGAGTGAAACTAATCGAAACCCTCAATTAATAGGATCAGCTTCTGCCTTCAGGACAAAAGCAAACACTAAGAAGATAAATTAGACTGGGATTTTCCATCATCCCCTCTGGCGACATTCTGAACACACCGACTACGGGGTACACAAGGAGTTTTGTACCATCTGAGGAAAGGGAGCTGTTGACAGCAGGCTGAGAACACCAGACTTTTCAGCCGAGCTCTGGATGGGCCTGTCACCTTAGCAGGCTGCGTCCTGTCTGAGCTTCATTTCTGGCCTGTGATAGAGACTAAAATAACAACCATCTATTCAGAGAGCCTTGGTGGGAGAAGTTGGGCTGGCTCCCAGGTCTCGTTCCCTTCAACCTCCCTGCCTCCAGATCCTCCTGTCAAAGCACAGCTTGGGTGCGCCGTGTGTGGCTCTGGTCTAGATCCGCCAGCAGAGGGCGTGTTTTCCCCACAGCCTGGGGTTGAAATGAAGCCTTTTCTGATTAAAACCAATGCTACCCATAAAACATGGGCTAGGACCAAAGGAGAGCGCTATGGGAGGTGCTGAGCCAGTTTAGGAAACACCGGCGCCACCTTCTGGAACACTGCGGTATTGACGTCCGCGTGGAAGTAACCTGGTTTCCAGCATGCATAGCGTGCCTTGTGCCTATCTTGGAACCTCAAGGCTCCAATAGTTTTCATTTCTTTCCCTCCCCTCTGTTTCTTTTCCTCTCCCGTTTTTCAGTTTCCTCTAAATCTCTTAGTTTTTCCAGGCAGGCTGACCTGGAATTTGCTATGTAGCAGAGGATGACCTTGAACTCCTGATACCTCTGCTTCTACTGCCCAAATGCTGGGATCACAGGCTTGAGCCACCATACCGTACTTTTCTTCTTATATTCCTGTACCTCCTGGGATACAACCAGAGCCTTACACACACTGAGCTAGTGTTGTAATTCTGTATGTACTCTAGCCCAGCTCTGGTAATCGCTCTTTACCGGGGTTTTGCCTATCTTCCTTCTGTTTCCCACAAAAGCCTTTCCCCTTCTCTAGTTTCTTAGGCCAGCATCCTCAGACTCCAGTCCTGGTTTCTGAGTGTCTGACTAAGCGCAGCCTCTACAGTGAGGACTCTGTGAGTGCCCTATGCTCCCCCTTCCAGCAGGGGTCCCTTCCTACTCACACCCCATCCAGGCTCAGTGGCAAGGCAGTTAGGTGCTGGCCCCTGAACTGAGGACTCCACCTCCAGTCAATCTTCTGTTTCGACATGGTGACCTTAGGCAGGTGAGAGCCCCTGTCTCCTCAGTTTCCTTGCCCATAACAAGGCTGACTGCAGAAGCAACCCGGAATAGTCAAACACTCAGAAACCAGGGCCCTATTTTCAGACCATTGGTCTCAGCTGGGGGTGCCTGGTAGCAAGGGTGGAGCCTACAGCAGAACCAGAGAAAGGACGAACCCCATCCTCCTGTTCTCTGCCTGGCCAGACTCAGTTCCCTTGGCCATCTCCTTTAACAGTTGGCTACTAAGTGAGCAGAGGCCATCTATGTACTGTGTTAAAATAAGACCTTTCGGGCACTCTGACTAAATCATCTCCATCCCCGTTTACTCCGTTAGATCATCACACGCACACATTTCCCCAGTTAAATTAAGCCGAATGTTGAACTCTTTAAAGGAGATGAAATAATGAATTGTCGTTATACAAACGGGAAATGGCTCTGTGCGAGAGCTCACGCCTCAGCTTCATGGTGCTTTACTAGACGAAGGTCTCCTTTCTACCCACACTCTCAAACACACACAGAAATCAGCCCTTTAAAACTTGCAGACGTCTGAAGGAGCAACAGAGACATGAAACTTCACAGACTGAGGGATGCTGGGAGTCCAGACCCACCCTTTGTAAAGGACCACAAGCGTGTGACCACAGAGACACCTTGCCTGCATGCTCTTCCTGGGGGACATCAAAGAGTAGGTCTCTGCTGTTACTGGAAAGCCTGAGGATAGCACCTCACCTGGGCTGGCTCTCTTTCCCTCAGAGATTGACCCTCTGCCCAGTTATTCAGTGGAGTAGCAAGTCCCATAGAGAAAGCCTAATGATACAGTGGAGATGTGGGTCCATCTTTCGCCTTGCTGCTGGGGTGTGTGAACACCACTGGGGCACACAAAATGTAGGGGTGCTAGGTTACATTCCATCTTCATCACCATCCAGGTGCCTGGCTTGAGGAAGGCAGTCTAAGATGGGGGTCCCAGCCCGAGTGAGAAATCACACAGGCTGGGGCCTAGGCTGTGGTTCTCAACACTCCTGGGCACCCAAATGCTGCTGGGAACCATGAGGAGTTGGGAATGGGGATGGGGGCCTCAGGCCGGTGTTGAGCCTGGTGTTGGGGGGTGTGGAGAATCTCTTAAGTGAGTGTCGGGAGCTCAGAGGGGCTTTCTGCAGGAGACTTAGGTGGCGTGGCTCGGTAATAAAGGCTTCCCCCACAGCAGTTGCTGATGAGAGAGACAGTCCTTGCATGTCCAAACTGTTTATTCATAATGGAAAATGGATGCATACAACTTTCTCAGGATGAACCAGAGGTTAAATACCTTTTGCAAGAGGGAATGTCCAGGAAGGGAAGTTTATTGGCTAAGCCCTCCAGCTGGCCCATCTAGATACCTCATCAGCATGGAGAACTCTGGGCCCTATGCTAAGTGACCAGTTGTCATGGTCTTCTTAGTAGGGTGTCGTGGTCACGTGCTCCAGCACAGGAACCCAGTTGGAAGCAGAGTCAAACATCTTCCGTTCTCAATTATGAGATTTGCCGGGGTTTCTTAATCTGCAGGACCTTCCTTCCCAGATTTTCTATCTAGGGACACAGTTCCATTTGCCCCACATGGAGACAGTGTCTGGATCTTGGAAGGTGAGGCCAGGTAATCTGCAAGAGGTACAGTTCCAATGACTGCAGCGTCCTACACAGCCTGATGACCAGAAGCGAATCTGCCCAGCCAGGGCTTCTTCTTTAGGGTCATTTTCTAATTAAAGAGAAGCTACATCCACACTCTTCCCCACAGAGTGTGAGTCAGAGTACTTAGACAGTAATGCATGAAATAGACATTCACAGGCAGGAGCCCAGAGACATACATGTAGGGATACACGCCAACACCATAAGAATCTGTGTTCTCATTCATGTCCAGTTTCAAGGTCCTATCCCAGGCTCTGCTCGGGTTCAGATGGGAGGCCTATTGCACACACCGTATTCCAGAGCGGAGAATCCTTCACCTTTCAGCTTTGATGGAGCACATAGCAGAAGACAGGCATGAAAACTGATGGTCAGGCCAGATCAGGGGACAAACATGAGAGAAGAGGAGATGGGGGAAAGATGAAGGGATGAAGGGGGAAGGGAGAGAAGAGAGGATGAAGGGAAGGAAAGTGGAGAGGAGAGAGGAGGGATGGAGAGAAGGAAGGGGAAGAGAAGAGAGGATGGAGGGAAGGAAAGTGGAGAGGGAGAGAGGAGGGGATGGAGGGAAGGGGAGGGGGAGAGAAGTGTTGGAGGAAGGGAAAGGGGAGGGGAAGAGGAGATGGAGGGAAGGAAGGGGAAGGAGAGAGAGAAGAGGAGATGGGAAGGAAAGGGAAGAGGGAAGAAGGATGGAGGAAGGGAGGGGAGGGGGAGAGAAGTGACGGAGGGAGGAAAGGAGGAGCTTATAGAAATAAAATGTGCACAGATTAGTTTGCAACATTTGTTTTATCCTTGGTGTTATGGTTTTGTGTGTGTGCTGGGTGGTATCGATGTGTTGTGTTGTAAGACAGGGTCTTCTGTAGCCCAGGCTGCCCTTCCAGCTTTCTATGTAGCTGAAGATGACCTTAGCTTCTGATCCTCCTGAGTGCTAGCATATAGCGGTGCTCCATCCTGCCAGGTGTACGCAGTTATGGGGAAATATGGGGTCTCCAATCATGCTAGGTAAACAAACACGCTACCAACTGAGCTGCACCCCCCCATCCTCTTTGTTTAGAGCAAGGAAGCTTGGGAGCAGAAAAAACAATAAAGGAAGGCCACAGGAAGTCATCACCATCTGCCTCCTCTAGGGATTACTTAAGTAGGACGGTCTCTTGGGTATATTCGGGTGCTTCTCGGTTACTCCACAAACCAGGAGAGCAAGGCGGAGGGAGCAGAGAGGGGAGAAAGAAAAGCAGAGCTGGGCTCGGAGATTGAACAAGGCCTAAGGAAGATCTTTGTGAGCAATGTGGTCTTTGAGCTAGGCTCTGGAACGTGGGGCCTTTGGTGGGCTGTGACAGAAGAGGGGACTTCACAGCAATTGACAGTTTCTTGCCTACACTGACCTAAGAGGCCCAAATCAGGATGCTTCTTTGTCCTGGGGACTGTGGGCACGGGTTGGAACCACCTAAAATTTACCTTTCCCTGGTGCTAGGGTAGGGGAAGCAAGACAGACAGGACAGTCGTAGGAGCCCTCCGGTGTGCTTGGTCAGGGAGAAAGGGTTGTTCCTGGAGCAGAATCTGTAGATGTGGATTCTAAAGTCCTGGACTGATGGGCCTGGTATCTGAAACAGGCCCTGCTTAGTAAGCAGCAGGTGGTCCTGAGACCGTCCCATCCCCTTTGCTTTCATGCTCAGATGCTTAGGAGGTCTCTGAAAGCACACAGTTGTTAAACCCCAGGGCCAGCTGCACCCTGCTGTCACATATGGAGAGCCTGTGGCCCAGGATTTCCCATCTCCATGACCAACAGCTAACTTGTGGAGATGATATTATAAAGTGCTTTTAAAAAACTCTGTTGTCATTTTTTTAAGGTTGTAATGATTCCATCTTGAGTCAATGAGCTATGCCCCACTGACCTGTAGCTGGGCTTCTTTGTGAACACCCACACAACACATCTGTGAATCTTAGGGTATTCTATGAGATGTTATTACAAGTAGCCTTTAAATTACTCTACAAAGACATGCCAAACCTTAAAGCTACCAAAAGCAAGCTGGTTATTGGCTCGGCTGCAGTGGCAGGTACATGAAGCTCTACCGCCACCTAGTGGTTACCCAGGATTCCTCCCATTCCAGGACTTCCCACCTGCCGAGAGCAGGGTCTTCATGGGCTGGATCCCTCTAGGTCTTACACAAAGGCCATCTTTACAAGCCTGGGCTATATGTCACGGAGGGTATGCCAGTAAAATGTGCTTAACAACATAACAGACCATACTATCTTTTATACTTGTATTTCATTTTAAAAAGGAGAGAAAGGGGGCACCACAGCAACACTGGTTCTTCTGTAAAAGGCCTAAAGCAAGATAATCATAAGGAAGGAACAAGTGTGACCTCCATCTCCTCTCCAGGCAGCATGTGAGAGCAGTTTTCAAAGAAATTGCAGGATTTACTGCTCACACCACACACACCCCATAAACATACACAGACACACACACAGAGACACATATACCACATACACACACAAACACAAATACACACTACATACAGACAGATACACATCACATACATACAGACACACACCACACACAGACACACACATATCTCACACACACACACACAGATACACATGCACAGACAGAGACACACACATACCACATGCAGACACAGACACACATACAACACACACAGACACATAGATCAGACACACACACCACACACACACTCACACACACTATACATACACAGATAGACACAGATACAGACAGACACAGACACACACATACCACAGACAGACACAAACACATATATAACAGATAGACACACATAGCAGACACACACACAGACACATATATCACAACAAACACACATATAACACACACACATGTCACTCAACAGGGATGTCCATCTAGGAAATGTATGTCTGCAGGTTCTAATCTAGCCCTTGAGGGCCAGTCCTCCCTAGGTGCCCACTTCTCTGTACCTCGCACTTTCCAGACTTAGAGTATTTCACACCATCCTTTTGGCTAAAGCTGTCTTTTCAAGGCCCTCTCCTCAGAGACCCAGTAAGACTGCACTGGCGTCCCAGGTCCCAGAGGAAACAATGGACCGGGGTTTTTCCGCTGCAGCTGCAGGGAGGTTTACATTCCAGACCTTGCTGCCTGGCCTTATCAGGGTGGAAGGAAGGCCCTGGCCTGCCTGTCACACACCCAAGAGCTCTCCTGTGGGGCAGGGCTTCTGAAGACCTTCCTGGCAGGGACAACATGAAGCCAAGATGACAGCTTAGACTCCGGCTCACTGCCCCTCTCCCAGGGAGAAGAAGCCCTGTCTATTGCATTTCCCTAGGATTCCATAGAGACCAGTTCACTCTAGGGAGGCAGGAATTCATCCTCAGAGCCAGAGGGGGAAGGACTCAGGAAACATGGAAAGAGAAAAGAAGCATCAAGTATTAAGCAACAGCAGGTGTGGGCACCCTGACTACAGTCAGAGGAAGTCAGACCCTGCTGGCAGAGCTGGATGTCAGTCACACCTTACAGCTGTGGAGCTTGGGTAGGCCACTGGGCCTCTCTGAACCTGAGGCTCACCCACACCCGCACAGTGAAGAGGGACAGCTCACTCAGGTGTCCCAGGCCTCTCATTGCGCAGTCTGTGCAGCCTTGGGAAAGTGTGAGCTTTTACCAATTGTTCTTTGAAGCCAACAAGGGAGAGCCCACACCACTCTACAGTTAAAGGTACTGGGAGAGAGAGGCCTTTTGTCCACACATCTTGCTAAAGCTCCTTAAAGCAGGCAGTGGCCCCTCACCATGGCTCTCCCACTCCTATAAAACTTCTTCAAACCATGGTTTTTGTTTAACAAATTCTCTCTGCACTTCACACACTCCAAGCTCCAGACTTTGGCATCCATTAAGGGCATGGGAAAAGCTTCACAAAGGACACTCTTGTACCCTAACATGGGCAGGACTGGGAGAATTCCAGGTGACTTTCCAATATTGCACATAAAACATAAAACCCCCATCCAGATATTTTTAAACGATTCCTTTGAGATCTGAATCCACCAGCCATTTCTGTCTTCTACAAATTCTCCCTCCACTGATCATGGCTGCTCATCCTGGAATCATCTGTGTAATCAGAAGACTGGACCTGGCCAAAACGTTTATCAATGGAGAGGTGAACCACATAAGCAGATAAAATTCTCACACTGCAATACGATGCAGCTCTAAGAAGGATCTAGAACTTTCTATAGGTGGATAATATATCAAGGAAGGGAGGACACTATCAGATTCCCTGGGCAGAGAAGGTTCTAGATTTCTAGAATCTTCTAGAATTCTGCTTGAGCTGCTGAGACACCATGATATTAGCCAGTGATTGCCAAGTATGGGTTATTTTTTTCCCTAGCAGATATCTGGGAATGTCTGCAGACAGTTTTGGCTGACATTGGGGAGTCCCTGGCAGGTCAGGTTGGAATGAAAGATGCAGTAGAGTATCCTAAAGATGGGTAGAACAGGTCTTCCCTAACCAGTGAAAGAGTGATTTTCAGCTCAGCGTGTTAATCAAGTGAGTTGAGAAAACCCACTTAAACTGAGAGTTTGGGTAACAATCTTGACATTACAAAAGAAGCCCGCCCAAGATGGAAGTTCACAGAGAGGAAATGGATCTGAGGGATGAGGAAAGACTGAAGACAGACATTGATAGCAGGAAGCATCGATGCCCGCCATCCAGCTCTGGGTTTCCACAGCCTGCTCAGGGAACAGTGTCAGGATTCAACGGATGTTCACTGTATACCAGGAGTCTCCCGCTCAATCATGTCACGATAACCATAAGAGTGAATGGATGCAAACACAAGCAGTGAAGGAAACGGATCCAGCCGTGTGCAACCCTCAGGTTAACGAGGTTAATGAGGTGAGGTCAGAAAGGCCCTCCAGGGACCTCCAGGTTGTGCACTGCTGCTCTGACCTGCACGAAGAGTGCCCAGGCAGCAAAGATGGCTGTCTGGGTAAAGACCCTAAGGTGCTGCAGACCTTGGGTGTGAGGAATGGAAAGAGGGATTGGGGAGAGGAAGACTTTGGAGACAGGGAGCCCCGGGGCCACAACCTGCAGGGGCTTTGCAGGAGAGTGAGTTTATTCTCGGTGTGACAGGAAGTTTCCAGAATCAAAAGTCCCTGGCAGCTCCCTGGTGGGAAGGGACAACAGAACAGCATCCGTGTGAACCTGTGACAGTCCCCTTGTATGAAAACAAGAAGGGCCTGGGATTGGGCTCTTCACAGGATCCAACTGCCACCACAATCACAGAGTCCATGGAGCACAGCTATCACGATTAGATCCTCCCCAAGCCCCTCCTAGGGTTACTCTCCAAGTGTCAGGGCAAGAGAGTGTTTTTGATCTCCAAAGACACAGTACACAAGAACATGTTTCCAAGGGACACTTTATCTCCAAGCACAGGGCACAGGTCTCCCACTTGCTACTAACCCTCACCCCCTTACTCATGTTTGTCTGATTCTGAAATGGCCACATGTATGAGCAAAGTACAGTAACACACATGTGTGAGCAAAGTACAGGGACACACATGTGAGCAAAATACAGTGTCACACATATGAGCAAAGTACAGTGACACACACATAAGCAAAGTACATGGATACACATGTATGAAAATGGAGTTTAAAAACCCTGTCTTCTGTTTGGTAATTATAAAAAGAAATTGGAATTGCGGCTCTGCTTACCAGAAGCCCCCTGGTCTTGGGAAGGGAGTGTTTTTGTGCACAGTGAGCCATGCACAGAGACACACGGCTGGGCACAAGAAGTGTGTACTACACAGACGAGGTAGATACCAGGACTGTGTCTGAGCATCCGACTGACTGGCCTGTATTCCTTTCCAACGAAGAGCTCTGGGCCTCAAATGTCCACCACAGAGGTTGGGAAACGCCGTTCGTTCAGTTTCAGCAACAACCCTGCTGTTACATCAAATGGGCCCAGGATTGACACCCACAGGGAGGAAACGGAGGCGAGGTGAGGAAAGAGCATGAAGACATCTGTGGAGGCCTAGGTTCTGTCTGCAGTCTAGCCCTGGGCGTCCTGAGGGTCGCAGAGGGACCCAGGCTCCCAGCACCGAACATGCAACTGGTGCAGAGCTGGGTCCTCAGTGATCCTGCTTTCCTTTTATAATTACCAAACAAAAGACAAGGTTTTTAAACTCCATTTTCATACATGTGTATCCATGTACTTTGCTCACATGTGTTCACTGTACTTTGCTCATGTGTGTGACACTGTACTTTGCTCACGTGTGTCCGTCTGTTACTTTGCTCACATGTGTGTCTCTGTACTTTGCTCACATGTGTGTTTCTGTACTTTGCTCACATGTATGTCACTGTATTTTGCTCACATGTGTGTCCCTGTATGTTTGCTAACATGTGTCACTGTACTTTGCTCACATGTGTGTCACTGTACTTTGCTCACATGTGTGTCTCTGTACTTTGCTCATGTGTGTGTCCCTGTACTTTGCTCACATGTGTGTCTCTGTACTTTGCTCACATGTGTGTTCCTGTACTTTGCTCACATGTATGTCACTGTACTTTGCTCACATATGTGTCTCTGTACTTTGCTCACATGTGTCACTGTACTTTGCTCACATGTGCGTCCCTGTACTTTGCTCACATGTGTGTCACTGTACTTTGCTCACATGTGTCACTGTACTTTGCTCATGTTTGTTCTTGAACGTTGCTCACACCCATCCCTATAATCCTCCCTCCTCAATCATTCCCTCCTCCCTGCAAACTCTGTATTCTGCTTTCTTACCAGGCTCCTTTAATACAGTTTTAAATGTATATTCTGCATATGAGAGAAAACAGCACTGTGTATTTCTCCTTCTCTCCGACCCTCTTGTGCCCCTCCAGACCCTTAAGTTCCCTCTCTTAAAGTTAAAAAAAAAAAAAAATCACAGGGACCCACAGGAGAGAAGCCAGATTCTTAGCCCCTCCCAGTCAGACTGGAACCAGCCATGACCAATGACCAGCATGAGACCAGACAGAGGGCACATGGCAGTGGAAGCAAAACCCCTTAGGAACATAGAAACCCATGGTTGAGAGTGAGCTCCAGACCTGCTCCTAAGAGCAAGTGCAGTCTCCCATGCAGAAGGCTGTGTGCCTCCACTGTGCCATTGACCAGTGCTCCTCTGGGCACACTTCTCTGCAGAGATGTTGACTAATCCCTTTTGCATAGCTCATGTAAAACATAGGAAGACAACTCACGTAATTTTCCTCACTTTCCTTTCCCTCTTTCCCCTTCTTCCTTCTCTTCCTCCTGAAGCCTTTCTCCCTGTGGAAATCAAACACAGGACCTTGTGCACACCAGACATAGCCCCAGCCCCTTCTCGATGCCAACCCACTGATTCAACTGTCATGGAATGCCCCCTAAAGAATACACGATGTGGTGTGCTCAGCTGCTCTAAGATCCTGCCTTGACTTCCTCACAATGAAGAACCTGCAATTGTGAGCTGAATAACTCTTCCTTTCATCAAAGTTGCTTTTGTTAGGGTTTACTATTTAGGAATGGAAACACAGCTGAGAAACGGGCCACTGCTGTGGTAAACCTGACTGTGGCTTTTACACTTCTGAGCTCATTTGTGCTATGACTGTGGACGGATTTGGTACACGGGACTAGAAGAGTCACTGGATGCTGGAAGCAGAACTTAATTAGCTGTTCCAGTGGGAGCTCGGGACACAGGGAGGCTGAGACTGCCCGTGAGGGACTGTCCAAATCAGACTGAACTGTAGGCATATCTGTGGAGGATTGTCTTAAGTTAATTGATGTAGGAAAATCCAGTCCACTATGGGGGGCACCATTCCCTAGATCTGAGTTCTGAATTTCATAAGAGTAGATAAGGCTGGAATCATGAGGCTTCAGAGGGGACAAGGAATATAGATCCTGACTTTATCATGAGCTGGGTTAGAGGCCATTGGTGTGACATTTTGACCAAGAATCTGGCTGCATTCTGCCTGTGTCCTGAAACCTTCTGTGGGATTAAGTTGTGATGGATGATCTTGTGTGAGCAAATTTCAGGATGTGAGAACATTCAGGCTGAGAGAGCAGCTGTGTTTCTTGTTAAAGACACCAGTGCTCTGAACTGAAAACCCCAGTACAGTCTTGGGACAATGGGAAGGCTCTCCTGGGGGTAAGACCCCACTTATCAGAAAGTACACCCTGTGGATATTTGAATTCATTTAAGGGAAGCCTAAACTGAAGAAGGATCTCCTTGCTCCTCAAAAGCAACTTCCTGGGAATGTGTGGTCCAAGGGGCAGCAGAACCTGGCAGAACTCTGCATGGTACTGGTTCTGAAGGCAGAGATACAAGACTGAGCGCCATGGAGAACAGCTGAGGCTGGACACTGTGTGGCAGGGCTGGAGTCCCTGTGCCCCGTGAGGTCGCTGTATGAAGCCTCCATTGCAGTGGACCCTGGAGCTGTCAAGATCTAGGAATATCCATCAAGGAAGCTGCTGTGGGTATGGAGCCACCAAAGCCTGAGAGATACATTGCAAGCTCCCACTGCTGGAAGCTCCCACCGCTGGTAATAGAGCTACAGCGTTTGGTATCTGCACTGCTCAGCTTTGGATTTGCTTTAGTTTCATTGTTCCTAAGCCACAGTTCTTCCCTTTTGGAATAATAACGTTTCCTCAGTACCACTGCAGGTTATGACTGTATACCTTGGTTTTGATTTTACAGTTCACAGTTAAGAGACCGTAGACTTCAAAGTATAGGGACTTGTAAAGACCAGGGGGTGCTTTTTAAAGTTGGAGTGTATTTTACATTATGAAATAACATATCTTGGGAACATGAAAGGAAGGTTATCTCTTTAAAGTGTTTGTGAGTCAAGTTGACAGGGGACAGAGTTGTAGTGGTCAGTTTTAATTGTCGACTTGACACAACCTAAGATCACCTAGGAGGAGAAGGCCACTTGAGGGACTGTCTAGATCAGATTGGCCTATAAGCGTTATCTGTATAGGACTGTCTTAATGTGGGAAGATCCAGGCCACTACTGGTGGAACCATTCCCTAGGTTTCAGTCCTGACTTTTGATAAGAGTGAAAACAAAATATCAGCTGAGATCAAGGATGTATGCATTGCTTCATTTCTCTGTGCTCTGTGGATGGGGTGTGGCTAGCTACTTTAAGTCCCTTCCTTGGTTTTCTTGCCATGATGCTTCCTAACCTGGAGGTGTGACTGTGATGTCCATTTCCCTCCTCTAAGAGGCTTCCACATCCGTGAGTATTGACTCACAGAGATGGAGATAAAGCTAGACACCCAGGGCATCCTTGAACGTTGTATTTAGCTGAGGCTAAGCTTGAATTCCTGACCCTCCTACTCTCTGCCTCTCAACTGCTGGGATCACAGAAGTTCACCTTCATGCGCCATCTTACCCTCTCTTTTTAAGTGCCTCATGATCGGGCCCATCAAAGGTACAGAGGCAGACTGTGGTGAGAGCAAGGAGGACTGTTAAAGTCAGCTGACCCTAGATGAGTCCATTGTCATATAAGGAACTGTTACTCCTCATTAGCCATGTTTCCACAGGAAAGGTTCTTACGGCGCTCATGCTGGCTCTCTCCCACCGGAGGAGGTGAGACCTACCCTGAAATACCTATCTGGTCTCTGTCTAGGAATCTGCTTTCGCCCTGTGTCTGACTAAACATAACCATGAGGGCTGCAATGTTATCATCCCATTGCTACAGGTGAACCATGTTCTCCTACTGCAGCCATATATGTCCATTTGTCTGTCTGACTCCGGGGTTGATAATGAATATGGACCTGGAGGCAGAGCCTTCCCAGTGTGAGCTAGCCTCCACCTCTGACAGCAAAAAGTAGATCGGTGAAGACACCAAGTGAACAGCCCATATGTGCAAGAGTCTCTTTACTGGTGTTGGGCACAAGCAGCTGGTACTGTTGGAACCCCGTGCTTTCAACAAGTGTGCTCTGTGCTCAGATCAGAGGCACCACCAGCCAGCCACTGTCCCGTGCTAAGACTGGAGGATGGGATGGGGAAATGGGAGGGTTGTGTTTCGTTTCCTGTTGATAGCTACCACCAGGCAGGCTTCTGACCAGAATTCCAAGACATGAGAGAGCACTGAATCTGACAGCCTGGGGAGACTCTCCCAGGTAGGCTTAGGGAGGCCGTCAGAATTCTAAAGCCTAGAAGGTGCTCGAGGGAGGTAGACTCATCTTCTAACAATGTCTCAGAGCTTCGAGTTCACACATAAAGAGATGAGAATATTTCACAGTGTTATTGTGCAAGTTAAATTAAAAGGCTCATGTATGGATGTTTTGCCATATCTCTGTTATTCCACACACCACACACACACACACACACACACACAACAAAATAGCAAAAACTGGCCTTAAAGTTCAGAGGAGGGAAATGATATCCATCAAGAAGTTTCTTTCTGGGCCTGGAATCTTCATTCACATATTCCTTAGACTAGAGATTAGCCCTTCCCATGGTACCAGCAGCCCAAACCTGTTTTGATGTAGTAGCTTTCAAATCCCTCACCTGATACTATGCCTGAGAACACGTGGAGTGGCCTGCAGCCTTGGTCTGGAACTGTGGCCTGGAGTGTGGTCTAAGAGCCATGGCCTGAACCACAGCATAACCACCAGAGCCCGGAACCACAGGAAACGAGCAGACACCTCACTTTCTTTTTTCTCTTTATCCTTAACAGGAGAAAGCTTAGAAGTTACTGCCCACTCACCTCCAACCTTTCCAGTTGTAGCCCTGCCAAGAAAGAAAGAAATCAACTAAACTTACTTAAAATGTGTTTGTATCAGGGCCAAAGACTGACTCAATGGCTAAAAAGTCTTCTATGCAGGCATAAGACCTGAGTTCATATTCCCAGCAGCCATGAAGAAATGCCGGGCAGGAGAGAGTATCTGTAATTCAGGTAAGGGAAGCAGAGGCCGGGGTGGGAGTGGGGGCCTGGGGCAGGCGGGGGAAACAGAGATGGGCTGATCCTGGGGCATGCTGGGAAAGCAGAGGCACCTGAGGCATGCTGGGGAAACAGAGGTGGGCCCATCCTAGGGCATGCTGAGGAAACAGAGGCAGGGAATCCTGGGGCATGCTGGGGGAGCAGAGGCAGGGGGTGGGGAGTGGAGGGCGGGGACCCTGGGGCATGTTGGTTAGCTAATCTATCCAGAAAAGGTTTAGTGAATAAGCTGTCTCAAAAGCTAAGGTGAGAGGAGATTGAGACAGACATCTTGACATCAACATCTGGCCTCCACGTGCGCCTGAACACACAAGTGCACACACCCGTGCATATACACACATGCGCACATGCATGTGCACATGCACACATGCACATACACACCTCCTACAGCAATCACAAAGTTGTCAACCTCTCACGGCTTTCTAGTCAAGATACCGGACACAACCTCTGACCTGCACCCCCTCCTCTCTTACTCTCCGCCTCCGGAGCCCTCATAGGAAGGCCTGCCCTGGCTCTCAGTCAGCCTCCTCTGCCAACGTGGAGGTGGAAACGGTTAGTCTGCAGAAGGGCTGGGAGTCCCCGAGGCAGGCTGACACTCTTAGCTGAGCTGTATCTAATGCTGAGCAGGCTGTGACTGACAATCCCCTCGCCCAAGCCCTCACACAGCATGGGTGACATGGGAGGCAGGCAGGCTTCCTGCTATGAGGGAGAGGGTTCGGTGGTCATATAAACAGGCTGCCTCTGTCCTTTACTTGGGCCCTGTACCTCTGAACAGACAGAGCCGTTCTTCACATCAATCAGCAGATCGCGTTTAGGTCAGTTGCACAAAGAACCACAGGAGCACACATCTGGGAACATCCCGAAGCCTCTGATATCTAAGCCTTCTGGTTCAACCACGTACATAAGTTACTACCGTCGGGAACTGTGCCAGCCTGGAAGGTGGTTGACACCTGTGATCTCACTCCCAAGATGACCTGCACACTGGCTTTTAGGCTCCACATGAAGCTGGTCAGTGTGGAAGTTGGATGGCAACATACAATAGTTTGTCTCTGACCTTGGAGATCCAGATAAAGGGCTTAACCTGTAAAGCAGTTTTAAATAGCTGCCCCATGGAAGGCCACCCATAAATACCTAAAATGAGTCAAAATGCAGAGGAAAAACTGACTGTGATCCCCTACCCCACCCCCACTTATGTCTATAACACAACCCACACACCTGCAGCTCAGGACTGTGGAGGATGAGGGGGCAGAATGTGAGAGACAGATGACCAGAATGACTGCTGTGAGATAGTGTCTTCTAAATATCACAGGGACTCTGCACCTATAAAGTCTCACCAATATGGCTGCCTAAACAAGACCTACACAGTGACCATACCTGTAGACAGCTAACATGGAAGAGGCAAACCTTACAAGACCCCACCCCTAGGTGAACAGCTACAGGCAGTTAATGGTGGCTGAGAGAGGGGGAGACTCGTCTTCTCTAGTGACCAGGCAGAGAGCCTTAAACACGTGTACATATGAACAAAACTAATTGGACTCACCAGTGTGCGTCTGTGTGTGTATCTCTATGTGTTTGTGTCGTGTCTCTGTGTGACTGTGTGTGTGTGTCTCTGTGTGTGTGTCTGTGTGTAATTAGGACAAAGGAAAGAGTGGAAATTGAGCAAATACACTAGTCATAAAATTCTAAAAAAAAAAAAACAAAAACAAAAACAAAAAAAAACCAGAGCAAATACAATAGGCATAAAAGCAAGTTTCATAGGAACAGCTGGAAGGCATAATTAGATGACATACGTGTTTAGTGTCCCTTCTGTGGCTCTGGTAAAATTTGCTCACCAAGTGCAGCTTATGTAGGAAAGGCCTTACCTAACTTACACTCCAGAGCAGCTCATCATCATCCAGGGAAGTCAGGGCAGGAAGTCAGGACAGGAACCAGCAGCTGGGACCGCTTGTTACTTAACGCATCAGTGGTTTCAACCAGGGAACTCGCTCCACAGCCAGAGTTCAGCAGAAACTGTGGAAGAGGCTGCCTGCTGCCTTGCTTGTAGGTTCACACTTAGCTGCCTTTCTTACACAGGCTGGGACCACCCAACCAGGAACGGTGGTACCCACAGTGGTCAGAGCCCTCCTGTATCAGCTAACAATCAAGCATCCTCTCACAGACGCAGTCACAGGCTAATTTGGTCTGGGCAGTCCTTTAACATAGACTCTCAGGTGACTCTAGACAGTGTCAAGGTGACAGTTAAAACTAATTAGGAGAGGAGGTAGAGAGATATGAGCTTAGGATACGAGCGCTCACTGCCCTAGCTGAGGTCAGGGTTCAGGTCCTAACTCACACAGTCTCTAACAACTGTCTCCAGATCCAAGGGATTGAAAACCCTCTTCCAGCCTCCACAGGAACTGTATACGTGATACACACACACACACACACACACACACACACACACACACACACGCAGGCAAACATCCATATACATAAAATACAAATAAATTCATAAAAAACTAGGAGGCAAGGTTGTGCCTGGTCCATATGTGGATCCTTCCCTGCTGGCTCTCTGTGTCTGGTCCGTATGTGGATCCTTTCCTGCTGGCTCTAGTTTTTGCCAGCACCTCTGCTTTCACAGCGCGTCCACACCATGCTTTCCAGTCCCGCATCTAGGTGTTTGTGTTAAGGTGGGATCCCAGCTCATGTCTGACCTACCTGTGAGCCTTGTGCAGAACCTAGAGCCTGTGCATGCTGGGCCAGTGTCCTACCACCAAGCTACACCTCCACTTGACAGAATCAGCTTAAGGCAAGAGGGACTGGGTTTTATGGCTTCAATATATTCTGGGCTTCAGACGCCCTCATTGCAGGATGGAGAGGAGTCCAGATGTCAGTCATTCTGCAGCAGCTGGGAAAAGGCCCGTAGATGGCCTGCACCTCCTTAGGAGAAAAGACCGCAGAACACTGGGGCAGGATGGGCAAGCCACGCGGTCCTGGGGGAGGAGTCACATGGTCCTGGGGAGGAGCCACATGGTCCTGGGGGAGGGGCCACATGGTCCTGGGGGAGGGGCCACATGGACCTGGGATGGGGGAGAAGGGGAGGCCAGGAAAGAGTCTCCATCACAGTGACATGGCAGCGAGAAGTGACTGTAACCTCAACCCCGGTGACTAGCCTCTGCCAGCCAGCCACACTTAGAGTCTGTGGTATGTCTCTAACCTGGTATTGACAGAACTTACCTTGCTCTTTGCACAGCTGCAGCATTAGCTTGGCCTCAGCTCTGCTGTGGTTTTGGTTCCCTCCTCAGCTTGCAGAACTCTGCCATGCACACAGCACCTACCCTCGGAGCCAAGCTGTTTGGGATCTGGCTTCCAAGGGCGGGCGAGTCAACACCTATCATTCAGAGGGGTACTCAGAGGGACATAGATCCTGACAAGATGTCATCTGGAACCTTCCAATATGCATCAGTAGGGTGGAGTGAGGGTCAAGTCTTGACTGAGGCTGGGGATTGCATCCAGTACAGAGTCCCAAAGATCCTTGATGACATGTCAGGAGATGGCATTCATGCAATGGATACACCAAAGGGGAGGGAGAGACAGTGTGGAGAGGTGGGGTATACCAAAGCCCCATGGAAGGCCTTGGAGACTGATTAGCACAGACCCAGACCTTAACCTTGACCATTAGCTCAAGTTGGTTGTAGATTCACCTATTCCAGAGAACCAGTACTACTGTGTAATCTCAAAAATCACATAGTTGCTTAAGGGCTACTCCTGGGGGTTGCTAATAACCCAAGTGTGCATGCGATGGAGAAGAGGGCTGTGAGGGACCTAACTAAGAACATCTGTTAGGATTGAATCTAACGACTGGGCTTGCTTCTATTATTTCACTAACAGTGGGGTCTCAAAGGGGGGGGGAGGGAATTGAGTGATTACCCAAATGAATTTGTGGGTTACACAAAGAACATAGGTGTACCGGGTTCTGCACTGCAAAAATAAATCTCTCACCTTTCCCCACCAACCCCAGGACCATGTGGCTCGCCCATCCCTGCCCCAGCAGCCAACACTGGCTCGCTCTGCGGTCTTTTCTCCTAAGGAGGTGCAGGCCATCTATGGGCTTTTCTCCAGCTCCTGCAGAATGACTGACATCTGGACCTCCCTCCATCCTGCAATGAGGGCGTCTGAAGCTTTGGTAATCACACCCTACCGAGTTCACAGACCGTTGCCAAAATGCACAGCACAGGGGTTTGGCGAGTGCACTGAGTCACTGAGTCCTGAAACTGCTATGACATGAAACAGCCCATTTAAAAACTGACTCAGGCTTAGATAGGGCCTGGGCCTGCTGCTCCTGGCAGGTGGCTTGGGCCACACTGCCATAACACCTTGGCCCAGGTGGGTGGCCTTTGTGACATGAAGAAGACAAGAGATGTCCAGAGAAATTGATGTGAGGTCACAGACAATACAGTGTGTGTGAAGGAGAGCTGGGAAGGTCACCCCAGGACTAAGGGTAAAGTCAGAGAGTCAGTGTAGCTGGGGAGTCCTCAGAATAAGGAGCCAAGTGGTAAGCTCAGGGCTTTACTCTGTGTGTGTGTGTATGTGTGTGTCCGTGTGTGCACATGTGTATGTGAGTGCACACATGCCTACGTGTGTGTGCACAAAGGGGTCAGAGAATAAATAACCTTGGGTGTTAGTCTTTAAGTACCTTCCACAGTTTTTTGAGACTGAGTCTCCCATTGGCCTGGAACCTCACAAAGCTAGGCTAGCTGGTCAGTGAGTTCCAGAGACCCATGTATCTTCCATCCTGACACAGATGGGATTTCAAGGGTGGGCCACCACACCTGACTTTTACAAAGCTTCTAGCCATCAATTTCAGGTCCCCATGCTTGCAAGCAAGAGTTGTAGTCACCGAGCCACCTCCTGGCCTTCCCTTGATGCTTTGTAACAAGAAACTGCAGCTCTCCATGACTGATGTACCAATGATGACAAAATCTGGCTTAACAATGGCTTGTTCATTACTCAACAAGAATCTCATGATTTTGACAATAAGCCGGGTGACCAGCACCCAGTGCAGAATGGAATTCCTCAGTGACAGCCTCAACTGTAGAGGCCTCTTTACCTGCTCGGAGCAATCATGGAGGCCCTAAGGTGAAACCTGTGCTCTTTCTGTATTGGTTGAAAATGAGAGAGAGCCCGTGGGAGTCAGGAGGTCCATGCTGGTTGTGTGCTTTCATTACGTGCCATCTGTATGACTCTCATCTGTCCACATTCTTGGACAAACTAAGACTGTAACACAAACCCCTAGGAGCCAGTGAAGTTTCTGCTAGGCAACTGCTCATCAGCAAAGAAGCACAAACAGAGACCACTCCCATTCTGGTTCGCCACGAGAGGCCAAGCTCATTTTATTAACGTACATTCTGCATTCTAAGAACTAGTAACTTCATATTGTAAACATTAAGCATTACAGAGTTAAAATTCAAGGCCACATCATATGTTTGATTGTCTCTTTTGTGTGGTGTGTGTGGTGTGTGTCTTTGGCTGGCCGAGGTCAACTCGTAGTGTATAAATGCATAAGTTATATAATTATTATATAAAAAAAAAAAAAACCCATTGACTTGTAGACTTGTTCTGACGAACGCACAGCGTTCGCGACTCATTAAGGAAAACTGGAGCCCACCTACCCACAATGCCTGTGTGGTCTCTAACCATGGTGGCTACCAAGGTTACCTTTCAATGGCCCCTGTGAAGGACGAAGCCTCCACCGAATGCTGAGGTTCTAATTTTTTTAAAAAAGATCTGACAATTCCAGTTATGATTTCCTTTTCACAAAGAGACATATTTTCGGTTCTGAATACTACTGCTCCTGGTCCTCCACAAATCCGTGCCCTTGTAACACTGACAGGATCAGACAGCTCTCTTGACTCATGCTCTTTGTTCCCAAGATGTCCTATATTCAGCTGTGGTGGCTTGAGCAGTTGCCTTCTATTCCTTTATTCTTGCTCCTCCTCTTCCTCTCCTCCTCTTCTTCCTCTCCTCCTCTTCTTCTTCTCCTCCTCTTCTTCCTTTCCTCCTCCTCCTCCTCTCCCTCCTCTTCTTCCTCTCCTCCTCCTCTTCCTCTCCTCCTCTTCTTCCTCTCCCTCCTTGTCCTCCTTTCCCTCTTCTTACCCCCTCCTCCTCTTCTTACCCCTCCTCCTCTCCCTTCTCTTCCTCTCCTCCTCTTCTTACCCCCCTCCTCCTCTCCCTCCTCCACTCCCTCCCCCAACCCTTCCTCCTCTACCTCTTCCTCCATGTCAGTCTCTCTTCTATAATCACATACTCACAACAACATGCACATCCCCCGCCCACCACACGGCTCACATTTCCCATAATACTGAAAAGGAGATGAGACCCTGGGTCATCTTCACAGTTTGACAGAGCTGGCAGCTCTCTATCAAATGGAACGAATCTGACTTCAACGAAAACAGCAAATGCCAGCCAAGAAAGTCCACAGCCCATGTGGTCTGTGGAGGGGCCGCCATTTTATTTATTTTATTTATTTATTTATTTAGTCTTCTTCTTTGGTTTTGATATGGTTTCTGTTTTTAAACACAGGTAGTTTCTCTTCAAATGACATCATACATGGTGTGTTAGGCCAAGACTGATACTGTTCTATTGCTTTCACTGAATCCTGGTAGGCACAAGCAAGGTCCCACACTCTACAGTTTGTACACTACTTAAGGCCACTTCCTTGGGAGTTGTTCTCATGGGTCATGCTTCTCTACATACAATGTCTTTGACAAGGGTGGACCACAGGTTATATGTCCACGTACAGTCTATTTTGAGCTGCTTCTATTTCTGTAGTAATACTTGGGGAGTGCCCACCCTCCCCTGCGAGTCTTTGGTTTTCTTTCCCTGGCTTCCTTCCCCAGCTCTGGCCAACCACTTCCATTCCTCACGAGGCACTTTTGATTTGTGTTCTCTGAGTTTGTGGTGACTGCTAGGCGATTGTACACTGTAGGGAAAGGCCTCCGTCTGGTCACTAGTAGTAGGTGCCCAGGTGAGAAGGCATATGGCCGGCTGGGAGCCTAGTGTTCGGATAGATGCCCCCAGTTGGGGAATTCCAGTATGGGTTCGGGCTAGCAAAGAAACTGGAAGAGGTGACTGGGAGGGCTGGAGGGTGGGGAGCCACGAAGTTCATCTTCTGGGGTGGGCATGATAGGAGCCCATGTACGGCAGGTCAGAGGGGTACTTGTACAGGGACGACTCGGGAGGGTGGGGCTGCAAGGCCTGGGCAATCCCGTGGAAGTCAAACTTGTAGGCGTAGCGCTTCCCATGCACCTTGGTCATGATGTTTTTGTCATAGTAGTAGCGGAGGGCGCGGCTGAGTTTATCATAGTTCATGTTGGGCTTGCTCTTTCGTTCCCCCCAGCGCCGAGCCACCTCGTCTGGGTCTGTCATCTTGAATTCTCCGTTGGTGCCTTCCCAGGTGATGCAGTTGGAGTTGGAGCTGTCAGACAGGAGTTCGAGCAGGAACTGCCACAGCTGGATCTGGCCACTACCTAATGATCAAGAGGGACACAAACCCAGTGAGGACCAAGGTCAGGAGGTTCACTCCTCAATGGTGGAGTTCCCCCATTGAGGAGTCTGTTCTGACCAGGTCTGTTCCCCCAACCCAGCCCCATATCTCTGCTTCTGTGCTGTTGCTGCTTTGGACTCTTGGCTCCTCATTTATCTAGAGAGCAAACCTTGACTGAACAGGAAATGCTCCACACACAGATATTCCAGACCACACTGATGAAGGGGACTACAGGACATGCTGATTCTGAATGCCGCTTGTGCCCCATAGATGCTAAGGAGCCAGGCTGGCACATGATGGTTCAGCTTCAAGAAGTCTGAGAGGCTGCTCAGTATTCCTCCTGCCCAGTGTTGCTTCCTCTTGAGAACAGACCCTTAAGGAGCCATCACTTGGGTGTCCTTATCTCTGCCTCCACTTCCAGGATACTTGACCTTGTATGCCAGTCCCGGATCACTCTCACATTGACCTCATAGACCCAATTTCTCTATGCACGTGCACACACACACACACACACACACACAACGTGCATGGAGAACACACACAGGGCAAAGTTCAGCAGGTTTCCTTCTACTTTGGAATCCTTCAAAGAGTTCCCAGGCCATGCTGTTTTCAGGGGAATGAATGAGCCACTTTTTCCCATTTTGTGAGGCGGAAAAGGCCATTCTGTGGATGGCAGTAATGGCCTGCCACCATTTATATTGGCTGGGTAAAACGAAATAACAAAAGTCAGATTTAGGAAATGAACACCTACGAGTTTATGGAAAAGCAAATAGAGAGTGGAAGTAAACACTGTTATTCCTAACATAAGATCTGGCGTGTGCTCAGATGGCAATTCTGTCAGAACTTTTCCTAGGACAGAATTAACCGGCTCCAAATGAGGAAGTTTGGAAAAAGAATTGGCTCTGTTTCAAACTAAGATCACTCATTCCCAGTCCTGGGCCAAATTTGCCAGGACTGAAACCCATGTACCACAATGTTTCTAAAAGACAACAGGCTATGGGTGGAACTCTTTGGAATTAAAGAGACCCTGGCTCAATCAGAATGAGCAGTGAGTGTGTGTGTGATGTGTGCGCGCGAGTGCCCATGTTTCTGTCTGTGTACACATGTGTGTGCTTGTTCATGTGTGTTGATGTGTGGGTGTGGATATATGTGCTTGTGTATGTATACATGTATATACTTGTTTGTGTGTGCATGTGTGTCTGTGTCTGTGTGTGTTTGTGTCTGTACATGTGCATGCTTGTTCATGTGTGTAGATGTATGGATATATGTGCTTGTGTATGTGTGTATACTTGCTCTTCTATGGGTGTGTGTGTGTGTGTGCGTATAAAGGTAAGAAAGACATTTGGTTATGTTGCCCTACCTTGCTTTTTAAGACAGGCTCTCTTGATGGCTTGGAGTTTACCATGCCTAGGCTGCCTGGCCCCTGAGCACAGAGATCCATCTGCCTGCATACCCACATCACTGGGGTTATCACTGTTCACAACCACACTGAGGTCTTTGTATTTGTTCTTTTGTTTATTTTGTTTGTTTGCTCGTGTTTGTAACACAAGTACCTGACTGACTGAACCATGTCTCTGACCCTCATGTCTTCTCGGTCAGAGAAAAGTCTGAGCATATCATTCTAGCCACCATGTTACACAGCTCCAAGGGATCTTGGGTTTGTACAGGAATAGGTGGCCTCTGCACCAGGTCTCTCCTGTGCTGCTCTGTTTGTCCCCTGACTTCCCACTTCTCCAGAGAGCTACCGTTGGCTGGATAAGCATATATCCACACCCAGATACTACAGGCCAGATGGACAGAGGGAACTACAGGACACTCCAGTTCTGTCTACTGTTTGTGCCCTGAGTGATAGTGATGTTGGGTACTAGGAGAAACAAAGTTATGCAGCATGTATTTTAGTTTTGAAGTGAGTGGGAGGCAAATCTCTCTTCCAAGACTCCAGGGATGCACACTGCCTTGGGCTCATTATCAGAAAGATTATCTTTTATGTTATCATAAGTAATATGATAGATATGATCAATGATCAGATTAACTTTGGTTGTCCTTCATTCAGGGAATGGACGGAATGTAAAACCCAGCTATGAACTCACTTTCTCTGAACCCTGTCCACCAGCCCCCGCTCTGCACACTACCCAGTCCTTGTTTCTATGCGGGCTACATGGAAATGTATGTCTGTGGATCTGCCCATGTAACAGCACCGTGAGAAAGGTCAGCCTCTTCTGACGATATTATGGAAAGGGTTGTTTTCAGTCAAGCGACACATTTGTGATGTATTAACAGCTTGTAGCTTGTCAGAATGGCAGCCTATGCTGTTGCAGAGCTACGCATACGAACATTCTCAATCGAGGGCTGCTGCCTCCCACATCTCATTAATATGCATTGGAAAACATAAAGGATGGAACAAGAGGGCCATATGGTTTTGGTATATATATTGTAACCAGAGGATTAAAACTTGAGAAAAGAATTCCACAGATGACCTGGGAATAGGAGAAGCTGTGGGTTTTGGATTTAACAGTCTAACATATGCCTCACTCCAAACATGGACAGTTGCTGGAAAATAAATATTTAGTGTCAACTTCCTCCCGTAGCGAGAGAGCCACCCTACAGATTTCGTACAAATACACAGAACAAATAACACTTGGTATCTGTTCAAACATTGGCATCGTCTTTGGAATCTCTCCCTCAGCCACTTCCCTTATGAGCATGTGTAGGAGGGAGGTAGGGGGGAGGGGGAGAGAGTCTCCTGTCTCCCTTGCTTCTGAAGAGCCAGAAAACATGCAGTCCCTACATACATGGCAGGGAGCTCAAAGTGTGGAGGACAGATGAGCTCATGTTGCCCTAGGCTGTTTTACTTTACTTATTAGCTAGGGAGACACAGGGCTCGGCTGAGGACAAGCCTGCCAAGCCTCCCTAGAAGATCTCTAGAAGCAAACTCCATTGGCCCCCAAACATGAAAATGAAAGTAGCTGTAAAAAATTGAAACTAGCTGTAAAAACCAACAAATGCTTAGGTAAACACTATAAACAGCAGCCAGCAATTGGTCAATCTGTAAATCATTTAGGCCACGCGCGTCCTCACGGAGCAAGAATTCTCAAGGGTACTGAGGGTAGGGGTACTGAGAACTCATCCCCAGATAAATTAAATGAGATACTACTGTCTGCCAACAATTCAAAGGCAATTTATTAAATTGCCACGACCACCTGGACGGTAACATTCACGGTGTGATGGGGCGCACTGTGAATACAGAGTGGAACTCTGACACATAGTATACTGGGGACTCAGGGGGGGTCACTCACCAGCCAAACCAGTAAGAAAAGACAAGATTGTAGCTGGGAGACAGCTCACGGTTTTGAGCTTGTCCCACACAAATGTGAGGACTGGAGTTTAGATGCACAGAAGCCATGTAGATACCAGGTAGGCACAGTGGCTCATCTGTGATTCCAGAGTCAGTCTTTTTCACTGACAGGCAGGAAGTAGCCAAAAGCAATTGACTATCCAGGACTACCACACTGGCCAGGCAGAAGCTTTGGTTGGGCTTGTTTTCGAGATTGGACATTCATTCCGAAGCTCACTGGAGCTAGACACTACTGTCAATGCTCACATGTGACAGTGTGTTCATCCTGGTAAATCATGTTTAACTCACTGGAGTGCTTAGAAAACAGGAGTGTGGGATTGGATGGACCTTTATGCCAAGGTCAGCAGAGGTCAAACTTCAGACCAATACTCTTTGTCCAACATAGAGCAGTACTCAAGCCATGTGCCTACAGATGCCTCGGCATCCCGCTAGTCCTTCCTAGGCTGTCCTCTTTTGGGCTTACAAATTGTTGGGCACTTGCCTGAATGAAACAGGTTTTCATGCCCTAACAACTGACAAATCTCCTCTGAAATGGCTCTGTCCCTTCACAAGGAGCGGGATGCATCATCTTACAGAATGCCTGGCCACCGGACAGAACTCAGGAAAAACTGTTCCACGGGAAGGAACTTGGAGTCCATCCCAGGAGCTCAGCGATCAGCAGTTCTGATGGAATGTAGAGGGGCTGGTGGCTCCTCACTGATTCATGAGGTAGGGATGCCAGGACACACCTTTCTCAGCAGGAGAGGTACATGTTCAAAGCACATATCAGATGCATATTTGGAGTGGAGATGATGGGATGTCCCCACACTGACATCAGCTTTTGCATGCATATGCAGGGCATGTGTGTTGATAAATGACTCAGTAATTAAAGGAATTGGCTGGTCTTCCCTTAGCCATGCTGGAATAGCTCGCAGCCACCAATAACTCCAGTTCAAGGAGACCCAACACCCTCTTCTGGCTTTTAAGGGTGCCTACATATAATTATGGTGCCCATGAACTCACATGATACATATGCTTACAGGCTTTTTTTTAAAAAAATCATATTGTATAATAAAAGTTTTTTCATTAAAAATGGAAGAAAAGATTTTGAAGAAGGTTCCACATGATGCTCAGAAAAAAAACCCAATAATGTGTTCCCTTTCTGTTGAGTGGACTATTTTACACAACACACACACACACACACACACACACACACACACACACACGTATGTATTCCAGTTCGTCCATAGTACATTTCAATTCTGCAGTGTCTTTACTTGGTTTTCGTTTCGGAGAAATATCTAGACATGAGAGCAGAGTATTGAAGATCCTCGCTGTTACTGTGTCAGGACCTATGTGGCTGTTTATGGGTTTTAGTATTTGTTTTATGAAACTAGAGGCTCCAGTATTTGGTGAACAAAAGCTTACAGTTAATGAATTGTTCACCAATCTACAAATATGTAGAGCAGCCCCTTTAATTCTCTCCCAGTGAGTTCTAGTTTGCCTAAAGCAGCTTTCCATTTCCTTCCTTCTCTTCCTCTCCTTGCTCTTAAGTCTTCTCCTCCTCCTCCTCTTCCTGAGGCTCATCTCTGCAACCTCAACAGCTGCACGACTAAACAAAAGTACCCATGGCTCATGCTTCTCGAAGCTTCCCTCCTCCCGTCAAACTCCTCTTCCAGAAGTGTAGAAAAGGTAAACAAAATCAGACTTCAGAGAACTGAGCCTCCTTTCTATTTGAGCATGACCCAGGGGAAATTCCATGACACCCCAGAGCCTCTGACTCTTCTTCTATAGGATGGAAATAACAATGTTCTGGGCTCTGCACAGCCTGGAGGAACCGCAGGTGTAAACATGCCCTGTGAGTGGGCGCTGCATGGAGTGTGAGCTTCGGCTTGCTATTTCCCAGCATAGACTGGTGTTCCCGGAGCCTGGAGCCGCCAAGTGTGTCTAATCTAACTTGAATGGTGCCGTCAGACAAGCCTTTCCAAAGCCTAGTTATCATCACCACCACCAAAAGCAGCCATGCAAAATCTTCATGTGTGTGCGGTGCGCATGTGCATTCACATGTGTAGACACACCTGTGGAAATGAGAGAAATGACATTGGGTGTCCATCTTGCCTTGCACCTTGTCTGAGGCATCTGTTCTTCACAGCTGTGTATGCCAAGCTGTCCCAGTGAATTCTTGGGATTCTCCTAGCTCTGCCTCCCCTCTTGCAACAGGAGAACTAGAAATACACATTCGTCCTACATATCTGACTTTTATATGGTGTTGGGGATTCAAATTCAGTCCTTGCAACCATACAGTGAGCACGAGACAGTCTCCATAGCCTCGTAGCCATGATGGGCATTAGAGTGGCTACCACACGGTTACACTTGGGCGGCTGAGAGGAGCACAAGCGGGAATCCTTGGAAATCCTGCCACTGAGTGACTCCATGGACTGTGGAGCATTGTGTCTGCCTATGCCCTTCTCTCCCCTAGGTGACAGTGCCTGGGGTGAAATGTATCTTGTCACCCCAGAGATGAACTGACAAGCAAACAAGGTGCTGGTACCCAATGTGTGCACTGGGCTAAAATGATGTCGAAAAACAGTCTCCCCGTTTGCAGGGCTGTTCAGAACATGTTTACTGAATTAATCAGCAATAATCACAATTTCATGGCAGGCTCGGTTGCTCAACAATGATGGTATTTCACGTTCTCAGAGTATGGATTCTCTCGTGGGGACGTACAGGATGAGAGCATCTGAATTTTTGTGTTTTCCAAGCCGTGTTTGGCTTGGGGTTTGTGAAACAGAAATTCCAGTCTGTACTTACAGCGTGGCTATGACATCTTGGCATCGAATTTACAGCTGAGAATATGAAGCAGATGCCATGACACCCTGGGATTCCTGCCAGCACAGCTGGTTCTGATCTGAATGCTAACAAATAGAGCAAGCTAGTTGGCACCCACCAACCTGTTTGGACAGGTGAAGAAGGGTCACGGTCAGGTATGTATGAAGAGCCTTTTATCTCCCTGCATCTGATTCAGAAACACATTATCATGGATGACCACAATTGGACTCTGATGGTCATTAGATTATCCCTTTAAAAACACCAGTTATTGAATCTTCTTGGTAAAAGGTTGGAACCTGTCCCTTAAAATTCATATACTGAAAGCTGACTCCCCAGTAGCTCCTAGTAATCCTTATTTTAGAGACAAGCATTTCACAGAGGTGATCAAACAGACTAGGCTCACCAAAGAAGCCCATATTCCAGTGTGACTGGAAAAGTCTGAGATGTCTGAGTCTGATCTTCAAAACCTAGAATTCAAAAAGCAAGCACCGTAGCATGTCATGAGGCAGAGACAGCTTAGATCCCCAGGGCTCACTGGACAGCTGGCTTAGACTGCTTGCAGAATTCCAGGCATGAGAGAGCCTGTCTTTAAAAGCAAAAGGGGTAGATAGTGTGTATTGTGGATGGATTGTGGATGGATTGATACCCTAACACCAAAGGTTATCCTCTGACTTCCATATACATGAGCAACACACACACACACACACACAAACACACACATACACACACACAGAGAGAGAGAGAGAGAGAGAGAGAGAGAGAGAGAGAGAGAAGAGGACAGAGATAGAGACAGAGACAGAGACAGAGACAGAGAGAGAAGCATAGCGAGTAATGACAATAAAGAAAGCACAGGGGATGCTGCCCATCCATAAACCACCAGAGCAGACCCCTTCCTCACAACCCCTTCCTCACAACCCCTTCCTCACAACCCCTTCCTCACAATCCCTTCCTCACACACCCTTCCTCACAACTCGGGAGCCTCCTCCTTCTGGCCTCGGACTTTCAGCCTCTAGCGCTAGCCAATACACAGAGTTACTAAGTTACTAAGCCAAACTCAGGCTGTTACTTTGTTGCACTGACCCTAGAGAAACATTATAAATTCAATTAGGTTATAATCTTCCTTGCTAAGTTAAAGTCTTAATTTATAACCTGATCTATTCTTTCTATGAAGGTAAATAAAATAGTCCAGTGAGATGAGAGCTGAAAGCCAAGTTTCTCTAGTTGGAGTAGTTTCTCATCAGTACAAGTTTCTGAAACAGTTCCAAATTCAAAAGTAACTGTAGAGCAGCAAATCACAAGTGACAACTCACCTGGGTTAGCAAGGCGGCTACTGGTGGGTCCCAGGATCTGGTAAGGATCTATGGTAAAGAAGATAAGTCAGGCTGCCAGACAGAACATGTGCACAGAGGTGAAAATGTTCTTAACCCCCTCCCCAAATTCCTGCCTTTACCTCCCACACGAGGTAAGGTATCACACAGGACCTCAGGAGAATTTCTTGCTGGAAGCATCATAGATAGTAGAAAACTTTGAGGTCTGATATTCCCACTACCAACCACAGTCCGAATAACCCAGGATCTTAATGGGGCAAAGTTGGACCGGAGGCCATAAGGGCCAGGCCAGAGTGTTCAAGGTCAGCATCCCACTGTCTTTCCACCTTAGACTTGACAGACTTGACATTAGGATCCACACCACTGATAGTCAAAGTAACAGAATTTACAGTTCCCCAAGGCACAGCCTTCATGTAAAGCGAATGATACACCCATGTTCAACTTAAAGGTTTTAGAGGAGTTTTAATAAAATCTCAGGATTTTAGTAAAATCCTTCCAACTGAGAAGCTACTGGTCTAGACCTCATTTTACATACGTGACAGTTAGAAGTTTACTTTAAAGGGGACACATTTTAGAAACTCCTGTCTGTGCCTGTAACCATTTTTAGGGTTCCCAAGATGGTTTCTGAAACACACCTAACTGAGGACGCTGGTCTTCAGTTTTGGGCACTGCAGAGGGAGATGGCTGAGCAGCTGAAAAACCCAAGAATAATTAAAAAAAAAACAAAAACAATTATCAACAATTCAGATCTGGCTGCATGTCTTTGATGGCATTCACTTTATAATCAATTAATTGTCAACATAGTAATCTTATTCTTCAAGAAGCATTTGTGGTAAGAAGAAACCGCCCCCTCTAACAAAATCCAATATAAACATTCTAAAATGCTTCCAATGATTTAAACAATCTAATGTAGCCATTGCTTCTAAACACAATAAAAAGAAACTTGAGCTAGCTTACAAAGGAGAATGAAATAGGCTCCGGTGAATGGGGACAGCGCCAGGGAAGACTAAAGCCAAGCAGAGCCCCAGCGAAGGAAACCAGCAATTAGCTCATCAGTATGTAAACATCTCCTGAAACTGCCTTTGTCCACAATGAGAATTACGGTTCATTTCTTTTCCTTATAAAAGTAGGTTACATCTCAAACAAAAAGACTCGTCATGCTTAAAGATTACATGTATTTTATCATGAATGGAAGGAGCCCTCTACATGTTGGAAAGACCACAGATCAACTATTGAGATTATATTTTATCCTGGCTGTAGTCACCCCTGCCTTGGGATAATGCAGATCAAGACTGGACTGAGCCTGTACCTTTGGACTGAGGGTTGGGTTGGCTGTGGCCGGTCCAGGCTGATCTCCTGGGAGGCTCATAAGGTAAATCTGTAAAAAACAGATACATGGACTAAAAACCAATTACTTTCTATTACAAATTTATTTTGTTTCTTAGAATAAATAACAGAATAGCAATTCAAAAGTGATAAAAATATCAATTTGGGTTTTCCCTATAATTTGTACTTTGCATATTTCACGTAGTTGTATATTTTATTTTTCTAAAATTCTCTCTTCCATTTAGCTGAAGCCTCTCATTGGTAGATTCTCCTAGACCTTGCTTGCTGACTCTTGTGTTGTATGTGTTACACGTGTATTATAGATATGTAGTTATGCATCCATGTAGAGGCTAGAGAGGCCAACCTTGGACATTGTCCTTAACTGCCATCTATTCACCTTGCTGTTTGAAGCCACTCTTGTCACTGGACTTTGGGGCTCATCTGGGACTCGCTGATTTATCTCAGCTGACAAGACACATGTCGCTGAGCACAGACATGGAAACTTGGGATCACTCAGGTCTCCATGCTTGCACTGCAAGCACTTTACCCGCTGAGCCATCTCTCTGGCCCGTTCTGCGGACTCTCCTAAAGCCTTTCCCTGTGAGGAGAAATCAAGATCACAGGACAGCGTCTCTTTCACAGCCTGACTTATCCTAGGACCCACTGAAGTCTACACTTTCATCATCTTCAGAACTCATCCGAACCAGAGCCCACAATGGGGCCATGAAGATATGGATTCTTGCCTGGATCACCCCAAACCCACCCAGTGGTGACATTCATGCTCCTGTCTTCTGCACTTCTCTTAGGGATGAGAACTGCTCTCTTATCCTCCAGCAAGCTGCTTCCCTGCACTTCCCTTCATTTCCCCTTGATAATCTTCTCCATTTATATTGTCGGTCTTAATTGGCCCAGTTGTTTTTCTAGGCAAAAGGCCCCTCTTTCTCATTTTCTAAGAAGATTTAGTATCTCTCTAAAATGGATTGCATAAAAAAAAAAAATTCAAGACTTTCTGAAATGATCGTCCTACAACACATTACCGGCAACCCCGCATGCAAGCATGCGCCAATTATTTCTAAGTATTTATACACCACGTCACTTGTGCCACAGACTCTCAGCACACGCCACATTTGCAAATTTAGTGACTGCATCTCTGTGGTCTCAGTGTAGGTTCTGCCACCAATAACTAAGCATTTATGCCACGTCAATTTTCTTTCATAAACATATCCCAGAAGCATTGTTTCTTCTACTCTTATTAACCATGGATATGTGAGTGCTCTTGCTACATGCAATTCTGTAACATAGCCATTCCAAAACTGGGAAGTAGAGGTAGGAGAATCAGCTCAGAGTCTTCCTCCATTACATAGAATATTTGAGCTATCCTGGATTACATGAGATGCTGTCTCAAAAAGACCTGGGCATACTGGCACTTGGGAGGCTGAGGCAGGAGGATTACCCTAAGCTCAAGATCAGTCTGGGTTGCAGGATCAGACCCTTTCTCGGAACAAAAGCAAAATGTTAAATGAATTTAAAAACAAAACTTCCTTGGTTGATGGGTCTCAGTTCAGAGTCTCAGATGCCACTTTAGAGGCCCCAAAAGCTGCAGCCCCGTACTCCAGGAGCTTGCTTCTGCTGACACCAGGGGACGGCTGTGGACCTCTCACTCGGAGGACAGACTGGTACAGTTATTTTGGGTCTCTCTTTAAGCAAATCATTTAACCTTATTTAAAATGGGCAATCTGATGAATCAGCTTTCAAAGGACTCCACTATGTAGCGTCATGTGCATCCTCTTCCAATGTTCCCATCCCAAAGAGAACAGCACGAAATCCAACGCAGAAAGGCCTAATTCAATCAGTCTGTTTGGCTGGAAGCATCACAACTCGTGTGGTCTGTGAAATTCTACCCTCCTGGGCTTCGGAGAGTTAGGCAGTTTTCCTTTTTAAAACTCCGCCGTTGCTCTCTCCTCTCAGGGGCGTGTTTGCATTCTGGGACCTTCAGCTTTTCTAGAGTTGCGACGGCGTGTGGGAATGAAATCTGTAACTGCGATCAATTTACAATAAAATTTTGTCTTACAACTCTGGGAACATTTTGAAAACAGATCGTCAACCTGTTGCAGTTTTCCTTCTAAAACTGGGAGTTGGGAAGAATTCAGTGAGATAGCTCAGTGGGCAAAGGGGCTTGCTTCCAAGTCTTATGACCTGAGTTTGATTCCCAGGACCTGCATGGTAGACGGAGAGGGTCCATTCTGCTAAGCTGCCCTCTGACCTCCACTTGAGTGTTGTGTGCATGCACACTCCTAATACACCCAGCCCCCAAACACATAAAATGTAATAATATCTATTTTTCAAAAAGTGGCTAGTCAGAGTTTTATTACAGAAAGCGTTTTAGGAAGAATATCCAGCAAGTGAGTTTTCCCACCTGGTTCGGGGTACACAGACACGTCAGCAAAAGCCCAATTACCAAATGAAAGTGGGGGTATCACAGGAATGTGTCCTAGATCCCTGCTTCTTCAAGTGTAGTCTGTGGATCATCACCCAAAGACGTGCGTGAGGGTTGGGAATGCAGACTCTTACCCTGGACTTACAGACTAAAGCCAGAGTTCTGATGAGGCCCCAGGCCACTCACACACATGCTAATGTCAGCAAAAGCCATCTCAGAAAGATTCCCACTACTCTCATAAGAATTCTCAAAGATAATGACTTCAGGAATGCTATCCAGAGTAGGTAGACATACCTATACATATATAACTGTCTAGTATGGAAGGTTCTAGAGGGACTAAATGGGCCTGAGGTGGAAGAACACAGGCAGAAGGACCAGAGAGCTACGAGTTTGTCAACTGCCACCCAGAAAAGCATAGGTCATAAAGTGTGGCTGGAGAAAACACTACATAATCATGCTAGAACTAATGTTTGGAAGCTCTTTATTCATAAAATCCTTGGAAAGATGGATAAGCATGTTCCACCCTCCCTTGGAAATCACAACCACCAGACGACTGAGTCTAATCCTCAGCCAAGTATTTGGGATGTTTGCCTGGACAGTGATTAGCATGTTCACAAACACACTGCCTTGGTAGATATGCCGGTCTTGTTTGCTTTCATGAGAGTCTATGCCAATATTTCCTTATCAGCTACCGGTCACACGCTGTGATACTAAAGCCCCCTCCTGTGGGAGGTGACCTTGGGAAATGCTGACCTTGGACATTTCTGGGGATGAGGGACAATCGGGGTGGTGGCAGAGCCAGCACTGCATACATACGTCTACCCCTGACTGCTAAGACAATCACTACCCATGAACCTTTGCTACTAATTCTGATAGAAGGGCATAGGGTTTTTAATAAATTACATAGTTTACATTTAATATTGGTGAGCAACTCAATGTCCACTTCATTCCTTTTGAGCTATCTTTGTCACGCATTCGTGCACAGGAAGGCCACTTTCTGGCTGGCATTCACCCTGCTATTGTAGCTGTCGAAAGCGATTGCAAAAACAGGAGCCTTATTAAAGCAATCCCAGAGGCAGCTTGGGGTGGCTATAAAAGTACAGTGTATACCACGATCCATATGGAAACAACAGTATGGAAGTACAAAGGCAGAGCTCATCTGGTGTAGACACCCACACATAGCAGCTTTGTGTACTTTCTGGGAGCTAGGATCAGTTTCTGATTCTGTGTGAGACCTTTCTACCACATTCTTCCTAAAGCACCAGAGAATCATCCAAACCCAGCCTCCCTCCCTGCTGGGGCTTTCCAGCTACAGTGGCCACTAGAGAGTCACTTGCATTTTAAAGGACCAGAACTTGGCTTTGAAGCACTCTCCCTCATTCTGCAGAACCTACACCATGTCTACAAGGTATCTCTGGTGATCCCTTGGGAAAGGAAGGGGATGGGAAGAAATGGGCAGGCCTCCTCTCATGCACTTGAAGCTAATGAAAGAGACAAAGTAGGAAGGCAGTTACTGTGTTGAGCTAATCTATAAAGCTCTGGAAACAGAGGAATTTTTAGATCCAGTTTTGAGAGTCACTAACCTGCATTCTCTTCTTCATCCAGATCTTTCTAAATTTTTCTTTAACTTTATATCAAACACATGGAGGGCATATTGGTAGATGATGGTTGTGGGATTTCAACTATGCTTGCAAATCTCTGGGACTGTTCAGGAACTTGGGACAAGCCAAGAATAAGTCAACTGCTAAGTCTGGTTTACATAGCACCTGACTGAGGTGTGCAGCAGCTGTGGGCTCACATGGCTCAGTCATGTTCGGTAGCACCTCTTTTCAAGGTTCCATGGAGGAATCCCCCAAAAGGCACTAGCTTCAAGTTCACACTCTACTTAAGGCTGTGTGTAGAGCTTACATGCTCCACTTACTTCTGGTACTATACTTGGCTTGTATTGACCTATACTCTTTAGGCCCTATTGATCTATATGGCTATCATAAAGGAGGGACAGAATGGCCTGCATGATGTCTCCCAGGTACTGGACTAGATTTCCTGTGACCACTTCATAAGAGGACAGTTTGGGTAGCATACCATAAGGTCATATGCTACCTTATAAGGTAATGTGGCTAGCACCAGTCTCTGCTCTTGACATTTTAACTTTAGACCTCAAGGGTCTGTAGCTTCGAAAGATGACTCAGGAGGAGAATAGTTTGTCCAGAGGAGCTGGAGAGAAGAGTTTGGGGGTGACAGGGCCTGAGAAATGCAGACAGCATCCTGAAAGAATGACTATCAAGCCACAGACCACAAGGATGTGATGTACCAGCGTCCTAGCAGAGGGACACTCCAGATGTTTACTCAACGGAGGTGAGAAGAGCCACAGTCTCGATCTAGAACTATGGAAACAAGGTAACAAGTGTGGAAAGGGATGGAAGAGACAGGAAGGCAGGAGGGGGAACTGAGTCCATGGGTCACGACCTGCAAGGCCACAGGGCTGGACAGGCTTGCCTAACCCTGAGCTGCTGCCAAAAGGACAGCCACACAGCTCTTGAGTAAGTAACCCCTTGCAGATGTTGGTCATTAAAAGGGAAAGATTGGGGTGGCATCTCAGATGTGGGTGATGGGAGGCAGAAGGACAGGAGATGGGGGAGAAAGCATCTGGCAGGGAGATTCTGAGGCCAGCAAGTGTGGGCAGAGGTAACCCACAGAATGGATGAGAAGACCATCTTTAATATCTCAGGAAATAAGGAAGTCTTGTGGGGTTTTCTTGCAGGGAATCTGTGGTGACACAGCCCCAGTATAGGAAAAATTGGAAGGGAGTCTATATGGACTTGCTCTGGGGTCAGCTCTGGGTGCTTACCAGCCACTGTGTACAGTGCTAAGAGAGATGGTGTAGAGAAGGACACATAAGGAATAGGAACAGCAGCCTCTGTCACCAGACTAAGAAGCCTCCTTGTCTGCTCTGCAGAGGGGCCGTCTCTCTGTGCCTTGCCAAGTCCTAGCCTCTGATAAAAGTCTTTCTCTGTCAGCTGATTCTTTGTCTGCTGTGTATGAGACTTCTGTCACTGCCGCTGCCACTGCCTGTAGCACTCCCTGCCTTTTAATTTATTAATTGGTGAAGAAAACGAACCTAGACAGTAACAGCACCACCCTGTGAGTGCTACAGACAGAGCCCCTTGTCCTGTCATGCCAACCTGTTTACCGCAGTGGCTCCACACACCCTGGCCTTGAAACTCAGCCAGTAGCATTCCCGAGGTGGCTTTAAACAAACGTAATTTTTAAGTTGACTAATTAATCTTAAAGGCCAGATGTTCCTCGGGAGCTTTTATTTATTTATTTTTAGCTCTGGGTTGAAGAAATGTTCCCAAATCATTCATGCCCATTCACAGGCTCCCGGTGCAGCACAAGACGCACGTGTAGGTGGCATGTTCAGAAAGTTCTGGTGCCAGGGAACGGAGGGTGCTCCTCTGCTCCTCGTTCTTAATGCTCCTGGTGGTGTTCTTGGGGCTGCTGAGTTTAGGGCACACACTGGGTTTGGTCCATTACTTACCAAGCTCTAACATGACAGAGGACTTAGAGGACTTTGGGTCAATTTCTCATGGTTTCTGGGAACAACGAAGCAGGCTTTCTCAGATCACTAGCCTGACATCACTGTGGTGGCTTTGGAGCAGGGGTGAGGTGTGAAGAACCCCCAGGAAGTGACCCTGTGGCCACCATTCAGCCAGCTCCCAGCCTACTGTATCTTCCTTAAAAAAGTTCTCCCAAGCCTGGGACCAGACCAGCTAGACTCATGCAGGCTGGCCATGCAAAGGTCAAGGAGGGGAGGCATGGGCTGTGGAAACATGCATGCTGGACGAAGGTAGGAGTCTGGGAGGGAAATCCAGTGTGCTTCCTGGAACCGTGATCACCCCAGTGTTCAGGCTAGCATGAGGAGATTTGACTTAAAGGGAAGTCATGGTCCCCATGAGGGGTGGTGTGTCAGGGTGGTATATCCCAGTTCACAGTGTCCTCTCCCTGGAAAACATTGATTTCTCCTCTGGGATCTTGCCAATCCCCCAGAGGCTTCCTAACTGTGTTCATGTGAGCCTGACTCCGTCCACGCCCAGGCCTCTGAACCCTAGGCAGGGCCTCAGTTGCCAGCTCCTACTGCTTCATAGGAAACACTGACAAGTTCTTGGCTGTCTCTTGGCACCAAGTTAACACAAGTTATCTCCTAGAACTTCATGCTAAGCCGTCCTACCGCTCGCTGCGGCTCCCCCATGTCAGACCCAGACGAGGCACTTGACCAACCCACAAGCCTAGCGGAATGTGCAAGCGAGCTTTCTGAAGACAGACACCGCTTGGAGTCTGCTTCAGCTTTCCACTCCCAGAGACCAACTCTGTGCCTGGCATTAGATAAATGTTTACTTTTGCGTGAATGATGTGTAAATTAATTACCTAATGCAATCACCGGAAAAGACATAAAGTATGACTCTGATATAAATATTATATATGCCAGATGCCTCTCCTCTGAAAAACGGCTTCTCATGTAGTGATGAGAATTGGTCATTAGCAATTTGGGAATTGCTTTCTCACCCCAAAAGGACAGACTGCACATCAATCCTCTTAACTGAGAGTACAAGGGGTTCCTATCCTAGGCATTGGCTCAAATACTCAAAACTACTACTTAAGGCTCCGATCTGTTTCTGATTCCACAGCTTGGCTCCTCTACTGTGGTCTCTGAATGCAGCACCTCTGAATCTCAGCTGCCCTTGGACAGGGGCAGAGAGAAGACTGGCTATAATCCACTGCCCTTCAGGACCAGGACATGTTCCTGGAGTCACGGGCTGGGGTCCTGGGCCTAAGCAGGGCATCTGGGAGTCTCTCAATAAAGCAATCACACAGGGGTGTTAGCGTACCTGGCCTAGTTGTAATTCTTTGCGTAGCTTCGGGATATACTGAAGTATTTGGGAAAATAAAAGCTGCACCCCCTGCAGACAAAAGGAAAGACAAAGCATGAAGGTCCTTTGTGGTGACTTTCGACCTGAGCAACAGCGCCTCCTCGCCCTGTGATGTCAGGGGTGGCCTTGAAAATTCAGTGGCGCTCACGGTAAACAAGAGCCCTGCTCAGCCACGAGTGCATCTCCCTCGTGCATTACATATTATCCTGTATTTATTTATTAATTCTTTGTGGGCTTTTTGACAGAGCCCCACCTGTGTCCCACCAGCAATCTTAGTTTATTAAAAATTTTCTGTGGCACAGGTATTTATTTATTGCCAATTGTATATGACACACAAAATGTTTTGACAGATCTTGGAAAGAAGTATACATACTTTGCCTAAGACTACATGGGATGTATTAAAAATTAATCCACCTCTCCACTCAAATACATGGCTCTCCATATTTTCTTCAATCAATGGTCACCTCCCCAGACTAGGAGATTTCCCCTTTGGCATTCGGTCCTTTAGAAATGTATCATCCTTGTCCTTTGACTGCCTCTATATTTAGTTTAATAAAAAAAAAAAAAATCAATGAATTCTGAACTTTTGTGGAATTTTAGTCACTGTAAAAGAATTTCTAAATGCATGTAATATAAGAGCCTGTGCAGCTCTGGGGTGTTTCCTGAAACAGCATGACTCTACCAAGTTCTTTGTTAATTTTGGCCACAAGACCATTAGCATATTCATATGTGTGAAACAGACTAAGAAGGAGGAGCTTAGAACACCTCACATCAAGTTAAAAAAAGCACACTGGTTTTGAATACTGAAGACCAAGGCAAACCGGCTACTAATTACAATTGAGACTGAGGCTCAATTCATAAGATGTTGGACATTTTAAAGTAAAGGGAGAATGACTGGTAAGCTGCTCTGTTGCTCAGTCAGAGAGAGCCGTGGTTGGGCTGCTTGCTTGCAAGGGATAAGAGATTTCCTAGCTCTTGCTGCTTTCCTCCTAGCTGGGGGCTGGTAGGGCGTGGTAGGAAATGGTCCTTAGCTAATCCAGTGGGTGATCAGCAAGTGGCCATGCATTCACCAGTGACACCATCAGGACAGGAGGTAGATGTGTACTTGTAACGTGTGTAACATGTTTATACACAGAGAACCCCAAATACACTGAGAGATGGAGGGAAGGTTAATCGGGCCAAGTGCCTTGTCAAGCCCTTTGAGGCTCAGGCACTGGACAGACACAAGTGTAGATAGAACCTGTAGTCAGAGACAGGAAGGCAGGTGTTGGGTCAGGGACCAGTTGTGGATTCTCCAAAATGGCAGAAGAGTTTCCCTCAGGTTTGCACAAAGTATGAAATAGTCCTTCCGCTGCCCTTTGCAAACATACAAACCTGTGCAGAAGTTAAAAACCAAGGCAACTCCAACACCCTAAGCTGTCTGTGAAATACCAAGGAGTCCTAGAAAACACCACTTTAGAAAGGGAAATGGAGAGCAACAGGTCTGTGGGGCCCTTTATACCAGGGAGCTTTGGCCTCCATAGACAGTGACACTGGTGCACTGGGGCATTCTGGGAAATCAGAATAGTACTAAACTTGTGCAGTTGGCTAAAAAAAAAAAATAAAACCTTTCACAGCCTACGGGTTATGGTGGAAATAGCAGGAAGTGTTCAGACACCCAATGGCTTCACTCCCACATCTGCATTCTCACCGCTAACCTGTGAGTTTCACTTTAAAGCATGCACCTGTAAATAGAAACCTACGTGTGTCCTGGGGTCCAGAGGGGCTGGCATTACCTGTGTTTCTAGCATGCATTAACCGTGGAGAGTTTTGTAAAGCCTTATCAACGTCATCGGAAGTCAGATGTGGAAGGGGAGCTGCGAAACAAAACACAGAACAGCCTTGAGATAAAGAGATGGAGAACGAGTTTCCTAAAAATGAAATGGAGTCAAAAAGAAAAGAGAGGGAGATATATATACCTCCTGCCCTAGCATGGGGACTGCCAGAACCATCTAAACCCTGTGGTACAGGAAATATCTTAAACACTAAATGGGATGACCTCACACAGGAGAGAAGTGTATGGGTGCCAGGCAATGCCACCAAGGAAGATGCTCCACCCACTTGCACTTGGGATCCTTTTGGACCATGCTCTGAGTTGTCAGAATTAGATCATGCAGCAATCCTTCAGGCCTACACTGCTGCTGATCAATACACCACCCATCCTCTCAATAGAAAATGAAAATCCTCCTCTTCAGCAATCAGGTTGGATGGGGAGGAGGGGCTTCATACTGCTTAGATGAATGTTAATTAAGCACATCCCCAGCAATAGCCTTTTCTGCCTTCCAGTTTGGAACAGCATGGAAGCTAGTGAATATGGCTCCTTCTCTGCCATGTTCTATTTTCCTGGTCTTGGGAACCCAGGAGGGGGCTGCTACCCTGTCCCCAGGAGAGACTGCATTGTTCATCTACATCATGAAATTCCACTGTGTGGTCCTCTCAGGTCAGATAAGAGGACGCTGGGACCACCCTGTCTGAACCCACTAAGGTTGGGTCTGTAGCCATGGCAACAGCCATGCTTACTCTCTCTGAGGTAGTGGAGATGTGAGAGAAGAATGTCGGCGTTGTAGCTCGGAGTGAGTCTCTGGAAGTCGTCCTTGGTCATCTTGCACAGCTCCTTCCCGTCAATATTCTGAAATAATAAGACGTCCACGTCGAGAAGGCCATATTCTTTCACCGCCCACTCCAGCCACTGCCGCACATGGTCTGTGCTCCACAGAGTAGGATCTAAAAAGGAAGGAAGACAGATTCCATCAACTCCTAAAGGCCGATCTGATGGCAGCCCAGTCAGCCTCAGAGCAGGCCCCCACCCCGCCCCCATCTCCAGATTGCACAAGCCTGTGGCCAAGGTCAGCAAGTCACAGGAAAGATTATCCCGGAGAGTGACCCAAAAGAGCCAGGCTCACAGATCTCCCTTCTCCATGTTGAGGAGAATCTGTTCTGTCTCTACCGGGGCTCAGTTTCCAGTAGAGATCTGTTTTTGTTTCTTTGTTTTTTGTTTTTTCCTCCCAGCTGTTTTTTTCCACTTTTATGCATTCATTAAAAAAATGTACAAAACCAAAAAAAAAAAAAAAAAAAAAAAAAAAAGGCTGGGCGGTGGTGGCGCACGCCTTTAATCCCAGCACTTGGGAGGCAGAGGCAGGCGGATTTCTGAGTTCGAGGCCAGCCTGGTCTACAGAGTGAGTTCCAGGACAGCCAGGACTACACAGAGAAACCTTGTCTCGAAAAAAACAACCAAAAAAAAAAATGTACAAGACTAAAAGTCATCCCTTGAAAACTTACTGCTCCATTTATATAAAAGAAAGCTATAAAATATCAAGAGACTGCTCATTGACCCATCCCAGGGCAAGCACCAACCCCTGACACTTGATGATACTGTTATGCTTGCAGTCAGGAGCATGTTGTCCTCTGAGAGAATCCACCCAGCAGCTGACTCAGACAGAGACACTCACAGTCAAACAGTGGATAGATCCTGGGGATTCTTTTGGAAGATAGGGAGGAAGGATTGCAGCCCGAAGGGGATAAGGAACTCCACAGGAAGACCAACAAATTCAACTAACCTAGATCCTTGATGTTCTCAGAGTCCAAACCACCAGCCAAAGAACATACATGGGCTGGACTTAAGCCTCCCCACACATATGTAGCAGATGTGCAGTTTGGCCTTTATGTGAGTCCTGAACAATCGACAAACTATCCCAAAAGCTGTTGCCTGTATGTGGGATACGTTCTTCTAGCTGGGCTACCTTGTCTGGCCTCAGTGGGAGAGGAAGTGCCTACCCTCACAGAGACTTGAAGTGCCAGACTGGGGGAAAACCACCCGCACAGAGGAAAAGGGGAGGGGGAGAGATTGTGGGAGTGAGGATCAGGAGGGGACAGCAAGCAGGATGTAAAGTGAATAAGAAATTAAATTAAATGAAATGACAAATACAAAGATCAAAAAAGAGAGTGCTCATTATAGATTGCAAAAAGAATACAAATAGAGCTGAGGAGATGGCTCAGTCTGTAAAGTGTCTGCTTTGCAAACATGAAGACCTGAGTTCAAGTCCCAGTGGAAATATGTGAAAGCCCAGAGTTAGGGAAGCAGAGAAAGATAGAGCCCTGGGGTTCACTAGTAAGTCAGCCTGACCTATTTGATGAGTTCTAGATGACCTCTGGCCTCCACATACATACCCAGATATGCACACACATAGACACTCAAGAATGAAATAATAACCATATTTGCACAAACTACTAACCAGAAATTTGATATAAAGTATAGCTGAGTCAGACCTACCTCTTACAGCTAATTCAGCTCAAAGGGAACCATCAGCAGGTTTTCTCAAAGAAAGAGGGGATGGAAGTGGAGGTTTCAGATGAAGAAGGAGCATGCAGATGGGCCACGAAGATGAGGGATAGAGATGGAGATGGCAGATGAACATGGTGGATGGAAGTGAGGGATAAAGATGGTGGATGGAGATGAGAGATGAAGACGGCAGATGGAAATGGCAGATGGAGATGGTGGATAGAGATGGCAGACTGAGATGAGGGATGGAGATGGTGGATGATAATGGTGGATGGAGTCACATGGAAGGGAACAGTTAGGCACCTTGGTAAGGAGGTCACAGTTTACAGTGTGGAATTCAGAGACATTAGGAATTTCTGAGACATTGAGCAGTGTCTTTAATTACATCAAGCACAGAGAGCTCACTGATGAGAGGGGAAGACTCTCTCAGGAGTCAGAGCAATGCGTGCTTGGACTCTCTGACTGGGTGTAAATGTTACCATCTCTGGAATTAGCCTTATTTTCCTACGGCTAATTAAATGAACGCCTGGGGGGGGGGGTTGAAAAGTTAGTGAGATAAAGTGTGTGAAAGCGCTTGGCCAACAGTAACAACTGCAAATCGCCTGCACAAGTCAACTCTGCTAAGCCGAATAATCTATTTAATTTCCAGGGCTGCCTCTTCCTTTGTACACAAAAGCCTGATTTATCTCTTATTTTAAGAGCTTTTCGGAGGTGCTTCTGTTGAACAAAACATGAGCCAAACGGAGATAAGATAAGACGCTGTGTGCTCAGCCTCCTCCTGGGAAGTAGAACTGTTTTGGAAATAGCCATGACATTATGGTTCCAAGGGACAGCAAAAGGGCAAGGAGCCACATCATGAGAGGGAGTGGAGACCCTCCACTCTTTTCTGTATCTTGTCAAATGTTTATGAACTCTAGATATTAAAACATCTAAGCACACCATCATACAGAGTTCTCAGGTTATGTTATTCTTAATGCCAGTGATGTGTGGAGAGAGACGTGTGAGAAACGCAGGAGTCATAAAGACATTCTGCTGTGTCTGGTGAGATGACTCAGTGGTTAAAGACATCGGCTGCCAAGCCTGACAATCTGCGTTTGATCCCCAGAACTCGCACAGTTCTGGGAGAGAAATGACTCCTCCAAGTTGCCCTCTGGCCTTCAGGCATAGCTGTGGAAAGCCCCCCATCTTCTAAGCAATACATGAATTAAGAAAAAAGGAAGACCCTTCTAGTTCCCTGAAACTAGATTCTGATCCAGTTGAGTTCATCGGCAGCCAGAAAAGTATTAACAGATACGAACTGAAATTAGGTAAAAGGGTACTGCGTTGTCAATAACAGACTATACTATCATGAAATACTGCCCCCTCAACGGGCATACACTTCCAATTGAGTAAAATCAAACATGATCTGAATTGATGAACATTATCGATGATTTTCCCTTCCCAACAGAAAAGTCACTCTTGGCTATGAAAAATGTGGAATATGCAATAAAATAAAATGTACCTCCTAGGCCATATCTAAGGACAAATGTAAGAGTTTTGTTCACAAAACCAGTCCTGGAGAAAGTCAGCCAATCTGTATCTAAGACTAGGCTAAGAAAATAGGACTGAACATCTGGCCTCCTGATATGGGCAGATCCCATTTACAAAGCAGGTGCAGGAGATGGTGGGAACCTCAGAACTGTTCAATGCCACAAGCTGAATTTTGACCCCAAGAGAAGGACTTCCTTGAAGCTGTTTCTGAAACTTTCAAATTTCTAATTGCTGGTTTATGGTTTATTTTAATCTATCCTTTTGATACCTGAGAACAAGGACTATTAGAACATTGATTTTCAACACTCTGGTTTGCTAACCTTTGTGATGGCAGAGACCATTGCAATGGCAACATTTGTAAATGTGCCTTTCGTGCTTAAAAGTATATATTACCTGTTAAATGCAGTTATAGTATACACACACACACACAAATACTTTTGCCAGTGACCTACCAATTTCTGAGAAAGGTAAATCAATCTCACTCACTGAAATGGATTTGTCAATTTCCCTCCCTTATTAATATTTTTTGGAGGTTATGTTACCAGGTAAATATAAATTTTTATCATCCTTATGCCTTTTATATGAATTTAATATTAAATTAAAAAACATGTCATTTTCCAAAAGGCTTTCTATGTAAAATCTTATCTGTTGATGTTTTATTTTAACTTTTTTTCCAAATTTTTATTAGCTTTTGATTAATATGTATCATTCTGGCTGTTTACTACCAATTATTTTAGTGTGTGTGTAAAATGTTTTTATAAACACTACATAACTGCTTAGGGCAAGTTATTTTATCATTTCCTCTAGATTTCAGACTTTCTGTTGCCCTTGATTTGCCTGCTTTTTTCCACATCCTTTCCTAAGATCTAAGTTAATTCATTTTTCTCATAATTATTTTATGTGTACCAGTGTCTTCTCAGTATACCATGCACCGTGTGTGTGCAGTACTAGCAGAGACCAGAAGAGGGCATGCACTGCCCTGGAATTAGAGCTGTGCGCAGTTGTGAGCTGCCATGTGGTGCTGGGAATCAGGGTTAGGTCTTCTCCAAAAGCAGCCAATGCTCTTAACCGCTGTGAGCCATTGTTGCAGCCCCAGATTGATCTATTTCATTTTTACTTTCATCCTTTCTTCCTGCTTTGGCCATTTGAATGCTTTTTCTCTTTATTTCTTGTTACTGTTTAAAATAAATTTGAGGTTTTATCATCAGAATTCTCCTTTTCCCAAATAACAGAAGGAATGGGGCAAGCTTCCTTTCCAATCCATTCTCTTACAGGGTAACACTGCCCTTTCACCTTGCCCCTACTCCCTACCTAGAAGGCTATGACGGTTGTTGATACAATCTACAACCACCTAGGAAGAGACTGTCTGTGTTGGGGTGGCCTGTGGGTATATCAATGGGAGCTTATATCAATTATGTTGATGGACTGGGGAGTCCTAGCCCCCTGTAGGCGGCACCATTCCCTAGGCACAGGTTCCTGAACTGTTTACAAGTGGAGAGATAGTGCTGAGCATAAGCAAGCAAGCATACTGCACCCATGCATTTCTCTCTGCTCCTGACTGTGGCAGTGATGTGACAACCCAGCTCCTGCCCCTGTGGCCATGCCAAGGTGATAAACTGTAACCTGGAATCCTGATAGGAAATAAAGCCTCTCTTCTTTAAGTTACTTTTTGCTGCAGCTCCAAACCCGAGCCTCCACTTGTTACTTTGTATCCATTTCTCTTTAGATGTATACTTATCCAACTTCTGGTTAAGCCTCCCTCCCCCTGCTTTTTTTTTTTCTTGTACTAAAGGACAGTTAGCAATAGACTTGTACTTTTGCTTGAAAGTCTAATTTTACCCTCAATTTATATAATAAATTAGACTCATTCTATAGCTTCCTGTGTATTCCCGATTCTCTACTTCACCTAGAACTTGGACACCAGACCCTACTATGTTATCTCCTAGCTTTTCTTGGGTGTTTTTACTGGTGTCAGATGGGATTAAGAGTTAACATAGAGCTGGGTTAGAATTCTGGCTTTCCACACTTGGTGGAGCATCTTGGGCAACTCTTTTGGCATTATGAGTCTTCTCAGTAGAATGAGAACAGTCAGTGTTCCCTGCAGTGTATCTTGGAAGGGACACATTTCAGAAACACCGTGTCCTAGTGCCTGATCCTGTGTAAGCAGATGTTAGCTGCCATCATTTGACTTTGTAAAACTTCAGTCTTACATATAACCCCATGTGACTTCCTCCACCACCACCCAGCCATAGGTTCACAGATAAGATGAACCCTGACATCAGGTTTCAGTTCTCTTGTTTGGTGGTTGGCACAGCAGGAGTCCAACACAAGCATACAGAAACATGATGTAATGGGCGAGGTCACCAGGAGTGCTTGGTAGGGTGACAAAGCAAGATGAAGGACTGACTATAGCTTTTTAACTGTGGGTTCTTTGCAAGTCTGGGCATTGGCTCTGGCCCCACTCCTCTGTGCAGCTGACTCTGGGACAGTGTCTTTATCTTTCTGAATATTTATTTTCCCATATTTAAAGGAAGCTATTGAACTGAGATTTCCAATCACCCTGCAGCACCCATGATCCTCTGATTCCTGCTATCAAGTGAAAATTATCTTTGGCACCATGTGCTCTTCACACAACTTGGAATCTACACACACACACAGCCTCATCAATAACAAATGCTGGTGTGATAAAAATGTGCTGTCCAGCTAACAGAGCCTGGAATGGGGGAGTCTGGTCCTGGTCCTCTCTCTGTTTTTCAGTCCATCTCAGCAATGCCATGTTCAGGGAGGCTCCTATCAGCCCTCTGATGCTCTGAGAACTACAAACCCTGTCATATGTAGCCACTAGAGTCCCCAGTGTCTGTTGGTGACTCCCCTGGCTGACTCTAGTGTAACTCACTCAGCTTTTTCACAATGTGTCAGAAGACTCGGGCTGTTGCAATGCTCAGCCACAATGGTTGCAGGGAGGTAGCAGGGTCTGCGGTCTCCAAGGATACAGCTTTTAGGATTCTCTGCTGAGATAAGGTTACCTCCCCTATAAAACAACTTTAATCATTTCCTCCCAATTACACTTTTTATCTTGACTACCAGGAAGCTCAAAGCCACAGTAGGGGCTTGACTATAGTGTCTTGGCCAAGCCTGCCATCAGAACACCTTCACTCTTTCCTCATAAATCTTTAGTCTTCTCTGTGTATTTATAATTGCACTCAATAGGAATTCTGATTGGCCAGTAGTCGGGTCACAAGCCTGCAGCATCTCGTTTCCATTTTAGAATCAAATCCTACTGTCTCTATTTAAATAAGCATATATGTACCTCGGGGAATGCAGAGTAAAACATAAGTGTGGTAAAAGACAAGTGGTCAGGTGTCATAAGAAAAGGAATTACTTTGCTAGAGAATTCAGCATTAGATGGGAACACTGCAAAGAGGTCTTGAGGGAGGAGCAGAGTTTGTTGGCAAAGGAAAGAAGAAGGGTACACAGCACAGGCACAGGCGTGTACAGGCAGGGTATGCACAGCAGCATGAAGGAGGCAAGGGAAAGGCTGAGAAGAGGGATGAGGCCAAGGAAAATGGAAGAGGCTGAGGAAAATGGTAGATGCTGGACAAGGCATCACCACAGCTATAAATGAAACTTTCATGACCTGGTTTTGTTTGTTTGTTTTGCTTTTTACATTGACTCTCTTTGCTCAGGAATTCCCAAACGTCTGTCAGTCATAAGTTCGAGCTCTTGTCCGCTTTCCTGCCATGCATCTATAGCACAGGGGCGGGTCTTACCGACCTCAGTGCTCTTTGGTTGTCTCCTAAGAGACTGGTGTATGAGTAACGGATGCTCAGTCAACACTTCCTGGGTGATCCAGCATGAAGGACTGGCTGAGATACAACTCAAGGGATTTCCATGTCCGCCATGGAAAATCAGAGGCTGAGAAGAAAGAATTCAGTCTCATGGGAGCCTTTGTCCATGGTGATGGAACACAGGAAACGCTTAAAATACTCAGAGCAAGGGAAGATTACGGGTGTGGCCACTCAGTCTCTGAAATGCTGATATCAAAGGGTTTGAGCCGTTGTTAAAAGAAAAATGTAAGAAAATACTTTTTTAAAAAAAGGTTAACATCTTAGCACATATTTTTAGGAAATAAAAAGAAGTATCTTGCAAGAATAATATCAACTGCTAAAACCAGAGGTCCTGTCACGTTTGGTCATCACTTTGCAACTTTTAAAAATGATGGAGAATGTGTGTGTGCCGTCCTCTGTAGCAGCTCATTAGCATACCTGAGTATACGCCACTAAAAACTAAATAATAGCCTTAGACTCAGAGAGGCGCAGCCAGCACAGAGTAGACACTGTCCTTGATGGCGGACGCTCGTGAGATGCATGATGCTGATATTGGTTAGAGCATTGGCTTTATGTGTTCTGAGAATCCACCATTTCTACACTCGGATCTGTGGCCACAGTCTTGACAACCCCCTGCATAGCAGACATATGAGTCAAATCTACTAGGTTTGGGCTATTGTTAGGTGCCCAGAATAGGAGACACAGCTAGTTTTGGGCTCGGTGCCATCTGTCACTATGGAAATCCGAGCTGACACCAAATGAGGCCAAGGGATGTTCTTCTCCCAGAGTACACACATGATCATTCTGGGTTTTAGCCAATACACCACCTGAGCTATTCAGCACTTTATTATAAGAGGGCTTATTTTGATGATTTTGATATTGCAGGTTTTCTGAGATGGCTTAAATTCGATGAGGCTAAACTAGGATCCTTACTAGAGAAGAGTTTGTTACTAACAGTATCTCAATTTATACTGAACTGACTGGCATCCAATTTCATTGAAAGCAGAGACATGCACACATATTCATGTGGACACACATATGATACATACCACACCACGCTGGTCTCCCTTCATGTGGACACATAAATGATGTACACCACATGGCGGCCTCCTTCTCTGTTAAATAGTTCCTTTTGTCTAGACACCTATTCCTCTCCTCTTAGGTTGAGGCTATCCCACTTTTGTGCATGTCTGTACATACAATGTTTCTTAAATTCATTCTGCCACAGGAAGTAGTGTAAATATATCCAATTATGGCATTTGCACCCATAAGAACATGTCTATGATTATTCTTCATGAGTATTTTCTGGGCTTCTTAGCTACTGAGTTAACTGAAGACGGTGGGTCTCAAAGTCAAAGTTAATGGAGTCATTTTTTAAAATGAACTCTAAGTCCAAAGGTTCTATCTAGGCACAGAGTTACCAGGTCCTCCATTTTGTGTGTGTCTCTCTCCCTCTCTCTCCATCTCTGTCACTCTGTCTCTGTCTCTGTCTCTGTCTCTTGTCTCTCTCTCTCTCTCTCTCTCTCTCTCTCTCTCTCTCTCACACACACACACACAAACACTCCTCTCTCTATCTTTCTCTCTTCCTATCTCTCTCTCCCTCTCTGTCTCTTTCTTGCTCTCTCCATCTCCCTTTTCCTCTCTCTCTTTCCATCTCTCTCTCCCTCTGTCTCTCCCCCTTCCATCTCTCTCCCTTTCTCTCTCCTTTCTCTCTCCCTCTCCCTCTCCCTCTCCCTCTCTCTCTCTCTCTCTCTTTCTCTCTCTCTCTCTCTCCATCTCTTTCTCCCTCTCTGTCTCTCCCCCTTCCCCTCCTCAGACATGAAGACCCGTATGTAGTGAGAGAAAGAGCAAATGCTTGAGAGCAACTAAGCCTTGTGTCTCACAGTGCTGAGTACCAGGCAGGCACAACATCTAACCAGCAGGAGTTCCAGGAACCAATCAGACTCAGGTCTGAGGATTTCAATGTGAGTAGAATACACCACACCCCAAAGGAGCCTGGGTAAGGAGTGTGGGTAACCTGTGCTACTGCTGAAGGGATGGATACAGGAGCTGCTGCACCTGGGGTCCTGCCATCCCATGGCTGTGCTGGATGACCATTCAAATGCATGTGAGAGTGTGCATGTGCATGTAATGTGTGTGTGTGTGTATGTGTATGTGTGTGTGTGTGTGTATGTGTATGTGTGCATGCATGTGCATGTGTGTGTTCATCTGTGTGAACACACATACCTGGACCTTGACCAATAACTGAAAAACTCACAACTTGCAAAATCATCCACTCAGTTCACTCTTTTACCAATACCATTAACTGAATAACTGCCTAGCCGCACATGAAGCAACCAGCACAAGAGGGTACAGCTGAAAGAAAGCTTCCTTTAGGATGAAGAAACAGCCCACAACCCAATGCCAGCTGCAGTCCATCTGCAAATGCATCCTTTGGCCTGTCCAGTCAGCACTGGACGAGTGCCTGTGTCTAAGACCTGCTGACATCCTGACTCGACTAGACAGACCCTTTGCCTCATTTTCCTCTGAGGAAAGACTCAAGTCTGACTTCACTTAAGAAGACTTTGATAATATCAAAGCATCCTGATGATATTCCAGAAATACAAGAAGGCCCGAAGCAGCACTGCACAACATGGTTCTACAAAGCAGTGGTACCCATCATGATTCTACAAGGAGAAGATGGATGTGACAAGCAGGCTCTGCTCAGCTTGGTCCTCTATCATATATAACTAAAACTTTCTTTGCCCCGGGTGAAGAAATGAAGTTTTTCAGGAGGAAGGCAGTAAGGCAGGTGGGCTGGGGTCAGTTTCCCTTAGGGTTCCACTTTCTTCTGTTCGTGTCCAGCCAGCAACAGCATAGGCGGGCTGGGGTCAGCATCCATCCAATGGGAACTTCCCCCATGCTGAGGCACAGTGTCAAGCAAGGTGGCCTCAGAGCACACAGCTCAGCAGCTGTGAATAAAACCAAATGAGTATATACCTCCTGCTTTCTGATAAACATCTAGAGCAGTTTTGACCCATTGGACTATCACTATTGTGTCCTCTGAAATTTTGCTATATGTGACAAAACAAGGCACATCCCTAAAGGAGGACCCTGGTGCCCTGATGTCATTGGTCCTGATGTATGATAGAGGACTAAGCTGAGCAGAGCCTGCTTATCACATCCATCTTCTCCTTGTACAATCATGATGGGTACCACTGCTTTGTAGAACCATGTTGTGCAGTACTGCTTTGGGCCTTCTTGTATTTATATTGTCAGGATGCTTTGATATCGTCAAAGTCTTCTTAAGTGAGGTCAGACTTGAATCCTCAGAAGAAAATGAGGCAAAGAATCTGTCTAGTCGAGTCAGGATGTCAGCAGATCTTTGAGGTCTATTGAAAAGTCTTATAGTAATATACCTGAAGGGACACCACCTGGTGAAACATCTGATAGACCTGTATTTTGCCAGAGTCTCTACACACTGAACTTCCTGTTTAGAAGATGAGAGAGTCCAAGAGGACATCATACAATGGGGTGTGAGGTGGGGCAGAGGGAGCTTGATTCTGTTCATTATTGCTCATTACAATGTGTTTATCTAGAGCAGGGCAGTAGAGCTTACGAAAGCTTTGCTATGTATAACTCTGACCACTCTGACAGAAAGTGTGCCCAGTAGCTGGACATCCTTTATCCTGCCTGCCCCGGTTAATACCCAGAGAGTGCCTATGTGGGCCAGACAGAGCATTTGGCCCTTGCGTTTGTGCCTTACCAAGGCATTTGGTACTTGCATTCCAGTGAGAGGAAGATGGAGTAAAAGAAAGAGCAATGAGGCAGATGGGGACTGAGTGATGTGGGTGGAGTGGAGAGCAGCTCCAGACCGGAATGCTGGGTCTTTTGTCTCTGACAGAGATTCGTAAAGGACAGAGGTGGTCTGTCTTTCCTGGAAAGCATGGTTTGTTAACCACAGCAAAAATCTCAAGACCTCTGACCTGCAGGGACGATCACTCTGCGTTCATTTGTGGTCATATTGGGGGGTGGCATGTGCTTCTCCTCCATGTAGCTGCCGTAGCTCATGCCCACGGTATCCGGGCTGCCCACCATCTTTCCGCCTTTGCTCACACTGCATTCATCGGGTGAGTTCCTGTAGGAGAAGAAGACAATTTCTTCAGTGAGTGTGGTACCAAAGAGCAGGGTTCGGTGGTCCTGTGAAGTACAGGTCCAATGACAGGCAGCATGGGAAAAGGCCGAAGCAGGACAAAAGTCAGAATGCTGTGGTACACCAAAATCACATGTTGAAGCAATAAGCCCCACATAATGGTATAAAGGGGCAATAAGATTTAGCTCAGGCCATGAGGCTAGAGATAGTAACATCATGAAGAGAGGAAGATAGAGAACTGGAGAGTTGGCTCAGTGAGTAAATCACTTATGCAAACACAAAGACATGAGTTGGATCCTTAGCATCTACAGCAAGACCAGCATTATGCTGTGTGCACCTAAATAGACCAGCATGATGGTGTGTGCACCTGAATAGACCAGCCAGATGGTGTGTGCACCTGAATAGACCAGCCAGATGGTGTGTGCACCTGGAAAGACCAGCCAGATGGTGTGTGCACCTGAATAGACCAGCCAGATGTTGTGTGCACCTTAAAAGACCAGCATGATGTTGTGTGTACCTGAATAGTCCAGCATGCTGGTGTGTGCTCCTAGAAAGACCAGAGTGATGGTGTGTGCACCCATCCTAGCACTGCCAAGAAACTTTAGCCTGTCATTAGCTCTGTGGTTCAGGAAGAGACCTCACCTTAAAAAATTAGGTGGAAAGTGATTGAGAAATACAGCAGACACTGACCTCTGGCCTCCACAGACACATTCATGAATGTGTATACCTGACACACATACATACACGCATGTACACATGGATAAGACACACAAATAGGGAGAGGAAGAGACCTACCCCTTGTTTCACTCCCTCCATGTGGGCATGTAGCCACCTACAACCCAAAGAGAAAGCCCCTAGCATTTTATCCTACGTGAAGCTGTCTGGCATCTTGTCCTTGGATGTCTCATCTTCAGAACCCTGAGTAACATGGGCCGGGTGTTTCAGCTCAACACCCTGCACTACAGCGTGAGACTACGCTGTCCCCACACCCAGCTCAGCAGCCACACTGCAGTCTGAGACTGTGCTGGTGCCCACACTTAGGAGAAGCACTAAGTGGGAAGCCAAGCTGCTGTCTGGCTTCTATTCCACTCTTCAATTCCTTCTGAAACTGTCATGTCCAGACTCCTGTAATAGATGTCTGTGAACACTCACAGGGAACAGAGCTGGTGTTCATTCTTGCCAGGTGACAGTAAACAGAGCTAGCAGCAGTCACTAGGACTCATGCAGCTTAGCAATGCTCTCAGGGAGTGATGCTGCTTTTGAGACCCCAGCGACGTTCCCTATTGGATTCCAATCCCTGTGCCAAACACAGGATCTAGAGCTGAGGACTCCTGGTGATGGGGACACAGTCAGGGAGGCAGAGGAGATGAGGGTCTGAGGCAAGAAAGCCAGCTGAAGAGTATAGACCAGCGACCTGAGTGAACCAAAACAGGGACTTGAAAATGTCCGGGTATGGGGGGTGAGTTGCCCCCACTGACCCTGGGAACAGGCCATAGGAACCTTTAGCACATGCACACACACATGAAAGTGATATTTCAGAGGTACAAGTCTCATAGTTTAACATCAGGGCTCAGCAGTTAAGGGCACTTGTTGCTCTTGCAGAGAACCCAGGTTCAATTCCCACCACCCATATGGTGGCTCACAACCATCTGTAACTCCAGTTTCAGGGGACCCTACACACTTTTCTGACCACTAAAGGCCAGACTAGGCATTCACATATACACATGCATGTATAATATACAAGCACATAAACTAAATATTTTTTAGAAAGGATGAAGAAATCCAGCTTCATCAGAGAACAAAGAAATATGTCGATGTCTTCTCAGATGGCAGTTAGCCCACAGATGATGGCTAGCCTGCGGATGATGGCTAGACTTTGGATATAGACAATGGGTACCCTACACAGGAAGGATGGTGGCTAGCCCACAGATGGCTAACCCTGGATCACCACATTAGTGTCACCTCTGGGTGCTGGTTACATTATTTGTAGTAGAATTTTGGAAACACTTCTCAAGTTCTACCCTGACTCGTGGGTTTCCATATTCTTGGAAACGTTAGACAACCATGGACTCTTTAGATTTTCACTCCAGTGTTGAAAACTTGACTTCCACCTCCCTAGGGCCCTTGATCATTTGTTCCAAGCATTGTTAGCTGCAGCTTGGCAGGTAACTTTGTAGAATCACATGGTTGCTATGGACTTGACCTTCAAATCTGAGAAGAGTAAAACCAAGTAAGGCAGTAGGCAGGGTTATCCTCTGAGCAAGATGGAGCTGAAATGGCATAGTGAAATTCATTTATCATCCATAGACCTTGACATGACTGTGGACAGGAAGGGCTGGCTGAGGACCCAGCACCCAGGAGGAGTTTTATGGTAGCAAGTGCTTTGAAATACAGACTTCCTAGAATCAGTTGCTAATGTGTCAAGGACCACAGAGGATCTCAGTGCTGGCACCAAGGAGACAGCAAGAGCTACCTGAGCAGGTAATGGCTGGGGTTACACAGGGCTGAGGTTCTACTACAACCTGGGAACATACAACCCTACATGTAGAATGCTTGCTGCTGTATTAACACAGAGGTAATTTAAAAATAGTAACCGTCCATGTTCCCATGGAGCAGGGCCTTGTCTTTCCAGAACTGTCTACACATGCAGGATTTCTGCTCAGTGCTATAATATTTTCCTGGCTTCAAACATTTATCTCTACAAGACTCATCCTACTATCAAACCACAGAGTATCTTTACTTGAGACAACGTTTCCTGGTCCCTTGGAAAAATCTGTCAATCCAGTCAGTGTTAATGTTTTGGTGTTATGTGTCTCAAAGAGAGAAGATTCTTGGGAAAGAGAAGTTAAGGACTTGGTTCTTTGGAAGGAAACTTTTTGATAGTAGGTGGTACCCAGGGTGTGAGAGCAACATCAGACATGATTGTGAGGTCTAAATTTAATTACTTGCTCATTCGTTTAGGCAACTTATTGAGCACCTACTGTATATCAGGCACTAACGGTTTTTTCTATCCAGCAAAGGAATTAATTACCTGAAAGTTAAAGACCAGAGAGATGAGGCTTTGGGGGTTTAACCACCTCTTTTCCCATTATCACCTAAGTGTGTGTGTGTGTGTATGTGTTTCTGTGTGTGTGAGTTTGTCTCTGTGTTTGAGTATCTATATGTCTGTATGTATATGTGTGTATCTGTGCCTGTGTGTCTATATGTTTGTGAGTGCATGTATGTATGTCTGTGTGTGTCTGTGTATCTGTGTGCCTGCATGTCTCTGTGTGTCTAGCCCATAGTGTGTATCTGTGTCTGTGTGTTATGTGAGTGTATGTGTATCTCTGTGTGTGCCTGTGTATGTTTCTGTGTGTGTCTATATATCTCTGTATGTCTGTGTAACTGTATATGTATCTGTATTTGTGTTAATGTATCTATGTATGAATGTATGTGTATCTCTTTGTTTGTGTCTGTATATCTCTGTGTGTCTGTGTGTGTCTGTGTGTATGTCTGTGTTTGTGTGTCTGTGAGTACACATAAATCTCTGTGTGTTTCTGTATGTCTATGTGTGTGTCTGTGTGATGTATGCATGTATGTGTACCTCTCTGTATATGTCTGTGTATGTCTATGTGTGTCTGTCTGTCTGTGTCTGTGTGTGTATCTATGTATATCTCTCTGTCTCTCTGTGTCTCTCTCTGTATGTAGACCTATGAATGCCACTGTGTATACATGGAGGCCAGAGGACAACCTCCGATGTTAGCCCTCATCTACTTCTTTATTTGAGACAGGGTCTCCTGTAGTTTATCACTGAGCTATGACATCATAGCTGTCCTGGAGTTTCTTACGCCTTCTATCTGGTCCTCAGTCATGGCTTTAGGAACACTGGGAAAACACACATATGCTGCTCCACCTGGCTCTACATAGGTTCTGGGACTTGAACTCAGATCTTCACAAGTGTGTGGAAAGTGCTTTACCCACTGAGCCACATCCTCACACCCCTTTAATTACTGACAGATTAATTTTCCTATCTGAGAACAAAAACTCCATACATGGATTATGGAGTTTTTCTATGAATGAAGTAGATTCCCTTACCAAATCTGGATGTAATGGGTCGCCATGTTGCATTTTGCCAGTGTGCACCCAAACTATATATAACTATTTAAAACAGAGTCAAAGGCAAGGACAGTAGATGTTAAAATAGGAGAATCACAAGTTTGAGGGCCAGCCTGGGCTACACAGTGAGTTTGAAGCTAGCCTGGGCTATGTAGTGAGACTCAGTTTCTGAATAAACAAACAGCAATGGACAGCCTTTAGCCAAGTTACTTTGGTTTTCATGTTATAGCCTGCAGGCATAATTCATGTTAATGGGTTTCCAATCCCATCCTCCATCATAAAAAACAAACAAACAAACAGCAAAATGAAGCCATTAGACTCTATTTTCAAAACTTATATCTTATAAGTAAATATAAATAAAATATATAAATAGATATAAATAAAATATATACTGTTTTACCCTGTTACACTTAGTTATTAACAAAGGAAGTCATGATTTTGAAGCAGTGATTTTGACTATTTTAAGTTTTTCATTAAGGGAACTCTTAACTCTGAGAGGAAAGGTCTTGTGTTGCCCCCTGAAGTGGCTTTTCAACAAACACTCACTGGGTGGAGCTGCTCTGGTCTCACTATGATCTTATCTGTGATAACGTGTCACAGGAAGACCTGGCATTGACCCATGGAAAAAGTCTTCACTATAGCTCATCAGGTCTCACCGACACGGAGGTGGCGAGCACACAAAAGAGAAGGCAGGCTAGAAAAGTTTAAAACACTGGCTGCTCATCCATAGGACCTGAGTTCAATCCCCATACACATGGCTTCTCACAGCCATCTGTAACTCCAGTCCTGCGGGATCTAGTATCTATTAGCTTCCTTAGGTACTGGGCACACAAACAGTGCACAGGCATATACACAGTGAAAAATAACTCCACAAGTAAAATAAGACAGGGAGGGGTGAAGGTACCCGAAGAGACAAGTTTAACGTAAGCTGAGTGTCCAGAACTCACAGACTGCTTCTTCCCCTGCAGGGAACATCTGCACAGGGTGAAGGGAAGAGACTCTACTTTGAAAGACGAAAGTCTTAATTTGAGGTAGACAGGAACTCCCTGGGCCACATGTTATTGTAGCTTAAAGTCTGCACTGTAGCCCTGGAATGCTGTCCTAGCCTAGGGATCTAATCACTCCCTGGTACGCCCTGTATGTAATAGGGACGCACATGCAAACCAAGGCCAGAAGAAAGGAAATCTTTTTCAAAGTCATCTATTCAGATATTACTTTATTTATGAAAAAGTAATCTTACCAGGACAAGAAACAAGAAAGTAAGTATTCCTTTTAATACCTCGCAGAGGCTGGGAGAGATGGATTATAAGTTAAGAGCACTGGCTGCTCTTCCAGAGATCCCTAGCACATCTTCAGCACGCATTAGGCAGATCATAGCCATCCATATGACACTCCAGTTCCAGGAGGCCTGATACCCTCTTCTGGCCTCCAAGGGCGCACACACACACACACACACACACACACACACACACGCTTGTGCACACTCACACCCATACACACACACAGACACATACAGCACATACTCATAAAGACACACATATACATAAGTTTAAAAATAAATCTTGAAAATCCAAGTCTCACAGTTCTCCAACCAAGTGTATCCTGTCCCTAAGTGCTGAGGGACCTACCTAGTAAACTGCAGTGTCACAGATAAAGCAGGGATAGACTCAATGACTTGCCCAAAGCTACAGGGCCCATTCTAAAAGTGTTATTTAAACTCTCATGTTTGAGGTCCCAAATACCACAACTCCACTGGTGAATCCACACGTTTGAGATGCCATTGGATGGACTCTCCGAAGACTCTCCTTCAGTACTGAATATTTTCCAAAACCTCTTCCCCCTCGGAGAGGAGCAGGATGGTCAGGACGTATTATTTTGTCGACTCAGTTGGGGGCACCCGTGTAGAAGTGAGGCAGAGTTCCTGAGAAGGCTCTAAGAAGGCACTGCCTATGTAGACACACACATCTTGGCATTTGGTTGAAAGAGTCTCTTGACTCTGCAGTTGGATGTTACATGTTATCCTGCTCTGCAGGGTGCATGCTCCACACAGATGATGGGCTGACATATGTGAGCATGGGGAAAATCAGAGCAAAGAGCTTCAGGCCAAGATTGCTGAGTGAGAGTGAACCTGACTGAGATCATCGGCCGTGAAGGGATGGTCAAAGCCCAGGACAGACAGCAGGCTGTTGGGAAAGCTACTGAGTGGACTTTTATGACTGAGTGGTGTACAGCCCAAGAAGAAAGCCCCTTTCAGATGTTTCCACACACTCATTTTTTTTTTTTTTAAGAAGAGGTAATAAGCCTGGAAAAACACACTGAGAAATATAAAATGAGGTCTTTTGGTCTCTGAACAACAAAATAAACTTGGCATCTGCGATCTGTTTCCTCACGTGGTGTCTGCTTACAGCAGGGCAGGTTCCATCATGGAATGCTCTCACAGTAAAGTGGCAGAGCCATGACCATGAGCTGGACAAGCAAGACTGTCATCCATCCTGTGTCACCTGCCCCCACCCTGTGGGTGTTAATGGCCCTCATTCATACAAGAATGTAACCCTGTACAAACCTGAGCTCTCTAGCGACCTTTAACCTGTGGTTCACTTTACCTTTGGGACAGCTAGAGGAGATACTGGGCCCTACACACAGTCAAGGGTCAGCCACGGTAGAATCCAGGAAACTGAGGCATCTTTGTTTGGTGTGGGTGGAGGCAATCCACCAAATCTGTCAAATACCTGGCTGTCCTTCAGGACCTGGTCTTCTCACCTAGCTCTCTCAAATTCCCCTGCACAGAACGGTGACCCCTCCACTGCTTTGTTCTTTGTCTCACAGCTGTGCTTTCAAAATGTCCTTGCTGCTGCTCCGTCAGCATTCTCCTTCCCTAAGACATAGCCAAGTGGGCCAGGTCCATCCTGCCCTGGTCCCTGAGCCACAGGGATAAGCATACTCCTCAGCTGTCCCAGCAAGCAGGACTGGGCAATTGCCCTCCTTCCTTCACCCACAGTGTGCATGCAGCCTTCCAGACCTGGCACCACCTTGGAGGCAAGGGACATCAGTGTCCTGTCCTCAGTAGGCAGACTAGAGTGGAGAAGACCCCTCTAGTTTACATGCCAGAATGAGCACATGCTAGAGCTGAGGAGATACCTCAGTCAGTAAAGCACTTGCCTTACAAGGATGAAGAATTTGATGCTCAGAACCCAAGTGGAAAGCCAGCACAGGAGAGGTAGAAATGGGAGATCCCTGGGCTCACTGCTCAGCCAGCCTAGGCTCATGGCTGAGTCCCAGGCTGGTGAGACAATCTGTCTCAAATAATGAGTCAGGTGAATGAATGGTGCCTGTAGAATGATGCCCAAGCATGAGGAAACATGACTGGCTTTACACACAGGGATACCTACATACATACATACTCGTATACACACACCAGACACACATGCACACATATATGCATGCACACACATGTATGCACACATACATGCATACACTTGCACATGCTACCATACATTCTACATCCTTACAACTTCTATTCTTGTGCTTCTTCTCCTTCCTCTGCCTTTAGGGCTGAAGTCTGCTCTAAACCTACCACCTGCTCTACTTACCTGCCAAACTCACAGCTAGGGTCCCCATCTCTAGAACTGTATTTTCTCAGTGTCTCTGAAACTGGTGAATGACTGGATGGACCAATTTCTGATAAATCTCTGCAGATAAACCCCAGGATGCTTCCCTTACAACTGTGGTAAGTTAGGAGGCCCTTACTTACCATGTGTGCACATGTACACAGGTATATAAGTGTGTATGTGCATATATGTGTATATGTGCATGTGTGGTATTTGCATGTGTGTGGACATGTGTTTGTATGTGTGCATATTATGTGTGTACATGTGCATGCATGTAAATGTTCATGGATGTGTGTACATGTACACATGTATATAAATGTGCATGTGTATGTATATGTACATGTGTATGTATTTGTGTATTTGCATGTATGTATGTGTACATGTATGTGTGTATGTGTGCATGTGTACATGTGCGTGTGTGCATATGTATGCATGTGTGTAAGTGTACACATATGTGTGCATGTGTGTGTACATGTATATACATATATGCATTGTATGCATGTGTATACATGTGCATATGTGTACAGGTGTATGTATGTGTGCATGTGTTGCTGGCACCTGGTTCTTTACTGAACCTCAGTAGCTCTTCCATTTTCTATCACAAGGCCTCCTGCTTATAACTGGCTATTAGAATGTCACAGTCTCTAAAGGCCATCTGCACTGTTAGGTTATAATACAATAAGAAGAACATGTTCTGATGGGCTGAGGAGATGGTTCAGTGGTAAAGCGCTCACAAGGACCCAGGTTCAATCCTCAGAACCCACACACGTTAATAAAGATTCACGGAGGTACAGAAAAGCTCGATCTTCAGCTTTGCCCTAAGAGACAAGGGTCATTGCCATGAGTTGACCACCACCCTCACACCTACTCCAAACAGGGCAAGTTGGGGATGAGTCTCAGGCCTGGGTCCCACCGGAGTGTAACTGGGATGAGTCTCAGGCTCGGGTCTCACTGGAGTGTAATTCAGTTTAACCTCCCCAAAGCTGCTGCCTAGTTTTAATCAGCCAGGTCTCACCCCACCCAGGTTTCGCAGTGTGAATGGAAGCAAGTCCCCACAAAAGGTATTTTTAGGGCTCCAGACAAGGAGTGGATTGTCTGGCCAGCTCCGGGGTAATTTGTGGGTCTGTTTTATTTCTGATTCAGATGCAGTGGAAAAGCTGCTTCAGAGCCCACGGCCTGAGCAGCGGGTGGAGCCCGGCGTGATTCATGTGTGACTCCAGGCTCAGGCTGAACTATACATGTCTGTCTTCTCAGCTGCATGTTATTTTTACTCTGGCTAAATATTCTCTCACACCTGGGATCTCTGGCTCTTCTGAACAACCCTGTTTCTACCCTTTCTCAAGCAACTGAAGGCGAAATTAATTAATCGCTAACTCGACAACAGTTCATTCTTTGTCTCCCAGAAGGGGCTTGACATTTCCCAACAAGTTTAATTATTTAAATACATGCTTCTATTTATAGCTGAAAATGGTTATCAGCAAGACAGCGCCTCATTTGGGTCCTGAAAACTGGAGGGAAATTCCAACTCTGTGGAGGGATTATCACTGGGGACTAGAATATTCTACAGAAGGCAGCTTCTAGAGTTCCACAACAAAGACCACAAACAGTATATTCACTTCAAATTTCTTTAGCTTTGTTCGAAAGACAATTTTCAGAAAGGAAAGAAATCACTGAGTCATCATTCTGGGGCTCTAAAGTGTGTGTGTGTGTGTGCGCGCGCGTGCATGCATGTGCACAGGTGTGCACATGCACGGGGGGGGGCATCTGTGTGTATATCTCTGTGTCTCTTTGTATGTCTCTGTGTGTGTGCATGTGCACGTGTATGTGTGTGTGCACATGTGTGTGTATATGTGTGTGTTTATGTCTGCGTGTTCATGTCTGTGTGTGCACACATGCATGTGTGCATCTTTGTATCTCTGTATGTCTCTATGTGTCTGTATGTGTGTGTCTGTGTATATGTGTGTCTGTGCACTTGTGTGTGTGCCTGTATATGTCTCTGTCTGTGTGTTTCTGTGTGCACACATGCATGTATGCATCTGTGTGTGTATCTGTGTGTATGTCTATATGTGTGTGATTGTGTATGTCTGTGTGTGTATCTGTGTGTATGTCTATATGTGTGTGATTGTGTATGTCTGTGTGTGTATCTGTGTGTATGTCTGTATGTGTGTGATTGTGTATGTCTGTGTATGTCTATCTGTGTGCGCATGTGTGTAAAAGTGTCTGTGTGTGTCTGTGTCTATTCCTGTGTATGTATGTGTGTTATATATAGTGTGCATGTATCTGTGTGTATGTGTGTACTCCTTGTGTATGTGTGCATGTATGTGTGTGTTATGTATGCTGTGCATGTGCCTGTGTTTGTCTGTGTATGTGTAGTATGTATGTCTCTGTGTCTGCCTGTGTGTCTGTGTATGAAGTATGTATGTCTGTGTGCATTCCTGTGTGTGTGTTATGTATGGTGTGTGTATATGTGTGTCTGTGTGTATTCCTGTGTATCTGTGTGCAGTATGTGTGGTGTATGTGTTGTGTTTCTGTATTTGTGTGATGTTATATACATGCGTGTGCATATATGTGGAAGCCAGAGGTTGAAGCTGGGTGTCATTCCTCAGTCTACTTCCCTCTTGCATTTTGAGACAGGGTCTCTCACTAGGACTGACAGCCCATCGATTAGGCTAGGCTAGCTTGTTAAGGACACTCAAGCAGGTCCTACCTGTCTCTGCCCGACCCAGGTATGAGATTAGAGGCATGCACTATGCTGTGTGCTTAGCTATTATAGGATTCTGGGGATCCAAACCTAGGTTCTCAAGCTTGCACCAAAATTGCACTGGATTTTTATGTTTTAAAATATGTAAATTCTGATCAACTGGAAGAACTTCACTTTCAAGACAGAAAATGCCAAAGCTAGGCCCCTTCTCTTAGCAGCAGCCTTTTGGCAACCCTGGGGAGGACAAAGCCTTGTGTCCCCTCTTACATAATGGTGCCCAGGAGAACAAAGATGGCAGGAAGCTGAGGAGAAGGGAGGAAGGGAGGTGAGACAAGAAACAGCAGAGCCTCCATGTCCTTCCAAACCCAGCCTTTTGTCATCATGTCTACATATCACCTTTGCAGCTGTGAGCTAACCTTCACCAAGACATGGGGGTCCATGAAAGTAAAAGGAGCCAGTGTATCAGGGGCCAGCGTGGCCGGCTCCTCACTGAACTAATATGTAGAAACCCACTGTGATGAAGTTAGGTGGATGCTGGGAGAATGCTAGGCTATAAGAATAGAGCCTTCATCTCAGGATGGGACCAATGTCTTCATTTAAGAAAATTCCAGGGCTAGCTAAAATGCTTGTCGTGCAAAGGTTCAGATCCCCAGCACCCGAATAAAAGATAGGGAGGTGTGGTCACCTACCTACAGTCCCAGAGCTTGTGGGGCAGAGATAGGGAATCCCTCAAGGTAGGCTAGGTAGCTGGGTGTGCTAGTTAGCAAGTTCTGGGCTCATTGAGAGACACAGCCTTAGGAAATAAAGAAGAAAGCAACTGAGGAAGACATCCAAACATCTGACACCAACCTCTGGTGCTCACAGACTGCAAACAGGCATTCCTAACAAACAGGAGAGAGAGAGAAAGAGAAAGAGCAAGAGAGAAAGAGAGAGGGGGGGGGACAGACAGAGACAGAGAGAAAGAGACAGGACTAGAGACAAAGACAGACAGAAGAAACACACATAGAGAGAAAGAGACAGAGACAAAAAGACACAGAGAGAGATAGAGAGACAAAGAGAGGCAGACAGAGAAAGTCAGAGAAGCAGACAGAAGGGACAGAGAGAGACAGAGACAGACACAGAGAGAGGCAGAAAGATAGAGACACAGAGAGAAAAGAGACAGGGATAGAGACAGAGACAGACAGACAGAAGAGACAGAGGCACAGAGACAGAGAGGCAGAGACAGAGACACAGAGAGAGGCAGGTGGAGAGAGACAGAGAGACAGAGACAGACAGACAGAAAAGACAGAGAGGATTTGCCCCTCAGTCACGCAGGCACGCAGCAGGAAGCTACCCTCAGTGAATAGGAAGCAGGTGCTCACCAGACACCAAGTCAGCCGGTGACCTGGTGCTGGGTTTCTCAACCTCTGGGAATAAGAGGAACACACTTCTGCTGTTTATATGCCACCCAGTCTTGGGTATTTCTGTCATAGAGACCCACGCTGACTAAGATACTCACCGTTACTTTTAGGAAAAACTACTCACTGGACAGTCTCCCAGGGCTGTGGCAGCCACAGCCTGCAGAGCAGCCACGCTCAATTAGGAGGCAACTTGCCTGCCAATTCAAGCCAGAGTCCTGAGGCAGAAGCGAGCAATGCAATTAGCCCAGGAGTATCACTGCTCCCAAACAATGCCAAAAGCTCCCCCAAGTACAAGAAAGCGTATGTATAGCAAACCCAAGCTGGAAGAGAAGCCATGCCTGTGGAGAGCTTCAAATGTTCAACATGAGTTGGTTGCACATAAAAAGAGTTCTTGGCATTAAAAACCTGTTAGGAATTAATTGCACCAAGCGCACAAAGCACCGATTCTAACACAGCGAGAGACAGAAACTGTAAAGGGTGTGCACCTGAAACGGGACTTTAAAGCTTGATTTCTAGCTCAACTAGTATCCACCAAAGGCATACGGTCTAACTGTAATCACGCCATCTTGTAGTCTTGCTGAGGAAACTGGACGTCCTCTATCCTAACATACCTTCTAAACTGTCGCAGTGCATTGCAGAAATGTTGACAAATGGTGGCTTTTGCTAGTGATCTCTTCCAGTGTCCTGCAGCAGGTCTCACATTTAGCTGTCATCGTGAGTCCTAGACATGTTCTGTGTTTAGAACACCTGTTGCCAATCTTTGGAGATTTTTTTTTTTTTTTGGTCATTGTTAATTGCATGTTTTAGGCAGGGTCTCATGTACCCCAGGTGGGTCTCCAATCTACCAGGTAGCTTAGGCTGGCCTTGAACTTCTGATGATGCAACTGCCTCTGCCTCCTGAGTGCTGGGATTATAGCCACCTTGATGATCTTAGGCAGTTGTAGGTCTGACCCTCAGGGCTGTGTGCATGGGAGACAAGCACTGTACCACCATCTAGACCACCTGAGCTGTATTCCCCTTGACAGACTGTGTGCTCCCATAGCTCTGTCTTCATGGCAGTCCGTAGGAACAATGATGTTGACACAGCTCATGGCAGGCTTATACACTGTGAGTATGTGGAGTCAGATCAGTTTTGAAGGGGTCAGCACCATCCTATCCAGTATTTGGTGACACTGGCATCCCTTGGCCTCTATGCCCAGATACCTAGGAAACTCTCAGTTGCCAGTTGCCTGCCACACACACACACACACAACACACACACACACACACAAACATCTTTCAGACATTGCCAGCCTCCAACTAGACTCAAAAACCCCCTGTACTGGGTCTCACTGATGGAATGGGTGAAGGTTTGCTCTACCAATGGAGGCAGAAGAGCCTAACATTTTACCTGGTATTGGTCAGAACCAAGTCACAATGTGAAGAGGAACTTGGGCTGTGAGCCCAGGGTGCTTCCGAGCTCTGGCCTGTCCACAGCATGCTTGGTTTATAGTCTCTATCCTGTCCTGGCTTCCTTCCTTCCTCACACAGCTCATCCTGGTAGCAGAGCACACCACCTCCCTTTCCAGAGCATGTGCAGTCTGCAATGCCTCCTCCTGCTCTCCACCAGTCTACTCTGCAGAGACCCAGGACAGCACACCCCAGAGCCCTGCCTAGAGCATCAGGTCCTCAGCCACAGCACAGACAACAGGGAGACCTGTGGAGTCTGAGTAACTCAGAGCTCTCCTTCACCTGCAAACGTCTGGGCTGGCTCTGCAGTGAAGCCGATGTGCTTCACAGGCATGTTCTGCAAACTCACCTCCCCCTACTCCTCCTCCTGGTCACTACATGTGGACAGCCCTCCTGTGGTCCTAGAGTGACCACAGGGCCTTTGCACAGAGCATTCCCTTAACCTGGGATATTCTCCACTGTGTAACTGAGAAAGCTCCTTCTCTGTCATTGGGTCTTTAACCAAATGTCACTTTCTAAGAGGTAACCTGTTGGGCCACCTTGCCTGGAACTGCCTTACTTTTCTCCTTAGCGTTTGCTCTGATCTACCCTGCTGTGTATTTTAACAAGTCAGCTGATCAAATGGTGGCCTTCTTCCCTTAGAAAGCCAACAGCAAAGGATTTGATTGCTACCTCTTTAGAACAGTGACTGGGTATACAGTAGGTGCTTAACACACTCAGCTGAATGAGTGACTGAACGTAACCATCATGTCTGAGGTCAAAGGGCCAATCAAGTGACCCAATCCCCTTTTCATGACCCTTACCACACTTCACAGGGCACACTGCTAAAGTCACGGGACAGGAGGTGTAGCTCAGCTGGTAGCTTATTTGCCTAACATGCTTGAGGTGCTAAGTTCAGTTCCCAATACTTCATAAATCAGGTGTAGTGGTACTTCTTATAATCCCAGCCACTTTGAAGGTGGAAGTAGAAACAGCAAGAATTCAAGGTCACCCTCAGCTACATCACACAAGTCTAGCCTTTGGATACACGGGACTCTATATCAAGTTAAATAAACAAATACTTTTAAATAATGCATCACACGCATCTTGTTATCCAACCACAGGCTGGAGGGAGGCGAGTTTTGCTCTTCCAAAGTTGCACCAAGAGGCAAGGCCCAGGGAACATCATCCCTTGCCTCTTTGACTCTGCCAGGCCTGACAGAGTCCTTGGGGTGAGTTACAAGTGATGCTGCCCTGTGCAGGAGGACAGACAGACCTCCAGCATAACCCCCTTACTTGCTGAGCTGACCCAGCTCACACTGGCTCTACATCTGGATACTGGGTTCTTGTTTCTCCCCTCCCTCAATGGTGCCCCAAAGTGGTACCTCTTAGCCATCAGAATATCAGAGTGCCCTGCGGTATTCCTTACAACTGCTGTGTAGACTTAGCCCACATCCCTTGTGATTCCAGAGCCTGGGGATCTCTGAAGGCTGAGCTCTTGTCCCCAGGTTCTGGCTCAGGACCTCACTTTGAGAGCACCACCCCAAGGAGACCCTCATCTGACAGAATTAATGAGTTCATGGCTCCAAGAGGTTGGGGGACAAGCCTGGGAGTACAGCACCCAGCTTGGGACCGCAGCTCATGAAATGCCAGTATCTGTGGGTCCTTAGGCAGGCCACCAAGGATCGTCATCAAGGATATATGGTATAAAAACACAGGGAATATTTTTCAATCCATAAGAAGATCAAGATTATATAGTTTGCAGAAAAATAAGATAATTGGAAATAATCACAGTAAGCGAACAAGTCTTTCTCAGACAGATTACACGTTCTCTGTCATTTGTGGTTCTCACAGATTTTGTACCAACACATAAAACCATGCATGCACATAGGACATAACTGTCCAGATTGGTAAAAGAGTGTGGAGGGCCAAGAAAAGGGGTGAGGGGTATCTGGGGTATATGCTCAATATATAATACACATTTCTATGAATTTTAAAATAAAGGCAGAAAAGCAGAAGAAATGTCATCACAGGTGGCAGGAAAGCACTGCCCACAGCAGCTGTTGGATCTGGCTGCCTGGACCAGGGGTGCAGAGCCGGGGAACACAGCCTGCTGGGCAGAGCCCCAGCACCTGGCAATGGTAGGCAGTTGGTGTGGCCACGCCTTTGGGTACACTATCTCTGGTCTCCACGGCCAGTCTAGAGGGAGGCATAGATACCTCACTATAATTGTGAGAGGCTGGCAGCTGGGAGAGACTGGTGCACTGAGAGATCTTTTGTGTACAGGGCTAGCAGCTGGTTTCAGTTTTGTACACCACCAGGCTCCCATCACGCAAACCCCAGGGGGCTTCCTAGGAGGGAGGTCTGAGTGAAGAAGGGAGAAAGACGGGGTTACCACTGAACCAGAGGCTGGGAAGTGATGGCCAGTGTATACAGGACAACTTAAACTTAGCTCCTGTCTGTATCCTGATGGGAAAGTCAAACCCACAGGGACTTCCCCGCCAGCTCCCACAGTTGTAGCTCCTTTCTCTCCGCCATCCTTTTATTGTGTTTTATAGGAACAATGTGAATGGCTACACTGCTCACCCTGACACTTGAGTCTTATTTCAGAAGATATTTAGCACGGAGGGCCTGAGGTTCAATAGAATCCCGCCACACCATCCCTCTATCCTGCTCCCCTCTGCTGGTTCCTATGCAGTGACTGATGGATGACTAGGGATGGACCATGAAAGCCAGAGCCGAGAGCTCTGCCCCATGGAGATAGAGGTGGGCTTTGCTCTGGCAAGAACAATGCTATAAAATGCAAGTCTCTCATGAAGCCACTTCATCAGCAGGTCCTAGGCAATTTGCAATAGCTTTTGAACTTGGCTTCAAAGGGTGTGCAAAGGGTGTGTGTGTGAGAGACAGAGACAGAGAGACAGAGACAGAGAAACAGAGGGAGACTGAGACAGACACAGAGAAACAGAGGGAGAGAGACAGAGACACACAGAGAGAGACAGAGACAGAGAGACAAAGGGAGAGAGAGAGAGAGAGAGAGAGAGAGAGAGAGAGAGAGAGAGAGAGAGACTGACTGACTACAGGGAGACTACTCCATGTAAGCCCAGGTTAGAAGCAGTTAGGAGAAGCCACTGAGCTGGAGGCCAGGAGATGAGCTAAGTCCTTGGCAGACATGAAGGATGCAGGGAATCAACCCAGCCAATCACCGAGCCTTCCTGTTGTTGCCCATCTGCAGGTGAGCCATGCCCAGTTCGCAGCTTCTGAATGCCGAGGCTCTCAGTGGGTGATGGGCATTCCTAACCCTTGCCTCTACCCCAGCATTAGTGTGGCGGTACAACCCACATTCTCAATACCTAGAAGCCAGAAGCAGGAAGATTCTGAGTTCAAGGCCAGCCTGAATTATGTCTCAAAAAATTGCAAACAAAAAGCAACCAACCAAGCAAACAAATAAAATATCAAGCGTGGATGAAAGCCAGACACACAGAAATGACCACCTTCTCTCTAGGCGCGGGCCAGTTGAGGACTGCCCACCTTCCCACACAGCCCAGCAACCGTGCTGCTAACAGTTCCTTGGAAGTGCTGTGATTGACACCTGTGTTAATCACACACTAGCCGCTGACGCAACGATTTCCAGCACTTATGAAACGCAACGCTTTAAACATATTTAGCATTGAGACACACGTATAACAAAGAGGCCCTCTCATAGCTGCAGGGTGAAAAGTGTTCTGGATGTCGAGCCCAGCACTCTTGGTTTGCATCCAAACTCCGAGTCCTTTTAAGTGGTGTCTGGGCTGGCCAGCCAATCAATGCCTGCTCAGTGGTTTCCTCGTCCATCCAATGAGAACAGACCTTCCCCTTAGTGGTGATCTGGGGATCAGTGATCTACCGTGTATAAAGGAGCTTTGTATTCGTGAAGCGAAAGAAAGTGGAAGACTGTGTGTATAAATGGAGATTGTAGGACATTTAAAATAATTCATCCTGTCTTTGTCTCAGGGATTTATGCTCATTTCCCTGGGTATATATGGAATAGTATAGAAATGAATGCTACTACCCATTTCTCCCTCTCCCCTCCCTTTCCTTCTCTCCCTCCCCTTCCCCATCCCCCTCCCTTCACCTCCCACCCCCAGGATGTTAGGCCTTAGTATATATTAAGGAAGTCTGAGGACAACCTTAAGAGTTCATCTTCACCCTGCAGCTTAGAGACAGAGTCTTCTGGTAGTTTGGCAGTGCTTATGTCAAACAAGCTGGCCCACAGGCGTCCAGGGTGCCTGCATTGCATCTCCTTGCAGGAGAACTTCTGTTACAGGCTTAGGCTACTGTCCCTGGCTTTATGCAGGTTCGGGGATTAGAACTTAAGTCCTCATGATCCAGCGATCAACACTTCACCCACTGAGCGATCTCCCTATCCCTTGCGCTTCTTTTCAAACTTCCGTGTAATGAAAGGCTTTGGATTGACAGGGATCACGGTGTGGTTAATATCCCCAAGTGCCAGCCACACTCCCGCAGAAAACTGAAGAAAACAGCAGCTATGGGAGATTTGAAAGGCTTAAACGGAAACAAGAGCACTGTACATTAAGAGGGAACAGCAACAGCAGGGACAGCAGGCTGAGACTGTGTATGCACACAAGGGGGACCCATAAGCAAAGTCAAGTGGCTTAGTCAGATGCTACACTGGCTGACCACTTGCTGATAGGGCTGTCTCCATAGAACATAGGACCACAGTCTTTTCCAGGCAAATAAAACCCTAGAAATGAGCTCTGCCATCAGTGAGCAAGTCCCCCTCCCATCCAGCCCTTGTGTCTGAGAAACAGAATTGAGCAATAGGTCTTCAAAGGCAGTTCTTGGTAAATACACTACTGGTTTTGCAGCTTCTGCCCTTAGCCCAAACCACTGGAGTGTTAAGTTTTCCTAGAAGTGCCCCATGTTATCAGTTAGTGGCCTTGCTCTCTGAGAGTCTTTGAAGCAGAGCAAAGAATCTACCCTTCTCAGCAGACAGAAAGAATGGAGGTCTGGGACAGGCAGGGTCAGCATTGCTTACCTGGAACCATTCACCTGACTAGGGTTGCACTCCATCTTGATGGTGACCCTGGCTGGGGGTTGAGACAGCCAGTCCTGCTGAGGGACTCTGGGACTCATCTTGGATGTCTGGCCATAGTCACTGGAAGAGGATGCGGTCATCTCTGTCTTAGCCAGGTGTGGTGTTCCGTAGGCACACTCAAATAGTGACTGGTCCTCGCTCACGACTGACAAGGCCTCCTGGACGAAGAAACAGAAATGCAGACTCAGGTCATCCCAGAGGACAGCAGCGTGGTGCTGAGAGTCATTTCCAACACTTAGGGAACCACACTTTACAAAGTTGCAAAGGCTTGCCTTTCTCCTCCCCACCAGAAAGGAGAAAACAAAGTTTCTTTGTTTTCTTCCTCGCACACGGCAGAAGTTGGAGCTGCCCAGCCTAGAAATGTTTAGCTGCAGGTTTCCAGCACCCTAGCCCGGACTGTGCTGGGGCAGACAGTACCCACTTTAATCTCAACACAAGGAAGTTGAATTTCAAAGGTCTTAGAAGACATCCAATTGCATGTGTCATTATTTGACAAATGCAATCTATAATTCAAGCAGACAAGAGCGCAGAACAGTCACAGGGATTAGAAAAAGAACTGTGAAGGCTGACACCTAGGCATCTGGTGGGACCCCCCGTGCTCCAGGAGCCTCTGAGGTAGAGGTCCTCGGAAGAGTGAAGGGAGACGCGACACCAAAGAAAGATTTTTCCACTCTACGTTATTAGCTGAATAGGGTTTCAAACAACGCTTCCATGATGGTGAACATCTGGATGGTAAATGAAGAAAAAAAAAGTTGTGAATTACCCAGATGCCTACAAATACCAGGATGTTTAAAAGATCTAGATCAGTAAAGAGCTAGCTTATGCAGTCTCCTCTGACCCCTCTCTGATATTTTTATTATTTTGTAAGAAAAAAAAACAGAAAATTGTCCCAATGGGGGCATTCTTCTCTGCTTAAGCAGGTGGTAAGCCCACATTTTGTTTAGAGTCGATAGGGTGGATCCCTCTGGGTTTCAAATGTACATCTTAGAAAAAATTTCTTTTTCCTAAGTGTACTTAATCTTATTCCCTACATCTTGTCAAGTCCAGGTGCATCCAGGACATCTCCAGAGAAGCAACCTTCAGATGCTCCATCTCCTGTCACACATACAGCTGCTTCTACTGGACCTGTTCCTTCTGACCTATCCTCAGATGGCTCCACAGACTCTGGGCAGCAGGACTGGACAAACATCCCCCATACCCAGGTTCCCCTTAAAGACACGTCGCCCCAGTGCCAGCAGGAAGTAGCCAGATATTGCGACGACCCTATTCCTGCTGCGTCATCACCTTTTTCTAATTTTTTTCTTTTTTAATTAAACCAAAACTGGGGAATGTTAGCAGTCTGTCTAAACTCCACCTCCACAGTTACCTGGCAACAGCCAGGTATGCTCCTCTCCACAGCTACCTAGCCAGGTAGCCCTGCCCAATATTATAAAAGGGGCTGTCTGGCCCCTCATCTCTCTCTTGCCCCTGTGACCCTTGCACCCTGCAGGTTGTCTCTGTCCCTCTCCCCTTCCCTTTTCCCCTTCCCTTTCCCCTCTCTCCACGTGGTCATGGCTGGCCTCCACCTCCATCTCCCTCTCTGCTCTCTCTCTCTCTCCCCTCTCTGCCCTAAATAAACTCCTCTTCATGGAACCCTCTGCCCTGGCATCTTCCCTTCCAAGCAGGCAGCTTCATCTTAATAACAACAATGGTGCTATCAGCAAACCAGCCAAGGCAGACTTGATTTAGAAATTTCAACTACTTGATTGATACATTGTATAGCTACCACATGCAATTATGAAACAATCTGATTTTAGTTTCTGGAACAGGAAAAAGTCCCTCCATGAGACAACTCATGACTGTGTCTATTTCTATCCTTAGGCTTGCTCAGGATGGTTACCAACTAATGAAAAGGCCAAAGTTCCCCTCCTTCCCTCCCTCCCTCCTTCCCTCCCTCCCTCCCCCTCCCTCCCTCCCTCCCTCCCTCCCTCCCTCCCTCCCTCCTCTGTGTGTACGTGTGTTGTGTGTGTGTGTGTGTGTGTGTGTGCGTGCGCGCACACATGCACGCACATGTAGACACCACAGGTTGATGGAGATATCTTTCTAAACTGTTCTTCATCTTAATTTTGAGGCAGGTACTCTTCCTGAATGCAGAGCTTACTAGTTAGTTTGATTTCCTAGTGAGTGGGCATCCCAGAATGCTCCTGTCTCTGCCTCGCAGTGAAGGATTACAGGTGTATACTGTCATGTCTTGATTTTACATGGGTGCTAGAAATATGAATTCAGGTCTTTATGTTTCTGTGAATGCACTTTGGCCACGTGGCCATCTTTCTAGCTCTGGGTATTTCTTTAAATTGAACTTGGGAGCCAGTGGAGAGGTGGGGCAAAGACCACCAAAACCTTTTTCATCATGATCCAGGACCAGTGGAGCTGAGCTAACTGTGGGAGAGCTGGTCAAGGCAAGCTAGGAACTTTGTGAAAGTGCATGCTTGTGTGTTGTCACACCTGTTTGCCATCTCTTTGTCTCACTGAGAAATGTGTCCACATTGGGACCTGGTCTCGTTCTTTGGGTGGACCTTAAAGTGAGTAGATCTGCTCACTGCCAGTAGGGGAGTTTTACACAGCTCCCTATTGAAGATGAGGTCCCGCCAGGCAAATAAAACCACAACTTTTCATGCGTACCTCCCCTCCACCCGGGCTCATTCCATGTGTATTTCAGTGCTCCATCTCATCGCTGAGGACCAAGAATCTCTGTTTCCCACATGGACTGGCCTCCTGGTCTGACTGGCTCTGCTGAGTCAGTGCCTAAGAAGCCAGTGAAGGAGCTCTTGCCTGCCTCTTAATGCACACAGATAAAGCTTGCCCTTGGCTTCAGCCCATGACAGCTCTGGACCACTTTGGGAAAGACCATGGCTGGAGTTTAAACAGAAACTAAATTGTGTGGCATGTCAGTCAGAGAACCAGAGGTAAGCACACAGCGCCTTAGGCTTCTAACCTATGCCACATAACCATATCCACCCACAGGTCACGCAGGTGCAGCCCAGGAAGTGGCATCCTAGATGTTAGGGAGTGTGAATTATAAGCCAGTCTTTCCTGTCCCATTTGATGTATGATTTAAGGACTCTAATCTCAGAGCTGTAGGATCTAATAGGTCCTCCAAAGTCCAATAAACTACTGAAGGTGGGCTAACGCATCTTGAACTTTTTATGGGCAGGTCCCTCCCCCGCCCCCACTATGATCATGTAGATGGTTTGCACATTCAAAATAGAAAGTAAGGCTGTGTCCACTCGTTGCTGAGCACAAGGACTCAAGCAAAGCGTGTGGAGAATAACACACTGTGTAATGTTACCTTGGCTCTCAGATGAGAAGACTCATGAATAAATTAGTGATTTATATCAGGAGCTGGCAAAAACAGGTTCGAAGAAGGGACTGGCAAGATGGGAGGCTGCATATTAAAAAACAGAGGTCTTGAGAAGCAACAAAAGAAACAGTAACTTAAATTTTCTACTCTCAAGATAAAGTACGATATTGTAAACAAAGCCGTTGGGGAAATAAATGAGGTAAAGGATTTGGGGGGAGAACCGAATACCCCAGCTGAAATGAAGGCTAAGTGTGTACGAGCGGAAAGGAAGCCTCTCACATCTGGCAAAGTGTAATTTCAACACATGGTTTTCTAAAGAAAGAAATCAAAGTTAATTGAGATGGATTTTAAGTGGGGGAAAGCCTTTAAATGCTAGTGATAAGAAGGGTGCACGCCCTTTCTTCTCTCAGAACATTCTTCTCTAGGTCAGCGCTGTATAAAAATAAGGAAAGCAACATAAGACAACCATTCTGCTGCTTCGTTTTATGAGAGGAAGGGTTCTAAAAAGATTGAAGCTTTTGGATAAATGCTTCAAAGGGGGTAAAATGTGGACCTCGTTCTACATAGAAGTCCAAAAGTGCCCCTCAAATAATATGCACACACACACACTTACACTCTACAGCACACATGACACACACATGGCACACAGAGATGCACACTGCATACATACACACATAAACATTCACATGCACACACACACACTTTACAGTACACACACTCTACAACACACATGACACACACATGACACACAGATGCACACTGCATACATACACACATAAACACTCACATGCACACACACACACTTTATAGTACACACACTCTACAACACACATGACACACACAATACACAGAGATGCACACTGCATACATACACATATAAACACTCACATGCACACACACACACTTTACAGTACACACACTCTACAACACACATGACACACACAATACATAGAGATACATACTGCATACATACACTCATAAATATGCAAATCACACACACATACACACAAACACTCACAGGCACATACACACATGTCTCAGGGAGATTTAAAAAAAAAAAAAAAACAAAAAGCTGAGGAGTAGTTTCTGAGCCCTGTGTTACTGAACTTCTTGAAGACAAGCCAGCCACAGACACAAACAACTTTGTTCCCAGTTCAACTATATACACCAGCTTCATCATTTGCTTTTCAAGTCAGAATGGTATGACCCAGCCCTGTACATCCATCACCCTCTCCCTGCAAAGGGAGGCAAGAACTGAGCCTGATGGGTAGACACCAGAAAGGAGAGCTGAGTGGGACCCAGGAGCACGAGGTCCTCCAGCCCTGGGGAGATTTTCTGACCTTGGCATTTGATGTCCCTGCTTCCTGGCAGCCTTCCTGTTAGCTGGCTATCTTCCCTGCCCACTCTCCTGCCTGCCTAGGTACCTGCCCAGATATCTGTCTGCAGAGCCTTAGATAACATGGATTTGGCTATTTCTTTGTGCTCTTCAGCCCCAGGGCTTGGCAGAGATTGGGGTTTCTTCTGAACCCAAAATTCAGCAGCAGTCAAAATCTGGCAAAAATATGGCCCAATAATTTAATATTCACGCCTCTGCATTGCTGTAAAAAGGCCTGCACTTTAGACTAACATGTGCCAATGTGTGGGGGTGTTTGTTCTGTGTTTCTCCAGGAAAGTTGGGGTAGTCTGATGTGGCTAGTGGCTGCCTCCCAAGGCCATTTTATAATCTTAAAAGCAACCTATAAATTCTAACCAAACTGTCCCCCCCCCAAAAAAAAAGGTACTCCTGTGTTGACACCCAGGTGTTTAATCTTACTTAAGTACTAACAATGTCAGCAATATCTTCAGTTTGGTCCTGTTCCCAGGATAACAATCAAGGAAAGGAACAGTTCAGAAATAGGAAAGGATTCGCTAGGCTATACTTTATACTACAATATCAAAACAAGTACACATGATCAAGAAACTGAATCTGGATACTAAATCTTCCAAAAGAGTTCCATTAAGACACAAAAAGGATAAAACTTCCTACTTCAGATGCTTCAGGGAAAGACTTCAGGGTGATGTGAGAGAAGGGTGAGGGAGGGGAGAGGGCTTCCCATGCAAGCCTATGGAAGGCGTTTGGATCCTCCCAATACTTGCATAAAAAGCCAGGTGTGGTAGTACACGTTCCCAAACCCAGCACAGTGCTGAGCATGTGGTCATGTGAGTCACCCTGGGGCTTCCTGGCCAGTGACATAATTTAAGAAGAACCGACACTGACTTCTGCTGGCCTCCGAATTACATACACACACACACACACACAAACACAAACACAAACACACACGCACACAGAGAAAGAGAGAGAGAGAGAGAGAGAGAGAGAGAGAGAGAGAGAGAGAAACAGAGAGAGACACACACACACAGAGACACACAGAGAGACACACAGAGACACAGAGACACACAGAGAGAGACAGACAGATGGACAGACATACACACACAGACACACACAAACACACACAGAGACAGACAGACAGACACAGAGACACAGACAGAGAGAGATGGACAGCCAGCCAGACACACACACACAAAAAGAGAGGGACACAGAGAGACAGAGATGGACAGACATACACAGACACACACACAAACAACACACACACACACACACACACACAGAGACAGACAGACAGACAGACAGACAGACACAGAGACACAGACAGAGAGAGATGGACAGCCAGCCAGACACACACACACAGAAAGAGAGGGACACAGACAGAGAGATAGAGATGGACAGAGGCACACAGAGAGATATACACAGAGACATAAGCACACAGAGTCATGCATACAGACACATGCACATACAGAGACACACACACATACAGAAACACACACACACACTTTTCGTGAACCCAGTGCTTTTCTGTAACAGATGACTGCTTTGTTAGGCTCATTTCACTGAATGCTAAACAATCAGGGTCTTGGCCCAAGTTTGTTTCCAATTTGTGATTGCCAAGGTCTATGAAAATACTCCATTATTCATACAGAGAATCCACCACATTTAAGTTTGCTTAGAGACCTGGGAACGGTGAAGTGTTGACAGGCAGAAATCTCACAGAATGACCAGTTGTGTCATAGAAGGATTGGTGATGGCAGGGAAATGATCATCCACGCTTTCTGAAAGCTCAGAAGACATCCAACCATCAACCTCTGGGGAAGCAGATTCCAAAACCACCTCCAGTGTCCTCGAGGCTTATGGGAAATCAGGATTGGATAATTAAGCCTACCTAGCATGGGAACTGTGCACCTTGAAATCCAGTCTCACCTTCACAGCCTGCCTGTCTGAGCTCCCATCCCATAATATTCCAATGCAGAACTGTTCCTTACATCCCCATACATGAACTATGCAGCCTCCTCCTACCACCATCCGTGAAATATTATCATTTGACCATGTTCCCAAACACATGACCCACCAAGGAATAAAAGAGAACACCAATTCTTGATTAAGTTACATCATTTCCAGTTTCTAGCTCTGGGCACCAACTGTATCTTAGAAAGATTCATGTCCAGAGCTTCCACTTTTGGGCTTCTGCTCAAAGGGAATGCAAAATAATGCTGCGTATAATCATAGGTGACATGTTTGAGTTATGGGACAGAATCACTCAGTTTCACAATGTCCCCTAAGCTCAGTTACCATTCTTGCCCACAGACAGAAACGAGGTTTTGAAAACAGGTATAGTGAGAGTGATGTAGAAACTGGACTTATGCATCGTGGGTAGGGTTATTCCCAAAAGCTGAGCACTAACCTCTGTCTAGTGGCCATCAGAAGCAAGAGGGTGGATGGAGATGATACATAGCAGAGTCCTTAAATGCCCTATCTTAAAATATTTTAAGTCCAGTTACTTACTTGTGGGTACAAAACATTTGTGGAGGTCAAAGTCAGTACTCTCCTTCTACCATGGGAGCCTGTGATGGTTTTTATATGCTCTTTCCAAGGAGTGGCATTATTGGAAGGTGTGACCTTGTTGGAGTGGGTGTGGTCTTATTGGAGTAGGTGTGGCCTTGTTGGAGTATGTATGAGTAGGTGCTTCACTGTGGGCATGGCTTAAAGACTCTCATCCTAGCTGCCTGGAAGCCAGTCTGCTAGCTGCCTGCAGATGAAGAGGTAGAACTCTCAGCTCCTCCTGTACCATGCCTGCTTGGATGCTACCATGACTCCACCTTGATAATACTGGACTGAACTTCTAAACCTGTAAACTAGCCCCAATTAAATATTGTCCTTTTTAAGAATTGCCTTGGTCATGGTGTCTTTTCACAGCAGCAAAACCTTAACTAAGACGGAGTCCCTGGGATGGAGCTCAGGTTGTCAATTTTGATGAAAACACCCACTAAGCCTATTATCAGCCCTGACTTGAAGAAATAGAATGACCTAGAAAAACAAAGGCTGGGAGAGAGCAGACAGTAAAAAAAAAAAAAAAAAATGAATGAGAGGATTCATGACTAGAATCCCACAGGCTAGAAGAATAGATACAGAGATATTACTTATTTCTTAGGTGACAGTTTATATCAAGAAACCTGCTCTCTTCTTGGATAATCTAATTATTCAGATTCAAAGACCTGGGTACCTATTGGGCCATATTTATCACAGATAGATGTCTGCCTTCTTTTAACAAACAATTTGTGGGAAATGAGGGCAGATGGGGGTCACAGTTGTAAGTATGTCGGAGCTGATGTCCATGGGAGAACTTTAATAGGTGTCAATGCATCTAATGATACGACAAACACATTTATTAGGCTATCTATGGACCTATTATTTATGTCTTCTTTCTTTCCAAGACAAAACACATGCAGTAGATGCTTCTGGAAAATTTAACCCTTTATTATATCTACAAGGGTAGCAATGTAAACAAAACAGACAACAAATTTGGGGACCGCCCCACCATGGCCAACAACATCATGGCCTAAGCCTGTAAAAAATGTCATTTTCAGTGTGTGTGTCCCTGTGTGCATATATGTATGCAGGCATATATGTGTGTGTGCACATGGAGCCCAGAGTCTACCTGAGGTGTCATTCTCCAGGTGCCATCTTTGTTTAGCTTGGCGGCCTATATTTTCCTCCAAGCTAGGGTCTCTTACTGCCCAGAACTGGCCAATTAGGCTAAGCTGACACCAGAGATTGCCAGCCTCTGCCTCTCTAGCACTGGAGTGAAAGCTCTTCTTGTTGCTATGCCTAGCTTTTTTTTTTTTTTTTTTTTAAACAGAGGTTCTAGGAATTGAGCTTAGTGCCCCATGAAAGAAGCAATCACTTTGTGGGCAGGGCTGTCTCCCCACCCTCACAGCCCTCATGCAGTCTTACAGTTCAGACACTGTGAACCTTTGCCTTCCAATGAATCGTGTAATTATAAACACACAATGAGAGCCAAGCTCTGTAAGATGGGAGATGCCTGTGTAGGGGCCTGGTCCCTCGTTCCCCTTGATGTTGCTTCTTCCCTCTTCAGTTCTTCAGAGAAGAAGCAGGAGCATTGCATACTGAGTGCAGCATCTTGATTTCTGTTCACGTTTTTCTAATTTAACACATTGCTATTTTAGTCCTCCAAATACACAACACATACACACACACACACACACACACACACACACACACACATCTTGAATTAACCTCAAAGGGAAAAATGTATGTAGGCAAAACGAAGTCCATCTAACAGTGTTTTCTTCCAATATGGCATTGCTTCAGTATCCAACAATTTACAACTTGTAATACTGGCCTAGCACTAAGGGAATGAGACCCAGGACTGCCATAGAAACAGAGACAGACACACACAGAGAGTGAGACACACACACAGAGACACCCACAAAGACATACACAGAGACATACACACATACACACACACACACAAACACGGAGAGGTTCACAAAGACACATACAGAGGCATACATACACAGGCACATATATACATACACACACACACACACAGACACATACATGAGGACTTAACACATCGAAGTACACATATGCATGTGTACACATATGCAAGTACATGAATTAACAAATACAAGGGCATATACAGCTATTTATCTTCATCTACAGATCGAGCATTCCTTAAGATGGCCACTAAGATGTCACCTCAGTAACAGAGACCCTGAAGTCTTCCCTTCCCACCTCCACTTACTGCCTTCTCTCCCTAGAAAATGTTTCTCCCTGTCTTCAGAGCAGGCCCAGAGCAGATCCTTCCTTGTGGAAGGCCACACCCAGTTCCATCTTGTTTTGAGTTCACTGGATTTCAACTCACAATGATCTAGGTTTTTTTGTCATATGCCTGCAGTTCCAGCACTGAGGAAGCTGAGGCAGGAGGAATGTGAATGTGAGTCTCTAGCCTGAGCTACATAGACTTTAAATAAATAAATAAGCAAACAAAGCTACTTAGATAGATTTTAAATAAATAAATAAATAAACTAGCATAACTTACTAAATAAAATATAAGCACCCCCAACCCAGTGTGCTTCTAGCATCAAAACAGCTTCCTGACATGATCCACTAGCTGTTGCCCATACTAACCATAGGACAAAGTCAGGGCATGGTATTAAAGCTCCTTCACCATGCTACCAGTGGGGTGCACACATGTGTCATGGCCAACGTGGATGAGTGAGTGGGTGTGGAGTGAGAATTGTCATTTTCCTTCTCATTATCGTGAAGGACACGAATGTGCAATGCTGGTCTAACCTTGCAGAAGCTAAGAAATCTGAACTGCAGAGGCCTGCAGAGAACACAAGGCTTCTGAGAAAATGAACTTTAAAAAACAAGGAGAGAAACCATCCATCAGGAAGCGGAAAGCCTAAAAACTTGAAAATTTTGGAACTTTGTGGAAACCCCACAGAGAATGTTCCACATGACACGAGAGAGACTCCAGTGTACCTTGGGAAATTAAGATATCCAACCAACACAATGTTAAAGTCGTTTTTCTCTGTGTTTGCTTAGCAGTGTGCCGGCTGCCCTCAATGGGGACTAGAAGAAGCCAGGGATAGCAGCTTGGCAATAGTCAGTGAGTCCCTTAAAGAGTAAGGTTGGAGAGCCCACACGAATTCAACCTGATTATCCAATATATGGAAATGCCACATGATGCCCAATTATCATGCACAATTTCTGTGTCTTACAGATCAGTTAAAAATAAGGCTGCTTTTTAAAAAAAAGTATACAAATGAATTTCCATAAAGAAAGAAGAGTAATAGGGTTGGAGAGATGGCTCAGTGGTTAAGAGCACTGACTTCTATTCTAGATGGTCCTGAGTTCAATTCCCAGCAACTGCATGGTAGCTCACAACCATTTGTAATGGGTTCTTCTTCTGGTGTGTGTGAAGACAGTGACAGTGTACTCATATACAATAAATAAATAAATCTTTCTTTTAAAAAGAAAATTAGTTCTAGAAGAAGGAAGAGTAATATTCTCTGTGGGGAAATGGATACAATTGAGGAAGATATTATTAAGTGAATGAAGCCAGTGTAAGAAGGACAACTGTCTACTGCTTATTCAGTGTAGTCCTAGATTATACAGACATAGAATAACCACATGTAGATATGATATAAAAGCAGAGGTATACAGGGTACGAAGAGGCATAGTGGGAGGGATGAGGAACATCCCTACACTGGGCAACACCCTAAACATACAATACATATGAAAAACTTCAAAAGCAAAACAAAACAAAGCACATCTGCTTTGTGCCCTTCTGCTGCTTCTATTAAAAAAACAAATAAAAAAACAAACAAACAAAAAACCCCTAAAATATCTGATAATAATGAGTTCTTTCCTTTTTTCCTATAAAACATCCCCCTGTGTGGGAATATGAGTCAGAAGGAGTGTGAAGAATTGGGTCTTGTCTCTCCAGCTCTGTCTGCATGCATGGCTGGCTGGACCCTTCCTATCAAATCCATGTTTCTGTCTGTTTACTAAACACTGTTGGCAGGTCGCCCAGAGAATGGCCATTCTGAAGCCTTCACATTGATCGGGTTTCTAGCAATTCCCTTTACATGAAAAGACAGTGTTGGTTGAGTTCTTATCTTGTTCAGAAACAAGATCTCATGGAGTTCTTGACAGATTGATCCTCCTACCTCTACCCCTGTGTTAGGATTACAGGTGTGTGTTAAGATGAGCATTTTCCTACTAACTACCCAAGAAATTTCACAAATGTATTTGATGTGTTCTTATCAAACCCTTCCCAAAACCATGTGCTCCATGTTTAAACCCACTGAGTACCCTTCTGCTGCTTCTGTGGTGGTAGGGCATAGGACCATCTGCTGGAGCATGGGTTGGCTTTTCGGGGCTCCCCATTGCTTCTTGTGTTCTAGGCAAGCCCTCTACCTGTGGGGCCACTTCCCCAGTCCCATTATTTGGTTTCTTTTGTTTTTAGTTTTTAACACCTAAACACAGGAGAGATGTAGAAGTACCAGAAGACAGGAGGTGGCTTTATAGAACTGAGGCAACCTGGTCGTAAGGTGGTCGAGGAACATCCCAGTTTGGAGGTAGGTCGGCCACCACTGTCAAATCTCAAATCCTCCTTCCTCTTCCATGTCTGAGCTTGCTGGGAATTGGTTGGAAACACAGTCTGGGAAAGTCTGAGTCAGAACCCTGTGATAAGAACGTTCTCCTTCAGGAAGTTACGAGGCGCACACTCAAATTCACCCAGCTCAGCTTTGTCTTCTCTGAGTCTCAATACTTCAACTATAGGGTTAGTGAGGATCACAGCTACCCAGTTCTCCATGGCTCAAGTGAGTTACTGCGTGTAAAGATTTTATAAGCCTGAAAATATGCAAATTATCCTGTCACTACTGACTTGAAGGCCTCACACAGTTGGAAGCAGAGTTATCCATCTCCAGACATATTATTCTAATAAGCTGGATAGGGAGAGGATTACACAACCTCCTGCCTGTGATTAGTCACTTCTCCTTAGGATGTACTGAATTTAAATCTCCCATCTGTCTAATGACAGAACCAAGGAATACGGGACCTTTATTTGCTATGAGCACACTGGTCACCCGGCCCTGTGTGGTTTAGCTTTCTTATTACCTAGTCTCCCTCTCTTGTAGGTTTTCAATTATAATTTCACACTGATATGCATTCAGTAAGAGCTATGTCCAGAAGGTATGCTCCTGGCATGTTCATGATCTTCTCTAGAACAAGCCGATGGTCACAGGATGTGGCTCAGTGGTACAGTACCAAGGATTCCAACCCCAACACCAGAAAAGGAAAAAGAACCAATGCATCTAGATTAGCACACAGCGTGCAGTTGACTGTCCCCCAACTCCTGAGATGTGTGATTCCCTTGTGTGTGATAGTGTGTGTATGCACACGTGTGACACTTACACATACTAGTACATGTGTGTGGTTTAGTGTGTGTCTTCCATACATGTGAGCTCATGAGTGCATGTCCCTGTGCACTGAATGCCAGAGCAGAACATCGGGTGCCTTACTGCCTTGAGATGGGGCCTCTCACTGAGCTGGAAGCTCACTGTCTTGGCCAGAGAGCTCTTAGGAGCTTCTTGACCTTGCCCCTCAAGACATGAGTCACAGGTGCATGCAGCCATGCTCCACTTTCTATGTGGGTGCTGGGGACTCAGACTCCATACTCCTGTTCACACAGCACACACTCTGACCCAGAGCCATCTTCCCAGCCCACCCTGCATGTGACGCCTTTTAACCTTTCTATAACATATTGTGGTTTTCAATAGCAGAACAGCAGTGTTTCCATTGGTGGTCTGTGAACAACTCCATGACCACACCCCGCCCTTGTGATCTTTGAGGCTTACAAACTCAGATGACTGAGGTCATGTGAGTATGAAAATACCTCCAGGCCACAGGCCGAGTCTTCTGGACCTCTCTTCTGCTGTGGCCATACTTCTTTGAGGATAGGAAAGAGGCTCGCATTCCTCTGTTCGTCAGAGGGAGACCATAAAAACCAGGCAGCCCTGTGCGCTTGGCCTCCACAGAAACCACCGATGCTAAAAATATAACACATTACACATCTGGCATGGGTCTCCTCCATGAATCTCCGACACATGGATTCATTGTTTTCTACAGAATTTCAAGAATTTTATTCACGAGAAAACTCTGGCACAATGGTGAACCTTGGCAAGAAGGAGATGGGAGCAGCAGATGTTCTGGCCTCGCCCCACAGCTCTGTCCCCAGCTCAGCTAGTGTCCATCGCGTAGCTATCTCGTGCCTTCAAACAGGCGAGCTGAAATTTTCCGTAAGAGGAAGGCTTTATAGCAGCCTTGAGGTTTTAAAGAATGGACATGGTTTCCTGAAATGGAGGTCATGGTGGATTTGATATGCAAGTGTCAGGAACGACACAGCAGGAACAGCCAAAAGCACAGGGAACTAGGCAGAGACTTGGTGTTCCTCATGTCCTCTGCTTCAACCTTCTGGCCTTTCAATGAGGGCCTGGTCCCCTAATGTTGGCTAGGGCCCTGTCTCATGCCCAGATAAGCCTGATTTAGTTAATGGCAGCATTCTCTCCCCGCGACACACGGACTCCTTCTCCATATGAGCAGATACAGAGTAAGATGAGCATTTATTGTAGACAAAATGGTTAAAATGTTTCCACAAACTTCGGTTAGAAAATAACTGTAAGTCCCTCTGTGTTAGCTTTAGGTTTTAATTCCCTGTGTCTTTATAGACATCTTGGTATTAATAGTAAGAAGCTAGCTTGTGGACTGTGGTGATAGCTTGATGGGTACGGTGCCTGCTACAACAGGAGGAGGACCTGAGTTCGAGCCCAGCAGTCACAAAAGCTGAGCACGGTAACGTGTGCTTAACTCTTGGGGTGTGAAGACAAGAGATGCCAGGGACTCGCTGGCCAGCCAGTCTGGCTGCAACAATGCCTTTGGTTTACTGAAGTAAACCAAATGGTGTACCCCATTGGTATTATTGGTCTCAAAAGCTTTGGAGAATAATTAAAGAAAATACCAACTCTGACCTTTGGACATCACACATGCATGCACAGGGAGGCATTCCCACAGACACATATGTGCACACACATGAATGCATATGCACACATACACAACATACACACAGTTGTTTTTTTAATTGCAGAAATAATTTAGCTTGTGCCCTGGAGCTAGCTCTGTGTCTTCCAGTGTGTCTGCGACCTTACTGTCTATGTGCAAATTCTAGCTGCTCTATATGCAAAATTCACCATTCATAATGAACATGTTTCTAATGAAAAGCCATTCAGAAACTGGGGTACTGGGAGAAGACCTTTACATGTTTAGTTGCTACTTTGTTCACGGGGATCTAAACTCCCCTTTCTTTTTTATCCCTTTCCTCTGATGATTACAGGTACAGGCCACACACAGTGTAAGACAGGTGAACCTTTCTTTAGACTCACACCCACCATGGAACCAGCATTGATCCCCACTGGGAGGGTCTAGTCCCTGCCAAGCTGGCGTTTCTTCTGGGTGAACAGTGTAGCCTCCTTGCCTGGGTCCAGAGGGCTAAGCCTGAGCTCTGCAGAAGATTTTTCCAGTACATAAATCTCCCCTGGTTGCGGCACAGAAAGGGGACCAGGCATCCAGTGTGTCAAACGCTTTGTGCAGGCATGCAGACTCCAGGTTGGGCTCGTTCTTTTCCCATGACGTAGCCTGAGGGACAGGGTGTACCCCATTGGTGTTATACTTTTAATGCCCCCCAAAAGGAGGTTGCCAGCGAGACTGAGTTTTTATAACTCTAGGAGCGCTGACATCAGTCCCCCATACAGTTGAATTATAAATCCTAACCACTCGCACTCAACAGGGGGTTCTCCTGGCGTCTGGCTTCAGCCCCTCCTTAAATATATTTCCTTTGGAAGTCCCAACTGCTCTTTAAAAGTCTGAAGATTCAAACCATGCTGGCCTCCATACCAGCTAGTTGGCTTGACTTCCCAGTGCAGCCTCCACAGGAGTCTCAGGATTATACTGTGACCTCTTCACTTCCTGCAAAAGGATGCTACAGATGTCCCCACCTATCCACCTTTTTTCTAGGGAGGAACAGGAAGTCTTGTAGTACACAGCTGTCGTGGGCCCCACACAGATCCTAAGCCTCATAATAAGCCTGCTGATGGAGATATGGGTAGCTGAGGAGAGGGGTGGCAGCCTGCAGCCTGTAGGTCTACTTCTCTTCTGAGGAAGGAGGGCTTCAAAGTCGCCCATTCATCCAGCATGCACAACCAACCTTGTGCACTGGCAAGCGATGGCATCAAAGGGCAGCTTCCCTTGAAGGGAAGATAAGTCACATTTCCCTCTCTCCATGTAGCCAACTTGACCTATCTCTACTTCTTTGTGAATACCAACGTACTATAAAATGATTGGGAAAAATTTAAGGTGTAAAGGACTGCACCCCTGGAAGTAAGGAAGTCATTCAGGCCACTGCTAAATCTTAACAACTGAGCCTCTGGACCAATCTCCACACTGATCCCTCACAAGGCCCCACCATGCGGGACCTGCACAGGCAGGCTTCCTTAGACCCTGGCATCGGAGGCTGGCATTCAGTTAACAAATGTGACATTTACCAGTGTCCCTCCAGTCACGCTGTTGTCCACAGGATTTACCCGATGAACAGATGCTCCATCTGTGAGACCTAATGTCCGCTGTGTCTCCACGAGAGCCAGTGTCTCCAACATGCCTAGTTTGCACTCAAGGCAAACACTGTAAGTTTGTGGGTGTGAGTGTCAGGGGGTGGACAGCAGCTGGCCTTACAGGGACAAGCCTTCTGCTAAGAAGGTCTTCAGGTCCATCACCCATAGAGTTAATGAACAGCAAGCTAATAATATTTAAGACAGAACCCCAAATCTGTACTAAAATGTACACTCCTATTTTCTATTGAAAATATAGTCTTCTTCACTGAAAACGTGCAGTCTTATTTTCTTGACGTTTGTCCCCTAAACAATTGAGTGTAAGGAGGATTCATCCAACATTAGCACGGCGCCAGAGCTTGCAAATATCCAAGATACAAATATACAGATGCAAATATATCCAAGATGCAAATATATCCAAGATGCAAATATACAGGAAGCTGTGCACAGTTTCTACAATGAGCTGCTTCACCCTAAGGGGCTTTTGCATCTGAGCTTGGTACCCAACAAAGTTCTCAAACCACCACCACCCTCAGACAACCAGGGATGACTGTACTTAAATAGTTTATAATTCTTTAATGAATCTTCTGCTCTAATTCTCTCCCCTAATCTAGCAGTCTGGTCTGGCACTGTCCCACGCAGACAAGCATTGAGCTGTGGACAGCAACCATCAGGATGTATCCCCTTCATTCAAGGAGGGTCCTTCATTAACCCTGCAGCAGCAGTGAGCTAGTCTGGCTACTCCCTACTTTTCTGACTCTCTAAGGCTTCCATACCTCCTCTCTGGCAATCTTATCTCTCGCTCCTCTCCCCTCCTCTTTCTCTCTTGCTTCTCTGCACTTCAGCTTTCCCTTAGCACCCTCCTGACATCCCTCCATGGGAAGTGCTTCCTTAAGCCACGCCCTGTCCACCCACCCTGTGACCTCAGGTCCCCCTCTCTTCCCTCTCCTCTCCACAGCCAGTTTAATTTCAAGGGTGAAGCTGTCCTGGAAGGACTGCATTTGCATGATGGGATTTTCTTAACTAGTTGGGTTTTATCCAGTTCCTTTCTCTGGGTGACCGAAGTCCCTGTAGATGTAACAGCTGGAGACAAATAACTTCATTCAGAAAAATTAGAATTCTGCCTCATAAGAGAGTCATTTCTAGTTACACGCTGTACTCAGAAGAACACTTACTTGTATGTTCAACAAGTGTGTACTGGACTGAACCACTCTTAGAAGCTTCTAGATGCTCCTCAGTGATGTCAACTGCCTTCCGAGAAAACACTCACCCCGGCCCCCACCTTTACTTGATCAGCAAATGATGTATGGAGAAAATTAAAGCCTTGTTTTGTTCTTGGGCAAGAAGGAGCACCTAGGACCTCAGTGGGCGTTCAGAATCCCACCCCAGCCCAGAGCTCCTGAATCAAGCAGATCAACCCTTGTCACAGTGGGTGAGAACTGGACAGGAAGACAGTGCGCATAAGAGGAAAGGAAGGAGGCAGCTCAGGTGGGGAGGAGTAGGTGGCGTGTCTCATACAGAGCTGTCAGGAGAACGCTCAAGTGAGGCCTGGGTCAGGGAGTGACCAGGGCTGCATGGCAATAGCTAACAGGCCAGAGGCAGGCGCTGGGAGTGGGGGACAGGGGAAACCTGGGTAGAAAGATCAAGAGAGGAATCTCAGGGACGTCAGAATGTTCAAGTAAAGAGGTGAAGCCAGTGAAGGAGCAGATGTGGTGTCCTCCAGGCTAAGGCAAAGACCTGGTGCCGGGGGGGGGGGGGGGGGGGGGGAGGGGAGGGGGGGAGACAGAACATAAGCCCCTCTAGCTGCCTTGGCCAAAAGCCAGAGGCTATCTTCTTGAAATGGATTAATATCTTCCACCTCATAAGGACTCCTCACAGAAAATTCTATCTTTTAAGTTTTATTATTCTCAAACGAAATGCGATCAAAACATGTGTGGTGTGTCTGCCATGTGCACGCCAGAAGCCACGCCTAATAAAATGTTACTGCCATCCCTGCCGCATGTGTCTCGGGATCCTCCATAGCCCTTGCACACTGGACCTTTGCAAACTTTCATCTAGAGAGCCTGTGACTACTTCTCAAACACAAGGTGTAAACGGAAACCACCTCTTCACGGAGACACCCTCACTTCTCTCTTAAGGAAAGCAGTCAGAGAACGTGAGCTGCAACAGTAGAAAGAAGCAACCACACCAACAAATCCCCTGCCTCACATTGTTACTATCTTCAATGGGGCACAGAGAATGGTCCAGGAAGATGAAGGTCAGACCTGGAGTTCCCCTCCATCCTCACATGCCCACACACGGACACAGGGTTCTGGGCTTGGGCAACCATGCAAATTACCAGCTATTTCCTGTTTAAACTAAGGAATCAACATGTTTGAGGAAAGAGCTTTTACAACTGTTGAACGCTGTACCAGCCTGTGGAGAATTCTAGCTCTCAAAACATCCCAAAGGGTCTGATCGCTGCTCGTTATGGAAGGACAGCTCCTCTCCTGCTCTCGAGATTTTAGTCAAGTTGGCAGTCTGGGTCTCTCAGCCTCCTTTGAACCCAGTTTCAACACTGGGCAGTGCGGACATGTTCATCTGTGGAGCAGACACTGTCACGGGCTGGAGGGACAATGCTCTGGAGGTTGAAGTTTAAGGCTGACGTCAGTCGGCCATATTGGTTCCTAATGCTCCTCCCCTTGGCGTGGAAAGGGACCACTCTGGTCCCAGGGACATCTTCCTGTTCTTCACATTCTCCTGTGTGCACATGCCTATCTCTGTGTCTAAATGGACTTTGTATTAGAACCCCGCTCACAGTGGAACAGAGCCCACTCTACAGAGCTCATTTGAACTTGACGACCTCTGTAAAGACTCTACCAAAAATGTCACATTCTGAGGTTTTGAGGGTCAGGACACATGCCCATGGAGACAATTCAACCATGACAGTGATCACTGGAGGAGAACAGAGAATGTACCCCTGGGCCTCTGAGCAGCAAAATGCTTGATATCATGCTACAGCTGTCCGTGTGTGGTCCAGGAACACCCTGGGGTTTCCAGGGCCCTTCAGGGACTATGCAGCTCAACACTATTTTCTGAAACATGAAACAATGTTTGCCTTTCCTGCTGCCCTCTTCCCACAGCTGTTCCGGAATGTTTGCCAGAGGCTACGCATTACCTCAGAGCAAAACAGGTAAACCCCCGTAAACACATAAGAACCCACTGACACTGTAGGCTGAGCACTAAAGAGGTCTGTCAAGCAGGAAACAAATACACTTTTCTCTCTAAAGCTGAATTAACTACAGCCATTTTTTTCTTAAAAGCATACTGTCTATGTTAACATGGATGTTCATCGCTGTCACATGAGAGAGAATTTGAAAGTAGATGTTTCCAATTTTCTAACTCTCTATCTAATTTCCCTGAGGGTCAATAAACACAACGGACATAAAAAAGATTCTGAGACCGAAAGTCTGAGTCCCATAATTTAGAGGATAAATCGTAGCTGTGACACAGTCTACACTGCTAAAGCGAGCCATGGTCTAAAACAATGGAATGTCTTATGAACCACACTTTAGTCGCCCAGTACCAGAAGGCGGGAATCATGGGGGACAGCCCTTGGTGTGCTCCATTACATCTGTAACTTCAGGACGTAAAATGCAAGAGTGACCACCTACCGCCCACTCTACGGTCCTCACGGAATAGAGGAATACTGTCACGGCCTAACAGGAGGTGGCTGTGTCAAGACCACCAGACCATAAACCAAGAATGGGAAGATAACTCAGGTGGCAAAGCACTTGCCTAGTAAACACCTGAGCTCCACCTCCAGAGCCCACATTAAAAAGAAGGAGGAGAAGGAGGAGGAGGAGGAGGAGGAGGAGGAAGAGGAGGAGGAAGAGGAGGAGGAGGAGGAGGAGGAGGAGGAGCAAGCCGCACATGAAAGCTGGGTGTGGTGGCACAGAGGGCTAGGTGCTGACTCACACGAACCAGCAGTTCACTGATGTCTGTAATACTAACATTTCATTAGACCGTGGCTCAACCCTGTGTCCTGCGAGTGTAAAGAACAGGCGGCGGGGAGCCCCCAACACTGACAGCATGTAAGTTCGTGAACAACCTGAAAAGCTGGAATTCTCCCTAGGAGCGATGAATCTACAGTCTCTCCCTCTCAAAATAAAATCCAGTTTTCTGAATCTGGCCTGGGTGGCCTGACATGCGATTGTTGCTCTGACGCTTATACAACTGGGGCAGTAAAGACAATTTCCTATGACCACAGGAGGAAGGCTAGGTTGGAAAGGGAAGCCCTGTATCTTTTGATCTACTCTCCTACCTTCCTAGGCTATACACCCCAGAACTTTGTGAGTCGTGGAGACTTGTAAGCAAGGCTGACATTCAACTCAGGGATTTAGAGACATGCCCAATGGTGGGTCTCACCGATGCCCTAGGCGTTTCTTAAACCATCAAAATCAACCGTCACACCCACTGAGGCAGTGACAGGAGAGTGCCCCTGATGTTTGCCAGCTACAGGAGCTAATCAAGTTATCAGAATGTGGGCAGCAATTGGTAAGGATCAGAGAATGACTTCAATGTCTTGCACACGCTGATCTGAACTGTGGGAGAAACATATTTTTTCTTGCAACCCACTGGTATCATAGGACCAATGAGTTACATGTACAACAGACACACCCCAGGGCTCTGTCGCATTCTCTCGTCTTGCTCTATGGTTAACCTTTAGGGGACGGTGGTTTAATGAGACAGGGAAATACAACACTGGATTTCACAAGCCTAGCTGGTGAAGCGCTTGCCGGGCAAGCATGAAGAACCTAGTTCAATACCCAGAACCCTTGTAAAAAACATCAAGTGTGGTGACTTATGGTAAGGAGGCAGACAAGCAAGTAAACAAAAAAATCAATGGTCACCTGCCATTTAAGAAGTCTCTTCCATTCGGAAGGGACTTTGATAGACACCCAGTCATGAACACTCCTAATCATGAGCAGGGCATTAATGCTAAGGAACAGCCTTAACTTCTTAGGAAATGATCGTGTATAGCTAGACAAGATTAACTGAGAATATATATATATATATTTATATATATATACACACACACACATACACACTGTTATTCTATTCTCCTTCTCTCTCCTAAGAATACTAATTCATAACATATTTTATGATATTGTGTTATTTTTTATTTTCAGACAAAGTGTTACATAATCTATTAGAACATGCAGCTCTTAAGCAAGACCTACTCTCCCTCTGGTCATAAATTTGTAGGTGTCTGAGCTGTGGATGAAATGACAATGGTGAATGAATGAATGAATGAATGAATGAAAACAACCCTGTTCCCCTCGTGCACAGATCACGGACCTAACACCCCTTGTGATGTTTTGTATATGCTTGGCCCAGGGAAGTGGCACTATTAGGAGGTGTTGGAGTAGGTGTGGCCTTGCTGGAGTAGGTGTGGTCTTGTTGGAGTAGGTGTGTCACTGTGGGCATGGGCTTTAAGACCCTCTCATTCTAGCTTCCTAGAAGCCAGTCTTCTCCCGTTTGCCTTCAGAACTACATGTAGAACTCCCAGCTCCTTCTGTACCATGCTCCTGATAATAGACTGAACCTCTGAACCTGTAAGTCAGCCCCAAATAGATGTTGTCCTTATAAGAGTTGCCTTGGTCATGGTGTCTGTTCACAGCAGTAAAACCCTAAGACACCCCTGTTCCTCCTGTGCACAGCCCATGCGCAATGTGCTGACACGCACAGGCCCAGCTGGTTCCAGTGTCATCTTCATGAGTTATGAATATTCACGCTTGTTGACTTTCTACACTGCTCTCCTGAGGAATTTGTCTCTTTAATGTGTCATTTGCATTGCCTAGGCATACCTCTAGTGCGTGCGGGATATTACATATCCTGGTCCTGTCCTGGGACCCTTTCTACAGCTCATCAAATTCTATTTTATTTACTTTTGTAAGAGTTTATGAAAATTGCCATATAGGAACAGTACAAAATAATTCACATTTTGACTCTAAATAAGAAACGACTCAAAAACGATAAATGGAAGATGCCCTGTGCACTTTTAACAGGATTGATCATCAGGGAAAGGGAGGCGGGGGGATCCCAGGGCACTGAGGTCTGGTTTCCTGTAGAGTTTGAAGCTGTATCCCTCTGAGCCTTCCTCCTCCAGGTCAGCACTATGACACTGGCTCCTCGGCTTCTACGTAGCCTGTTACTTAGTCTCTCAGAGAGGCTGTGGTGAATGATACTCGGACACCAGAGGTGGCATCAAAGCACATTCGTTCATAAGCAGGCCAAACGAGATCACGGAGGTCAATGATGGAAATGCTTGACTCCGGTGTTAAAATAAGGAAATCCAAAGTTCTTTCAAGATAAGGACCTCTCGGCTGGGGAGATGCTCAGGTGCAAAGCTGACTACGGCACAAGTGTGAGACCTGCACTATGTTGGGTACCCAGAACTCACACCCAGACTCACTTGGACTTCACCTGCAATCTGAGTGAGGAACGGACAAAGTCAGGATCCTGGGCTCACCTGCCAGCAGCCTAGCCTACTTGCTAAGCTCTCGGCCAGCAGCTGAAGAACAACTGTCTTATGGGGAAAGATGCTGCCACACTGATAGATTCTGGCAACGAGAAGGCACAGCTGGGACACCCACTGAGGTTGTTCTCTGTCCACAGGCCAGTATCCATCTTTTCTGTTGAGAAGCACACTGGTCAGCACTTACCTACTACAATCATCAGAAAATGACTGTGTGCTAAAATAGTTGTTAAAGCCAAAGTCTCAGTTGCTTCTGAGATGTGTCTGAAGTCCACCAGCATTTAAGCATGAAAGCTTCCTGTTCTACCTTCCCACGAAAACCTGCCCCACACACCGACACGCCCACTGGCACCAAACCTAATCACAAACAGATGATATAATAACTCGGTGGCCACACTCTCACGGGCTGGCTCTAAGTAAGAGAACAAGCTTTCGCCCAATGCTTAATTTTACGAGCTTAATTTCCTCCTATGAATTTGACCATTGAGATCAAAAGTCTGAGAATGTTTAAAAGGAAAGTGTGAACATGATTCAAAGCCCTCACCATTCATTAGTAATGGAAAGCAATTCCTTTCCCCATTGCACACGGAACCATGAACACTCTGCGTCTCACTGTGGATGACAGGGTTTGGCTAGAAAGGTGATCTGCCTTCATATTTTCAAGGTGGGATACACCCTAGACCTTATAGACTCACTGCAGACCACTGGAAATCTCCCTCCAAAATCTGCCCCTCTAGCACCCCCAGCTCCTTTATTCTGCTTCATTTGATTGCATAGCACATATGTGTGATCTATATTCAATGTATATACAATGTATGTATAATACATATACATTGTATATACAAGGCACAATGATCTTGAGTGAATACATACACTCATTCATTTAGTTGAATACTAACTGAAATAATAATGTTTTAATTTTCAGGGGCTGGGGAGTCTGCTCAGAGGCTTACAGCACTGGCTGTTCTTCCAGATGACCCAAATAGGCAATTCCCAAAGCCTATGTGACAGCTCATAAGTGTCTGCAACTCTAGTTTCAGGGAAACTGACACCCTCACACATACATAAAGGCAAAACACCAATGTACCTAAATAATATAAATTAATTAAAATTTAAAATTAATATACATTTTTTTATTTAATTAAAAATAAAAAATTAATTAAGGTTCAAAAATTGAAAAAAAATTGTTTTAGTTTTCAAGCTATTAAACCAGAATAATATGTAAATCTCATTAGAATAGAGGCTGTCACCAGAATATAAAGTTACTCTTAGAATCCACAAAATGTAGCGCATCCATAGAATGAGTGACTAGATGAACGGATGGAGGGATGAGTAGATAATTCATTTTAATATCTAGCCTTAAGTTAACATAAGAAATATCACCTGCCAGAAGTCCATAAAATGCATGCCCCACTAGCTACTGGGCAAACTCATAGCTTGGACTATTGGTACACACTTTACATTTAATAAATGCAGTGTAACCATTATCAGAATTGGGCCCCTAATCCATTGCACATGGCCTACAGAATGTGTTCTGTGTCCTCTGTGCCTGCTAGAATTTTGTGTCTGAAATACCTAGAGCCTTACGTCTCCCACAGCAGCAAAGCAGGTTGGGCTCTCAGAGAGGACGCCAGCACTGGGTACACTGGCTGGGATCATCACTGCATAGAGCGACCCAAGCTCTGGAATGTGAGAGTCCTGAGAGTCAAGAGGGAAAAGGAGAGAAAAAGGAGCAGTTTACAAAAAAAAACATCCACAAACCACAACCAGAGGAGGGAAAGCCGAGTTGCCATGGTTGCAAGGCTAGTTCCTCTTGTCCGTGACCTCAGGAGGAAATGGCTGCACCCTTGCACTTTACCCTCTGGCCTGCACATGGGCAGCTCAGCAGGACAGCTCATCTACTGTACATTAGGGGCATGTCTTGTGCAACTTTCCTGGTCTTCTACTCTGAGGAGCCCCTAAAGAACCTGACAGAAGTGCATCTGGCAGCCATGTCCACATCTGCTTGAGTGTGGGAGGCTGTGTCCACACTTGCCTGAGTGTAGCAGCCTATGTCCACACCTGCCTGAGTATGGCAGCCCATGTCCACACCTGCCTGAGTGTGGCAGCCCATGTCCACACCTGCCTGAGTGTGGCAGCCCATGTCCACACCTGCCTGAGTGTGGCAGCCTGTGTCCACACCTGCCTGAGTGTGGCAGTCATGTCCCTACTTGCCTGTTGGTCTTGTTTTATACATTGTCTTTGCACCTGTCCTCGGTTCGTTGTCTGACCTCAACTCCAGGCCAGAGCTAGTACATGCCAGAGTCTGCACACCACATCCTTCCCACTGCCTTCTGAACAAGAATAGCACCTTCCAATGATGTAAGAAGCAGTCTGCAGTACAGTACTGGGGAGTTTCAGTTACCATAACACCACGATCACTTTACATCGTGGCAGTGCCGTGGAGTCGGTAGAAACTGTATCTGGAACTGTGAAATTTTTACTTCCTTCAACCAAGTGTCACACAGTGACGAACTCTCTCGAGACACTGGGCAGCAGCAGTGACCAAGACAAGAAGATAGACAACACCACAGCAAGGACAAATAACAGACTCTCTGCAGGGTGGCAGGGTGCTGCTAAGCCACACTGTGTGATGGGTCAGCTGTAAATACCACATTTACACTGCATTTGCAATTTATGCCCTAAGTCAATCGAGGAGCATTGCTATTCAAAATGTAATGAAAGACATGCTCAAAATCAAGTAACTCCAAAGCTCAGAGACATGTCAGAATGAAGCACACGCTCCTGAAGGAACTAATTTATTGCTAATGCTGAGCAATAAATAAATCAAGATAGTTCTGGATTATGACACAAAGAATAAACTAAATATATCTAAATCTTCTACACTGATTCATGACAGAATCTCATAAAACTAGCCAGGGGAAGAGAGACATGTGCATGCCGTGGTGTGTGTGTGTGTGTGTGTGTGTGTGTGTGTGTGTGTGTATAGGAGAATGTTCAGATGTGTGTGTGTGTGCATGTGTATGTGCATATGCGTGTGTGCGTGTGTGTGTGAAAGTCAGAAGTCCACTTTGTGTGTCTTCCTCAATCATTTCTCCATTTTGGTTCTTTGGGCGGGTTCTCCTGGGACCTAGACCTCACTGACTGGATAGACTAGCCAAGCACCCAGCCCTAGGAATCCTGTACCCATCTCCCTAGTGTTGGGAATGTACGTTTGCACCACCACACCTGGCTCTTTAGGTCCTAGGAATCCTAGATCAGGTCCTCACACTTGTGTGGCAAACACTTCACCAACTGAGCCATCTCCTCAGCCCTGGAGAGAGTTCGTCCTTAGAAAAGAATTCAAAATAATCAGTGCAAAAGAAAGAGGGGAAACGGCGTGCAGTACACAGAGCTCTCCAATCCTGACCGCCCTAGGCACGACCTACCAAGTAGTCCTGGAATCAGTAGAGTGACTAAGGAGACAAACCACTAGAGAGAACTTAACCCCCTCCCCTGATGTGTGGGTGCAGTTCATTGCTCACTTCCAAGGGGAAAAATGCAAAGAGAGTGAGAAAGAAGGAAAGGGAGAGGGGGGGGGGGAAGGAGGAGGGAGAAAGAGAGAGGGGAGAGAGGGAGAGGGAGGGAGAGAGGAGAGAAGGACAGGGAGGGGAGGGAAAGAGAGATGAGAGAGGGAGGGGAGAGAGGGAGAGAGGAAAAGGAGAGAGGAGAGAGGGAAGGTGAGGGGGAGAGGAAGAAGGAGAGGAGAGAGAGGAAGGGAGGGGGAGAGGGAGAAGGAGAAGAGAGAGAGGAGAGAGAGAGAGAGAGAGAGAGAGAGAGAGGAGAGAGAGAGAGAGAGAGAGAGAGTGAGAGGGAGCAAGTGAGTGAGTGAGAGGCAGAGACAGACTTAGTTATAGAGGAACCTGGTATGTGGCACCACCAGGATCAACACACCCAGCAAACACACGCTGGCATCTTAGCCCTCTGATAGGATACACGGTGGCCACATGGCCCCAGCAACATTCTTCCTAAGAACCTGTAACTTCTGTCCAGAGTTGTCAAAGCCCAAAGGAGGGACACTATGCAGCACATCTGCACAGGACTCTTTGACACCAAGATCCTAGAGAGAAGGAAGAGATGAGACAATCACAAAGATCAGGGAGACATGGCAGAAAAATAAAAATGTGATCAGAACATGTGGTAGAAAACTGGACCAAGTTTGTCATCTTAGAAAGTGGCCATGGTCACAGCTCAGTAGCCAGGATTCTGGTCCTGCTACCAAGAAGACTGTTCTAGGTCTGCAAGAATAGGTAAGCTGTCTCAGGCCCTGGGAGATGCAGGGCTGGACTACGCCCCGTCTTCTGAAGGGAAGTGTTAGCTTCCATCCAATGAACTCAACTTCACTTGTGGTGCCCTCATCTGATAACACAAATTTGGGTTTGCCACAAACCTGAAGAACAAGTTTTGAGCTTCCCATTGGGCGGCCTCTGTTAAGTCAAACTACAGCATGTAGCACAGGTGTCTGTCCATGCACCTTCTGCAGCTGCCTGCCCCACCCACCCCAAATGCCTGGTCCTTCTGAGGCTTCTTCAACCTGTATCTTCCAGGTTCTGGTTCACCCTCCGAGGCTCTTCCCTGCTCTGTCAGGATGCTGGCTTTGTATATTGCATGCCTGTTCAGAAATGTGCTTGGAGAAAGGTTTCCACAACTCAGAACTGTCTCAGACAGTTCTGACAGATGAGTTTCCAGAGAGACGAATCTCACTGTCTTTCCACTCCTTAGCCCGGTGGTTCTCAGCCTTCCCAAGGCTGTGACCCCTTAATGCAGTTTCTCATGTTGTAGAGACCCACAACCATAAAATTATTACCTTGCTACTTCATAACTGTAATCTTGCTATTGCTATGAATGATAATATAAATAACTGATATGCAACCCCTGAAGAGGTCATAACTAACTGCTGCTTTCACCTGAGTAGATAGCCATTCACCATTTCTGGAGGAGAGCTTTAGAGTGGAAGCCAATGAATATATTCTGTTTTTCTTTTCTTAGGAGGGGGGATTGACAGGGAGAAAGAGACAGAGGCAGAGAGAGAGAGAGAAGAGAGAGAGAGAGAGAGAGAGAGAGAGAGCAAGAGACAGAGAGAGAGAGAGAGACAGGGAGAGAGAGGAGGAGGAAGAAGAAAAAAGGAGAGGCAAAGGAGGGAGAGAGGAAGAGGGAGAGGATAGAAGAGGGAGGGAGAGAGAGAAGAGAGGGAGAGAAGAGGGAGGGAGGAGAGAGGAGAAGGAGAGAGGGAGGGAGAGAGAGAAGAGAGGGAGAGAGAGGGAAGGAGGTCAGAACTTAGCTTTGAAGGCATCCCTCAGGAACTGTCAGCCTTTTGTTTACTTTGGGGGCACTGTGTTTCACCAACCTGGAACACCCCAATCGATTAGGCTAGTTCAGCCAACCCCATATATTCTCCTGTAACTGCCAACCCAGGACTGGGATTACAAACCCTGGGACTGAACTTGTGTCCTATGCTCACAAGTAGGGGAACAAGACCTGGGCTCAGTGGATTCAGCCATGATTCCAAGCAAGCATGCCACAGAGGGAGGTGAGGAGAGTTACAGTCCAGACATGCAATTGTGGAGCTTATGTCTGTGAGGCCCTTTAGGGATCTGTTCTGAGGCCTGAGAGCTTCATTCTAAGAAATTACATCCTGCTATTTAGCATGCCTGTGATAGAATGAGCAGAAAATGTATTTGTGGCTGGATTATATTAACAGAACATGGTTTAAATGCATGGCCACATCTTGACTACATCTAGGCACAATTGGCAAGAAGGTACACAGGGGCAGGACACAGTGGCCATCCAAAGGTGGCACATAATCGCAAAGATGGTACATTACCACAGAAATGTTATTTCTCGATTTTCCAAACCATTCAGGTAAAAAAACAAAATCAAACTTGTAAGAAGTATTGCATAGTCCTCACAGAGGGCTTCTGTACACCTAGTTTAGCTCTAGGCCAGGATCCCATGAACATGACCAGATAGTAATAGTGATTCAGAATTGTTAATGAGGACTCAGAAGACTTAGCTCCCAGGTCCAGTTCAGCCCTTGTCTGTGAAAACAAAGTTTTGTTGGGACATAAGCCATATCTGTGGACAGCTTCTGTCACCTAATAAAGGGTAGTAGACTAAAAGGAGCCTCTATGTCCTGCAGAGTTGGGAGGCACAGCTTTCTGGATAGTGCCTACCCAGGTTACCTCGAACCCTCCTGTTAACTCCATGAAACTGCAGGTTGACCTCAGCTTGCTGAATTAAGTAAGATGGGGATGGCTACCTCAGATTTTCAAAGTCCCCAGAGCAGAATGGCCACAGCAAGGTCACTGTGCTGGGCTAAGTCAGGCAGGGGAGTCCTCCAGGTGGTTTGCAGTGGTGTGCAGACCCTGGTTGGATGCTCTGAGCTGGACAGTCTTTGTCCTCTCTGGTTTGCCACTGCTCCTGTTCTCTCTCTATTACATCTCCTACGTGGTTCTCCTCCACAGCTGTTCTCAGTTTTGTAGAGACCGTCATTATTTAACACCAGTCAGTGGTGAGCACTGATTCAAGCCTAACCCTAGACTGACATGTGACCCAAATCTGGACTCCTATGCACGTGGGGAGGAACAGTCAGAGGAGAAAGGATGTTTCTCAAAGACACAGCTTTAGGGGTGCTATAAATTTGTGAAATGAAGTTATATCATCTTAAAGTTCACTTACGTTCTCTTCTATCAAATTAGAGGATTTGGAACTTAAACAAGAATATATTATACATGTCTATTTATAATGGATCTATAAATAGTATATGGATATATGCTGCATCTATGAATAATATGTGAGATATCCATCTATATATCCATATAGTTAGAGTATAATATATCACATACATACACATATATATATGCACGCATGTACACACACTAATTTGTGTGTGTGTGTATGAGAGAGAGAGAGAGAGGAAGTTGGAATGAATGCGCCAACTGATATTTTCCTCAGCCAGCATGAGAATGATGAAGAGCCTAGCTCAAAGTTTACTCACAAGGAAATATATCATGTAAGAAACCTTTATTTCCCAGAAATTGCAGTGCAAGCTGGGAGTGGCAATTCTGGCTGACTCATGAGTCACCCGCAGAGTAACTGTAAGGGTGAGACACACTGTGAACTTGACTCCTCCAACAAAAGTGATCTCGTCTGAGAGCTTCCTGTGGGCCCACTCCACTCATCCTCTTCGGAACGCTCTTCCGTTTTGTGATTCCCTAGAACTCTCAGAGGAAAAGAAATGGGAATTTCTCAGCAGAGAAGCCAAGAAGCAAGGGAGGATAAGGAGACCCAAGTCCTCAGACACCTCCTTCTTGGTGACTGGAGACCACACGGTGACCAGTGTTTGCAATGCAAAGTGTCCTTCTCTGGACTTGGGCACTGGCATATCTGTTCATCCTCAGAGGGACCTGTCATCATAGCACTGGGTGACACAATGCCTCAGAGGCAAGAAGAGATGTCACCCAAAAGCCTCAGTCCCACTTTCCCCTGGCTACTCTCTCTGAATACCAAATGCTTTTGCTGCGAAGGTTTCCTAGAGCAGGGCTGGAGAGATGGCCCCGTGGGAAAGAGCACTTGCTTACCAAACAGGAGGACCTCAGTTCAGTTCCTAGCACCCACGTAAAGAGCTGGTCATGGCTCACATACACTGGGGCTTACCAGCTGCCAGTCTAGTTCTGGGCTCATAGCCTTCATATATACACACATGTACACATACACACATATACACATACATACATGTATGCATGCACGGCATATACAGACAAGCACACATACTCATACATATACATATGCATGCATACACACATGCATGGACATATATGCACACACAAGTACATACATACAAGTATGCATGTATGCACAAATAAACACGTGCACACACACAAATGGACACCCATGTACATACATACACATACAATGTACACTCACTGTCTCATAGATAAGCTTTGTTCTCATGTTTCCTTTGCATGTCTACCTGCCAACCTACCCTGGTAACCGTGATTGTATGGAGCCCTAAGCTCCATCCTCTGGCTCCAACCCAATGCCTCTGGCCTCCTGGTGTATGGCCTCTTGGTACAGCTCTGCTCCAGGTTTTATGTGCAACATCCCGCCCTGCAGCTGCTTCCTCCATCTTCACTGGACTTGTGACCAGGTTATTCACCTGTAGAGCTTCAGTTAGTGGACCAATGAAATACCATTGCTGACTAGCTGAGTGAATTGATTTCCACACATCACACAGAAATGACAACCATGTTTCTGGAAGAACATCTTGAAACAACCTGAAGAGAGCTCGGCATGTTCGTCTTAGACCAAGTTTGTATTTGCTGTATTGAAGTCTCTGAGATTAATCACAAACCTGAGTGTTCATAGGAATTCACTGAAAGAGCTACCCAGTAGGTACACAGCACATAGTAGGAGGAAGCACACAGATTTCTTGTTGCCTGGAGCCATTGACTATGGTCCCTGAAGGCAGCTTCCTCTGAGCTATGGCTCCCATTCACAACGATGGCGCAGGGTATGACGTGTGAGTTGCTCCCTGCCTAGGTGGGGTCCTCAGAAATGAAACTGATCACAGTACAACTGTTTGAAGACCTTCAAACTAACAACGCCCAATGTGTGAATCTGTCCAGGGCAGGATCCTGCAGCAAGGGAGGGGGCATGAAATCACCTTGGACATTTGTCACCAAGCACGTTGGTTCGAGTGCTCCAATTGTCCTTGCTGTTTATGAGCCTCGGCCTTCGCAACAGGGCTGAAATGTGCTCTCCTAAAGATGTCCCCGAGATAGGACATGGCTCTGCATTGTTTCTTTGCATACCAGTGCTTCTGTCCCAGAGCGACCCACCCTCCTTTTAACGGCCGATGACAGCCCCAATGGCTGGGCAGAAATCAGTTGAAGGAAAGGGAAGTCTTGTCGGAAATGAGATTAATCTTGTAACGAGTGTTCAGCCCTGATAACCCATCTGGGCAGAGAGCTGCTCAAACTGGAGAGCAATTAACCTTCACCCGGCAAGTTCTGTCCAACCGTTATAAATATTAAAGAGACAGAATCCTTCCCTGCTCCGTGTAGACTAAACAACCAGATTTGAATTCCACGTCAACGGCCCCTTCACAGATGTGCACAGATGACCAAGTCTGGGGGAAATGTGGACAACAGCAGAGTCCTGATGACCACCCTGGCAACCTCTGCTCTCAGGTTCAGAGAACTGGGGTCATGAGCATCAAGCTCCACTGAGATGCACTGAAGGAAAACGTCCAGCTTTAGAACAAGGTACAGCTGCTTTAGGGCTGTCTGCCCCTGAAAGGCGACCTGAAGCTTTCTCTTTACCTCCGAGTATCAGTAGAAATAGATCAATCAAGTGGTCCCTCTCTACACTCCCTGCCTGTGGACCACAGAACCATTTGCATGACCCAAACAACAAAGTTTCTGTCTCCTTTCATGTCTGAGAAGTTACTGACTTCACAAACAGCAAACCTGTGATCTCATTGTTATCAGCACACACTGTAAGGATAGAGCTAACCAAAGGGCCCCCCCGCCATGAAGCACCAAAAAGTTAGGGCATCTACTAGGAAAGCTCCAGTTAAAAATAGCCCTGAAAACCCAGAGCAGGATCTGCAGTTGTTTATCTTATCATCCAGGCGGTAGCTTTCTTTAGGACTAGCTTATACCGAGCCTCTGGCTGAATCCATGTATCTGATGCTTAGGTAAACAGGTAAACCAGATAATGGTCATGACTGGTCACAAATGGATATGGGGTACCTACCATAAACAGTATTTAGGCAAGAAAAAAGACAAGACATATCAAAGTACATATGCAAAACCATACAGGGACCATGTAACCAGCTTGCCTGTGAGTAGGATCACAACTTATATCTTAATTTTAAAATAAAGGAAGTCTGAAATCATTCATTTAGTACGCCTTAAGTAAATTTATCTACTTCGGAGTTTTAACAAAGTCGACACACTTTCCTAATGCTGCTAGTAAAACAGCCTTCAAGTTCTTATCTCCACTTTGAACCCAGTGGGTAAGCCATGGGCCTGGAGGGCTTGTGGACATGGACATGTTTGCACGCAGCCAAACATGTTTCCACGGTTACCTCACTCACATGGTTGGGTATAGGCCAGCCCAGAAATAGGATCTGAGCATGGCATGGTACAGGTGTGTGTCACACAGAGGAGTATTACTGTAGATTGAGAAAATGTACCCCAGAAACAAGGGCTTGCTCCACAAACTTGCAGTCATATGTGTAATAGTCCCTATCCACCTTTTGGGGAGAACAAACCCTGACCATCCATGCAGAAGTTTTGAAAGTCTTAATCCCACATACAAGGGGCCTGCCTCACCCCTGTATTTGCCACCGATTTACATGTAAAAAAAAGATTCCATTGTGTGATCCTATCTCTACCCATCACTTCATGAGTGCCTCAGTGTTTTAGCTAGATGAACAGCCGCACATAAGATAGGTAAGTTTTCATCCCTGATCAACCCCCTCGTATGCAGGAACTAGGCAAGCGCATACAGACAATGTAATGCGTGTGGCTGTCCTCACCTCTAGACTCAAGTCTTTAATGTGTGACTCCTCGGCAGATGTGGATGCTGACTCTTTAATGTTAGCGTGTGGGCCCATTTTTTTAAGAGTTCGGTCTTTGGACCGAGGGCATTATGAAGTCTTTCTCTGAAGAAAGCCACACCACCACGTTTTCCTAAGAGGTGACTAACATGCTCATCTACCTGGGTAGATGATGCCAGCTGCTGGGGCAGCCACTCCGGAGCGCTCGGCAGCACCGTGAGTCTGCCTCACGCCTCTTTGCCATTACGAAGTCAAGAGATAAGAGAAACCACAACATCGCCCTGGGTATCCTGTGAAACTGAACCAGCTGCAGAGTGAACGCTTCACCCTACAGTGATTTCGTTTTGATTATCACACAGGAGCTATCCGAGTGCCTGGTGGCAGCCGGCATCCTATCAAGTTTCTTTTTTTTTCCCCCTAATAACATGAATCACATTCCTACCTTCTAGAACGCTGTTTATACAGAGTGATTAGTATGTAGCCATGAAGGTGGCCACTGGCATCCATGCTCTGCAAGTCGGGGACCTGAGCTCTGCTCTTCCAAAGAACTCTCACTATGTCAGGGCAGAAACTGGGTCTCCGTGACGTGACCTTCATGGACTCCTCCTTGCCTGGGTGGCTCAACAGCGTGCCTACAAATCACCCACCTGGGATCTCAGAGCACAGCCTATTTAGAGGTTGGGTCTTGCCAATGTCATGAACAGCTACAAGAAGGCCATACTGATTTAAAGTTGGTCCTAGAGTTGGTGAGAGCATCCTTATTAGAGAGAGGAGTACACAGACCAGAGGCCATGGTTAGATTGAAGGGGACCACAAGTATCCCAGGCAGGCGGTCAAGGCCAGAGAAGAGGCGTGGGGTCTGTTCCTCAGACCCTCTGTGAGAAGGTCGCACTGACAGTGCAGCTGGGACATTGGACTTCCCTAATCGGGCGATAATGGAGGTGTGGTGCTTGGACTCAGTCTTGGTTTGGGGGTGGTACTTTGTCAGAGTTTCCCAGTGTGGCTGCTGTTTGTAACAACAAAACACGTTCCCAGTTTAGGGCATCACATGACCTCACTAAGACGGCCTTACCGTGTGGGTTTAGGCCAAGTATTGAGTTCCTCCCTGTCTATAGCAACCAGAGAGCCATGAGTTCTCAGAGTGTGTGTTTTTCTTTATAAACTTTTCCATGTAAACATCTCTGCTTGGAGTTTATGGCTTGATTTCTCCGCTTGGGAGAATCCCACCCTAAACTGGTGGGAGATGTGGCCCTTCACATCCTAGAGGGCACCCCCACTCTGGGGGGGCAAACAGTACAAGCATATTTAGATTTCTGAAAACTCTACTTGTTGTGTTTTATAAAAAGAGAGAGATATGTTTGTGGAGGCACAGTATGATGTAGGGGAAGGGAGTTCCTCCTTGGGTCCATGCTGAGGCATCCCCTCCCCGTGAAGTACCAGCCACATGACAGTATAATATAGAATAGAGTTTATCCAGGGCATGGGAAGGGGAGTTGAATGAAAGGCAGAGAGAGAGACAGAGACAGAGACAGAGAGGAGTAGAGGCCAGCCATGAGCACGTGGAGAGAGGGGAAGGAGCAGGAGCAAGAGGAGAAGAGAAGAAAGCAAGAGCAAGAAAGCAGGAGAGAGAAAGAAGGGGTCAAGCAGCCCCTTTTATAGTGAGTCAGGCACATCTGGCTGTTGCCAGGTAACTGTAGGGCGGAGCCTAGACTAAATGCCAACACTATTTGTTTTAAAACAATGTTAAAAGTCAAAATAAAACAACTGAACAAAGTTAGAATGTAATTGCCTAATATTTTCCAACCAATAACTGCAAGCAAATTACTCTACAATTAATTCCACACATTCCTGTTCTTCCGGCAAAATCCTGCTTCTCTTGTAATTATCCAAGAACAATTAAGCATACAGATCCAAAATGCAATCAGCCCAGGACACAATGGGCTCTCGGTGCCCAGTCAGGCTGCTTCCAACATTTCGATTCCCAAATAAAAGTCATTTCCTTTCCTTTGATTCCTTACAAACTAGAACTTGTTTTAGCTAGGTCGGGCGGGAAAAGATTACATATGTACTGGGTCTCCTCATACATTCATTCCTTTGGTAATAAATATCCCCAGAGGTTTTCATGAGCTTGGGAGATGAAGACAAGATGAACTCCTAAACGATCAATTGAAGAATGTTCATTAAAATAAAAATAAAAAGTAAACAGGTCCACTGTGGTAATGCTGTCGACACTGGGCAGCTGTCTGTCCTGCCTGACTCGAGTAAAAAGGCCCCTCCCTGCTCATACAGACAACAGTGAACGCAGCAGTCCTAAGAGAAAGACAGGCAAGTAAGCAGGGGAGACTTAAAAAGAAATGGTTCAGTGGGAGACAGAAAGGACTTAGAAAGGAAAATGGGAGGATATGGCCCAAGGCTGTTACATATGTAGGGAACTACAAAGTGAATAAGTAAAGTTTTAAAAGGATGTGACCTCTCAGGGAATCTAGGTAAAGAGTCCATGAACTCTCTCTGTAGATAAACCGTACACAGGCAAACATCTTTAACTGCCCCCACCACAGAATACTCCAAGTTTCTTCATTCATTTTTATTATGTTTAGTTATGTGCACATGTGTATGAATGTATGTCCCATGTGTGCAGGTGACCATGAAAACTGCAGGAAAGTGTTGCATCCCCTGCAGCTGGAGTTGCAGGTGGCTGGACCATGAGCTACCTGATATCGGTGTTGGGAACTTAACTCAGGTCCTATGGAAGAGCAGCAATCACTCTTAGTCACCGAACCACCCCCCAACCCCATTTCCATCATTTTCTACATAATATTTAATCCATAAGACTTGCCAAATTAAATATTATTTGCACACATTTTGACACTTCAGTAAGTCATCTAGTTTTATTTTCAAGATTTAATAAACTGGTTATTCTCCATTATTGAAGTTAATCCCTACTATAAAGATTATTTTGTAGTTGAATATAAAACTTAGCTATTAATAAAGATGACTTCATATTTGTTGTAGATACAGTATAAAAACCCCAGTAATGTAAGCTGCCAAATTCCAACTGCTTTGAAAACTTTTGGGGTGAGCCAACATTTGAAAACAACCACAAATGATTAGAAGTTAAATTAGAGCCACTGAAATCTTAAGCGTGTCACTATAGTCACAAAGGAAAAATGGACAGTCTGTCTCACAGCACGCGCACTAAAGTTTCTCATTAATTCATGTCTAAAAGAAGTTAGCTAGTGGACTACAGCAGACACACATCCAAAGGACTGAGCGCAGACCCCAGGTGAACAGTGGGAGGAAAGCGTTGTCCTCAGTGAGAGCCATGGCTGCTGCATCATGGCAAGTGTCAAGCAAGCTGCCAATTTGCTTCTAATTTCCCAGCAGGAGCATCTTCACTCACAGCCCAGAGGAGACACAAACACACACCAGAGATGCTCCCTGGGGGGAAAAAAAAAACCCGCTAGGCTCTGCCTGGGTTTGCCAGCACAAGCATGCACAAAAAACCTTGAAAAGGTATTTTCCTCCCCAGAGAAGATCTAAAAACAGTCCAACAGGCAAACAGAAAGGTCTCAGTCTACTCAATGTTTGTGGAAATAAAGACCACAGCTAGGATGGTACGATGTCAGTTCATGCCTGCTCTGATGCCTCCTACCAAAACGTCAAGAGACGGTGAGCATGAGAATGCTGGCTGTCGGGTTCTTCCCGGGTGACTACCATATGTGCTAGCCATCTCTGTGGATATGCCCAAGGGAAATTCAGCACACAACCAAAAGAGATACCCAGAAGCCTCCAGTCACTGCAGCACGCTGTTCACCTTAAACAAGACAGGGAAACAACCTCAGTGGGTGAAAGAATGAAGAACCTGTGCCGTGGACAGAACTATTCATCTCTGAAAAATGAGATGGCGGACTTAAACACGTACAGATATTAAAGTAAATGTCAAGTCATCATTTAAGCCACCATGGAGAAACGTGTAGGTTTGTTGAAGAAAAATACATGTTAATATTGTGCATCCACCCAGAAAAGGACCTAAAATAAAATAACCTTGATTTCCCACAACGTGAAAGAGAACAGACCCTTCAAGACTCTTTCGTCATCTGCTGGTACTGCCTCACTGCTATCCACATGATCACTCAGACCCCATGGGAGATGCTACTCATTCATTAGACTGACGTTTATCTGGGATGGGTGTCTCACCAGGAATCAGCACGCATGATCAAGTAACGTAATGCTTGGGACTCAGAGCAGTGAGCCTTCACAGCCCTTATTTGAGGTTTTCTGATCATGACTAGTGTGACATAGATTTTGTGTGTGTGTGTGTGTGTGTGTGTGTGTGAGAGAGGGGGGGGGAGGAGAGGGAGAGGGAGAGGGAGAGGGAGAGGGAGAGGGAGGAGGGAGAGGGAGAGGGAGAGGGAGAGGGAGAGGGAGAGGGAGAGGGAGAGACACAGAGACTGATGACTGAAGGCCTGAACTCAGGGAACTTACAAGGCAAATGTTCTACCATTAAGCTACAACCCTAGTCTCTTTCTACTTTTAGTTATTTTGACCCAGGATCTAAGTTGCCCAGGCTGTCTTGGACCCACACTGTAACCCAGGCATGTCTTTGAGCAATCCCCTTGCCTCAGCCTCCTGAGGAGCTGTCACTTCCTCTCAGTAAGATCCCAAGGCTGGGAACTGGTAAACACTGAATGTTTCATTCGCCTCTATGACTGCTCCAGACACTGGCTGCCTCTTCTCCTTGGAGACCTGCACCACCTCCCCTGCCCAGAGCATACCCACGGTCTAAGGCTGACAGAGAGCCAGCGTTTTTTATGTGCCCATCTTGATTTTCCTGGGAGTGTAAAAAGGGAGCTGAGTTTAACTACCCAAGGCTGGGTCTTTCCTTGAGCCACCAGATGGTCACATGGCTGTATCTCTCATGTCTCACAACCTACCTGTTCTACACAAAACTCTAAATGGCCAAAGTGCATTGGGTTCAAAGACAAGCACAAGAATCGGTTACAACTGGGGAAGACAATTGATTTACCTCAGAAAAGCAGATAGCATGGAAGTTTTTAAAATTAAACTGAAGCTGAAGATGATGGGACATGAGCCGAACATTTTGGGAACGGCAGAATGGTCACTAATTCAAGGCTAACCTGAGCTACATAGTGAGACTCTGCCTCAAAATGAAAGAGACTAGATTGAAAAGACGGCTCGTGGCTGACAGTGCACACCCAGCTCCTGCAGCAGATGCATGTCCAGTTCTAACCCTGGTATCAGACAGTTCACAATAGCCTATAACTCGAGGGGATCTGATACCTCTGGTTGCTGCAGGCACCTGTACTCTTGTGTGCACGTGAGCACACCGCGCGCGCGCACACACACACACACACACACACACACTTTTAAACTAATAAAAATAATTTTCATTCATTTTAAATTATTTTTTATTTTAAAATAATTTTAAAAGTTTCAAAACACAGAGACTAGGGTGTGTACCCAGAGAACTCACCCTTGCCCACCTTCACTCCCTGTTGCTCAGAGCTCAGGTGTGCATCACGCTTTCAGGATGGCAAGACGGGTGTCACTGCCCCATTGAATCATGTAAGGGAAACAAGCTTCAGGGAGTGGATAGAATTCATTAGACAGAGAGCTCGCCTCCCCTGTACTAAGTCCTAGGTTCAATTCCCAGTCTTGAAAAGACAAAAAGTAAGGAAGAAGGCAAAAAGGGACCTGCATTCCTAAAGGAGCCTATGAAACAGGAAGTGATCAGTAAATCACGATTTTAAAAATTAGTTTCGTTTCTCAAATGTCATTCCTGCAAACTGGAAAACGAAAGAAGCATACGACATCAGAAAAGAATCAAGCATCAGCAGACCCTTGATAGTGTGAGAGAAAGTAGTATGATTTCCTTTTCTGAATTTTAATTTTCTAAACCGCTATAATAATGTTTTGAAATGTAAAAAAAAAAAAAAAAACACATTTTTTATTGTTGTTTCTCATCAATATTATTCAACAGTCCTTTTGAGCCTGCATCAGTCCAAACAAGAGAAATAAACCAGAATCAAAATGATCCTCAGATAGCCCAACTGGTCTTCTGAGGTGACCCTAACAGGGAAGATCCACATCCGCACATGTCTGCTCTCTGGCCCCACCCCAGAATCACACAGCCAGAGAGGGCACCTTGCAAACCTATAGGGGACATCCGTAGGTGACGATTCTGAGATACTAGTGGAGTTTCACTATCTGTGACAAGGCTGTACAGCAGACGCCTCCCAGCACGTGGGCAAGGGAGAAACCCTGTCTCCACTCAGGATGCTGAGATTCTGTACTTAAGGCAGCCAACAAGATTAGCAAACAGGTTTAAAGAGGGGTCAGGGAGACAGAACTCTCTCTTGGGGCCATTTCAACTTTTACTTTGAACACAAAATATGTATATCGAGGGGCTATGGGCTATGTAGATAGAAATCACTGTGGGATACAAACACGTCAGTAAGCACCCACATGCAACACTGTATCATTCATCTACCAGCATCTAACAGTTCCCTGAATGGTAGTCTCTGCTCCCAACCGCAGTCACCATCTCTTATGGACCCTGTATCTACAGGACCAGTGGTGTCCTTGTCACTGTGTTGCAAACCTCACAGGAGGCACTTGCTTTGTGTGAGGGGGATCAGCAGTGATGGGGGCCAGTGGGGGTGGGGCAGCTTAGAGTGTAGTTATTCCTGACTTCAATAGGAGGCTTCAGGAACAGCAGGCTCCCTGATTTGAGCCTGTGAACACCATTCTCTGGGGCTTTGCCAGGACTAGAGCCTAGGACTCCTGGGTGCTATTTATTGTGTTTAGTTTATTGTCCAGTGTTACTGTTTGTTGACTTGCTACATTTTCCCCCCTTACAAAGGGCCAGCTGCTGAGGACATATCCTGTAGATGGGTAATGGATGACTCTCTATTGTTCAGTGTTTGTGCTTCGTGGTCTTATTTGTTTTGCTTCAAAGGGCCTAAACAATTCACTCCCTGGAACAAGCAGTGTAAACTCAGCACACAGAGAACAAACCAGGAGCTGACTGATTCTGGATGCAGAGCTGGTGATGTAGGCCCCCGCTAAAGAGAGCTAGCTCTACTGTTGCTTTAAATGAAACAACACTAGATAACACATTCATCTAACCTTAGGGAGAACTTAGGGCCATAAATCTTTCTGTGACTCAAAAAGGCTGGCGGGACCTGCCCACCCACCAGGACGCAGCACGGTCCCATCTGTGTATGAGAGAATGCCAAGACTGAGAAACAGACAGGAAAGTGGTCACTTTAAAACTTCATCTCTTCACCTGTTACAAAACACAGAATCCTCCCTTGAAAATCTGGAGCAGGTCTTGATCCCACTGGAAAAGACACAAGGAATAAAGAAGAACTTGCCCCGGCAGGAAGCTTCCACAAGGAGTGCTTCCTGCCACCCGTGCCTCTGGTTGGCCTGGCTATCAGGGCAGGAAGCAAGTGTAGGAAGTGTCTGTCTACAAACCGTTTATCCTCAAGGTAACTGCTGGAGCAGCATTCTGCTGTTTACCAAAGCAGTAAACACAGGGTCTAAAAAAAGATGTTTTCCCTCGCCAGAGAACAGGCCTTAAAAAAAAATCTACGTGTTTTTTTCTCATAACCACTGACTTGACTTTAAAAATCAGTCACCATGGGCTTTTGCTTCAGAAGCAAGCAAGCCAGTCCAAGGAGCAGACACAAGTTTGGTGTTGAACAGGCAACTCCTCTCAGGGATCTGAAGAAGCAAAGACAGGACCTTATATAGCTGGAAGGTGGCACTGCGGATTTTATTCCTCTTTTAGAGCCTTCACAGTTCATCCTCTTTGCCCTAAAAAGAGCCAAGCCTACACAACTGTCCGTGTTAATTCAAGGTGGTAGAAAGAGTAACTCCTAGAGTCACATGACTCTGGAAGTCACTTGTATTTGACCTCAGGCAATGGTTTTAATTTTCAGTGACTGTCAATATGTTTTTAGCTCTAAGCATCCACACAAGGTGAAGAGAAACCGTGCCTTTCAAAGCCATGTGTAATGGATAATTCCTGCATGAGGCCCAGGACAGCTCTCCTGAGACATCCTCTCTCTGCCTTTTAACACTGAGAATTTGAAAAAGTGTTCTGTCCGAGTTCCCTGGATGAAGGTGGCAAGGAGAATCAGACACAAAAAGGACCCTCCGCTAGTGAACACTCAGGGGTCCTCTTCTATTCTGTTGTTCATTTTTATGTTCTTCATAAAAGTCCCTGTAGGGGTTCACAGGGATGGCAATGAGAGAGAAAGAGAAGAGCAAGGGCAAGGAGGGGAAGGGGGATGTGGAGGAGAAGGGAAGGGAGAGGGAAGAGGAGGGAAGAGGGGAGGGGGAGGGGAGGGGGAGGGGGAGGGGGAGGGGGGGGGAGGGGAGGGGGGGGGGAGAGGGGAGGGGAGGAAGGCAAGCCTGCCCTGAAAAGGGTCAGGTCAGGCAAGGGAAGCATCAGGCATTTCCCCAGCACTGGGGCAGGTCACCTCCAGCACCCAGTGCTGAGAACAACTGTTTCTGTCAGAGCTTTTATCTCGTAACACAGAGAGGAGAGCTCCTCAGAGAAAAGGGTCAAAGGAGCTCCTTGGATATTGAAAAGCTGAACTCACAAATTGGTGCTGACACTGAAAAAAATATGTTGAGACAGGAAGCTGACCTGGACATGGGCGCAAACGGCTTCCACGAACTGAGAGCTTGTGTGCTTGGGGAGTTCTGAGCTCCTGGCCCTATCCACTCTACAGTAACACAGTGAGAGTGACAGTTTTCCCAGGTGAGAAAGGCTCTGACTTGTCCAGGTCCACAATTTGAATCCATGCTGAGAGCTCTCTGGCTAGGCACACAGACAATGCCCACTGAAGCTCTGTCAATGATCCCCTTTGTGAGTCCTGAGATCAACAGTCCACCAAAACTCAAAGAGGACCAGCTCTGCAGCCCAGTTTTCACTCCTCCCACCCCTACAGAAAAAAGTCCAGGGGAGGTCAGCTTCCTACTGAGGTCCCACTGTGCCAGGCTGAGGTTCTGGCCACTTCCTCCCAGAGAGTCCCCTCTCCATGGCCCTTCTGTGACTGCATCTGTGCCTGTCATCCCTGTAGGAATGATAAAACCAATCCTTTCCCACAGAGTCTATCACAATGATAGCAAAAAGAAATAAAGTATCAAGTGCTTCTCTGCTACAGATAATTGTGGGCTGTGGTGTCCCGTGCAGCCTCTGTGTTATTGACGGCTGTTGTACAAACACACAGGACCTCCGAGCGAGGAGGCTCTCCTTGCGAGGAGAGCCACGCAACGTGAAACCACATGTTCTTAAAGCAATGTCTTAAGAAACATGCCTCAAATTGAGACATGAACTCACCACGTTGACAAATTCTGAAATATTGTTTCAAGAGTTTGTTGCACATGGACTGTTTTAATTGGACTTATGGATACTTACAACAACAATGAGACATAAAGTTGGGAGAGAGATGAAGGAAGGAGAGAGGAAGTGGTATATGACTATGCTTAATATACATTGTATAAATATACAGAGCTGTCAAAGACTAAATATATCATTAAGAAAATAAAGCCCAGTGGGATACAAAATGGACAGAGATTATTTGGTTGATTGACTTGGATATTCATGTGGAGATGTGAGGGGCTGTCTTCAGAGTTGAATCCATGACGATACTTATTAAACAGTAGGAAGGAAAATGAAAAAGGCCCTGTGTGCTATTTGTAACACTGCAGTTTAAAGACAGCAAAAGAATGGTAAATCATAGACATGGGTGCTTTAAAAGTAAGATTGCTCAGGGCTGAGGTGACAGATGGGTCAGTGCATGAAGTTCCTGCTACTCCAGCAGGAGAACCTGAGCTGAGATCCCCAGCACTGGCGTACATGTAGAATCCAGTGAGTACTTCTGTGAGCCCAGCAGCGGAACGCAGAAGACAGAAGGATTTGGGGGCTCACTGGCCAGACAGTTTAGCTGGATCAGTGTAAATGAGGAGATAGCCCCATTTGACCCTAGTCAGCACACACACATGCACACAGGTGAGTGTAGACTCACAATCACACAGGCATGCACACACACTCACAATATACACACATGCACACACACAGACATACACAGACACACTCACATATATACACACATATATACACATACACATGCACCTACACACACACACCTGCACACACACTCACAAATACATTCACACACATACACACTCATGTACAGCAAGCACAGACACACTCATACATACATGCACACATATGGACACAGGCACACACAAGCGCACACACATATAAACGTGCACACACAGACTCACACATATGCAGATACACACACATACACACCCGTGCACACACTCACACACTTGTACACACACTCATATGCATGCACACCACTCACACACAGGCAAACACAGACAACACTCACACATACATGCACACATATGGAGGCACACACATGCACACACACATAAAACTTGCACACACACATTTGCACATACACACACATACTCAACACACCATGCACACACTCACATACACACGTGCATACACACACATACCCACACACACACTCAAGTGTGTGCCAGCCAAGCCTGTAGCATCTGCTTGATGTCCCCTATCACATTTTCCAGAACTAAGCACGCATTGTTTCTACCAAGTGTTTGAAGTAACAGTGTTGATGTTGATGTTAGAGTTGGATTCTGATGTAGCACTTTTAAACATAAATAATTTTACTTGGCTTTGGAATTTCTTTTCTGAAACTCTGAGCACTTATCTGCACACAACAGCACGGCACCTGTTCCTCCTGGGGCTGAGTTCCACAACACCCTGCCGAAAGACGACATGGGGCCCAGCGGAAACCCCTGACCCCAAGTTTTCATTACTGATGCCTGAGGCATCAAGGAAGTTCATACTTCAACTGAGGACATGTAAGCCAGTCACCAACAGACCTGAGATCAGGAACCTCTACCCCTTGGATACAGCCAAATAAGGAAAGAATTCTTAGGACAGAGTGGAGCCCAGTGGTAGAGCACTTGCCTAGCATGCACAAAACCCTGGCTTCCGTGCCCAGTACCTCAGGAGATAATCACATTATGTAGATATTCCTTTAAGCCAGGCATGGTAGTTCACACCTGTAATCATGACAATGGAGAGGCTGAGGCAGGAGCATTGCTTTGAGCTCTAGGCCAGCCTGGGGTTCGGTGAGAGACCATCTCTAAATCTCAAAAAGTTAAAACAACAACCAAAACAGTCCCTGTTACCAAGCAGACACAGAAAAGGCAAGATGTCACCGCCAAGTTTTCTAGCAGTTTATTGTCTAGGCACTTTGTGTGACAGGATGGCTGCTTGCGGGATTTTTTTTTCCCACATAAGAACAATGACAAAGTAGATGATTACAAGAACTTCACTACCCATCTTAATGTGCTGTAGATCATTCAATACACTATTTTCCTCTGCAGAGAAACTTAGCACTGGGGATACAGGAGAAAACCCACATTAGAAGACAGTGTCCCCAAGGACAGCAAAAAGGAGACCCCCCCCCACACCCCAAGTGATAAAGGAGACCGATCAACCTGCTTCTTCTCCATGCCTCCAGAGCCAGGTCACTCTGAGCATCTAAGACATTGCTTATTTAGCACAAGGCCTGACCGGAAGCTCAGGGTCATGGTGTCAAACTGGATCCCAAACTCAATATCCTTATAGCAATGTGTTTTAAACCATTTTATGTGCCTTTAAGCAGAAAGTCTATTTAATTCATCTTATTTCAGTAGGAGAGAGACATGAAAGAAATAGGACTTTACGATGACTACATTATTTTGACCTCTTGCCTCCTTTCTATAAGGAATTTTAGTTAATATACATTGTTTCAGTTTGCCAGCCCCTAATGACAATGCTAAAGTATATATGTCATTACTAAGAATAAAGCCCTGTGGCTTCTTAAATATAAAAACAAACAAACCAGGGCAAGCAGGAGCAAGAGGGAACTGAAACAGAAGGAAGTGTGAGGGGCAAAGGGAGACGGAGCTCACCTCCAGCCCCCGTCAAGGTCCATGGGAGTCGCACAGGGAAACATTCTGGGTCAAACAGTGTATAAAAATGAAAGAGGAAAGTACAGGTCCCCCTGGACAACAGAGACAGTTTCATACGAAAAAGAACAAGATGCTGAAATGCATTCAGATCAAAATGAAGAGAAAGAGCTTCCATTCTTCTCCAACCATGACAAAGGCGAGATCAAATATCCAAGAAGCTGTGGGTGAGTCACAGCCTCTAGCAAAAGTCTGTGAAATGGGCCAAATATCTACATTTGACAAAGATATTAACGATCCGCATTCCTGATGGCCCTGAAGTTTCTTTTCTAAGCAATAATACACTTTTAAAAAAAAAAAAAAAAACAGGGAGAGGATGTATATGTGTGCTTCTATGAAAACCTGTAGGAAGGGAATTTCCCAGAGCATAACATTAGTTGTAAATGATAATACTTATCTTATATGGAATACACAAGGCATGAAATCATGCTTACTAAAAGCTTACAGTGACATGGTGGTGATTCGTGTATGAATTAGTATCAATAACAAAAACCAGAACAGTTAGCTGTACAGAAGAAAAAGAGGCACATACAATCGGAAAGATCACACCACAGGTCTGCAGCCTCTGTAGCCTGCTGAGATGCAGAAAATCTAGAGGGTAACATCTCTGTGTTTTCCTTAGAGCAAAAATGTCTTTCATTCTACCCCTGTAAACTGTACAAAGCAAAATTATGTTTTCTCCCTAAATGTTCATGAAGAAAACTAGACAGTGAAGGATCCCAGGACCCTTCTTCTTATGCTTCCAAGGAGTGATATATCATTGAAATCTCTTGATGTCACTAATGTAATGTTGGGTCTCTGAATAGAGACAGCAGCAGGCTAACCATGTCACCTGAGCAGCCAGAGCATTCTACATTCACCTTCTGCAACGGGACCAGCTCCCACTTTCCTTCTAGCCCAGTAAATTCTGCCACAGGCTTGAAGGCTTCTGGAAGTGACCCTGCTGTTTGCTCTGTGAAAATATCCAGGCAGAGTCTGTAGCTGTGGGCTTTCCTCCTGAAGCTGAGCTGTGAGAAATACGTAGAGGACAAAGAGTAGCATCGGAAAGCATGGCAGTTCATCACGAAGGGAGACAAAGACCTGAGTCCCAAGCCTGGCATGTGCCACTTACTGTGTGCCTGCTATGATGAGAAAGATGGGGTCACACAGAGCCACCAAACAGCTGAGCACTTAAGTGCAAGGTGTGTGTAGACATACAGCATGAGAGATGGCCTCTGGGGTGATCTCATGGTGTTCCCCAGCAGGGCAGGAAGCAGTGCCCTTCATCTTACCATAGCTGATGTCCCTGTAGCCACTGGACCAGACTGGTCACAGCAGTGTGACTCCATACACTGTCAAGACCATCTCAGAAAATTTCTGTTGCTGAGACTACACATTTCAGAGACTCCGATGGATCTCCGCAGAGGCTCCTGAACACTGGTACTACATCAGTGCCTCTCAGCTGCAGGAAACTCACATAAGTAACATTGTTCTTAAGGCATTAGGAATAGTTGCTTTTCAAATTTTATTTTATTTTCTATATATCCTTTTGTAAGAAACACTGGTGACAGTGTGTGTGTGTATGTGGTGGGTGCATGCGCGCATGTGCGTGCGCACACTTGGGAATGTTTTAAAGATCAAGGTCTATTCTTCAGAAGGAAAAATAATAATGAATTTAAAGGAGATACAGATAATAAAAAAAAAAAAGTAATTTTGTTCTACAACATTTCTCAGAATGTGGGAGTCCTGCTGTGCATTAAATGACACCTAGAGATTCATCCATTTTGGATTCTGCTTGCCAGGGCCACAAGTCAAGATGCCTGGTGGGCATAGGTGCTTGTGCACATGCAGATGATGTACATGTTCGAGCATACACACACACACACACACACACACACAGAGAGAGAGAGAGAGAGAGAGAGAGAGAGAGAGATTCATCCATGTGCAGATATAAGTGTGCTGTATCATAGAGGACAGCTTAGATCTCAGAGTGGCCCTAAGTGCACACAGAAAGTCGCTGTGAGAAGCTGTCCTTTCAATGCACTTGGGCTAGAGCAGAAGGGAGGGGGCTGCTCTGTGCTCTGGGATGTGGTGGCAGTTACGGAGCAGAACAACAACATTCGGCACCTGGAGTTTCTTCCAGTGTCACAGAATCCCCCACAAAGCAGCAAGAAGGAGGCCATGCCTATTCCCCTGATGCCAGTAGGTAGACGAGGAAACCAGCTGCAGCAAGCACAGCTATAGTTAAGCTCAGTAACCACATCCATTAAAAGTCCATGCAGAGATTACCTGTCCCTCATCATCCTCAGTTCAGAGGGCTGTGGGCCTCCTCAGGAACTTTCCAACTGTCCAGAGCTTGCTCGCCTAGGGCCCCCTTAGGAAATTTCCACATCCTGTCTGATTCCTGAACTGCTTCCCCCCAAGCTGCTGTTTGAACACACTCCCTCCATGTCCTTCTATGTAACACACACACACACACACACCACAAACCTACAGACACATACGCACACCAATCCATACACACATGTGCAAAACACACAGACTTACAGATACACACATACACACGCACACATGCACTTGCACCCACATGCGTGCATACAAGATTCAACTTTAGAATTAAGGCTTGCAGCCGAGGCTTCGCAGCCTCCTTAAACTGTTCAGGATAAGACTGCTTCTATCGTAAGCCTATTCAGTTTCTCCCCCCAGTGTTTTTAAAAGCAGGATGCAATGTACAGATCTAGGATTCCTTGGGCTACCCAAAAGGCAAACGGCATTACAAAATCAGGAAAATCTTTGGAGGGCTGAATCAAACACCTAACTCAAGTACACAGGGTTACATGGAGAGCAACAGGCTGGCACTATACTATGAAGCCCTCAGGGCCATCTTCCAACTGCTCTCAGACAGATCGGCTGCTATCCTGATTTAATTAGAACCCCCAGTCTCATCCCAAAGCTCGTGAATGCACAGAGAAAAATACCATTTCCTAAAATACCTTTACTTCTCCCGAATGAAACACCATGTTCTCTACCTCAAATTGCCAACACCAGGCAAGAATACCAGAAAAGTGCCTCATAGGGTTTTAGGCAGAGTGGCTAAAGGAAAAGAATCCCACACTGAGGTGGCGTGCCAGCTTCACCAGCTCAGAGCGCCTGCAAATCAAAGGACTCATTGATTTATTTACTGAAATACCCAAAACTCCAAGTGTGTTTGCAATCCAAAAATTATCCCCACCCCACTGGGATCTTCTCATAACTTCAGAGGACACTGCCCTGTGCTAATTGAGGCTTGTCCCAGAGTAATTAAAATTGCAGCCAACAGACTCAAGGCCTCTTTTCCCATTTCACAAACAAAGCCATAAAATCATCTTACTACTTTATCCAGGAAAGCTTACAGAAAGCTGACCTTCAAGCAAGGCACCACTCAAAAGAGACTGCTTTAACAAGGGACATGAAGAATTCATTGGAAGTTATTTCTATTGCAGGGAGATACACATGACACACATGTGACACAGAATTCACCCATACAGAGTCCTAAAAAGAGCAAGTAATTGTCCCCAAATGTATTCAAAAGATAAAAAAAAATGCATTCTGACTTCAAAGGTGACGTCTTCACATCGGTGGGTCTTAAATGAAACAATGTAACACATTGTAACACATTGTAACACATTGGAGAGTTGTCCGCCATCAACGGGACCATCTCTTCTTCCCATGCCCTTTAAAGCATTGATTTGGGGAGTGCGGGATGAACACGCATAAGCTTGTACTCAAACTATCCAAGATTTACACAGAATATTTGATCTAATTGTTTTGAAATATGGATAGAATTAAGGGTATAGAGCAGAACCCCAAAAGCAGCATTTGGGGTTATAAAAATAAGTTGTTTCTACTCATTTATCAGAAAGTAGAGTCTAACAGACACAATGTTAAAATTCCCCTCTAGGTCACCATATTGCAGCTGGCCCTACTCCTTGGAGCAGAGAAAGTAAACTTTCGGACGGCAGCCTTTGGTGTGAGCCTTACGGGATTACAGGATACAGCCTGAGAACTGAAAGTTGGATGGAACTCTGAAACACAGTTTACATGATACATATAATCAGCTTGTGAAGGTTCTCTAAGGCCTCATCTCCATTATGGGCAAACCCCATAATGAAACTCATGAGTTTTCAAGCCAAGCGGAAACCTTACTGGACAGATATAGGTTAGTTGCCATCTCAGCTCCACAAAACTAAAGACACAACAAATAAACACACTCTTTGGCTTCCTTTGCCTATACAGACTGCTGGTTTTCCTCATTCCTATGGATGTCACCAAACCCGGTGGCCTGGAATCTAGTCTAATAGACCCACTACCTCCTCAGACAACCACTTCCACAGGCTTCTATATCGGCATCAGCTGTTTGTAGTGACCAGCCTGCATTTTGTGTTCGGCCTGGGACCCGTGTGGCTTGTCTCCACACTAAACTTTACCAGCTTTCTCTAGAAACATTTACAAGAAAACACACAGACCCACACACAGCAGAGAAGAGACCAACCGTCCCCACGAACCACACAACACTAAGAAGAAAGCTTGCAGTGCACAGAAAGACAGGTGTTTTATTTGTGATAGACACATAAACCAACACACTCAATTACCACCATTTGAGTTTTGAGACGCCCGAGTCCTCTCGGCATGGAGGTCCCCACAATTCAAGTCAACATTTGTCCATCCTGTTACCAACAGCCACCAAGTGTCTCCTCACTTCCATGGGGACGTGCTGGCACGCCTGGTGGTGAGGAGTTCCCCGTTGCGCATCCAAACGTTCACCATTGACAAGACCATCTCTTTGAGCCTGCCCTCCGACCTCTGTGATTATTGCCTCGTTATCAAACCCACATCCAGACACCGTTACGAACAGGTAAAGAAGCTGAAAATTCAGAAGTGCTCCAAAAAGCGTTCACAGAAGTAATCCACGGCGTTCAACAGTGAATTTAGAAACCCCAATTTTTTTCTGAGTTTGAAGTTTTTAAGCCTTGCGGATGGTCTGAGTAGGAAAAAGGAAATTTACTAGGCAGCGCAAAGGAAATCTTGTTGTCCTCTATTGTGGTAGGGGGGGGTGTTGCCCAACCCTAACTTATCTGCCTTGATAAAGGAAACCCAGCGCAAGAAGAACAAGATTTTGTCAAATGTAGAGGAACCCTCTCCTTACCTTAATAGTGCTGGCCATAATGCAATCAAGTTTATTGATCGTTAATAAATGTTAATAATAATTATTGCTTCTCTCTGACCAGAAAGTAGTTTTGATGAGGTTGTTTAGAGCGGATGAGATTGTGCTAAGTCTGGGAAATGAAGTCAGCCAATGGCAGGAAGAGGTTTCTATTGGTCCTGGCTGCCCAGCCCAAAGAAACAGGATATTTGGGAGTGGAGAGATAAGAGACCCTGAAAACAATGTTGTTTTTCTTGATGATATGCAGCCAGGAGAAGTTTTTTAATTAAAAAAAAAAAAAAAAGGGCATCAATTGGCTGAGGCGGGGCTGTCACAGCAGGTGTGACCTGTGTAACTCTGGGTGACAAGCTGCACCAGACCAAAGCAGGATACAGATGTGATGGGGCTATGCCTGACTGCACATGGGAGGTGCCTGGGTGTCCGTGCTTTACAGTGCCCCCTCCCCAGGAATGGCACCCAGCTAGGACAGAGGGCTGAAGCTAACTAGGACCTAGTTCATATGGCAGCATGGTCACATCTATTAAGGCCAATTTACTGGCCAGCTACCAATAAGCCTCGATTTATAAAGTCTCCATAGAATGTTCTAGAGCTACTTCAGGAATTCTCTTTCAAAACATGTGAAATCGTTATTTGCTCCCCAGGAAATTGGTTGAAAATACAGACACTGGAATCAAGGTAACCAAGAAAACTAAAAAAAAAGAAAAATCAGACCAAGATCTTGTTTTCAAACACTTTTTAAAGGGGCTGGAGAGATGGCTCAGTTGGTAAAGTGTCAACTGAGCAAGCATGACTCCCTGAGTACCATCCCCAGAACCCACAGACAAAAAGCTGGGTGTCGTGCATATACCTTCAATTCTAAACCTGGCATTTCAGAGACCAGCAGATCCCTGGACCTCACTGGCTGGTCAGCTTATGCCAATCAGCAACTGAGGAATAACATCCAGGGTTGACTGATGGCCTTCACACACATGCTCACCTGAACAAGCATACATGCCTATATACTGGCATACGTATACACACCACATATGCTTATACATATTCACGAGTGTGGGCATACACTCACACATACACACACACACACACACACACACACACGTACACACAAACACCGAATAACTAGTTTCTACATTCTAGAATATACAGTTCCAACAGAATTCTGAGCTAAGAGGCCAGGAGAAGTTCTCGTATGTGCATAAAAGCCAAGCTGCAGGTTCGGGGCCATAGCTCTGCCTTCCCCTGAAGGAAGCTGAAGTGACACAGGCCTGAACATTCCTTAACAGGATTTCAGGCCTTTAATTACTCATTTTCAGGAAATTACTTGGTCTGTGGAAGAAACAACAGTTTGCTTTGAATTGAACCACATGAAAGTTGACCAGTCACTTGGTCTCATGGGGACCCAAGAAGCACAATGGACCAGAGCCTGAGTCACGGACAATTCTTGGTTACTGCCTGGACAGGCAGTGAACTGAATTCATTCAGACTTTGGGCCAGTTCTGCCGAGATTCTACACACCAGCTCCTTTCTCTTGTTTGCCCGGTCCACTTCCATCCCTTATGTTATAATACACAAAAGAGGAGAAAGACAGGTAAAGCAGGCGGAAGAGCTGGGGTGGATCCTGGCGACCCCCTCCCACCTGCCTAGCATGGTCAGGGGCTGTGGATTCAAACCCCAGCAGTTCAAAAAAAGAGAGAGGGGAAAAAGAAAAAATGAGAAAAGGGAGGAGGAAAGGATCAGGGAGAGGAGGAGGAGGTGGTGGGGACCAGAAGAGGGATGTTGAAAGGCAAGAAAGAAAAATACCTAAGAACGCTAATTCCCAGTAAAAGCTTTGCAGACTGATGGGTTCTCAGCGCCTATGCTTTGAGAGAATGTTGACTCTAGGCTCTTTTTATCTCTGAACAATGAACAAGATGTCAGGCTGATTAAAACTATGTTTCCCCTAAAATTTTCAAAGTTCTGAGTTGTTTATCCCGGCAGTTTCCTACAAGTGCTGAGAAGAAAACAAAGTAACCGAAAGTCCCGAGCACCACACTGTGTACCTGATTTTGTTTTCTTCTCTCCTAAGAGTAGATTCATCTCAACTGTTCACCGCTGTCCTTCAGGAACACGATCCACTGTGTAGATTTACCAAGTGTGGGCTTTTACAAGGCTTACTTCTTTGCAATAAAATAGCCATGGACCTACCAGGACTTTGACTGTGTCCTGTGGCCAGAGTAGCACCCTTCTTATGGAGGTTTAAAGCCCCGCATGATCTGCTCAGGATACCATAGTGTCTGTCTAGGCCAAATCCAATTGTCAAGACAGTTATAAAACAGGGAGATCCCCTTATACACTTTGGCTTTCTGGCATCTCCACCATGTGCCTAGTCCTCCAATATTTATACACAATCCTTTATGACTGGATAAAATGTTATTTTATAAGAGACTAGAGTCTTTGCTTGAGTAATTATAAAAAGAAACTAGACACTATAATTATTTGATCTAATTTCTAAAGAGTCTACCTGTACCTCTCATTGTGCCTAATTTTGATCTGGAACAGAAGTCTGAATCATGATCAGATAGCATAACTTGGGGATCAGAGTTATAAAACTTGCAATGGGACTCTAAATCGGCAACTTCCCTGTTTAAAAATCCCTGATTTCTGATGACAAAACGCTTACCAGACTTTTTACCTTTAAACAGTGTAATTTCTGGTGCCATGAGAACAGCACTCAAGCTGGGCCACCACAGATGACTGAATGCAAGGGCTCTTCCCATAAACGTCAACTGACCATTGGTAGCATAAAGCACGCCTATGAATTACAACACCCTATGCCACTTCCCAGACCTTACGCTGGGGAGTCGAGATGGGGGAGCTCACATTACTGTCCCTGATCCTAAGTCTGTGCTCCCAAGTGGCTTTGGCACCCAGTCACCCAGCACCTGAGAACTAGCTTCCCCCGAAATGTTACTTTAAGAGAGTCTCTCACTGGACATACCTAGTTAGGGAGCAATCTGACAGCTACTGGGGGTTGTCCAGTATGTCTGGCAGGGCTAGGTCATTTCTTACCCTGCTTAAAATACAGGAAGACTCCACTGGGGCAGCAGGCACCACAGGGGCTATGTAGAGCAATAATGCTGGAGGAACATATAGTCTGTTGTCCAGTTCTCCACTTTGTGAGTTCATCATTCACAAACCCAGCTCCCTTTGATGAGTCTGTGCATAGCTCACTCCAAAGCAAATAGGAAATTGTGAAAAATATAAAATGGCACAAATGAACATGCCATGGATAACAAATACACATTATCATTCATTTGTCCCCAAGTCATGTCTGATTCTCTGAGGGTAGTACCCTCATTTTCTCATTAACTATGCATAGTATGTGGGTCAGTGCATCACAGAGAACCTTGGCCAAGGTCAGTAGAGCTCTGCAAATGAAACAGGACCATAGCACAAAGACTAATGGAGCATCCTTTAACAGGCACAATAGCACATCATGGCTTCCGTATTAATTATCCCTGTATCAGGCATCTATAAAGTGGATTATCCATCATCATCAAAACAATGGTGGAAATGAGAGAGGGGAGATGGCTTGGTACAGCACCCTGTGTTCAAGTGAGGTCCCAAGTTGTGATCCACATAAGGACCCAGGCATGGCCATGCCAACCTGTAAATCCAGCACTGAGCATTTCCTGTGACGCACAGAAAAACCGCGAGTTCCAGGTTCATTGAGAGACTCCATTTCAAGGGAATAATAAGAGCAACAGAGAAGGAGATCGCCATACACGCGCATGTATGCATGCGAGCATACACAAATACTGTAGGAAAATTGTGTGGCATATGAATACTTACTGATACGGAAGACTGCTGCCTGGTAAGCTAAAAATCGCCATGTAAAATTTTCGAAGAGGTGTTTTGCTTTAAAGGAGAAGATAAAAACAGAAATAGCAGCAAGCGACACGTCATGATGCCAACGCAGAGAATCTTCGATTTGTTTATATTTTCAAGACACCTGCAATAGGCATGTTACACGTTTCTATTAACATGGGTAAGTAATATGCAACTTACTGTTTTGAAAATACCTAGAAACGTAGGTAGACATGCAACACACGCTTCTGGTTGCCAGACTCTGTGCACTCATAACCTAGTCCTGCCAGGGCTGGAGAGATGGCTCAGTGGTTGAAAGCACTTGCTGTTTTTGCAGAAAACCTGAATTTGGTTCCAAGCACCTATGTCAGGTAGCTTGCAACTGAATCTAACTACAGCTCAAGGAATTTGACATCGTCTGGCCTCCTGGGGCACCTGCATACCTCTCTCTCTCTCTCTCTCTCTCTCTCTCTTTCTCTCTCCTTTGCACACGCACACACACGAGTATGTATTTTTAAATGTCTACACAAAACACAAAAATCACTCTTTTATAGAAATCTAATTCTAGTAAAAAAAAAAAAAATTGCAGAAGACACTCTTATGGTGTCCATGGGTCCGACGGTTCATCCTGCTTGTATTAATAACACATATTTCTCACACCAGAAATTCCAGTCGGTACTGACAAAGTCAGGATGACTGGGTTCTGACCCACCACTCATTTTAGCATTCAGGAAGTCCATGTCAAGCTAGTCAAATCACACACACACACACATACACACACACACACACACACACACACACACACCCCTGCAAGACCTGGAACTCACCCATGAAAGAAATAGAGGCTTTTTAAGGCCAAAAGAAATGCTGTACATTGTTCCTTGGATGACACGTGAATCTTAAGTGCATACTGTTTGGATTATTCACAAGAACCCTGTAAGAAGGATGTCCCAAGGATGTTTGCCAGGGACGTGCCTGAGATTAGAGATAAGAATCAGCCATCTGGAACTGTCCCCACAATGGAAAACTCCACCACGTTGTGGAACTTTCCCATCTACATCACGGAGAGGGTTCGCTTGAGAACAGGGCAGGGTGTTAAGATGCTGTCAGCTTCCACGTCTCCCATTCATCACTGGCTAAAGACCCTTTCTATTTATAGTGTGCACCATACTTAGGTTTTATCCTGCTGGGCAAAATTCTGTGTGAGTATATTTGAATGTGTGTGGGGTGTGTGTGTATGTGTGTGTATGTGTGTGTGTGTGTGTATGCGCGTTCTTGTGTCTGTGTATATGTGTATATATAGTATGTGTGTGTGCATGTATATGTGTATTTACCTTTGTGTATGTATATCTCTTTGTGTGTGTGTGTCTGTCTGTGTATATCTGTATGTATATGTCTGTGTGTTTGCAAGAGTGTGTGTACTTGTCTGTGTGTATGTATATGTCTTTGTATGTGTATGTCTGTGTATATGTGTATGTATATGTCTGTGTATGTGCAGGAGTGTGTATATGTGTGTGAATGTCCATCTATCTGTCTGTGTGTGTGTGTGTGTATATTATATATATATATATATAATATATATATATATATATGTGTGTGTGTGTGTGTGTGTGTGTGTGTGTGTGTGTCTATGCTTATGTGTGTGTGAATATATATTAATATGTCTGTGTATATACCTGTGCATGAGTGTGTGCACATGTGTGTGTCTATGAATGTGTCTTGTGTTTGAACTTGCCATACCCTCCAGCAAGTCATTAAGAAACAATCAAATTACCATGTTAGTAACTATATTGCTTAACACTTTCTTGGAGTGGTTAATACAGTCTTCAGCCTCTTGGTTGATCTGAACTAAGTTAAAGCAAGGAAATTGTTATCACACTAAATCCTCAACTTTCAACACCCGTGCTGCAACTTCCTTCACTGTGAGGCAGGCGTCAGCTCAGCTCTGTGGGTTCCAATGAAGCAACAATTCCAATGCTCATGACTTCCTCAGCATCCAGAACGTTCTCAGGTTGTGCTAACCCAGCTCACTCTCATCCCTGAGTGCCTGGGATATTAACACTACTATTAAGGACCCTAAATCTGTTAACTAACCACTCATTTATACCAAAAGACCTTGGACACAGGACTAGGTGTATATGAGTATTAGAAACACTGTTTTGCTACTAGTTACCTTGGGGCTTGTTCTGCAAAGGACACACCTTTGGTGGTGCGCAGAGGCACCTGGCCACTCTTGTGGGACTGTGGCACAGCTCCTCTCTCCCCTGCCTCAGTTTCCCATCCTGGCACTGTGCTTGTCAGCACCTTAGCCACACCACAACATCATCTTAGGCTGCTGAGATTAACTCCTGTTTTAATCACTATTCAGAATCTTAAATGACTTTTAAAAGCCTATTTGTCTCCCTTTTATGATACTAGGTATCATTTATTGATCTATAATAAACTGATCTGTAGACTATTTCATTTTAGGGCCAGGGAAATGGCTCTGATGGTAACAGCACCTGCTGAGCAGCCCTGGCAGTCTGAATACTTACTCAGGAACCCAAGGAAAGGTGGGAAGAGAAAATCCAACCTACAAAGTTGTCCTCTGACCTCCACAAGTGCACACACGTCCCTCCAAATGCTCCCCTACCTCCACCCCCACACAAAATAAATAAAAAATTTAGACCCAAATTATTTGTACAACAAAAACACTGATAGTATCTTAAACAATGACAAGCAATGGCACAGTTATGTCTCTCGCTCCATGGAGATTTGGAGACATCCATGTGCAAGAGTAGCTCCTCCTCTTTGCGTCTTTAAACAACCAAGGTGGCCTTGTTTTGTCTTGGCCTCAGTCAAGTTAATTTGCTTCATCACTTGCTAATACATGTCTATCACAAATGGAATCAGAAATGAAGCTAACATTTGCCATAAATTTATTTACATTTTCTCACATCTTACCAAGCAGTGTATAAACTTAAGGGACTCGCAGGCCAGGTTTGGAGTCACCATAGTAGCTGCCCTGTCACTCCCAGGCTGCACACTACCTCTCTGCGTGTGCCCTATCACTTCCCATTGCACACAGGCAAGGCCCCAAGGTGCAGCTGAAATCCAAGTAGGCTTTCTCTTCCAGCTGACCCAGGTGAAGATAGGCTTCTGTGACAGGGTATCAGAGTGAACCTGGGCCCCAGAGATTGGCCTGGATTTGGGGGCTGAGCCCCAGGGATCCTCCAGTCTCTTCCCAGCCCACCATCCATCATTGTGAGACACTACCATGGATGGCTTCTAAAGTAAATGCTGAGGCTGGAAATGATGAGCCTATGAGTCATTATTGTCCTCTTTACCAATGGAGCCATCTTCCCAGCCTCTTTCTGATATACCGCAAATTAAAATCCACGATAAAAAAGCCAAACTTCTCCCACAGTCCATGTCCCTGGTGGATAATATTCTAGTCTTCATTTATAGTTACCAGAACAGCCCTATGTGGAGAGTTGCAGGAAGTAGCCACCTACTGTCTCGGGAGAGGCTCTCCTAGCAGCTCCTTAGAACCTGGAGCCTTGGAAAGGGGCTTCCTTTAAACTGCTGGAATCTTGGACACTAGAGGGCACTACATGTCCCTCTAAAAGGCCCGAAAAGAGCAAACAATATGTCTGCCTAAGGCTTGCCTTGAAATTCCTGGAATAATTGTTATTATTCCACAAAGCTGTCTTGATTTTATTCACCAACAAGAAAACCCAACATTCATCAAGTGTAAGAAAGAAAAAAATTTGACTCAGCATATTATCTACAGAACATAAGGGAATTCGCCCGAGCAGCAGACACGCATGTACATCTGCCTGTGACAGAGCGGCCCTTGGGCACTGCATGCCTGCTCTCTAGTACGATGGCCAATATGAGCCCTAGATGAGTGTACCTCACAATAATTCAGATGTGGCCGTGATTAGCCAGAGGTGGACCACATCAGGGGCACATTACAGTGTCTTTCTCCTCTACAGAGAGGCTCACCTAATCTCCAACCTCAGGCAGCTACTCACACAGCTGAAAGACACAGAGTTGCATCCTGATATGTTCAGTGTAAAAAGCAAATGCTCTACCTTACATCTATGTATTTTAAAAAAAAACAGCACTATAATATTGTGGGTTATGCTTACAGCGCTTCCTCTACAAAATGTTATTATACGTATACACATAGAGTGAGGACAAATGAAGCAGTGAAACTTAAAACTAAGTATAATCCAGACATTGAGGGTCACACCTATAATCCCAGAACTCAGGAGACGGAGACAAGAAAAGCAAAGACTTAAAGTCGGCCTCAGCTATACAATAAGTCTGAGGTCAGCCTAGCCTCCACAAGACCCTGTTTCAAATCATTAAAAAAAAAAAAAAATTATAAGCAACTAAACGTGTTAGTCTGCCTAAAAATAATTTTAATGTACAATCTCTCTGACTCTGAGGTCAGCAAAACACTCAAGCCAGACACGAGGTCCTCGGCAGTGTCCTCCAAACATGAGGTGATCTCTGAGACTCACCTTGTCTTCATCTGTACCTAAAATAACCAGAGCATTTTCCTTTCTGCTTCTATTTGAGCTTATATATCAAGGCTGGTGAGGTCAGTGGATGGGGGTTGTTTGCCTGGGTCTAGGCTGTGGGTGGAGTGAGTATGGACAGGCTCTGACCAGCTGCTAAGAGGCTGATCCTTACCAGGTGCGATCCTTACCACATGTTTCCAACCCCAGCTGCCAGCAGAGCTCAGGGCTGCTTTCTCTGCTTAGAGGAGGGCAGCCAAGGCAGGGACTCATTCTCGCTGCTGTTACTGTGACAGGGAAATACACATGGCTTGTGAGTGTGAACAGAATCACACGGTGGATGAGGCCTGGGCACCACAGCCGACTGTCATAGCAGCCTGAAGAAGTATGGCTATCAAGGCACACAATCAAAACACACACACCACACACCAGAAACAGAGAAATTAAGGCCCCCTGCCCCATTATCCCCCAATAGTCTTCTCTATCAGGAGTGTTCAGTGGCAGGCCTCCAGATGTTGGGTCACTCTGGAGGGAGCTTTTTGAGCAACTACTCTGACCAAGGCATTTGGAAGTGAGAATTTTTGATGTACTCTGAGGACTTCCAACTCTCTATCATATGAGGTCCCCTCCTCAGTGTCCAAACCATACCCAACTTCAAGTGGACATGTAACATGCATGGCACACGTATGTGCACAGTCCCCTACTTCTAAGAGCATGCTCAGCTACATTATTTGGTATTCGGGATGGTTTCACATGTCCTTACAAACCAGGAACATGGAGCATTCATTGCATCTCTAGGTACTAACCATATCACCATGACAACTGCATTTCCTAAGATGATCCATCTCAAACTCTTCTGAAAGCTGGCATCAATTTTGCTCCATTAAATGGTGGTATCCACCCCCTCCTATCCCCTCAGGTCTCTGACAGAGGTTCAGTTATCAGACTTCCAAAGCTACCTCTGCCTGTTTCCTTGGCAACAACCATTTATAAACTTCAGCCTCCATAGGACAAAAAAGGCCTACTATGGAGAGATAGAGTTTGGTGTTCTTATCATTATCCCTGAGTGGCAGCTGACACCAGACCACGGAGCTAAGTGAAGAAGGCTTCCAGAGGACTTCAGCCCCAAATGCCACCACTTGACTGCATCCTCTGCAAGACGATAGGTAAAGACTTCCTCTCTACCACAACCCTTGAAGATAAACCATGAAGTGATTGCCATGGTCTTGAATGATTTATTGACACCAGAAGTGCCTAGAACACCATGAGACAAGGTCTGGCTCCAACAAGACATTTGTAACAAGACTGGTGCAGCAGCAGGCGCCTTCCTGTGAGATTCTTCACCAACCTATCAACCTCCATTAGCATTAGCTACATGGTAAGCATTGGGCCAGGCTGTTCTGAAGGTTCTGAAGGTACAGAAAGCAAGGGAAGTGTTCTTGTACAAACAGAGTGAAAACTTATCTATCAGCTGGAGAGAAAATGGCAAAGTCACAGCAGAATTCTGACTCCAGGGGAAGGAGAAAGAAGTGATAGCCATTAATTCTTCTCATTCCACACCTAACCATCAGTGACGCAGGCACTCCAGGGTTACACCCTTATGTCCTCAGTCCTCACCCAGTGCCAGCAGCTCTCCCAGGCCTGGGTTGCTGGTTGCTGATCCTCTAGAAACATCCTTCCTGTTGATATCAGGTTATCTCCCCAAAGAGAGGTGGGAAACTCTCATGTCCCTTCCCATGATATCCACAGAGGCAGAGATGCCTGAGAAGGCCTGATGACCCATTATCCTGTATCAATATACAAAAGAACTCCATGTGTGGAAAGGGCTGACATTTTAGTCTCTGAAACACAGAGGACTCTTTTTCCTCGTGGCCTCTAAGATTTTCATGGTGTCGTGGGGGCTCCACCAAACAACTGTACTATACTTAGAGACATCTGGAGGAATCTAATGACTGTTCTGGCTTCATTGTGGGCAAAGGCAGTGTGTTCAGCTACACACAGCAGGTCCCCATTTCATGAAACCTAGCAATTGTAAGAAAGATTCTAACCAAACTGGAGGGTTCTTAAAAGATAAACTGTCTTTTGTTTTTCTTGGGCAAGTTTGTCCAGCTGGCCTAGAACTCTTGAACTCAAGTGATCATCAGGCTCCCAAGTAGCCCTTACGATGGATGCCTGCCACCTCGGGGCCTGGGTCAATGCTACACTAACAAGTTCGGGAAGAAGTAAGGCTCTGATTCCAGACAGCTGGGTAGGATACCTGAATCTCAGCTCCTAGGCTGAGCCAGAATTTGAAATACTTGGTTCCATGGGACTCAAAGCTGCTTTCATGGGGACTGGAAAGGATTAATGTACCCCCACATGCCACTCTAGTATGGAATGCTCGCACAAGGAACTCTTGTTATATTTTTTTCCCTCTAATAGTCAGAAAACTGGGAAGTTCACAAAGAAATTTTTCAACTGACTTTCTTTAAGTGACCTTTAACCTAGGAGATTTTTGCCTAATCTGTAAATTGGAGTTAAAAGTATTTCTATACCTTTGGAGTAGGGAGCCCTTTGTCCTCATAAGAACGGAGAGACTATTAGCAATGAGGCCATGCATGCACAACACTCCTTTGTCAGTGAGTGCAAACCAAAACCAGATGTGGAACACCAGCCGCTACCTTGGAGTGACCCAGAGAGGCTCAGGCTAATCCAGCAGTTCTTAATAACTCAAAACTGCCGGCCTTAAACTATCTAATTTTTTCTCGCGCTTACAAATGCAAACAAGAATTGACAGCATGCATTGGAATCTGTTTCCCTCTGACCACATACAGATAGACTCTGTCTGAGAAGAGCAGAATAAAGGCCCTTTCCAGGAAGCTGTGCCACCACTATCTGATGATAAGGGGGTACTGGTAATTATCACCTTTAATGAACCAAGATTTGGAAGAAGTTATACTGAAAATTAGACGCCCTTGTCCTGACCTCCTCCTAGACAGTGTTCCTTGGATGTGTGTGAATGTGAGAAAACACTGGAGGTCTCCCCTAAGGCTTTAATGAGTCTAGGGACATTTCTCTGGCAATGAAACTACTTAATTTGCAATCATTTTCCTTAATTTCAGTAGAATAAACATCAGTGAAAGAGAGGAGCCAAAGCATTAGAAATGGCTCAAGATTTCCCAAATGATGAAATCAATTAGGATCAATTTTTAACTTTCTATAAATATCACATCTATTTACAAAAATAAAATCAAGTGGAAAACTACTTTATATACTGGATATTATATTTTACTTTAGATGCATGTAAAATACAGACAAATACACAGATAAATTCTGTTTTTTTTCACTTTTAAGAATTGATTGTTTGTGTACACATGTGTATGGGGGCTGGAAATGGCTCTGTGGACAGTTTTCTCCTTCTAGCTTCACATGAGTCCAGAGGATCAACTAGGGTCACCAGACAGTACAACAAGCACCCTTACGTTGATCCATCTCGTAAGACCATGATTGGGTTTTAATACCCAAAAATACAGCAGTTACACAGACAACCTGCATATGGGGCTTCCTATTCCTACACAGAAACAAGGAATGTGTGCGTGCGCCTGTGTGTGTGGTGGTTAGAGACAGCCATGTTATCCAATGTAGATGTGTGCCTGTGCCTGTGCCTGTGCCTGCGAATGTGCATGTTTGTGTGCATGTGTGTTTTCCAGGTTCATCAAATCAAGCATGAGTAGTGTGGTAAAAGCCTGCCACGGTTTCCTGTGTCTCTCAGAACAACTAATTCCACTTCTCAGAACTGGGTATGATTCTTTACAGTCCGTTGTGAGAGGCTCCACAGTCTCAAGTTGACATGGGGTTGTTAAATCAGGAAAGAATAAACACCATGCCTGTCCTCAGAACCACCGCAGGATCTCAGCCTCCCACACTCAGAATTTGCCCCTGGATCATGTTCTGGGGACTCTGCAGTGCGTGCCAATGCTGCTGCTTCTTGGCTTCTACTTACGGGACAGCAGTCATAGCTCTCATATTCAGTTACAACCAAAACTGTCTTTCGACACTGCCGAGTGTCTCTGCAGGTGCAGGTGAGATTGCTCTGGGTGACGTCTACAGGCACAGGGTGATCTGGATTTACTTCATATATGATGAGTGTATGTTAGGAGGTGAAAAGTTGGTGGGGGCTGCAAAGAGGACAGATGTGGGGGTGTTGGGGTGGATTTAAGGAATGTGGGGGTGAGGGAGTAGGGAGGCTAAGGAAACTGGATGAAACATACAAATTATTACCAATCAGTGTGACAAGTTATATTCTTGAATTGTATTTTGTCTATTAACATATTCATTAAACACAATCAGCTAACATTTAGACGTTATAGAATAGTAAATATACATTAGTAGAGCTGAAGACTGGTGTTTATTGAGCCCTACCGTATTAAATATACTATTATAAAATAGCAAATGAGAGTCATTAATAAAGCTCATGAGGAAAATGAGACGAGCTGGTTATCAAACAAACAGGATCCTCAGACTGTAGGGGAAGGGTCAAAATCTGTCAGCTCAGAAACTTTGGGAAAAGGATTCCATTCAACTGAAAGGAGCTTTGAATCCCAAAGTGATAGTGCTTAGAGACACATCAAAATGAGGAAATGCTGACGTCTACAGGCAGATGTTTGCAAAGGAAGAGACACATAGTAACCTGCCTGGAGACTGTTCTATGGCTGTACCCATTGTTTGTGCTTAACTCAAACAAGCTTGCACCCAGAAATATAAAAGAGGCTGGAGAGATGGCTTAGTGACTTAGAAAATGACTGCTCTTCCAGAGGTATTAAGTTCAATTCCCAGCACCCACATGGTAGCTCACAACCATCTGCAATGGGATCTGATGCCCTCTTCTGGTGTGCAGTCATACATGTGGGCAGAACACTGCAAACATAATAAATAAATACTAAATAAACAGAGGGGGGTAAGACCTTCAAAGTGGTGTGTGTCCGGAGAACATGATGTGGCCAGCCCCCTTTGACCCCCAGCCTCAAACTCAAAAAGTTAGAAAAACACAAAAAAGAAATGAGAAATTAAAATAATAGCCCTACAGAAACTGTGTCTACAGTAGAGAAAAATCAACAAAGTCAAATGTGGGCTGGAGAGAGAGTCCAGGGGATAATAACTTGTCTTAGTCAGGGTTTTATTGCTGTGAAGAGACACTATAGCCAAGTTAACTCTTATAAAGGATAACATTTATTTGGAACTGGCTTACAATTTCAGAGGTTCAGTCCATTATCATTATGGCAGGAGCATGGCAGCATCCAGGCAGCCATGGTGCTGGAAGAGCTGAGAGTTCTAACATGTTTTGATCCACAGGCAGCAGACAGGGACTGTGTGTGTGCACACTGGGCATAACTTAAGCATAGGAGACTCCAAAGTCTGCCCCTACAGTAACATCTCCTAGTAGTGCCATTCCCTACGGGCCAAGCATTCACACACAGGAATCTATGGTGACCATATTTATTCAAACCACCATATAGCCCTTGCTGTGCAAGCCTGTGAATATGAGTTTAAATCCCCAGCACCCATATAAACAATCAGGTATGACTGCACTAAACTGAAACCCCACAGCAATGAGAGACAGAGTCAGCAGGGCTGCTGGGGCTAACTGGTCACCAGCACAGCTCCAGGTTAAATAAGAGATTATGTCTCAAAGGAACAAGGTGGAGAGTGCATAGGCACACCCACCTACAAGTGTGCACACATGCATGGCATATGTACTCACACCATATACAAATTCATACACACACTCAGACACACATGCATGCATACATGCACACACTCACTCATACACACTCACACACACTCACAAACACTCAAACAAAAACACACTCACACATATATGCACACACACACACGCTCATATACACTCACACTCACTCTCACACACTCACACATATGCATGCACACATTTATACATACTCACAAACACACACAGAAACACACTCTCACACACATGCATACACACACATGCACACATATCCACTCTCACACACACAAACACATACTAACATTCACTCACACATGCCTGCACATACAAACTCACACACATTCACATACACACACACACACACATATACCAAATCTGGTTATTTTAAATGATTATTTATAAACCACCATTGAGTGCAAGAGTAAGGATTAAAATAACCGAAGCTGAAAGTTGAAAGGGTTACGACTATGATCATGTGATTATCAAACAACTGACAGCATGTTTTATTCAACCTTCTATCAACAAATGCAAAAAGTCTACATCAAATCACATTTTGTTTTCTAAGAGACATTTTTTTCTCTCTTATTAGCTCAGAATTCTGCTTCAGCCTCCCTCCCAAGAGGTAGAATTACAGGCTATCACCACCATGCTTGGTCAGTATTTCTTGGAAAATAAGATTGATCTCTTGTAACTATTAATGACACTGACCCACACACTCACTCTCTCTCTCTCTCTCTCTCTCTCTCTCTCTCTCTCTCTCCCTTCCTCCCTCCCTCCTTCCTTCCCTCCTTCCTCTCTCTCACACACACACTCATATACACACACACTTTTTAAAGTATCATATTTTTAATGCAATTCAATTATCATTCTTCCTCTTTGCAGCCAGTAAACAGCCTATAAAATCTGAGCTGCTATAACTACTAACAACACTAAATGATTTTAAGCTCTCTTAAAAGAATATGCCAACAAAAAGAAAAAGAAGAAAAAAGAAGGAAAGAAAAAAAGCAGACATTCATTTATTTATCAGCAAATCCTAAAATCCATCTGAAGAATAATTGATACCAGACTTACCCAACTTTTCCAAATAACTGAAAATGGAGTAAGTTTGATACAGAGATGGAGCCATGATCCTGTTACTATTTGGTTAGAAAGAAATTACAGGCTTCTCTCACAGGTGGGTGTGGCACAAAAATCCAGTCATAGAAAACCAAACCCAACACACGTAAAGAAGAAAACTCTGTTCTGCGATCAAGCTGGGTTTATCAAAGAATGAAAGTTGTATGAATCAATATGTAATAAACTGGTAAATAGACATTGAAAAGAACGTTCAAATATTTTGAAACAAAAGTGGAAGTTATAAAATTCAATCATCTGTGATCAAATGAAACTTGTTGGGGGCTAAAGAAATAAATGGCTTAGAGGTCAAGAGTGTGTGCTACTCCGGCAAAGGCCCTGGGTTCTGTTCTCAGTACCCAAGATGGGCAGCTCACAACCATCTGTTAACCCCAGTTCCAGGACATCTAATGGCCTGTTCTGGTCTCTGAGAGCAACTGTATTCATGTACACATACTACTACTTAAATACATACATTCATAAAATGTAAAAATAAAAATGAATCTTTAAAAAAACCTTGAGTTTAAAAAAAAATTGTGTGTGAGTGTGTGTGAGTGTGTAACTGTGTGAATGTATATAAGTGTGGCATGTATGTGTATGTGTGAAAGAGTATGAGAATGTGTGACTGTGTGACTGTGTGTGTGAGTGTATACACATGCATACATATGTACGAGTATAAGTTTGTGTGAGTTTGAGTGTGTATGTGTGTGTGTGTTTGTAAGAGTGTGAGTGTTTGTATATGTGTGAGTATATATGTATGTAATGGATGTGAATATATATATATATATATATATATATATATATGTGTGTGTATGTGTGTAAGAGTGTGAGTGTGTATGAGTGTGTGTATGTGACTATGTGTAAGTGTTAGTTTGTATACATGAGTGTATATGTGTGTAGGGGTGTGAGTGTGTGTATATGTCTAAGGGTGAGTGTGTACGTATGTGTGTTATTGTGAGTGTGACTTATATAAGTGTGTGTATGTGTGTGTGTATTGTATAAGGGTGTGAGCGTGTGTGTGTGTGTGTGTGTGTGTGCACAAGTGTGCACCGGCACATGCATGGAGGTCAGAGAACGGCTTTCTGAAGTTGATTCTCTTCTTCTATCTTCTGGAGGAATGGTCTTTCTTAGTGTTCCTGCCTCAAGCTAGCTGTCTCTCACCACACTGCTGGAAGGATCAGGTATTATAGATGTGCACCACTATCTGGCTTTTTAAATCTTTACATGGGCTCCTGCGGATTTAAATAGGGTCACCAGGCTGATGCCGTAATGTATTTTCTACCATGCCATTCCTTCGGAGCATTAAATAATGATGCCCATAAAAGTCAGATACTTCAGGCTGCAAAGGTAGCTGGCTCAGTGAGAAGCGGTTCTTGCCATTCAAACCTGACAACCTGAGTTCAATACCTGGGTCTCATCTGATAGAAGAAGAAGACAGACCCCTACAACTTTTCCTCTGATCTCCACATGCATATGTATCATACATGTACCTACATTCACACACACACAATAATAATAATAATAAAATAATAATAATAAATGACATGAAAAATAAGTTTTAAAGTTCAGGTATCTGTGTTTTTTACAATTACCCTTTATATCAGCTGAAATTCCCTTGTGCGGGTCATAATTGGTCTTACTGGCAACATCTACAGATAAAAGTAGAATTTTCTATTACAGGAAATTATCTGAATTTTAACCTAGGATAGCATCAGTAATTTTTCTCTGTATGTTCCCAGCAAATGATTGTGCTGCTAAGGAGAAAAAAAATTGCTTTGAAGACACAGTGTAATTATGAGCTATTTCTAATATAAATTTTAGCAAAAAGTATCCGATAAAATTAAAAGATATAAAATAAGATTTGTATATTTATTCAAATGCCAGGAAAGATTTAAGTCTGAAGCAAATTTTTTTTTTTTTTTTTTTTACAAAATATCCATTTCCCCTTTTCCTATCATATCTATAAATTTACGAATAAAAGGGTTTTGTCTTGATTTACTAACACTGGGAAGGATAGAATCCATCCGTTCCACAAGAAGACATATCATAAATTCAAACCTATGCACCACCCTGTTCTCTTATCTATAATATGACAAATGGCTGTGCAGAATCACAAGCAGTAAATGGGTTTAAGTTATAGACTGGTTCTGCCATAGTTGTTCTACTGTCCAGGTTTAAAACACTCTATCTTTAATTAACAGTTCACAGCATGACCAGTATGTGAAAATATCTCCTTTTGGGCAAGCAATTATCTACACATGATACAATATGAAGGTTGGATTCAAAATAACTCCTGGTTATTTATCAAAGTTCAATGCAGGTCCTGTCTTATAAATCAACTTCATACTAGACAAAGACAAAAAAAATACATTCTTGTTTATTTCATTATTTTTCACACCAGTCTTGATGACTGGCCTGTGACTTGAAACCTGAGCAATCCTTCTCTGTCAATCTAGGCACACACTGAAGGACATTAGCCAGTTTCTGTGCGCCATGAGACTGCCGTTCCCTGTAGACCAGGACTGTCATTTTTCATGTGGCTCTGAAAATTAATGTTTATAAAAGGAAGCATGGGGCTGAGGGGCAGCTCAATTGAGAGGATTACCACTCCCACAGAGGACCTGTGTTCAGTCCCAGCACCTTTGTCAAGTTGCTCACAATTGTCTCTAACTATGTCCTCTGTGGGATCCACTCCTCAGGCTCACGCAGGCCCTAAGCTCACGTGCACATGTGCACACACAGACACATAGTCGAAAAATTTAAAAGAAAGAATGTGTCTAGAAGGGACCAGTCTTCCACCCAACATCATTGTTATAAATGTCACCGAATCACACACATCCTGGCTCCCTCCCTGAATCACATCCTATGCTTTCACAAACAAGGGTCCTTAAAATTCCAGAGTTGGGGGGGGGGGCCTGCCAAAACCAATGTGGGTTCACATCTATATCCTGCCTGTCTTCTGGATGGCTCTTTGTGGTCACTGACATTAAATGGGCTATCAGACAGTTGGTAATCCATAGTCGATAAGAATGTCTAGCATTAGGAAGCCAGAAGGGTTACAGATAGATCATGTAAACCATGAAACATCTTGATGTGTATCCATCACAAACATCCCCCCAAAAAAACACTCAGGGAAGGTTGTCAGCTGTGACTGTAGTATTTGCTGCTCCAGTTTTTCATGGGCCAGAAGTCACAGTGGATGGTCTATGAGGCCCAGGACAGTTATGAACATGCCACAACATGGAACTTACACAAAACTTACACAGAACATTGTGATGTTTGTGCTTTTGTGTGTGCTTGGAATATTTTTGCTGTCATTATAATTTTATCGCCTGGCTCCCCAGTGTGAATTTCTAGATGATAGCATCTGTTACAATGCCAAAATGTTGGACACACTTCCCATCACAAGGTGATACCATCATTTGTTTTCCATCACTGTGATAAAACACTCTGATCAAGTGCAATTCCCAGGGCAAAGGGTTATTTCCTCCCCCACTTCTAGGTTACAGTCCCTCAGTGAATGAAGTCAAAGCAGTAACAACAATATAGGGAAAGACTGTTTAGTGGCTCACTAGCCATCATTCCTATATAACATAGGACTACGTACCCATGGTGACACCGCCCACGGTGGGCTGTGCCCTCTACATCAATCAACAGTCAAGACAATTTCCCACAGACATGGCCATAGGCCCATCCTCCAATAGAGATTCCTTCTACTCAGGTGACTCTTGGTTGTGTCCAGATGACAAGAGACACTATGACAGGTGCCTGTATTCCAATGTACAGATGAAGAAACTGAGGCTTCCACAGCCCGAGCCCTTTGCTCAATGTCAGAGAGTGATGGGCAGAGCTAGAGTGGAAACCAGGACACCATACACACTGCTAGCTGGAGCTACCTCCTGAGCTGCACACCCAGGATAATTCCTCTGGTTCTCACTCCATTTGCCAGTGTAATTTTTCAGGCAGACACTCACCACCCACAGGGGAAACACTTCGACTTTCAGACTCGCCTCTGGGTTCCTGTTACTTCACATGAAAACAGTCAACAGCAGAAGGGCCTGGATCTGGTTTCAAAAACATAATTCCAAAGGAATTCATGGGGAAAGTTCTACAGAGCCTGGCAATTGCCATCAGACCCCGAAGGTCTCTAGACACAACCTCTCTCCTCAGGACCCTCAACCCCCTCAGCCGCCCCTACTCTTTGCAGTACAGAATCTTCATGTCTGGAGTTCAGGCTGGCCTTTCTTTAAGGGCCATTTTGTTTTGTAAACTTGGAACCAAAGTGGTAGAATCATACAAATTAATCCAATTTTCTCTCATTTATTTTTTAGTCCATACCTCTGAAAGTTGTATTTTGGACGGGCGCCTTTCAAACCCCCTCATTTCTCAATCAAAGTTCTCTTTGGAAGCCTGAGACCTGACCCAAACTAGACCATGACTTCGCCAGCCACAAAGGCCTGCCCACTGGGAAGGGAGACGGAATGCACTATTTGACTTGAGCTCTCATCGAATCTCAGTGTCAAAAATCAAGCTTGAACTGCCTTCATCAACTGCCAACACTGTGAGTCTTTTCGGCTTGGATTTCTATAAACAGAATAAATTTAAATGTGACATGAAGTGGCAGAAATGAACCAACCAGTAGACGGGAAAGTGACAGAATGTGGCTTGCTCAGAAGACAGTCAGCGTATGTCCCCGATGAGAGCCACCCAGGAGCCAGACTCACTATTCTTGTGATTCACTGGGCCTCACGCGGGTGCTCACTCCCCAGCAGCGGCACCACCGATGTCGGCTCCCACCCAGAACACAGTGGCAAGCATCACTGAAGGTTTAAAAAAAAAATAAGTAAAAGTTTACATGAAATACTCCATGATTGAAAAACTGAGAAGTCAGATTTTTTCCTTCACTGAAACCGTGTGACTATTTAAAATCAAAAAGTGAGGGTTTCTAGAAGCAGAAAGAGTGTCTTTTATTTTGCAAATGTTCAAAAGCCTATGGAAGAAAGCACACCCTCTTGACGCAAAACCAATTGTGACTGCTGGCCCACCATAATCCTCCGGCCTCTGTGGGCAATGCTTCCTACAAAAATGTAGAATCAGGTAGTGCACCAGAAAGACCAATGGTCACAAACCAAGAATACACTCCACTGGACTAAAGAGATAGCTCAGTCAGTGATCTGCTAACCCTACAAGCAGGAAGCCCTGGGTTCAATCATCAAAACCTTGGTTAAAACAAACAAACAAACAAACAAAGGCTAAAGTCATACAATTAAAATCCCAACACTAGTAGATACCAACAGATCCTCTGAGCTCAGCTGGCTGGCCAGCTAGCTTGATCAAATCAATATGTTTCAGGCCAGTGAGAGACCCTGTCTCAAAGAACAAGGTGGACAATAATGACATCCAGACTGGTCTTTAACCTACACACACACACACACACCACACACACACAGAACACACACACATCACCATCACCACCACCACCACCACCACCACCACCACCACACACCACACCATAAACAAAAGAGGACACATTTGTATATTATACATGTGTATGAAAATGTCATAATGCAACCTATTATTTAATATGATTAATGCTTTTAGAGGGATAAAAACCACATGCTACTGACAGCAACATGGCATTATGTGGCTCTTGAAAGGAGGAGGCTTCACACAGAACAGACAGCAGCTGTTATCACCAAAGATCAGAGTATTACCTGTAGAAACAAGACAGGAAACCCAAGGAGTGAGTAGAGATGTTCCGGGTGGTTCTTGAGGCTCTTTCCTGCCCATGTTATATGAAGGTCACACCCATGTCCTCCTGGGATCCCTCCACCACCTCTCTGGATTTGGACCTCATGGTCCACATCGGTGCCTGTATAAAGCCATGTTCATTGCGCATGCTTCCTTTACCCCTTACAGACTGATGCCTTCAGCACCACGTCTACCTCTAGTCCTGCAGCCTGGCTGACATCTCTGGATGTTCAATGTTTCTCACTGCCAACAAGAGCAGATTCCAAGCAAAGCTACCTCTGTCTGCAGCTCCCCTCCCCCAATGTTCTTTCTTCCCTCTTGGAAAGGAAAGCTAATCACAGACACAAGTCTCATTCATTAGTCACCCCGATTCACTGATATCAACCCAATATCCTCTGGCCTCACCTCCTAAAAGCCATCACTTGAGCTCAGTCATGTAGCTCTCTCCTCCAAGAGGAATATTCATATACACAGGTAAATCCACCCCAGATGCATGCCATCGACCTACTGTGATTAACGAGGGAGGAAAGCAAGCTAAGGTCCCAGAGTCTCTCTGTCAGTCCTTTTACAGATCCCACCTACACTGGATAGTTTTATGCCAACGTGACACAAGCTTAAGTCTTCTAAGAGGAATAGACCTCAATTAAGAAAGAAAATGCCTTCATAAGGCTGGGTTGTAGGGAGGACTACAAGGAATTTTCTTAATTAGTGATTGGCAGGGGAAGGGCCCAGCCCACTGTGTGTGGTGTCATCCCTGGGCTGGTGGTTCTATAAGAAAACAGACTGAGAAAGTCATGAGGAGTAAGCCAGTAAGCAGCATCCCTCCATGGCCTCTGCATCAGCTCCTGCCTCCAGGTTCCTGCCCTGCTTGAGTTCCTGTCCTGACTTCCTTCAATGAAGGACTAGGATGTGACAGCGAGATAACCCTGTCACCCCTCAACTTGCTTTTGGTCACCAGTATTTCATCACAGCAGTAGAAATCATATATGAGACACCATCTTGGGTTGGAATGCAACTGTGGGAATTGCCCATAAGACAAACAAGCCACCTGTGGATCTGAGCAAAGCTGCAAGTTCACTTACTTTAAGACAAGGAGATAATGATACATTGAAAATTCATATTGGGAACATAAAAATCACACAGTTCTTGACTACATGGAAAAGAGTAGCTGTGGGGTAGGACTCGGATTCTGAGATACAGAATGAAGAGACTCTGGGAGAAGGAGCGTTAGCCCATGCTCTAGTGTAGTCGTGTAGGCACTGAGGCTATTGGGGGTGGTGTCCCTAGAAAGGAACTCTTCTCTCTTTCTGGGGTGGTGCCTTGAGATGGAGAACTAGGGAACTGGCAGAGAGCAAACAGCCCAAGCAAATTCCAAATTCTTTGGAAACAGGAACCCAGGGCCAGACTGCTTAAGAAAATGTCAGTCTCTCCCTCTCCTCCTCTCCCTCTCCCTCTCCCTCTCCCTCCCCTCTCCCCTCTCCCTCTCCCTCTCCTCTCTCCCTCCTCCTCTCCTCCCTCTCCTCTCTCCCTCTCCCTCTCCCTCTCCCTCTACTCCCTCTCCCTCTCCCTCTCCCTCTCCCTCTCCCTCTCCCTCTCCTCCCTAACCTATCTCTCCTTCCCTTCTCCCCCTCCACTAACAATGCTCCCTTCCCATCTTCATTAACTCTCGTAGGTCTATTTCTAGAAGTGGATCTATATTAATTAGATGTTTCTAGATACTACCTGAGGAAAAGCAAGACTGAGCACATGTTAGAGTCCACACCACGCCATGAAGGAACAAGGTCCAGTGAACCTACAGTCAAAGCCATGACAAAGACCACAGAGACCATTTACTTTAATCTTGGTGATGCAAAAATCTTAACTCGAAAAGATTTTATACATTTATGTACAGCTGTGTGTATAATTTAATTAACTACAATGACTAAAATATCAATGGTGCATTCACTTTGCTATAAAAACGCCCATTTTTAAAATAAGAAAGATGAGCCTTGGCATGCAAACATGACTGGGACATGATTGGGGAGGGAGTCCAGCTCAGTGGTGAAGCTCACAGAGGATCTCTCTCCCATTCTGGGGTGTGTCTCGGGCAAACAAACCATGGATGAACCTAAATCCTTAGGAACAGAAGCCAGAGCGGCTAGGGAAAATGTTAGCTCAGCTCTGCACACCACAGAGGGGCGGCAGGCTCAGTGATCGATGTTCCCATGTGAGAGGCTCGGGTTCCTCTCAGTGCTAAATATCTTTTTTTTTTTAGCTTGCTATTTTTCTTTTACAGACAGGATCTCATATAGCCTAGAGTGCCCTGAAACTCACTGTGTAGCCACTGAATTCCTAATCCTCCTCCTCCACTTCCTAGTACTAAGATTATACTAGGGCTCCACCAAGCCTGCTGGGGCTCAAATCCAAGCCCTCAGGCATGCTAGGTAGGCAAGCACTCTACCAATTGTGATACCTCCCCAGACCCCCAGTTTAAACATATATATATAGTCAAGTAGCAAAAGGGAAAATCGTGCTAAGAATCCACAAGAATTCCTTAACATTTCTGAGTAAGAAATTAAGAGGATCTCAGCTTCAGAAAGAATAAGGGAAAATGGTCATAGAAAACTGTCACCATCTGCCAGGAATCCACCATTCCATAAGGAAACGTTGAGCTAACCCGGAGCGTGACTTCCTTGAGAGCAGAGTCCGTGATAAGGAATGTCTGAGAAGCCCCCATGTAATAGCCACAGGAGCCACAAACATGGCCTGCCCAACAGTGGCCCATGGTGAAATTCTAGGTCTTGATAGTAGGATGACTTTGTCAGGAGAACGTTCCAGAATGGACTACAGAAGTAATACGGTCCTTGGAAGGCACCGCTGTTCAAATGTGGCCCATGCCAGCAGAGAGGCTCTGGGTGTCTACAGGGAATTGGGGCACATGGGTGTCCCTGACTAGCCAGAATGTCTGAGCACAGAGTCTGTCTGTAACAGGATCTCCAGTGTGACAAGCCTCTTGGTAGTGACTAACCTGCAGGGTGAGGTATGGAGAATGCCCTGGTACACACTGGAAACACCTTCAGCAACTCCTAAATGACTTCTGTCAGCAGAGATGACAGGATGGGTCACCTCTGAGTGTTATAGATCACTGAAAAAGGACCCACTGAAATTTCTGTGACTTCTCACTAACTAGACCCCTTCCCTCCTTTGTCCCAGAGGGAAAGCTAGGTAGAGAGGGTAAGATCTATCAGGGATGAAAGAGTGGCTAAAAAAGGATAAGAATCCCGAGTGTCCTTGCCCGCAAAAGCTATGAGGTCAGTGGTTACAAAACAACCAACCTGGAGAATCTATAATGAGACAAAGACATGTGTGAGTGCATAGTGCTGTCCTGAATCATGCAGTCAGTTACACACAGCATGGACCTCCTTCCTATGGTTCTTACTCACATACACTAACTATGCATTATAATGGGTACATATCATGGTAACACTTCACACGCAAACACACATGTCAAACAGATTCACCCGCCCTTGTTCCCTTCCACTCCCTTAACTCTTTCCTCTTCCCAGTCAGTCCTCACTTTTATTTTCACATTGTGTATGTGTGAGTGTGTCTGGTGTGTGTGCTGTATATGAGTGTGTTGTTTGTGTACGTGAGTTTGTGTGCGTAGGTGTGCATGTTTGTGTGTGAGTATATAGGTGTGTGTTTATGTGTGAGTGGATGTGTATGTGTGTGTGAATGTATGTATATGTGGTGTGTGTGCATGTATGTGAGTGTGTGGTGTGTGTGTTTGTATTCGTGAGTGGGTGTGAGTGGATATGTTTATATGTGGGAGTGGTGTACGTGAGTGTGTTCTGTGTATGTGTTTGTATGAGTGTGAGTGTGTATGCATGTGTTTGCGTGTGTGTTTGTGTATGTGAGTATATATGTGTGTATATTTGTGTGTGTGTGTGTGTGTGTGTGTATAAGTGTGTATGCAACAACTCTAGTCTAGATGTACTAGAGTTGTTTAAAGGAACATTTGTTGTGTTTATGTGGTATGTGTGAGTGTGAGTTCTGATGTACATGTTTGTGTGTGTTTGTGTGTGTGTACATGTGGTATGTGTGAGTGTGTATGACTGAGATTCACTAGAGTTGTTTAAAGGAACATTTGTTTATAGGGACGTGTTCTCATCGGTGGTTACACCGCTGAAGAAAACCTCTCTCCCTACTCTATTCCTTCCAGGGCTGCAAGGGAGATTCTGTGGTTTCTGCCCATCCTGGGCCTTCCCTGCCTTACAGAAGCACAGCGACTACCCTCTCATTTTCTTCCTGTGAGCTTCTGTCTCCAAATATCTCCTTTGTAAAGACCTTAGCCATCCTGAATCAGGGGCCTACCCTGCCACATCTGTAATAACGCTAGTTCCAAAGATGTCACATTCTGAGGTACTTGGAGATTAGAATATCAAAGTAAGAATTTTAGGGGACACACTGAACCAAGAAATGTGCTTATTATTATACAGGGTTCTATAAAAGGTCTTTGTAAAGAAAATGACTATTTTGATTTGGTGTAATTAAGATATAAATATTATCTGCAACAGCATTTAGCAAACTTTGACTAGGAGTATTATGACACTATTACTATCCGATGTACCCTAACCTTAAATGTTGCTGCCACAGATGATTACAAGCTAGAACTGTTAAGATAAAAAATAAAAGAGAAAGTCTCCATCAACCTTCTGAGTCATATCCTCCCTGACCTTCTACTCAGTTTGTCTGCAAACAGCCATGTGTGGAATCACCCACCCCAACAGTGACATCCACTGTGGAATCACTCACACTAACAGTGACAGTGACATCCACTGTGGAATTACATATCCTAACAGTGACATCCACTGTGGAATCACCCACACTAACAGTGACATCTTCTCTATTTTTGTTTTGAAACTTATTTCCACCACTCAAACTCTGGCCGTACTTCCCTGCAGACACACACAGCTTTACTTTGTTATTTTAGTGGCTGCTTGGGGATTTCTTGTTCAGCTAGGCCAAGAATTATTCCCCCAAAGGCTTGCACTCTGATCTCTGCATCTTTGTTCTAGTGTGCTCTATGTATCTATACACACGTGCACACACACACACACACACACACACACACACACACACAAGAACACACACACGGCTTTTATCCTCATCTCCTTCAACTGCTAACTCAATTTCAGCTTACCTGTGAAATCTGGAAGTCTACTCTGCATGATGTAAGACCCCACCCCTTCCCAGAATGCACCTCTCCTTTTGCACATGCAGATTCATCTTAGATGGTTTCCTCAACTAGAATGCAGACTCTCAGTAGCAGGCATTTATTTATTTACCTCATTCACAGCCTGCACCATAGTCAAGAACGGGGCTTATACCACCTCCTTCATAGCATAAAATTGGTTCACACTCAGTATCCCAAGATGCAGAACAAAGATCTTTTTAGATGTCTCTAACTACTTAGAAAAGAGATCGTAAAAAGAATACTAAGTCATAGGACACAAGGCATATAGAATTTGTGTCACCAAACATGACACACTGAGCTATGGAGCCTAAGCTGTTATCAGATAACTGTGTCCAGATCACAATAAGCTAATAGTTTGAAAACAATACTATGGTGCATCCAAAAGCCTTCCGTGTCTGCCATCAGGCACCTGGAGCCAACCATTCCGAAATCTCGCACTGACTTCTGACCCAACCAACAAGAGTGGCTGTAGAATCTACTTCCAGTCCTTGAAGCAAATATTCGCCCACTAGCTTACATTCAAGTCACCCTCCAGGATAACTTCCAAGGAGTCAAAGGGCCTTTGCTTATCTCCTCTGTAGAGGATCCAGTGTCTTCAGCCAGGATCAGGATTTTGGTTTGGCCTACATGCATATCTCTATCTTAGGTTTAAGAAACGCGTTACTTATGGAAACTTAGTAAGAAACGCATTGTGACTAAAAGTCTTAGTGAATTGTTCAGTAATCTTGTTTTACTACTTATTACATGTACATACACATACATGTATAGAAATACTCTACATTAATGAATTTGTTCATAGTTCCTGGTATACTGGAGTATTTCTTGCTCCTACACTTACAGAGGACCAACCATGATGTGGGCTCCGACCCCTGACCTATGGACTTCCAGGTACCTGTAGGACAGTGATCAGCCTGCAAGCTCTTCTCATAGGAAATGTTCCAGAAGCCCAGCACTGATATGACAAAGTTGTGACAATGTCACACGGTGGCAGAGATTGTCCTCTGGAAGCATGAGAGCCTCTAGCAGCACCTGACATACAACCTTGATTGACTAAGATGCTGGTTGTGGCGTTAACGTCAGATCATAGCCTCACTGGAATGCACGAGACCTCAGAACACCACTCAGAGGGTCACTGGACTTACCAACGTTTCATTATCGATCATGAAGAGCATTTCACCATGTGCCCTTCTGAACTCTCTCTAAACAAAGATGCACTTTTATCTCCACAGGATGCTGCACTATCCAAGGCGCTTTCATTTTAAGTGGCAAGTTAAACTGAGTAAGGTTTTCATTAAAAGCTTTTCTTTAAATGTCTGTGACTGTGTATACTTTTTGTGTGTCTGTGTCTGTGCGTGTGGAGCTGCAGGACAACCTCAGCTACCATTCCTCAGATGCTGTCTACTTGATTTCCTTAAGGCAAGGTCCCTCACTGGTTTGGAACTTGCCCACTATGTGAGGCCGGCTAACAAGCAAGCCCAAGGATCTGCCTGTCTCTACCTCCTCATTCTAGGGTTTCAGGTGTGCACAGTGATGCCCTGCTCTTTCATGAGGATCCTGGGGGGTGAAATCAGGCCACTGTGGCATCAGAGCAGCCCCTGTACTGACTGAGCCATCCACCTGGCCTTCTGGACAAGCATTCATATAGCTACACTTACACAAATCCAGGGACATTTTCAGGAAAGCATCTCTCACACAGGAAAATCAACCAGAGAGGGCAGCAGTGGACTCCTGAGCTCCCATGGGGACCATAGCCTTAGAAACTCCATACACCTGTGCCACTGTGCTTAAACACACAGCATGTTTGGTTTCAGTTGTCGTCTTCTCAGCCCTTAGTGAAAATGGCAACATTGTTTTAAGTGATACTTGATGATGAGAGGGAGAGTTGTGGGACTGCTTACCCAGTTTCTAAACACATGAGCAATACACTAATGGACTAATGGAGTTTGTAGGGGCGCTTTCTCTCTCTCTCTCTCTCTCTCTCTCTCTCTCTCTCTCTCCTCTCTCTCTCTCTCTCTCTCTCTCTCTCCCCCCTCCCTCCCTCTCTCTCTCCCTCTGTCTGTCTGTCTGTCTCTTTGTGTGGCTTTATGGCTTAAACAATCATCTTTCTCTGTGGCTCTGTCTCTCCCTGTCTGTCTGTCTGTCTGTCTGTCTGTGTGTGTGTGTGTGTGTGTGTGTATGTGTGTCTGTCTGTCTGTCTGTCTGTCTGTCTGTGTGGCTTTGTGGCTGTCTGTCTTTCTCTGTGGCTCTGTCTCTCCCTGTCTCTCTCTGTGTGTCTCGCTCTCTGTCTCTCTGTGTGTATGGCCCTGTCTCTCTGTTACTCTGTGTGTCTCTCAGTTTCTGTCTCTGTATGTCTCTGCCTCTCCCTCCCTTTGTGTGTGTATAACAATAATTAAAGAAGAAGAGGTTATGGATTTGAGTGGGAGTAGGAGGATACGGGAGGAGTTAGGGGAGACAAAATGGAGTTGAAATGATGTGAACACAGTACTAATGTATGAAAATTCTCAAAAACATGTTTACTTTTGAAAAAAGTGACTGGCCATAGGAACAAGCCCATGGAAGAATAGCCAGAAAGGAGCCTTTTAAGACAGTCGTGCTCTGCAGTCTAGGCTGGCTTTGAGCTTGTGGTCCTCTTGCCTCATCCCCCCCCCCCAATGCTACAATTTCAGCCCTGGCCAGGATTTTTTATAACTGTGACGGAGGCAGAAAATGGGCTCATCTCTTGTCTCTCTCCAACAAAGACAAGCAGAGACAGAGTTTCTGCTCACAGGTTGCTCACAGCTATGGCCGTCAAGGAAAGGAAACGCTTGTCCTCACACATCTGGTGACCAGTGGTGCTGACTCCGTACCAGAAGAGGAGAAAGACACCATCATTCACGGTGTCTCTCCTCCAGTGGAGATAATCAGAAACAGCTCTAATAAACGAAGCAACAAGATGCCTTTGCTAGGTAAGATACCCACGTGACATCAGCTCACATGTGGCCACATGTCTTCCCAGGATAACCCCCACACTTCCCCAGTGGGATTGTGAGGAAGGTCAAAATCATCGCTTAAACAAAGCCTGATTGCTCTCTGACATTTGGAAGAAGGTTCTATGTAGACGAGGACTCCAGGTTCCAGATTTCCTCAACGTAACCTCTGAATGACTCTACTGGGGCACAGGCATCCTCAGCACAGGAAAACTTTTTATGTGGTTTACTTGAGACAGAGTTTTCTGTAGCCCAGGCTGGCCCCTGAACTCACAAATAGACAAGGATGGCCTTGAATCCCTAGTTCTCCTACATCCACCTCTCAGATGCGGTAATTACAGGCACAAGCCACCATGTTTGGTCTAGGTAGAGCTAGGAATCGCACCTAGGACTTTCTGCACATTCTGCAAGCTCTCTAGCAACTGAGCCACACCCACAGCCCCAGAAAGTCTTTTTTTTTTTTTTTTTTTTTTTTTTTAATACAGATTAAATACTAACCCACTTTGGAAATCGTGGAGAGCCGTTTAGCCACGCCCTAAAGCAGGCGTGAGCCTTGGCTTGTCCTTGCCATTTACAACTCCTTGTATGGCGTGAGGCTGTGCTGACAGTGATGTGAGGTTACATCTGACCGCTCTGGACCTATGGGCTCGGACCATGCCACGACCCATGATTGGCCAGGATGGTGTACCTTTTACTTCTAGGCGCCATTCTAAGATGGCGCCGGTTTTCCAAGGTCAGCTCAGCTTTCTGAGTAAACAAGCCCGTTGCGCATGCCTCGGCCTTGAGCCCTTCCCGAGCAGGCTTATGCTAAAGAGGTATTGGCAGCCTAACCTATCCTGAGAGAACACGCCACCTAGCCTGCCTTGGGAAGATATATAAGCAGCTCGTTTCTGCTGCTTGGGGTCCCCGTAGTCAAGATTCGTTCCCAAAATAAAGCTGTCTGAGCAGGATCCGACCGTGTCGTGTCTTACTTGCTGGTCGAGGCAGACACGACAGACGCGACAGGAAATGTACATTTTAATTGTGTAATAAATTTGAATCAGATCTAATGAGGAAATGGCTATTTTCTATGGAGAACAGGGACAAGCAAATCTCAAGAGATTAAAAGTTGTGTTCGTGTGGTTTTGTTTATAAATCTGCAAATTTGAATTCAATTTTTAAAGAAAAAAAACAGCACACGGGGACATAGCAGGAATGAACAGAGATTCAGAAATGTTTTTCCAATTCTACAGTTGAGAGATCTCAGGAAAGCGCGTGTCTCCAATTACCCATCGGGACTCTGCACTCCTCAGAGAGACACACAGACAACACCCACCCAGCATGCTAACCTGAGCCTGGGAAGAGAGCTGCACAAAGCCTGTCTTTCCAGAAAAACAACTATCTGATAATTCAGTTCACCTCAAAAAATAACCTATGTAGTTAAGAATTATTATTATTAGGTGACCTCTCTCTTGCTCCTCACACAAAGCCTGGATGTGCTGGCATAAGTGATCACACTCAGTATTTTTCTCATAGCTCTCTGGGAGGTCAGAAGTTGACCAGGTGATCTAAAATATGTTGGCCTCCATTATTCACAGGCTCAGACAGACAAGCAGTGATAATCAGGCACACGGAATATTTGACATGATAAATGGCAATGAGACTCGGTGGTGGTGCTAATTTCTGGCTTCAAGGGAGCTTCAAAAATACATACACACACACACACACACACACACACACACATACACACACACACACCAGGCTTGTCTGCATGTAAGAGTATAAACAATCAGAGATGCCGAGTTCAGTCAGGGGAGAAATGGATCTGTGTGCTTCTCTTTCCACCTTGGAAAAGTCACCTCAGGTTGAGACTCAAGGTTACTTTGTTAAAAACAAGTATTTCACACCATATAGATCAATTTAAACAACTTCCATTTGGAAACATATGGTTCTTCCATGAGAAATACTAAAGAGGACCCACATATGTTGACAATGAGTTTTGGGGGGACATCTGTGGAAACCAAGGTAGGGGAAAAGCAGAGGTTCCAACTTGAAGTCACATTCTTTGATGGCCTTGTCCTTCAGCACAGAGGCCTAGCTCCCTGTACTTCCCAATGCCATCAAGTCATGAGATTATGGGGATTCCAGAGAAAGCGTGAGGCAGTGTCCTCACAATGAATCATGTGTGAACCAGGTTCAAGGGAAGTTAAAGAAACCAAATCATTAAAAAAAAAAAAATGCCCATTGACCCAATAAATTTCCAGTGCTCTGCTAGATGTTAGCAGGACTTAGAGATAATGAATCCAAAAGGAGCTACCTGGGGCTTGGGAGATGGCCACCATTAAATTGCAAATTGTACAGGCAGGAGGACCTGTGTTCCATCTCTAGCACCCACATAAAATAGTCAGGCACAGCAGAATGCACCTGTCATCCTAGACCTGAGGAGACCCAGAGGAGCATCTTTCAGGCTTGCTGGCCAGGTAGCCTAGGTGAATGGTCAAGCTCCAGGTTTAGTGAGACTCTCCATCACAAAATCTAAGGCATAGAATGACTAGGGTAGACACCTAACACAGACCTCTGGCCTCTATGCTCATGTGCATACACACACGGACACACATACAACATGAGCACATTAAAATAATGCACCACACTGAGAAGTCAAATTTCTAAATTGTAGGATATACAACAAAAAGGACTCACTTCAGGCAGAGTCCAGGACTAAGAGGATCCTGTTACCCATACTTCTGAAGGCATCTCTAAGGAAGATACACAAAGCCCGCCTCCAGCCAGGGCAGAGAACCAGCGGACCTTGATTCACAAGCTGGCCCTCTCCCAGGACTCTGCAATGCACACTACTTCCACATGTGTAGCCGAAGATGCCAGCCTATTAGGAACACATCTCTTTTCATTTTAGCTTCTTTCTGTCAGACTTAAAGAAGCCTCACATAAAATGATCAAAGATTTTTCATGGTCCTTCCAAGCCTACATCCCAGCAACGGCGCTTCAATGCCTTTCTGTGAATCCTCTAAAAATGAGAGTTCTGAAGATGTCTGGCAACCGAACGCTGTGCCTCAGAGCTATAATATTTTTAAAAGGCATTCAGTTTAAATTAATATATTTGGCCAGACAACTGTATTAAAATTCTTGTTATTTTTTCTCTTATAATGGTAGCCTGTGGTATGACTAGTCTTCTTCAAAAAATCTGTGCAGTTATTGCTTCTCTCTTGCCTGGGGTACATCATGTGTTTTTCATTTGAGTGGGTTACACTGCAATACCTCATTAAAGCAAACACTCGGCTAAATGAAAGTCTTCATACCGTGCCACAAAGGGCGTAAACGAACTCAGAACATTTCAGGGGCTCATAACTCACTGCAAAGCACTCTTGTACCAGCTGCTCCATTGGGTGATGTCACAGTGCCCACGCTCTTAAAGCAGCCAGCCTTTGGAAAGTCTATATGTGTGACCACGCAGTAAAGCAGTTACTGTGTAAATAGGGCCATTTTTCCTACACAGTAAACAGTCCTTATCCCAACACTCAGACACAAGCACACACACAGAGAGACATATGCACACATACAAACAGACACACAGATACAGACAGACACACAGATACAGACAGAAACACAGGCACATGTATACATACACACAAACACACACACAAAGGCAAGCACACACAGACATATACACACATACAGACACACATATAAATACACTCACATGTAAGCACACATGCACATGCAAACATACACACAGACATAAGCACACATACACAGACAGACACAGACACACAGACACACAGTGTAAACACTCCAGTTATATTTGTACCACAGCAAGAACTGACTCCTTGCCATCCACTGGCAAACAGTCTTTCCAGCCTGCCTGCCTCTCTCTTGCTGGACAGCTCCTTCCCACAAGTCTTTCCTTTGAGGGACCTGCCCTGACCAGTCTCTTTGTGGGACAGTGAGTGCTTGTCACCAAGGAAAAAAGTCATTTCTAGTCTTTAAATTCTACAGTTTTGCAGGAAGCTGTTGAGGATGGTTCACTGAAGTCCATATTGCCAAAACACCTGGCTCAGAGCTCCCCTTGAATCCACAATAACAAGCCTCTGGCCTGAAGATGCCGTCTGCTTTGAAGGATGATTTTTTTTTTAAAGTAGCATCAAAGGCCTGAATGGGAATAATCTTACAGGAATGTATTTTACCCTCATCTCCATGAGGATGGACACTATTTAAAAAAAAAAAAATACTAGAAAATAATGACCCTGGCAGGACGTGGGAGAAAATGGAGGGTTTGTGTATAGTTGTTGGAAATGTAAAATGTGGGCAGCTTCTATGGAAATCAGTATGTTGGCACCTCAAAAATTGAGGCTGGAGAGATGACTCAGCCATTATGGGCTGTTGTTGCTCTTGAGGAGGGCTGGAACTTAGTCCCTGGCTCTCATACCGGATGGTTCACAATGTCAAGGGGATATTTGTACAACTGCATTCACAGCACTGTTGATCCTAATGGCCAATATCTACCCATTTATAAATGACTAAGTAAATGTGATACACACCAGAATGTCCTTCAGCCTTTACAAACAAAAAAGGTCTGGCCCAGATTATCACAAGGCTGAATTTTGAGGCCATTCTGACAATCAAAAGAAGCAGGCACAGCAAGACAGGTGACATAGGATGTCACTTCTACAAGGTCCCAAGAATAGTGAAATTCATGGAGACGTTAAGGTGGCCAGATCAGGGCCTGGGGATTGGCAGAGTAGAGAGTTACAGAGTGGAAAGTTTTGCTTTTATAAATGTTAAATGAAAGGACTGCCATGTCTATCACACCCAGAACTGAAACCTTAGCCTGTTGTGTACTTTGTGGGTTTCAAAGCATATTTACTCATACATGTGGTGGGTTTTGATCACTGTGTGTGCCTTAGGATATGCACTGATCAGTTTAGGGCAACTGAAGATGAATCAGAGGTGGACCCTACACTTTCCGATTCCACAAGGATATTAGTATCAGACAGAATGTGTTCACTAAGAGAAACTGGTATTTCTCAGCTTCTCAGTTCAATTGTAATTTTAAGTATTCTGATATATTGACTCCAAATTCACTTGAATTTCCTGTGCTAGCTGAACTTACAGTTACCCTTTCTCTAAAAGAGGCACAAATAAAACACTACAAAACTTCACCTGGGCTCTTTCCCGTCTTGCAAGATGGCGGGTGAAAAGGCGGAGAAGCCTGATACAAAGGAGAAGAAACCGGCCGCCAAGAAGGCCGGTGGTGATGCTGCTGCCTTTGGTCCCCGGGCCGCTGGTGCAGCTAAAAAGGGTAAACCTAAGAGTAAAAAACTCAAGAAGGCGAAGCCCCATTGCAGCCGGAACCCTGTCCTGGTTAGAGGAATTGGCAGGTACTCCCGATCAGCTATGTATTCCAGAAAGGCCTTGTACAAAAGGAAATACTCAGCTGCCAAGACCAAGGTTGAAAAGAAGAAGAAAAAGGAGAAGGTCCTTGCTACTGTCACAAAAACAGTTGGTAGGGACAAGAATGATGGCACCCTGGTGGTGAAGCTTCGAAAAATGCCTAGGTGTTATCCTACAGAAGATGTGCCTCGGAAGCTGCTGAGCCACGGCAAAAAGCCCTTCAGTCAGCACGTGAGGAGGCTGCGATCCAGCATCACTCCCGGGGCTGTCCTGATCATCCTCACCGGGCGCCACAGGGGCAAGAGAGTGGTTTTCCTGAAGCAGCTGGGCAGTGGCTTGCTACCTGTGACTGGACCTCTGGCTATCAACAGAGTTCCTCTGCGCAGAACACACCAGAAGTTCGTCATCGCCACCTCTACAAAAGTTGGTATCAGCGAGGTTAAAACCCCCAAACACCTGACTGACGCTTACTTCAAAAAGAAGCAGCTGCGCAAGCCCAGGCATCAGGAGGGCGAGATCTTCGACACGGAGAAGGAGAAATACGAGATTACAGAGCAGCAAAAGGCTGATCAGAAAGCTGTGGACTCGCAGACTTTGCCAAAGACTAAAGCTGTTCCTCAGCTCCAGGGCTAGCTGCGATCTCAGTTCTCCCTGACAAACGGGATGTATCCTCACAAGCTGGTGTTCTAAATGGCTTACAACCTAATTAAACAGATTCATACGTTAAAAAAAAAAAAAAAAAAAAAAACACAACACTTCACCTGGAAATGGTAGGTGTTAAATCTGTTTTCAATCAATTAAAATTGTTAATTCTTTCTTAAATTTTTAAAAATTTATTCACTTTACATCCCAATCAATGTTCCCCTCCAAGTCCACCCTTCACTAAGTCCCTTCCCCCATTCCCTCCCCTTCTCCTCTGAGAGGATGGAAGCCTGCCTTGGGTATCCACTCATACCCTGCCACATCAAGTCTCTGCAAGGTTAGGCCAGATCCTCTCTCACTGAGATCAGACAAGGCAGCTCAGTTAGGGGAACATATTCCACAGACAGGCAACAGATTTAGGGATAACCCCAACTCTAGTTGTTGGGGGACCCACATGAAGACCAAGCTGCACATCTGTTACATATATGCAGGAGGCTTAGGTCCAGCCCATGTATGTTCTTTGGTTGGTGGTTCAGTCTCTGAGAGACCCAAGGGTCCAGGTTAGTTGACTTGTTAAGTCTAATAATTGTCTTCCTATGGACTTGCTATTCCCTCTGGGGCCTTAAATCCATCCCCCAGCTCTTCCATAAAAGTTCCCAAGCTCCATTCAATGTTACCTGAGTAGTGGTCCACTCAGGATCCTCTAGCATGTGTCAACTCTCTCTTAGAGAGCATGTGTACTACTGTCATGCTCACCATCACCCAGGGACACCGGGGACCATGCTCCCACAGTCTAGAGTGTAAGACAGACCCTGACACTTGGTATTTCAAGGTGCTGGAGACAGGAGCGCATCGGCAGAGGAGTGGGGCTTTTCAATCTCAGCATTCAAAGCATGGGTGAGAACTGTTCAGATGATCCGCTCTAAGCACCAAATGGATTTGCTGGGATTATTTCGACCCTGGGTTTTCTTTCTTCAGGTCATCCTTCCTTAACCCTACCAGTAACAGGGCAGGATTTGTGGAAACAGGGCCCATGAATAAAGCTGTATGAGGAGATTTCTGAGAGCTTGTGAGAAAGCTCCAAATAAACAAGACAAGGGTCTTATAACCTCGGTTCCTCCAGCTCCTCCAGAATAAGGGTTAGTTCTTGGAATGCGCCTCTTTCTCTTGCGCACCGTCCCAAGCCTAAACAGGAGTGAGTGAACTCCAGATTACCCATCATCTACCATTATTATTCAGATGATGTTTCCAAGCACAGGTTGTCCTCATGACTTACCTGGCTTAAACTGATGTGACCTTGTCCTTTTGACTGTATACAACAGGAACTGAAGTGAACTTTGCTCACATGACCTTGCTTAACCCTAAGACTGTGAACTGTCTCATGACTGGTAACAGAAGAGCAAGACGGGCAGGATTGATATTGATCTAGTGGAGAAAGATATCAAAGATTGAGTGTATGAGTAAAAAGTTTAATGAATCATTTCCTCGGATGGGTCTGTGATCCTCTTCCTCCAAGTGGCTTGGTTAGTAAGAAGTGAGTGCCCACCAGTCACCCTGGCCCAGCTACTCTGGAACTGGCTGGCCACAGCTGCAGGTTTCTGAGGATAAGTCTGGATGGGGTTTCACCCAGGCTATGTGACCAAGGCAGTAGCCAGTCTGTCAGCTTCCATAGCCAGAATCATCCCCTTTCACAGCATTCCAAGGTCCTCTGATCTCTGCCAATGACTACACATGATTAATGTCAGCCTAGAGGCTGGGCTTATGTGGGGGGCGATCACCTGGAAGCCAAAGAAGTTCTTCCTGGGGTTTCGTTCAACCTCTGCTGCTGACTACCTTGTGACTACCTGTACAGCCACCCAACACCTTGGTGGATAAAATCTTCTCTGGAACAGAGACTGTCAGGACACGGAGGCAGCCACATGTCTGAGCTTTCAACCAGTTCCTTACTTGGATACATGATGCTGCAGAAGCCTGAGGAATGGGCTTATAGTCCACCCACACTGGGCTGGACATTCTGCCAGAGCAAGCTGGCTAGCTAGAGAACAAACCAGCAGGCTCCGGTGTAGTAAGAGACTCTGTCTCAGAAAAATAAAGTCACCAAGGAAGACACCCAGTATACACCTCTGACCTCTATATGTGTGCCTACATGTGTTTGCCCACACATGAACACATGTATACATGCCTGCAAATCTCATTCATGCCATTTCTGTGAGACCACAGTGTTGAAGGCATAAGCTATGCTGATGAATAGAACTTCTGAGTCTATTTTTTTTTCTGAGACAAGGTTTCTCTGTATAGCCCTGGCTGTCCTGGAACTGACTCTGTAGACCAGGCTGGCCTCGAACTCAGAAATCCACCTGCTCTGCCTCCCAAGTGCTGGGATTAAAGGTGTGCACCACCACCGCCCGGCCTGAGTCTGTTTTTAAGCATGAGAAAAACTGAAGGAAATCGGTGAGCATAGTATGTAAAGTAGATGTAAAGTAGAAAATTACAGGCATTTAGGAATTGCTATCAATTGTTTTTGAGACAGGATGTCACTATAGAACCCCGACTAGCCTGGGACTCATTGTGTACACCAGGTTGGCTTCATCCTCACAGAAATCCACCTGTCTCTGACTCTCAAGTGCTGGAATTACAGGTGTATACTGCCTTCTCTAGTGTCTTAAAGGGGCCTCTTAAGAGCAGATCCCTACCCTGTGGGCTGCAGACTGTACACATCCTCTCTTCAGAACTTTCTTAAAGGCTAATGAACCTCATGCCTATTCCCAAGTGATAAGGGACAGCTTTCAGGACTAACCACCAAGACAGCAAAGCACAGATCCCGGTATGGCAGGTGTGTGCTCTTTCACAGTCTTGGTCTCAAGGGACATCACTCCTGACCCTCTCGGCTCCAAGTCTCCAGTGTGAGATGGCACCCCTGCTGGGTGATGCTCCTACATTTCATTGCAAAGGATTTGGTTTGTTGCTGCTGTCTTTTTATAGAGATGGAGCTATATAACATAAAATTAGTCATTTATTTATTCTTACTTATTTTTGAGACAAGGTCTCACTATGTTACCCTGGCTGGCCCGAAACCCTCAATGTAGAACAGGCTTGACCTTCAAACTCAAAGATCAACCTGCCTCTGTCTCATCTGAGGCAGAAGGTGTACACCACCATACCTGACTCATTTGATTTCTTTTTAAGGGACTTTTCATTTCTATTGAGGTGTGTGTGTGTGTGTGTACACGTTTTATAGATAATAACCATCCATACTTATAGGGCACAGTGTAGCATTTACACATATACAATGTACAATCATCAGAGCAGAGTTAATAACCCCAGCCACTGAGTCTGGGTCTTTGATGCTCTTCCTCCAAGTGGCTTAGTTAGAAGTGAGCACTTACCAGTCACCCTAGACCAGATGCTCTGGCACTGGCTGGCCACAGCTGCAGGTTTCTGGGGATGAGTCTGGATGGAGTTTTTCCCAAGCTATGTAACCAAGGCAGTGACCAGTCTGTCAGCTTTCACAGCCAGAATCATCCCCTTCACAGTATCCCAAGGTCCTCTGTTCTCTGCAAATGACTGCACATGACTGATGTTGGCATTTGTGAGAAGCTCACTTTGTGAAACTACCCATCTTCAAGTTAACAGCTTAGTTGTCACCTCATCTATTTGCAGCATGGTGCAGCCACCACCCCACCTGGTTTCAAACATTTCTATTGCCCCCAAAGGAAAGCTGTACTTAAGCCACAGGCTCATCTCTGTCTTCTCTGTGCTCTTTCTCTGTCATGTGCTATGCAATTGGCCCAACAGATTAAAAAAATTAACAAAGCACACAGAGAAAGAGAGACAGAGACAGAGAGAGCTAGAGAAAGGCAGAGACAGACAGACAGACAGCACCATGGAAAAACTATGTAGTCACTCTCAAAGTTCTGACCTGACCTGAAGCCCCTCATGGGAGACAGAAGGAGACAACAGTCAGGACCTCTGCATCCATCTCTACTCTCCAGCACGACACAGTGTAGCCCTGCTTCTAGCAGTTTCTCCATCCTTTGTCATCTCCAGCTAATCCTTCCTGGGAATCAGTCTCTATTTGGGGCTGTAAATGCTTTCAGTGTCCTTTGGAAAGTGTTTGCCAGAAGTCAGCTGACTGCAGCTCCATGCTCTAAGGAAGAGACACGATGTAGGGACAGTGGGGACATATATTGCCACAGTTTAAGGAGATCCCTAAGGTATACTGAGAGAAGGCCATGACTGGTCTCCTCAGCACAGCAGCAGAGCCCACCAGGACTGCGCGTGGACTCCTGGCCCCACAGAGAGAGCCACCTTCTTCCACTGTACCTGGATGCAATCTGGTGGCTGTGGAAGGGCTGGGAGGGAACAGAGACTGAAGTGAGGAGAGAGGATATGTTTTTCAAATTGCCCGGCATTCGGCCATAGCTCTGAGTGGGGCAAGCACTGTGGCATATGTGTCCGGCCTTTATTTATCTGTGTGTTTGTATGGTGCCAAGTACTGAACACATGGCTTGTCAGGGCAAACCAGCCCTCTGTCACTGAACACATTTCACGTTTTTTATCTTAGACATGACCTCACTAAGTTGCCCAGCTGGCTTGGAATTCATTCTGTAACCCAGGCCAGCCTTGAACTTGCAATCCTCCTGCCTCAGCCTCCCTGGTGAAAGGTGCCAGCCAGTTAGAAACACTTCCATTTATGATGCTTCACTCAAATACACTTTGGAGGAAAGTCTGGGCTGCTCAGCCTCAGTGGTCTGAGTAGAAGTCCTCTATCCACCTTGATAATCCAATAAATCAGATGTGGGTTTCAGATGGCTGAGAAGCCTCAGCCTCCCCAGCCCACCCTACCTCACCAAGGAACTTGTATACTTTACTTTAATGGCAGGGCTTACTTTATATCATATACTGCTGCTTCCTGGAGTATAAAAACAGCCTTCCATGATTTACCTATCACCAAATATATCTGAAAAGTATCATACTCTGCATTTAAAGGCAAGATGTCAGATTTAAGTAGCATCTTAATTTAAATTTTCTTATGAATAATTGAAACTAAAAACACTATCAGATTTATCCTCTAAAAGTTTTACTTCATACTATTTAAAATACAGATAAAATAAGTTTTAAAAAAAATCCACATAACATATTTAACAAGAGAACGTCTCTAATTTAGATGAATTCATGTGATTCTCCTTAAAAATAGATCCTCAGGAGCTTGGGAAAGGGTTCTCTCAATAAAACCTGAGGCACAAACTTGCAGATGGAATTCTAGTTCCCAGCATTCAGGTAACAGAGTGCACGGCCTAGCACATATCTGTAAACTTAGAGATTCTAGTATACAGACAGGTAGATCTCTGTAGCTCACTGGCCTGCTAACCAAGCCAAGCAGTGAGCTCCAGGTTCAGTGGGAGACCCTGTCTCAAATAGTAAGGAAGCTACTGCCATCCGATAATTACTCCTGACCTCTGTAAGTGCACACACCACACACACACACACACACACACACAAATTTAATACTCTGAAAATACAGTTCTGAAAGCAAAAACCCTAAGCGCTGCTAATTCATGTTGTTTATAAAACCATTGCGAATGCCTGTGACTTTTCAACACAAATTACTCAAATTACAAGTTTTGCTCTCTGTGTATTTTCCAGGGACTTGTTTATCAATTCTGCTGCTATGTCTGCTATGATTTCTCTAGAGACTAAAAGATGTTTATCAGACAAACGACATCACAACCATGACAGGCTTCACTGTGTTTATATCAACCGGGTTTCCGGGGCTTCGAGACACTGCTTTAAAAATCTCAGTTATTCTATAACTTAATGTGTTCCTGATGCTTCTGCAAAAGTGTATTTCTGAAAGTCGAGGAACGAACGGAGTTTGTTCAAAATGAATGAACTATTGGGTGCCTCTTAGGCATGCACAAGCAAGTGCGTTTGCAACACCCTATGAGGTGGTCTGAGGCTTCCATGGTGAACCAACCTCGGAAACTCATGAAAGAAAACTCAGCAGTGAAAGGGTGTTCCAAGCAAGTCGCTACTCTATAAGAAATATGAGGTATACTCACAAAGAGAAATCGGCAAAGGCACGTGAGAAATCTCCTTCTGCTGTTAGAAATTCAATAACTTGTTTAAAGTGTTTTAAAGAGAATTGAGGGCTGGAGAGACAGCTCAGCGGATAAAGTGCTGCCATACAAGCACAAGGATCTGAGTTCGAGCCCCACTACGGAAGAAGCTGAGCATGACGCTCATACCTACACTCTGCTAAGGTGAAGGCAGGAAAACCAGCGAGCATCCAACCTCGCCTACTTTGAAAGACTGAGGCCAGTGAGGGATCCTATCTCAAAAGAAAGTAACAACAAACAGCATTTGAGGAAACACACCTGAGGTTGACCTCTGGCCTCCACACACGTGTGTGCCCACACAAGCATGCACACTCCACCCTATACACACATGAAAATATTTTTAAATTATCTTTTTTCTGCTTTTTATTTTAGGGGTGAAAACCATAGAGAAGAATACACTCGACACACGGTCACAAGTTTTCTGCTAAAACCTCTAGTATGCCAAGTCCTGTCCCCCAAATGTATTTCCACTGATGAGGAACAACTGGGGAAAACCAACTTTTCGGAGGAGCTGAGATCCTTCTTCCAGCAGCTTGCTCCAGTGTACGCACAAGTATATGCAGAATGCAGGCCATTTGCCTCTAACACCACAATCTCTGAGAGCCCTGGAGGACTAGCTAAAGTGGTGAGCCCCAGCTATGGAGTTGATAAAGGAAGCAGACGGTCACATAACAATCAGGAAGAACAGCACGTGCTTACACTCTGAGGAGAGGACCTCTGTGAGCTGAGATAGCTCTGGTGGGGGGGGCGAGCTCTGTGGGCAGAGCAAGCTCTGTGGGGGGGCGAGCTTTGTGGGCGGGGCGAGCTCTGTGGGCAGAGCAAGCAATGCAAGGGTGGCAGTGATAGGGAGGAACGGAGTCAATGACATGGGGTGCCTTGTGATAGGGAGGAACGGAGTCAATGACATGGGCTGCCTTGAAGACAGGAGCCATGGTGGAAATCACTGGAAGGTTTGGGACAACTCAATATTCTGATGGAACTCAGCGTTCACCAGGTCACAGGTTGTCTGCAGAGGGAGCGGGGACTGGCTGTAAGGCAGAACTGTGACGCATACTGAGTATTCTAGTGAGATGGTGACATTCTCAGATAATACAGTTCACAGAAATGTCTGCGACTGAACACGGGTTTCCTACCATGGCCTTACTCTGATAGCAGAGCCACGATTTTACATTTCCTTTCCCAGGGTATCTTATTCTAACACACACATACACACACACAGCAACTAGCTAATGCAATGAAAGTTATTAAGTACAATGTACAGCCAGGGTGAGGTCTGAACTGCTGATGGCAGAATGGCAGAATCCTTGGCTAAGATTCCTCTTGCTAACCACAGCTAACCACTGTTCCGCTCTTGCTCTTCCTGAAGCTGCCTGCAACCCCAGTAGGATCCCTTCTTCCTTGATACCTCTGTTTTTCCCAGACCTATCTCAGCTCAGGTTCCACCTCTCTCTCCAGGCTCAGCTCATGGGCTACTAGAACCCTGATTATCTCTCCTGTTTCAACCCGGAGGCTGGCTGCACCAACTTCGTCCCTACCTACCCTTCCTCCAGTTTGATACCAGAGAACCAAACATTGTGAGATAAAAGTCATGTAACTAGGCTGGTTGATCTCCTGTAAATCCCCTTCCTTAGTTCACTGGGAACTGACTTTAACTCCTTAACTGCTCTTTGGTCCATCTATCATGTACATAATTGGGTTGCTGGAACCTTTCAGAGTCTAGCTTCTTATCCCTGAAGTTCTCTTATTTCACTCAGAGGTGGCCCTTGTTTGTCATTTTGTTGAGAAGAACCAAAGCATGTGACACCTTCTCTTTCAATGTGGATCTCCAAACCTCAAGTTCTCCTGCCGACTCAGGGGAAATAGGGCCCCTGCTCTCAGACCCTGTCAATGTGGGAATTCTCTCTCTTCCTCTCTCTCCTCCTGAGCCCTTGAAACAGCTCACCTTGCCATGGCTGTCTTCCCTCCTGCATCTTCCCTGTAACCTGAAGTAAGTGCAAACCACATCTCTCTGAAGTATCATCCCAACACCACTTGGCTCTGTTTGAAACTAACATTCAACACCTCAATTTCTCTTGCTTTAACAAAGGCTTATAAAACCAGGAAGGTGGAACATGGTCACCAGGACACACATCACAGAGTGCTACACATGGTCCCCAGGATACACATGGCAGAGTGCTATATGTGGTCACCAGGACACACATGACAGAGTGCTGATTGTGGTCACCAGGACATACACGACAGAGTCCTATATGTGGTCACCAGGACACATACATGTCAGAGTGCTGGCCTCTGCAGTTGTATTTTCCAAAGGCGCCATCAATGCATCTTGCTCTTTGGTCCCCTTTCCATTAACAACATGCAAGGTGGCCTTTACTGACGACACTGATGGAGCTTTGGTTTGAGTGACTCCAATCCGGAGGATGATGCTCCCCCAGCTGTGGTCTGCATCTTGCCCCAGCCCCACCCTCAGGAGTCCCAATTCACCTCTTGCCAAGCAGTTATTCAACCCTTCCAGTCCAGAGGCTGGAAAGTGAATCTCTAATCTCACCCAGTCTCGTTTCTACCTCACTCCCTCCTGATCTCCCTCACAAACCTGTTCTAGAACCAACCCCTCCTTCTTCCATAGCCACCTTTAACTCCCTCCTTACTCAAGCCCCCAGGCCTGGTTGGCTTGTAGGCAGTTCCCATCCCTGAAGCCCCCCATCCTCTATAGCCCACACATCACCTCTGTCTAAGCCTTTGGGTTTCCTTTGCATTCCTTCCCAACATTCCATAAGAGTTTTAATTCCTTTTCTGTAGTGGCTGCAGCCATATTAAAACACCCAACGCCTATCTGACTTTCCTCTGTGCAGACTGAAACATTGTAATGATGAAACGCTACTGTGTTCCTTTCTGATCCAACACAGGACCTTGCCCACCATTACACAAAGCAGTGGCGTAAGTTCACTTTCAGGCCAGCCTGGTCTACTCTTCCTTATCTGCTATGTGCTCCTGGAACATTCTCATGAGCAGGCTTACAGCCCCAAATGCACTTGCCACAATCACCATATTGTAAACTTTAGCCTTGTTCCCTGAACCCTGATGCAGGTACCCAACCTCAAAAAAAAAAAAAAAAAATTCCTTGTTGATGCTAGGCTCCCTGTGGAAACATCTCTCCTCCTAACCACTAGGCATTTCTCTTCCTCCTGACCGACCACTATGTCTCCATAAAAAGAAACACACAAAGAGAGACCCTAGAGGCCGTACCAAGGGACAACCTGATCCCATCTGTTCCTGGTCATCAGAAGGTCCAGTTCCTATTTTTGCTTCTTAAGAACTGAAACATGGCTCGTGGGTAAATCCAAGAGTAGGTAGGTGGTGCAGACTGTGAAGATGGGGCTTGTGCCTGGTCACCATCAGTCACGGTCTTCCTCACCTTTTCCTCAGCTGACCGTTTCTTGGGGATAAGGATGTAGCTTGGGATGGGGCTCAATTGACCAAGTGCTGTGTATCATGCATAAAATTCTGGGTTTGAACCCCAACATCACATAAATTCTGGAGTAGTGATGTTTGTAATTCTGGTACTTGGGATTACAGAATGATCATAACTTTGGGGTCATTCTCAGTTACACCATGAGTTCAAGGCCAGCTTAATAACACTCTGTCTCAAAAAAAAAAAAAAAGAGAATGTGCCTCCCGTATACAGCCACTAACTAAACAAATAAATAAATCTAAGGCAACCAGGAGACCCCAGCAGAGTCAGTCTCCTGACCTAGCTCTTCTTTGTGGTGATGCTATGACTACTCACTGAGCTGACAACCATTAGGAATAATCTTCCTCTTTAAGTCCCCTGACTGTCTGCAGCCCATCTGTCTGAGGATGACTCCGGAGTCTGCCAAGGCTACAGGATCTGCGTTAATCACCATGATGGTTTACTGGCAAGCCAGAGAGGCAATGTTCCCTTGTCAACCAATGTCATCGAGGGGCATCCACATCAGCTTTCTCACAAGGGTAGCTATGGCTGATTCTTGCCAAGCATTTGTTATTGGGTTAGAGAGGGAAGATGACATTTTACTCACGGTGCCACAGTGACTGTGTGGCTTCCAGCCCACACATGACCAGTTGTGTATGACAGTCACAAGCTCATTTCAAATCACCATCTGAATGTCACGCTGACTCCCACAAGTCAAGAGAAAATGCTGCCACCAAGGGGATGGGGGGACACTGTTTAGGTATTTGGAAGGGTCTCTTGATACTAAAAGAAAGCTAAGGTGAAGAGCCATCTCCCACATTAAAGGGCAATCATCAGTATTTACCACATTTAGAATTCTGAGCCAGTGTGTCCTGGCTCTCAGGAGCTTTTGTTGTGTTCTACTCTTTGTTTTGTAGAAACTGATTTTTACTTCCATAGGCAAAAATACTTGACCACATATATCTGCACAGTTCTCTTAGTTCACTAATGCTGTGTGATAAAACTTCCTGGGAAGATAACATACACATCATACAACACACACACACACACACACACACACACACACACACACATCTACTCACCCCAGATAGGGAACTCATGACAGACCAAGTACAGATACCACCAAAGTCCATTTGATGAACTAATGAGTGTATTAGGGTTACTTACAGAGCAGAAATAACTCTAAGACAGTTGCATCACCAAAGCCCATGCCAGCATGGGGACCCTGGAGCACACTGCACAGCCTGCAGGCAGCTCAACAGGTTGAAGGGTATCCTTTCCAGGTGCCTCGGTTGGCCTGGTCTCAGTCTTCTTTACAGCATCTCTCCTCTGAGTCTTCCTCCCATCTAAGCAGGAATCTGGCTTTTATTGCCTACTCTGGCAGGGCGGGGCCTACGAGGCCGGTCAGTTTCAGGGTCTTCCTGAAGCTATTCTGAGTTGTTTATCTATTTTGAGTTGTTTACCTATTTTGAGTTGTTTACTTTGCTGCTGAATGAGGAGTTCCCTGAAGGATGGAATGTTTCAATCTCAGAAGAAACTGCTACACAATTGCACTCTATAGAACAATATTGCGACTCCAGAAACCTGATTAGAATAACCAAGACTCAGAGGACCCGTGTTGTTGACTACAGGTGATTTTTAGTATTTTTGGTCTAATTAAACGCAACAAACTACGCAATATGCAGAAAATACTGCATTGCACATGTTCCTAGATAGGAAAATCCATAAACACTGAGCAGGAAAATATCTAAGGCCCCCTTTGAACTGTAGTAATTGTTCTGCATTAAAATTGCAACTGTGACATAGACTATAGTATTCTTTGACAAAACAGAAAAAGTAAAATGAAATTCCACCTTTCCCCTCTCTTGGTTTCTAACTAGGTTTTAAGGTCTCATAGAAAGGACCGAATCAAATACTATACCCCTTGGGAGTTCAATAGTTGCAAAATTTCACAATACAAATATACACACTCACAAGCATTCTCACACTCATAACTTACTCAAACACATGCTCACAACACAAGTCACACACACATACCACTCATAGTTAAAATCTTGCTTCATCCCAATAAAGTGGATATGAGCCATGAGATACCAAGAGATCTGCAGCAGTATTTGATGTTTTAATTGTGACTTCCTATGTAAAGCTTGCAGTTTTACTTCAAATTTTAAATTCATGCTAGACACACTCCTTAAACCAAAGAGGCTCTACCCTTAGGATCTTAAACTTCAGCCCCTTAAACAAAGACCATCACTGCATGATTTTTAAAAACTTGACAGTTTTATATATGTATTAATGAATTTCATTCATTTCTAGATCTCATGAGTCCCCTTGCTCATTGCTTCCTCCTCCTCCTCTTCCTCCTCCTCTTCTTCCTTCCAACAAGATACCTTAGACTATTTTTTCCTATAATGACTCACTGGGTTTAATTAAGGTTTAATATTTTTTAAAACTTTAAATAAATTTTAGAAGCTACATGAGTCTGGAACCATGTTTAGGAGAATCATATGAACAAAGGTGCACCAGCTCCAGGCAGCACATGACTCTCCTGATGGCATTTAAAAGATAAGACAGTCCTAAAACCATTCCAAGGCTGGTTAAATGCCCAGAGCTGGGACATCTGGATATAGAATTCTTTAATGCCTTCGATGATTCCTGCAGCCAGGACCCTAAAGCAGTGAGTTATGCATCACCTAAAGGCTCTTCACAGTTCAGAGATCTGTGGAATCAAGACTACATTGTGAGTATCCTGCCACCAACCAACAATGGCTGTGCACCGCCAGGAACCTCTCCAAGCTTGGAGCTTAGCTATTCCGCTGTGGTCTACAACCAAAATCACCTACTCAGCAACATCACAGGGTAGGCTTCCCTAGCTAGATGTCTGGTGTACTTTTATATGACTTGATATTAAGAAGGTATAATGAGAGGAGGAGGGGAAGGGAGAAAGAGAGAGAGAGAGAGAGAGAGAGAGAGAGAGAGAGAGAGAGAGAGAGAGAGAGAACTCTTAAGGATTGTTTTGTATACTCCACACTTTTCAGCAGGACAATACCATGGCAGATGATAATTTTAGAACAGATGCTTGTTTGCAACCATGTATCTATTCTCCATTTTAAAAATACACAGAAAAGAAAAATGGCAACAGTGATGTAGAAAGAACCGCCTCTGTGTATGCATGGGCTCCTAGCTACTTTTCCTGAGAGCACAACAGTAAGCAGACAGGTGCTCTCTGTGGGAGGGACACAGCCAGGGAGGGAAGGGGAGGGGAGGAGGGGTCATGGGAGCCATATTAGAGGCAGGGTTCCTTACACTGAGGTAAGTCACTTCACTGGATTCTGGAGCCACCAGTGAGGACTGCTGGTTGCTGCCCAATGCCACCCTTCAAGAGCCACCAAAAATGTCTTCCATTACTTCATGATGACAACCTTCATCCACAGGGATGAAGCTGGGCATGAAAGTTGTGCCTCACAGCAGCTCATGGGAGGAAGAATGCACTGTTAGCCACAAGCCATGACACCCATAACCTGCCATCAGTCAGTGTTGCTTGCATACCTGGCTTCTCCATGCACCTCTGAGGTTGCCACTACCAGGTCTGGGGTCCATACCTGGTGGCAGGTACGGACTTCATCCAAGAGAGAAAGATTAGTGGGAACAAGAAACCCAGGAAACTGGTTTCTGAGCCAGAAGGAGGAAAAGACACTCACTGGACTCAGAGCTGATGAATCAGCTAGACTGATGGCTAGGGACTCTTGTGTCTTCCTCCAGCCAATCCCTCCAATCCAAGTTACCAACATGTAGTACCATCTGCAGCTTTCCACACTCACAGGGTAATGGGGCTCTAACCTCAGGTCCTTATACCTTTAGGACAGGCAGTTTACTGATGTGCCATCAACCCGGTCCTGGGTTTCTGAATGGTTGAAAATCTATTGCTGCATTAGAAGTTATAAATGACCAGAAAACTCTGGAATGGATGGACCTGAGCTGTCGATGGGGTCATTTCCTCTAAGCACGTGAGGAAAGATTCAGTGATCAGAAGAAAATGGTTTATGTGCATATTTTGGAGTCCTACTCATTGAGGAAACTCATTCCATGCATGTGTCCCAGCCCTAATAAAAAATGAGACTAAAGACAGTATGTTGTCATATTGACAGCAGTTTTGAGTTTCATCTTTCAAAACAGGGTGAGATGCAATTCCTCCTTCTACTAGAATCCTATAGGTCATTTTACCTTACAGGGCCTGGTAAAACCATTTGGTCCAGGGCCAGAGGTTATGAAGGGTTTGCTACAAATAGAGAACAGTTGTCCATCACTTTCTATAAGCTCAAGTCAAGAATAGTAAACAGTACCAATACAGAGTAGGATGGTGGTTACCATGGCTACCATACCTCAACAAACCTGCAGTCACTCTTTGATGGGAATTTCTTTTTAAATTTTGATTCATATGTCTGTGAGTTTTCGTGTATGTGTGTGTGTCTGTATCTGTGTGTGTGTTTGTGTGTTTCTGTATGTGTTTGTGTGTGTATCTGTGTATATGTTTGTGTGTATGTGTGTGTGTGCACATGACTGCAGGCACTCATAGAAGCCAGATGAAGGTATTGGATGCTCCAGAGATGGCAGCTGTGATCAAGGAAATGATCTCAGGTCCTTTATAAAAGCGGCAGGTACTCTTAACTGATGAGCCCTCTCTCCAGTCCCAGGAATGTAGTTTTAAGACACACACACACACACACCACACAGAGAGAGAGAGAGAGAGAGAGAGAGAGAGAGGAGAGAGAGAGAGAGAGAGAGAGAGTCTTAATTTACTGAGCAGCTATGGAGATGCAAGGACAGCAAACAACGAAGATGAATATCTTGGTTGTTTATAATTGTTTATTAATCATGTTTATGTCATGATTATCTAAATGAATAATCCAACCCACCAAGAGCCACTTAAAGGAAATGCAGTCATGCCGTTGTGGCCATGAGCGTACTAAACACCTGGCCATGAGCGTACTAAACACCAACATGGAGAAAGATGGGAGGTACGCAGTTTTTCATCCAAATATGAGAAAATGATAAGATAAAATTAAGGACACCACCTACTTAACTAGAAGAGAAAGATGAATAAGAAGACCCACAGGGAATGGTGGGTCAGGCTCCTTGTGCATGCAGAATACAGAGTAGCAGCTGGCATTCTGTGAAGATGGCTGGTTTCCTACCCAGGAGCACTTGGTCATCAGACCCTAAAGAAACTGCCCCTGATTCTTCAAGCCTCGAAGATTCAAGTATGGAAAGATCTGGTGCGGAACGTGCAGGACCAGAATGCTGTGCCTATGGGAGGATTCTCCTCCCATTTTGTCCCTAGTTCTCAAACTCTCATAAAAGCACAAGGTTGGAGCAGGAGGCTGGCAGAGCGTAGGATGCCTCCCTGTGACCCAGGATGAATGGAGATCATCCTACTATCCAGTAATACAGAGCTGAGAACAGAGCCCTCCCTTCAGGCCCTACTTCACTGGAATCATGAAGCCATGGGGGCACACACAGCCCGAGGCACACAGCTGCATCAGCGCAAAGACTGAATGTTGGACTTCAGCATTTAGGGAGTAAAGGTTCACATGATGACCATCATGATTTAGGGGTTTAGGCTTGAGGTGCAGCTAACTAATGACAGGCTTAACCAAATTACTAAACAGTTGAATACCAACTTTAAATGATACTAGAGGCAAATAGTAAAAAGTTGAATAAAAAAAAAAAAACTTTATTCAGAACGTCTAAACCCAAGAAACAGAAGACTTAAGTTATCAGTTCATTAAACATTCCAGCTTTGATTGTGGTGGCATTGATTTTAGAGGACTATTCAGCGGCAAGTGACCAGACACCAGCATGTCAACCTGTAATGCTCAGTCAGCAGGCAGCTAATTCACGTGTTGTCAGTGTCATGGTTTAACCAAATAATTAGGTTTGCATACCAATGTCCAGCTTCAAGTGAAATCTAAGCACAACTTATTGTTACAGAAGCAATGACAGATAGGAACGCTTTCAGCCAATCGATACAGTGTCCTGTGAATTAAAAGGCTCCCCAAAGCACACAAGTTTTTATAACAGTCAAAACTGTGTTACAAGAAAACAAAACGTCATTTTTCTCCATACCTGGAGCCATGTTTCTCCACGTGGTATGATTTATATCACATAAAGCTTCCTGGTTTTGCTTCTTTAAATCTCATGTCTGAGAACTAAAGCCTTGATTCTGGGTGGCTGGGAACATCTCGTTCCCACGGAAGACTGAGGGGCAAGAGCGTCATAGTACTCTGTTCAAACTATTCAAATTAAAAATATCTTCTTAGGTCTGCGGAGACAGTTCAATCAATACAGTAACTGCCACACAAGCATGAACAAGGGCCACATTCCCAGCACCCATGTCATCCTAGTGATGGGAGCAGAGGCAAGGGGATTCCTGGAGGTCACTGGTCTGTTTCATTCAGGGAGCTCTAAGCTGTAGTTGAAGGCTAGGTTTAGAAGAAAATAAGGTGGCAAAAGCCTGAAAAAGACACCTCACATCTCAACCTGCATGTATACACACACACACACACGCACGCACACGCACACGCTCACAGACATGCATGCCCCTCTCTCTTACTTCCTGATATCTTTGTTCATTGATAACATACGCTAAGTATTCGCTAATCTAAAAGCCTAAAATTTAAAACGCTCCAAAGTCAGAGAGATTTAAGAGTAGATATAACACTACAAATCCTACATAATCGTGGGAAATCCTTCACCTGACCTCCACAGTGGTTCATGGTCAGGCCTCCAATGTAGGAAGAACATTACATAACATCTTCTTCATAGTATATGTGTAACGGGGCACATGAAGTAAAAAGATGAATTCCATGTTTAGACTTGAGTCCCATCCCCAGATAGCTCAGTCTAAGTGTGCATGTATTTCAAATCCAAAAATAATCTGAAATCTAAATGTTCTAAAATGCTGTTCTTCTGGAACAAAGCATCTTAGGTAGAGGGCATCCTATCCGAGTTCTCAATTTTGTATATAATTCTTGCAGCAAACCCCTCTCTAGGGCCAGATGAGATGGAGATGGTGGGGTGGGGGTACTGTCAGGACCCTCTTCTGTCAGTCAGGAAAGACTTTTGACTCTTGACTGACTGTGTTGCTAACACACACATTTCACACACAACAACACACACACACACACACACACACACACACACACACACACACACGATATGTTTTAAACCTGTGTTTTAAAACAAGACTCACAGGACAAAAGTCACCACACCGGTCTTTGGTCTCAAACTCAGCTCAACAATACCATTATCCTGAAACTAACTGGAAGTCTACATAACATGAAAGTCTACATAAATGAGTGCTGTTGGTTTTGGGGGGGCATTGATAACGGTGGTGAGGTAGCAGTATAAACTCCATGTTTAAAAAGGTCAACAGCACTTCCCAGAACAATCTACAGAGGACCACTAAAGAATTAACAGCCAAGCTTTCTTCAATCTGTTTACTTTTTAAAGCATTCTCAGAAAAACACATACACTCTCGATTAAGCAAAACTCAGCCAGAATTTTCATTCAATCTTGGAATTTGGTTATATATGTATAAAGAAACTTTCCCTGCTTTTTACGGTCCCTGCTGCTTTGGGACAAACCTCAACATCTGGATACCAGAATCGAAGAGGCAAAATCCACAGAGACATATGTGCAATTTTATGCTTGTAAATCCTCTGGTTTGGGAAGGGGGGGAATGCATACTGGTGCTTCTTGTCCACAGAAATCTCAGAGGGTTCATCAGAGGTATCCAGAGATGAAGGGCACGCTCGCAATGCTCACAGGAGCTTGTGCAGCTCAGCAGCACTGGGTAGCTACTGTGCGGTGGCCTGCTTCTCAACAAAAGTCCCACCAAGAAGCCTTGCTCTGCAAGGCCAAACTGCAGCATGCAGACCTGTCCTCCCTGCTGAACAGAAATCTGAGTGTGCCCTGGATAATCTCTGTCCAAGCTGTCACTCTGGGGACATCGACGGGTCCTCACTGGTCTCCTTTGCTCCCTTTTGTTTTGGTCACGAGAGTTGGGTAGGAGTGAGAATTTGCTTTGGGCTTTCCTCCACCACAGAGGTTCCTCAGAGGGGTTCCGGTCCCCCAGGGGGTCCTGGCACAACCTGAAGTTAATCTGTGAACATCAAAGTGTTCGTGACTGTACACAGTCTGGGCGGAAAGAGAGAACATTCACCACATTTCTAAAGAAGTCCACGATTCAGCGTGTTCAGAGGTATCATCAAGCTATGGAAAGGCATGTTGGTAACTGAAATAAGCAGATAGGAGGAGGCTGCCATCACAGAGTTCTAAGGATAGCTATGGTCTATACAGTGACGTATGGGATGGCAAAGGACCAGGCAAATGATAGTGCTCCTGTGAGGTTACTATGGAGCTGGAAGATCTCTACTGCCAGGTCATAATGTCACACCATGCATTACTCCTGCACTCATAGTGATGGTACCAAGCCGAGCGGGCTGCCAACTGCCTCACAGTAGAGCACGTGCAACTAGAGATGACTGTAAGAACTTCTACCAGCTTCCACGATGACTAATCCACACCACTACTTAGTGGGTTCACCTTTACTTCGTTGAAGGAAGAACCATGCTAGTCTATGTCTGCAGCTCCGTGTACTTGGGGTTAGCTGCATCTCTTGAATGAATGAAACTGTCATATCTGACTGTCTAGCATGCGCTACAACACCGTGGCGAGCAACAAGCTCAGGGATGCAGCAGCACACAGATATCTGGTCATGATGTTCTTTTCTGGAAGTGTCAAAACTATGGAGCTGGTAAAGTGGCAAGTGGTTGTCACCGGTGAGGAAAGGGCAGAGATGGGAGGCGGAGCCTGGGACAAGCTGAATCCAGTCTCAGTGAGAGTGAAGGCTGAGTGTACCTGAGGGGCAGGAGGGAAAAAGCCTTCCTCAGGAGTCTTTCCTGCCCCCCCCCCCCAGTGATTCTCAGTGAAGCAGCTCTGAAACTGTCCTTGCTTGTTCACACTGGTTTATTTGGTGGTTGATGTGAATGCATATATTTTATTCAGGGTGAATCAGGGATTCAATACCTTTTGTGGAAAGAATACTCAGAAGGAAAGCTCATTGGCTGAAGGCTGGGGTGAGGGGCTATCTAGACAATTCATTTGCACGAAAAATAACTCCAGGTGTTTGTGCTAGTGACTTAATACCCATGGTCCTCAGTAGGGTGTCCTGGTTATGCGGTCCAGAGCAGTAGAGGCAGGCAGGGAATGGCTCCACTCCTGCCTCTCTCAAGTCAGAGAATCAGAGGATTTGAGCTCATTCAACATTACCCATTTCTTACACCTGTCTATCTAGTAACGTGGTCCCACATGCCCTACAGAGCAGGGGATTTTCAGAGCAGTGTATACACTCTGGGCAATGCTGTAGAGGGGATGCATAGCCTTACTCATGTGCCTACTACCCCACAGAGCAAACAAGAAGAGCAAATGATGTGCTGACATGGGTCCAAAATTGCAAGAAGTGGGTCTCTGCAGTGTAAGGCACAGACGATAGACAAAGTAGATTATAGACAGACAGACAGACAGACAGACAGACAGACAAGGTAGATAGATGATAGATAGACTATAGACAGGATAGATAGACAGACAGACAGACAAGATAGATAGTAGATTATAGATAGATGATAGATAGACAAGGTAGATAGATGCTAGATAAAAGATAGATAGATAGATAGATAGATAGATAGATAGATAGATAGATAGATAGATAGATAGATAGACAAGGTAGATAGATGCTAGATGGATAGACAGAGAGGATAGACAGACAGAAAGAGATAGGTAGTGATGATAGATAGATAGATAGATAGACAGATAGACAAGCTTAGATAGATAGATAGATAGATAGATCTGGATAGATAGAGAGAGGTGATGATAGATAGATAGATGATGAACTGACAAAGTAATGATAGATAGATGATAGATAGATAGATAGACAGACAAGAGACAATAGATGATAGAGATATATAGATAGATGATAGATGACAATTAGGCAGACAAGGTAGATAGATGGTAGATTGATGATAGACTATAAACAGACAATATAGATGATATAGATGATAGATAACAGATAGATGATGATAGATATGAGATAGATGGTTGGTAGATAGATAAGAAACAGATGTAGATGATAAGACAGAGAACACAGATAGGTATACACAGATATATAGCCTCTTTGGCTCCCAGAGAACAGTAAGAACATTATCTCTCATGCATCTTGTCAATGTCTGCATTCAGCACACTTTCCTTGGTAAGTCACCATACACTGTTCACTACAGGTAAAGGTTCCTGCACTGGGATTTCACAAATTGATTCTGAAAAGCCTAAGAAAGGTTGTCCACTATACTTGCCAAGACATATGGCCTTTGAGAACACACTATTCTACTACGCAGCGGTTGTATGGCTAGATTATATTTAGAGAGGAGGAGGGGAGGGTAGCTGCATAGTGAATACTGGATCCTGTTACAGAATACAAAATCTCTCGATGGTTGTGTCTTCATTGTGTCTATGACATCTTTAATTCATCAATGCTTATGTATCAGGTTATGTACTGTAGGCAAAGCACAGATATTACTAAAACACAAGTTTTCTGTGATTTAGATAAGCCAGGCACACAAACAGATCTCTGTGTGGTAAACACTGCTCCTTCTCAAATAGACTGGGGACAAACAGGACATCAAAGAACCCAGAGAAGGCAGAGCGGAGCTCCTGGCAGGCAGGGAGGGGGACGGCTGGACAGGAACAACAATCACTTCCAAGCACAGCCTTTCACAAGTCTGGCTAGTCTCCTGTGTCCCAAGCCCTGGCTGGTCAGGGCAGTTGAAAGAGCAGCAAAAACAGCTGCTACGTTTGTGGGTTTGTTTTGTACAAACCACACAGCCCAAGAGCTGGAAGCTGATTTGCTTCATCTCGTTTGTTTGTGAATGTTCGTCAGCTGGTGGCTTTTAAGATAAATATGCCTGATTTGCTTCTATTAGACAGCATTAACATAAGCAAATAAAAATATCTGTCTCATAAAAAATTGAAAAGAAAAGCCGAGCAGTGGTGGCTCACACCTTTGATCCCAGCACTCGCACTCAGGAAGCAGAGGCAGGTGGATCTCTGAGTTGAAGGACAGCTTGGTGTACAGAGCAAGTTCCGGGACAGCCAGGGCTACACAGAAAACCCTGTCTTGAAAACAAACAAACAACAACAAACCTGAGAAGGAATGGAGGAGGAAGAAAACCCAGTGTGGTGTGGGAAGGGAGGGTGGTAAGAGCAAAAGGGGCTCTGGAAATGCCGGGGAAGGGACATCATCAAAGAACAGAGCATGAAGTTCTCCAATAATTCACAAAACTGTTATTTTATAAAAAGACAAGACTGAAAGGGAGTATTGCCACTGTCAGCCCTCAGCAGACATGTGTCTGTGTGTGTGGACAGTGTTAATATAAAGACTCACGACAGGTCAATATGCAGAGAGAAGTATCTGTGGAACACTCAACCGCAATGGCACCTAGACCACACCCTTCCCTATGGCAAGAAAAACATCACGGGAGAAACGTTTAGGAGCAGAGGTTGGAAAGGATATGGAATGAAACAATGTCACTTGGGAGTGACACTGCACTCCTGAACATGTGGCTCTCTACACGGGATCATGGCAGTCAACATTTGAACTGGGAGCACACATACATACACACACACAGATATGTACCAACAACATAGATTCACGCACATATATTTATACACATACACTCACACACAGAGATATGTGAAAACACACATAGATTCACATACAGATCCATACACACAGATTCACATACATGCTCATATAGATTCACACATAGATTCATATATACATACACTACATACAAACTTATGCACACAGATTCACACACAGAGACATACATATATACATACTTACATACACACTTAGCCACATATACACACAAATTTACACACATATGCACTCTCATACACACAGATTCACACACAGATCTACACACTCACAGACACACACACACAGTGGCTTACAGATGGAAAGTGCCTTCTCCCAACACAGCTTTACCTGAGGTACATTCATCCCCTCTCAGCATCTGTGGTTCTTCATTGTATATGTTGCACTTAGAAAACCACGGGGTATGTAACCCATCTCAGCAGCCAGAGAGGCAAGCATTCTGCACACCACCACACCACCAGTCCCAGACAACACCAGTCCCCAACGCCCACCTTCTCACCTTCCCACAGGCTCATCCCTTCCCCACAAGGTAAATTTACCTACAATTCCCTATTTATTTCCTCACTTTTTTTCCTACCATCCATGCACACTGTACCAGACAACGCAGCCCTGATGCTTAGCGCAGTAGTTCTTAACCTGTGGGTCACCTAAGACCACGGGGCAACACAGATAGTTACATTATGATTCATAACAGTAGCAAACATTAGTTACATGTAGCAATGAAATGGTTTTTATGGTTGGTGTCACCACAAAATGAGGAACTGTATTTAAGGAGCACAATGTTAGGAAGGTTGAGAACTACTTTAGAGGATTTTTAGATTTTTATGTGTGGAATATTCTCATTGACTTTTTTATTCAACACTTATTGTCCATGCCGATACATGTCTAAGGTAGATATTTACAGCTTATCTTATCTGCTATACAATATGCCATAGTTATTGCTATATCCATTCCCTGGTTGACAGACATTTAGGTTGTTTCTATAGTTTTCTGTCACAGTTTCATGTTGCTTACATATAGCACGGTGTGTTAAATATTAAAACTTGACCACAGCTCTGCCATATTCCCTGAATCTTCATTTTTGTAGCTCATGACCTTAACTTGACCTTTTGTTCCTTGACCTAAAATAACAAAAACAAACAAAGAAACAAAAAAAAACCCCAACAACTTGTATTTTGACATGGAACCTCATGGACTTGGAGACCCCCCAGCCTCCTTACCCTCAAATCCAACCTACCAGCTTAAAGATCAGACAGTGTTGCTTTGTCTAGATCACTACTTCATTCATGTTGCAAATGTTGCAAATACACCTGTTCCTTGTTTTTCCCATACAAAAAAAAAAAAAAAAAAAAAACAACAACAACTGGTTCTAAGGACTGCCCTGGGTCACTGTGTCCCTGATCAATCAGTCTCGAGTGTTTCAACAAACCAGAACCTGACTGAGATTGGTGTTTGAGTGGTTTGTGTGTACTATTCCTGGACCCCAACAAGTATATGTGGGGTGCCCTGCTGAATTTCAGGTAGGAGGCAACCTTCACTTCACAGAGAGATGCCAGGGTGCGCTTCCACTGTGCTACATGCAAAACGTCTGAGGTGAAGTGAGTAGAGCTGTCTGCTCCCATCCTAGTGAGTCAAGTTAGATGCTGAGCTCTATCCTGAGATTTCAAGCATTCCTTCCTTCTTTCATTAGTTCCAGCCTACCAAACACAGAGAGTGGCAAGTCTACTGTCCTGATCAAAAGCAACTTCCGTAAGATTCAAAACGTACCTGTGATGAGGACCATGATCCCCAGTGGCAGCCTGTGGCCACAATACATGGGACACACGGTCCCAGGGCACTGCTTCATGCACACCCACAGTGGTACACCACTGCTGTGGAGAAGACCTCAGATAACAGAAGCATTTCAGTGGAAAGGATGGCAGCCTCCACACCCTGTGAACACCTGGGTGAGCTAGGCTCCAGCCCTTTGCAGACACTTCCTCCCTCAGAGACAGAATCCCACTGTGCATGCCATTTCACTAAAGAAAATTCAGAATCTGGGGTTTTAGGGAAAGTGTGGAACAAAACCTGTTCCTCCAGCACACGGTGTTAGGAACAGCATTCCTCTGGCATCCAACAGAAGTCCGAGAGGAAAGATTCAACTTGCAACTGATGGAACATGAGCAGGTTCATAAGGAACCCGGTCCTTAGTGAGAGTCTTTCTGTCTCACAGGCAACAGCAACCCTGAGCAGGTGTGCACTTCGCAAGTGTGACTTCACATCACCAAATCACCTCTCCAAAACAAGAACAATTCGAGTGGAAATTTATTTAAAAACAAAACGAAACAAAACTCTGTTATTGGAACCAGAGAGATGGCTCGGCTGGTAAAGGCACCTGCTGCGCAGCTGACAACTGTGTTTCCCTGAACTCTCAGTGTTATCCAGGAATCCTTGGTACTTCTAAATAAAAATACAACTTAAAAAAAAAAAAAAAGTTAAACTACTCCAAGTGCAGACAGCCAGTTGGAACTTGGTAGCCCATGCCCCATTTTTTTCCTGTATCTAGCTTTTATTTGTGTCAAATATACTAAAATCATCAAGTTGGCCAGAATGAATGTGCACATGAGAATGACAGGGACAGACAGGTCCCCCATACCCCAGAGCCTCACAGCAGGAATGCTAGGACACAGCTGTCAGGTTTGGGGTGCAAAGCTTCTGGAGGATCGGAATGTTGAGATGAACTCACATTTAAACACTGAAACCCAACGTTCGCTTCCCGTCACTTCCTATACCATCCCTCACGGGTAGAGTTAAAACAGAGCTGGCCACTGTTTTCCCATAAAGGCACGGAGGGTGAAGGTTTCAGTTTGGGGCCACACACCCTTTGCTGCAACTATTCAACTCCACCACTGTATACAGCAACAAGTAGCAGATAAATTAGGTCATCTGACCTCTAAAAATACATTGCAGCAGGCACAGTTCTACACTCGGACACACACCATAATAACAAATAAATAAACTTTAAAACCATATCTACATCCATGACAGTAACACTGAAGAGGAAGCTGGGGCTACCTCACAGCAGAACAGACCTTACCTTAATATGAGCTGCTGGGTCAGGAACCGCCTGGATCATAACCTTCAGCAGGCCAACTCACTCACCAGCCTTGCAGAACCCGGGACAGCTACAAGACAGAAAGGGAAACGGGATTCTAAATGATCACCTTTCCAGTTTCTATTCCCCAGGACATCACACAGAATACAGTGTCTTTAGAGATGCTTGGCTCTGCAGTGGGTGTGTGTGCCACAGAGCATCCTCAGGAGAGCAGGGTTCGTCCTTGTCCATTGGCGATGACACTCATTTTCAACCACAACAGAACTCAGCACACAAGTCCAGAAGAAACTTCCCAGCGCTTATCTTGAAAGGGCCCACATCACCAAAGAAGAGCAGTAACTTGTGATGTTCTATACCCCAATGAGGATAGACAACAATGAAATAGACATTTCCAATAACTGGAAGACAGGAATTTGATGCTAAGAAAGACAAATGCTTGAAGTGACAGATGTGTCGGAGCCCTGATCTTGACACTAAACTTCACAGATGTGTACTTAAATATCACACCAGAACCAACAACTAGTTACAATTATGTCTCCTAACCATAAATGTACATGTTTAGAGAAATGACTGACATCACATGCAATTCACGTATTCTATATTACACAATCAACACTGATAAGTCTTTAGATGGTGAAATTAAACAAAATGTAGGATGTTTTCTGTAGTATTAATAAAAAGTTTAGAAGTTCGAACAAAAATTAATGCAACCTATACATCTCTTTGCATTTCATTATTAAGTTCATTTCATTTTGTTTTTGAGGCAGGGTCTTATGTACCAGAGACTGGCCTTGAACACTTGATCATTCTGCCTCCTCTTCCCAAGTACTGGGATGACAACAGTGCTACAAGTTTCTAAGTCTTCCTTGAAGCTTTTCCAGCCAGAACCATAAAAGGAGAGCCATCAATGCAGTGAGAAGAAACCATGTCATTCCAACACGGACATCTTGCTTCCAGTCAGCTGGGTTCATGGACTAACAAGCGAATGAGCTGAGGACCAGACTTCCCTCCCCTGCTTCTGCTACCTTCCTATGCCTTCCCTGTCACCTGCCTTCCCCCCACCCCGCCATGTGCACCCTCAAAGTTCGAGCCAAACCTTCTTCTGTAAATTGCTCTTGTGAGGTATTTTGCCACAGCAATGGGGAAAGTATCTAATAAATCCATCTTTCCAGTTCCAGAAAAACACACAGAATCTGCCTAAAGGGATAGGCACCAGGAAAGGCTGGCATCCAGCCAAAGACACAGGTCCAGACAAACAGTAGCTGTGGGTCCCCAGGAACCCTATGGCTTAGGATTTGTGTAGATACAAGACCAGACTTTAGAAACCTTGGCAAAAGGGCACTCCTGAGCACAGGTGCAGAGCTGGGAGAGAGATGGGAAGCAGGTCTCCATCTCCCTCCTTAGAAATCCAGGAGGGTTCGACGGGTAATCAGAAGTCCTATTACTCATCCATAAAATGGGATCACTACTGTGGTGTAGATCTGTACTGTAGATACATCATAGGAACGCACTTGCTCTTTCCCCTGATTTCTGGTGTGGAGCCTCAAACGCTGGAATTCCCTAAGTGATGAGCATACTTTGTCCTAAATTGATGACCCCTGGTGGCCCTGGGCATGGCTTTAGGTTGGAGACTGACTTCCAGAAAGATGAAACCCTTTTATTCTCTCCCACCCCCACCTCTGAGCTATCACGAGAGGACGGAGATAGAGTGAAACCAACATTCTGTGAGCTGATCATCCATCATCCATGACTACTTAATGAAGGGTCTGTGGAAACAATCAGAGATGCCACTGTGTGGTGGAACTTTTCCTGGGGAGTCTCAACACAACCTACTACCCCAGATAGGGATCCCACCACAAACCAAAGTACGGGTACCACTAGAGTCCAACTTGGTGAACCAATGAGTTTGATTGGACTTCTGCCTTAGTGCTCTATTGCTGGAAAGGGACAGACACCGTGATCATGGCACCTCTTATAAAGGAGAGCATTTAACTGGAGGTGTGCTTACAGTTTCAAAGGCTTACTCCATTAATCATCATGGTGGTGGGAGCACAGTGGCAGGCGGGTGGGGAGCATGGTGGCAGGCAGGTGTATTGCTAGAAAAGTAGCTGAGAGTTCTACATCCTGATTCACAAGCAACAGAGACAGCAGTCTTCTTGTCATAGGCTTTGGAAAACCCAAAGCCCACCCTCCCATGACACAGGCCTCCAACAAGGTCACACTTCCTAACCCTTTCAAAACTACCACTTCCTGGTGACTAAAAATTCAAATATATGAGCGTATGGGGGCCATTCTTATTCAAGCCACCCTAAGTTACTTATGGGAATATGGGTGAGGGGTTACTTATAGGAGCAGAAATGACTCAAAGACAGCTGCATCATCAAGGCCTACCCAGCATTCGTGGCAGGTCACCAAAGCTAGGAACCAGGAACACACTGTACAACCTGCTAGACAGCTCAAAAGACTAGAGAGTGTGGTAAGTAACTCAACTTGGTCTAAACCTCTTCCAGGTAGCTCAGCTGGTTTCTGCTTCTTCTTCTGGGCAGCTGGTCTGATCTGATAAGCTGTGCTTCTTTGTCGTTTGGCTTGTCTGAGAGGGACTCTCAGATTTTTATTGATTACTCCGAACCGATGTAGGCTGTGGAACATGCTGATACCCTGTAGGTGCTCTATGCCAAGCTGGATCCTTTTGGAGCTCACCCTGTGCCTCTCAGCAGCTTACCATGGATGTCCTCCCTAACCAGCTGTAGTGGTTCCTCACATTCTTGCATTCTGAGAGTCATCTCAATAAGGAATTGAAACCAAAAGTGAATTCCTGGTACCTCAGGATGCTATAACCAAGTCAGGACCAAGTGTGAGTCGTGTGGAGTCTCAACTGATATCTCAGATGAGGACACCTGCAGGAACCAAGCCCTGAACTTTGTGATGTTGGATGCTAACTCCAGGGAGTTGGTGGCAGCAAACTGGACTGTCAGAATCTCAGTTAAACGTCACGTTATCAGATATCGAGTATCGTTGACAGAAACTGGGTGTTCACTGTCTAAAAACAGAGCAAAGAGTCTTTGGCACTTCGTGCCAGTGTAGATATGAGACTTGGCTGGAACCTACTCTAACTGGCTAGTATCTGAATTGAGCTTTCTCTGTGCATCTTTGCAGGCTCTTGGGAGGGGGAGGGTTAAGCCTGTGAAACCCCTCAGGATGCAAGGCACACAGCATTTATTGGTGTGTGTGGAGGGGGCATACAAATAACATGAAAAGAGGAAAAATCAGGCAGGGGAGATGACTCAGTAGTTAAAGTTCTTACCTCCCAGGCAAGCAGAGTGGAGCTCAGAGACTAAAACCTAGGAAGACGTCAAGCTGGTGTGCAAGCCCATGGGTACACCATCTTGTGCTCAGAAGACAGAGATGGGATCCCCCCACATACACACACATTTCAGCTGACTAGGCAGACTGGCCATATCAGAAAGCTCTGGGCTCAGCTAAGAGATCCTGTCTCAAAAGGTTAAATGGGGATGGACTGAGGAAGATTCCCAACATCAACTTCAAGTTTCCACATGCTTGCACACATGTGAACATGTGCACTTGCACACAGTATACACCACATGAATACATATGAAAGGAAAAAGCAAAATACCCCAAGTAGATGGCTTTGAGGGAACAAAATGTTGTTAGCTAAAGAAAAAAATATAATAAGATATACTAGATATATAATATATATAAATATATAATGGATAATGTATAATCTGCTACTTTTTGTAAGGGCCCTTTGTCATTTTTTTTCAATGTTAAGCTAACTTGTCATTAAGTGACGATAATTTAGGCAAAATGGCCCAAAACAAGGAAGCCTGGGAAGCCTCTGACAGAGCTGGCCCGGGTGTGCTTGTTCTGGGTAAGGGAGTAGCAGCATGTCAGTCTCTAACCCCAACACGTTGCATAAAATCTGCCTGACTCCCCCCAGGAGCATCAGCACCCACTGGTCCTAGGCTGGAACCTCCCAAGAAGACCAAGGAGTGTGAGGCAGGGGGATGCCTGGGGCCACAGTTAAGGAGACACCCCCTCTCCACTTGTGCAGGTATAGAGAAAGCCCCCTGAGAGTGAGACCAGCCTACTCCATGTCTCCCTTGATGCTCTAGTGCCAGCAATGATGCTTACCTAGGAATAAGAAGGTATTATGGGATAAAGCATGGGTTAAGGCTGGACTCATGGCTGGGACACTAGCAGGATGTAGTGGAGCCTATAGAAGGGCCTAGAAGGAGGCCGTCAGGTTGCTGGAGGCGGCTGACCCCGGTCCCTCACCATCTCTTCATTTGTTTTCTGGCAACCATACCATAAGCAGCCTCTCTACCACATGCTCCCTCCATGATGCACTAGACTCCCATAGGCCCAGCGCGACGGGGTCAACAGACATGGGTTGAAACCTCTAAATCCATGAGCCGAATGACTCTTCCCTCCTTTGAAGCTCACTTCTCAGCCTTTTTGTTTTGTCCCAGTAACAGAAAGTTCGTATACCAGCCGAGGAGAAGCTAGAGAAAGAGCGAGAATCTCAGCGTGTTGTTCATTCATCAAAATCTGGGGGCGTCTTTGGAGGAAAAGGCTTGTCTTTATAAATATGAATAAACATGCCCACTGCTGAGAGCTGACTTGTGTCATTTCCCCTGTTCCCCCTGTTTATGTGTTGGAGGCCTAACTACCAGTTCCCGGGAGTCTGTCTGTGGTTGGAGACTGGGGCTTTATATAAAGGATGGAATTAAAATGATTGCCTCATCCAGTATATTTAGTGCTCATATGAAAAGCAGGACACCAGGGCTAAGGAGCGGGCCCAGCGGTTGAAATGCTTGCTGCACAAGTGTGCATGCACAATAGAGGCCAGATTCCCGGAGTCCATTTAAATATCAGGTAAACTTGGTGAAGCTGCCTGTGATTGCAGAGGCAGAAACAAGGGACCCCTGGGGTGGATTGGTTAGCTAGACCAGCTGTGTGAGGGAACGCTGTGTTCACCTGAGAGACTCTGCCTCCATGAATATGCTGGTGCTAGATTGAAGAAGACTCTTGGTATCAACCTCAAGCCTCCACATGTATGCACATACACATGTGCACCACACACATGTGAGTCCCACACATGAGAACATACATACATCCAGGTACTCAAAATACACACACATGCACACGCGAGTGCACACACACACACACACACACACACACACAGAGAGAGACAGAGAGACAGAGAGACAGAGACAGAGAGAGGTCAGAGCTTGACCTTCATCAAGGAAAGATCTGAAGATAGACTCACACCCCCAAAACAAAAGAAGCCCAGCACAGATGTTTCCCAGAACCAGTCTCCCACATCTTAATCTTGAACTTCCAACCCAGAGAACTACACTTGAGGGAATAACAGCTCATGAACAGCAGAAGCCTCTGGCAGGGCGTGGCCAGATGTCTTATGTCTATTGTGACTACAGTATTTCTTCCTAAGCAACTCTGTTCAGAGCATGTCCCAAGCATCATGTAACACACACACACACACACACACACACACACACACACACACACATCACTCTGTGGCCTCCATCTGTGAGTCCCTTCTAGCCTTCCCTGTGGATTGCTTTCCTGCAGGGCTGGGTGCTCACAGACCTGGGAGCTCAGGGGTGTGTCCCGCCTATGAAATGCTGGCTTCATCTCACTTCGTCATTTCTGACTTTGTTAGACAATTAGTCCACGGAGACTCATTCTTTGTGTGGCGTCTGGAAAGGAGGCTGCTGTTGTATTGTATGAATATACCTGACTTTGTAGGAGCGGCATTAGAAAAGCATGCATATTGGACAGGGTCCTAGGCCCTCAGGTCTTCTTCAGGGGCAGAGGGAGTTAGGAATGAAGGAGAGACTTGGAAGGTTTCAGGATTAACAGGGACAACTCTGAAATCCACAGTGTGGGAAGGAACTGTACTGGGACAGAGCCTGTGGTTTGAGGAAAGTAGCCAGCAGTGTCTGTGGGGTTTGGAACCACAAATACTAAATATTTACATGTGTACCCTTTGCTTAAAACAATCTTAACTTGGGGGTGGTCTACTATAATAAAATGCGTCATTGTTATAATAAAATACCTGAAGCAGACCATTATAAATAAAGAAGTTTGTTTGACAGGCCATAGTGATGAACGCTGGAATGTCTAAAGCCGTCAAAGCCCCTTGTGGAGATGTATCTTTGTGCAGTCTCTCCAGGATGCAGGCAAGGGGGTGTCAGCATAACAATCCAATTTGATCTGTTACTTCCTAGAGGCCCTGCCCCTAATAACCACATGCAGATGCCCCCAGCCTCTCGGTGCCACTAAGAAAACACTCAGGAGATCATGCTGAGCTTCCAGTGGGCTGTGTTCAAACCACAGAGGAGTAGTCTGCTCAGGTGTGCTGTAGTCTTTAATGTTTACCTCTGATTGTCCTTGGTTCCGCCATCTTTTTTCTCTGGGAGTCATCTGTCCCGCTCTTGACCACCACAGCTTTTCTTGGGTCACCTGATCTTAGAACAACCTGAAATTAAATTTAAAACTTTAAACCTTATTTCCCCAAATAGAAATAAGATTACCTGTGTTGACAAATTCCATTCCTTAAAACATTATTTTAAAATATCCTTAAGGGGGAGGGGAGGCTTGAAATCCTTCCCTTAGAGGCATTCCACTCTCGTAAGGAAAACTGGTGTTAAGAAGGAAATGTTGGCAATAAGATGAAGGAGGGACAGTCTGAGGCAAACGGACTTGTAGAGAAGGCACTTGCAATTCCTATTTCTGAGAGCCCCCAGCATTAATACCAATGGCTTCTCAGGGCATTCCTCTAGAATATTCTCTGCTCAGAGAATCAGTGTTTGAACATCCCAGGAAGGTGGATAGAGGGAACTGGAGAGATGGCTTAGTCCCAGAGCTTGCTTCATTGAGCTGAGTACCTGCTACCTGGCGGTACCCAGGTAAAGGCCATGCACAGACAGCAGGTTCAACAAGCTTCTAACCCTGGCTCTGAGTGGGGGTTCTAATCTCATCTCTGAGCTGGTGGGGGAAAGCACCACTAGCCAGGCTAGCTTAGTCTGAGAGCCCCACATTTCAAAGAGAGACTTCTCAGAAAGCAAAGTGTGCAGCTCCTGGGGAATGACACCTGCAGCTGATCTCTAACCCAAGTGCACACACTCACACCCCAAAAATAAAATCATCCCATAGTCTATCATTAAATAATGGGTGTAGTCCCAGGGTGCAGGGGAAGCAGCGCTTTCAATTTGTAAGTGCTACAAAGTTATTGTTTTCAAAAGATTAGAAGATCACCAAGCTAGGAAGAAAAGAATCTTCCTTAGAATACGTTAGCAAACAAATCTAAAACTCAACATCTTTTTGTCTTTTATTTTTCTGATATACAGGAATACCTATACTCTTGCAACTTTCCAAGAAAAAACTCCCATTCACAAATATTATATCTGGTGGAATCGTGTCTACAGAAAATTGAAAATGGAGTCTATTTCCAAAAAACACTTTCAAGTTAGGCTTGGGTGTTGTACTGAACCCAGAATTTATCGTCAACTTCAGCAATGTTATCTTTACGTATACTCTCTACCACTTCCCTCCGGAAGTCCCCAGCTAACTCCATTCAAAGCATCCAGACTGCATGTGGACAGACATTCACCTCACACTATCCAAATGTCACAACCAAGCCATTGCATGAAGGGAACTACAGGAGGCCTGTTGACAGACAAGATCAGGATGCAAAATCCACATATATGATGTGTTTCCAACCTCATAAGAAGGAGGAAGAGATGGAAGAGAAAAGAAAGGGAAAAGAAGGAAGAAGGGGCAGGTAACATGAAGGACACACGTCAAAAGATGATAGACCTGTGCTGGGGGTTTCCAAGGCGAGTTATAAGGGGCTCTTGATTTCTTCTAAACTCTTTATAAATTTATTTCTTTGTAATTGGAAAGCAACTTAAAAATCGTGATCATGTATCATGTTCAACTAAGAGAAGCTTCACTCTTCTTTTCAAATTTTGTATATTTTCCAGTTTTTCTGGAACCAAGAATAATCATCTCATAATCCTGAACACGTTTCAGTGTTTCCTTCATGGTGCGAGCTACTTTTAGCATCAGGTGGAACTGAGTGTTGGCTCATCACCTTCTGTCTCAGTGTTCCACGCAAGGGGAGGTTGGTAGCGTTGGATCATGTTTCACAGGGCTGCAAAAACCCTCAGTCCACAAAGTTATTTCCAAGTTTCTTTTTCTCCAAACCCAAAAGCCAATACAGATTATGCCTAGTTAACTATTTTCCATGGACTGCGGTTAGGCCAGCATTTCATTTCCAATTGTTGCAAAGGGAATACGAGTCTTGAAATCATGGGCTAAGATGTCTCACACTGGGCTATACTGTGCTGTGTTTTTGTGCCAAAAACTCTGGGCTGAAAGAATGACTTGATTTATTTATGGTGGAGACAGTGTTGGACCTGATTATAAGGCCAAAGTAAAATCCCAGAGAGGATTCTATTGAATGTATGCGAAAAGTATTTTAAATCAGCATGATAGAATTATTAATATTTCATTTATCCTAAGGGTATTTATCTGACAATATAAATTATCCATAACACAACTGAGAAGCCACTATGGATCCAAAAAGATGTCACAAAATCCAGGGACGGAGCTTTGCCAGAGAGAGGCATGCTACGCCGCCTCATGAGGTAACAGCTGGCCTGGTCAGAGTGAAAAAATACAGAGAATTATGCAAGCCAGACTGAAGAACTCCAAAAACACAGCTGTTGGAGGACTGGAGGATGAGTGCAGACACCCAGCCCAGCACAACTGGGGCTGACCAGCACCTGTGGGCAGCAGAGGCCAAGCTCAACTGGGGCTGGCCAGCACCTGTGGGCAGCAGAGGCCAGTATGTCTTAGGGCCTGCACACAGGGTTGCTAGCCCTACCAATATCATCCTTGAAGTTCAAATGGCTGTGGGGAGAAAATGGAAAAGCCTACTAGAAATGGTCAAAGGCAAACATGGCTGACCGTCGGGAGGCATACCTTAATTTGCCCAAGCAGCCTGGATGGAGCAAGCTGAGCTTGGGGCCCCACAGATGTGCTCACCCACCAGCAGCCTGGGTCTCTGTTTACTCATCTGAAGGCTACAGAGAACAGGGCCTGCAGGAATAAGCCACCTCCTCATCTCCCAAAAGCTTAGGACAGAAGAAAAAAAACAAAACAAAACAAAAAAAAGACCAAACAAACAAAAAGAAACCCACCATATAGATTTTTTTTGTCCACCATGTATCAGCAATATGAATATTCATGAGTAGATGTCAGCTATTAATAAGAAAGAGAACTAAACACCCATGAGAGAAGTTCTTAGGGCAGAAAAACAAACTGGGAGAAATGAAACTTCTTTATGTCTTGAATATGATACACTCCCCACACAGGCTCACATGCTGAAGGTTTGGACTCCAAGTGCTGCCAGCATTTTGAAAGGAGGAGGGGAAAGGTGGGGGAAAATTCAGGAGGCTGGAGCCAGAATTGGGTAACTGGGGCAAACACGGAAAGTTATACCTCTGTGCTCTCTGTCTGTCCTCCCTCTCAGCCTTTTTAAAGATGTTTTGGGACTGGAGAGACTGCTCAGTATTTAAGAACAGTGGCTGCTCTTCAGGGACCCAAGGTCAGTTCTCAATACCCACATGGCAACTCACAACCATCTGTAACACCAGTTCTAGGGGGATTCAAGGCTCTCTTCTTGCTTCTGTGGGTACTGGCACACATGTGGTACACACACACACACACACACACACACAAACTCACTCACATATGGAGGCAAAATAGTCCTACACATAAAACAAAATAAATATCTTTTTTAAAAACAATTGGTCTCATTGAAACAACGTAATTTGGAAATAAAAGATTTATGAATCTTCCTCAATATTTAAAATAAAAATTATGAGACTCACCAGAAATACTCTTCACTTATGTTCAGGGTAGAGCTGTCCCTCTCCCTTTCCCCCTCCTCCTCCCTTCCTCCCTCCCCCTCCCCCTTTCCTCTCTCCCTTCTCCCTCCCTCTCTGGCTGTTCAAGTACACATCAGGTTTATACAGATTTCCCATGATTCAATTATTAGTCTCCATAACTCATGACTCAAGTTGGCACCTGAGCAGACTTGGATAAGGGATAGATAGGCATTACTTGGCCCTAAAAGTGCATGTGAAGGAAGAAAATTATATCTGGCCTTTAGTTCATAAAACAAAGTATATGTTTCCCTCTGGGTAGTGGATGGCCACAATAAGAATACCTGCCACAAAGCCAGACAATGGAAGAGGTTGGGACCAAGGCGGCCAAGGGTTATCAACATCCCAACTGTTCTCAGCAAGACAGAAACAAGAGAAGGAAAGACAGCAAGTGTGAGGGTGTACAACACCAGGGACAGAACCAAGATGCCTAGGGAAAGGACAAACACTAAGTCATCATCGTCTGTGAAGGCTGCAAGGTTACTCCTCCCCTGTGTGTAGCAGAATATTGCTCTCACTACTCTGTATAAAGCTCAGCGACTGGGCTGTATGGGAGGGAGGCGGAGTGAGGAGTCAGAAGGAGAAGGAAGAAGAGGAGCTAGGCAGGAGAGACCTAGGAAGGAGCCATGGAGGACCATGCATGTATCGAGAGCAGTCCTGCGTAACAACTTATATCTAGGTTAGTTAATTGGGTAACATTTCCAATTGTATGGGCATCTTGTTAATTGAGCATTTCCAATTATATAAAGCCTTTGGATGATTTTAAGCATTAGAGTCTCATTTCTACCGGGTACCGCGTGGATGGCGGGATGGTCTGGGCTCAGCCAAGCATTGTGGAGACAGCATGGTAGATTGGCAGAGCCATCTCCCACACTGGTGTCTCTTGGGTGCCAGGGCCAGTGCTTTGGCCAGCCTGAGCTGTGACAGCGGCAGCAGCGAGAACACGCCACCGCTTGTGGCCTCAGGCCTTGCCTAGTTGGAAACTTGACGGCTCTGTAACAACAAGCCAGATTGGGTGATGCTGATTTTAATATTAACCAGTAACACTTGTGCTTCTTGCTCCCTGGAGCTTATCCTGGGCGGGTGAAATTATCTAGTAATGGCACCTGTCTGTGGGAGTGGCTAGGTCTCAGAGCAGAATGAGAAGCACCTGCTTACAGACTACCAGTTACTGAGTCTGATGCTTCCCATAGGATGTCCTTTTCAACCTCAAGGAGACACCAGCAAAAGCCTCTGAAGGCTGAGTCTCTACCCAGCATCTCAGAGTTACAGCTGCTCCCTAGGAGGAATGTTCCCTTTCATGTTTCCGAGAGCAGTGACCCATTCACAAGAGACAAGGAAATGACCCCCCTGTGCAGCCCTTTTTTTGCCAAGACAGTGGGACCCAATTTCACACCAACGTCTTCAGTCCTACCAACCACCCTCCTGTGCTGAAGACGGATGGAAGACAGGACAACAGGCTCCATTTCTTCTGACCGGAGCTTTGATAACCAAAGGTTTCCTATGGGCTGCATCACAGAACCAGCTGAAAACAGATTCAAGCAACTGAGCATGTGTCAGGTTTGTGGATGCCAAAGGGTCTTTTGCTTGCTTTGTTTATTCTTGTTTTAATATTTATTTTGGTCCAGATACACAGATACACAGATACACAACTCATTTGAGATGTCAATGTGAAACTTCAGAGAATTTCAAAACCCTAATTAAGTTCTTCAAACATTAAGGGAGGGAAGGCCTTGGTTTGCGTCCAGTCCCTGTGTCCAACCCACCAGTGTCTCCACAGTTCCACAAATGATGGATGTCAGGTTGGATTTTCTGTCTCCCTGGTTATGAGCACAGAGGCTCTCAGCTCTTGTTGTTGGGAATGATGAATGTCTTAAGACGGAAGGAGCCAATGGGTTGCAGGATGTAGCCAGCAAGACACCTTCCCCACTCATTCAGACTCGAGTCCCACTCAGCAGCCATACAGGGCCGGGATCCAAACACACTTCAACTCCAGTGACAGGAACAACTGAAAGCTCAATTATACCTCTGCTGTGCTCCCAAAATACCTAAGAAATTTTGCAGAACCAAAAGAAAATCAAAGGCAACTCGGTCGGTGCTAAGCACACAGCAGATTTAACTACAAATTGATCCGGTACCAAAATTATTTTTTAATTATGGAGAGAAGTTCTTACAGTGTAGTCCAGACCAGCCTTAGACTCTTGAAACCACTGCCTCCACTTTCCATGTGCTTGAGACAATAAAACAACAAGCCTGGTGCACGTTATCTTTACAAACATACTCATCAGGTTAAAAAAAAAAATCATAGAGATAAATTAGAATCACAGGTAAACGTTATTTCTTTTGTATGCAAAATATTGTTTCTATTGTTTTTGAATTTGCATGTGTATATCACGTGGTATATGTCTGCACATTTTTGCCTGTGGGTCGGTGGGCACAGATGTATGGGCAGGTATGTATGTGTATGTATGCACATGCATCTAGAGGCCCAATGGTGACATCAGGTGCCTTCCTTGACTGATCCCTGCTTTATTGAGGTCTTCTCTTGCCAAACCCAGAGCCTGTCAATTCCAGCTAGCCTCACTGCTCCACTGGCCTCAGAGAGCCTCTGTCTATGACTTTTGAGTGTGGGACCATAGGTGGGTACCATGCTTGCCTAGCTCTAGAGAGTTCTGGGAATCTAAACTCTAATCTTTATGTTTTTCCAGTAGGTGCTTTGTCTGCTGAACCATTTCCTGAGCTGTTAGCACCTGTGCTACAGAAGAGGAACTCCCACACCCAATTCTAAGATTCCTTGACCCCTTAAGACTCTCACGATCTTATTACACTCCCCGAGGATTTGATTCTGAGAATCACCCTCATATTTCTTGGTTCTTATTCTTTTAAATGTTTTAAGATTTTGTGTGTATGTCCACATGTGGGTACACACCTGCATGCCTGTGGGTAACACCTCTGTACTGCATGTCTATATGTGTGTCTGCATGCACACATCTCTATACTGTGTGTGTCTGTATCCACACATGGGTACACACCTCTGTACTGCATGCCTATGTGTATCTGTATCCACACATGGGTACACACCTCTGTACTGCATGCCTATGTGTATCTGTATCCACACTTGGGTATACACCTCTGTACTGCATGCCCATGAATGTGCATGTAGAAGCCACAGGCCAACAGTCACACCCTTGCCTTATTTTTTGAGATGGAATCTCTCACTGGGCTCAGAGCCTTGGGGATCCCCTCTGTCTCCCCAGCACCAACTGAGCCATCTGCCCAGCCCTAAATTCTCTTTATTTCATGGTTATTACATACGTTATGATATGTGGGTAGTGCTTGCATTCACCACTCTGCCTCCAAGTCAGGAAGGACTGAAACAACTTTAAAACACAGTTGTTACATATGATGTGGAAAAGCGGGTAGACTCAAAGCTCCAGGAACCCCCCCCAAGGGGGGGAAGCCTTCCCGAATAGTGTCTCAGACTCATTCTGCATCTTTTTAAAAACTTTCCCTCCTTCTTTCCACATGGCATGAAATGACTTCTTGTGTTAATTTTTGTTTTTTAACTTTGAATATTTTCATTGAAAATGTAAAGGATTTTTTAAAGGATTCAAGAGCAGCTGTACAAACACTCTACTTTTAAAAAACATCAACCAAATTTTGATAAATGCTGCTTTAATTGTTGAGGGTGGTGAGCAAAGACTAGGAAAGCCACACTGATACTCGGACAGCACTTTAAGCTCAGCTCTCAAACTTCCTTCTCTATTTTGGGAGCAGTGGCAATGTCCAGCAACCCTCTGAAAGCCATGCTTAAAATGTTAGTTTGTGGGCATGCCCATCTTTTTCCCTCAAGGTTTTTGAAGCCATCTTTGAACACCTGAGAGCACAGGGTGCATCATGTTAGGCTCCTAGCAACCGAACAAAAACAAGAGTTTTTTTCATTCCTGGAACTGGAAGATCTTGTGGAAGACCTCAAAAATAATTAATAATTAATAATAATAATGAGGAGGAGAAGAAGGAGAAGGAGAAAGAGAAGAAGGAAGAAGGAGGAGAAGACGAACAAGGAGGAGGAGGAAGAGGAAGAGAAGAAGGAGAAGGAAAGGTCCCATGATTGGAATGGAATTACTTGAGAAGCTGCCCACTGCACAGTCTAGGGACCTAAGTCAAGTTGCCAGGACCCATGTACAAGCCATGTTGTTGTCCACTATCCTGCCAACCCTGCAGGAGGCAGTCAGTCAGGAGAGTCACCAGGGATGCTGTATAGAAGAAGGAGGAGAGGAGAAAGGAGGAAGGAGTGAAGGAGGGAGGGAAAAAGGAATGGAGGAGGAAGGAAGGGAGGGAGACCATCCCTTAACCTGGACCTAGGCCAAGTTAAAACTTAACAGAGGGATGGTCTCCATCAGATTGACCTGTAGTCAATTCTGTGGAGCATTTTCTTGATTAAAGATTGGTGTGGGAGGGCCTGGGCCACTGTGGGTGCTGCCACTTCTGGGCTAGAGTTACCGGGTGCTATGAGAAGTTAGGCTGAGCAAGGGACAGAGAGCAAGCCAGACAGAAAGCAGCATTCTTCCACGGCTCTGCATCAGTCCTGCCTCCAGGTTCCTGCCTGGGGCTCCTGCCCTGACTTCCTCGGTGATGGAGTGTGACCTGAAGGATCGTAAGAGGAAGTAAATCCTTTTCTCCCCAATTTCCTTTTGGCCATGGTGTGTAGCACAGGCAGAGAAAGCACACTAGGATAGAAATTAGTATCAGGTTCATGGAGTGTTGCTGTGACGGATCCTAATACGTTGTTTGGGAAGGTCTGTGGAAGAGCTTGGGAATGTGGACTGGAAAGGCTGCTCAGTGGTTAGAGCTGACTAGCTGATAAGTGGGTGCTCGTAAGCTAAGAGTATTGAGAGAAATGTAAACATGACAGGTTATTGCCCTTTCTTAGTGACTCCCTGGAGCTTGATGGGAAGACCTGTTTATCAAAAACTCTACATGCTTGAGTAACATGGAGAAATCAAGCTGCTACTGACCTGGAAGCTTCATCCCTACTGGCTAGCAATGCATACTACCAGAGAAAAACATGATCACCACGCTTGCACAGGTGTGAATTCTGCGAGCTACACCAGTGACATGGCGAACCATTGCCATATGCCAACTGGTGCCATAGGGACACACATATCATTAGAGTAACCAACCATTTCCTGTTGGCTTTAAGGAAAAGCTGTAACTTATACCTAGTTATCTGGACCAAGCACTCATGGTTAGACAGATCGTGGATCCTAGGCCAGAATCTACTACTCTTACTTTGTTCAAGGGACATAGTATTAAACTGACTTCTAGTGGTTAATACATTGGTCAAACCTCATAAGAGAAGCTTCTTTTTGTAGTAGACAGTGATAACACGAGATTTACAACGAATCAAGGGGAAGATATAAGAGACTGCAGAATGCTGATCCCTAAACACGGCATCTGTATAACACACCCTCCTCCCAAGCTCAGGCTCACGACATGATAGGGGTGAGAAGATCTAAGAATTGGAGGCAGTGAGTGACTCTGAGAACAGGGCTTTCTGAAAACAGCAGGGCAACTGAACATGTGAATTCACAGCAGTTGAGACCGGACACACAGATCAGACAAAATCCTAGAAAGGAGCGGTGACACAGGCTTGATGTCACACTCCTAGCTAAGGAGCTATTGGCACCCACAGCTGCTGGGGGAAGGGTGTGGCCCTTGGTAGACTGACCACACTCTAGTTAAAGCCACACATCTTACAGTATATGGGCACCACAAATTGTGCTTCATGGGGGAAAAAAGGGGGCACAAAGTTGGGTGGGGAGGGAGGGATAGATGGATCTGGGAAGAGTTGGGGGAGGGATGAATATAACAGAAAGCTTTGTAAAGCATTCTCAGAGAACTAATAAAAACAGTTTTTAAAGAAAAGGGAAAGCACATATTTTATTTAAACAAGAATGGCCTTTACTTGCTAAGACACTGGTGAGGTTAGAGAATAGTATCTTTCTTTTTTACATTATATTAAATGTATTAAATTAGCCATTCTATTTCCTTTCATTAAAAATTCTGAATTAGCTTTACATTTTAAGAATACATCCCCGTTCTAGAGTATCTAGAAAATTATATATTCTCACTGAGTACAAGAAAGCAGATATCACAAGATGGATATTCAAAAATGCAAAAAAGTCACAAAATATTATATACAGTATGATTGGGAGGATGGATAAACTATAAGCCCGTTACCACATGCCAAGTGGTAACAGTGGCATTAAGGTAATAAAATAGCTTCTAAAAAAAAAAAAAATCTTCTTTTTGATGTGTCCATAGTATCTTGTAAGTTAAAAGAAGTCTCGGAGGAGGATGAGATGGCTCAGGGATAAAGGTGCTTGCTGCCAAATGAGTAACACTGAATTTGATCCCTAGGACCAACATGGAAGAAGAAAGCCTCCTCCTGCAAAAGTCTTCTGACCACCATGTGCACGTTGTGGCACTTATTACACCAACACACACACTCATAAACACACAAACACACCCATACACAACAATATACACATACCCGTAAAATACATACACAAATAGACAACCACACATATACACAAATATATAATCTTGGGCAAGTGTGTGTTGTTATAATGAATAGATCAGAAAAAAAAAGCTACCATATTGCACATATTCTTCTCTGTAGCCATTACAGTATGTCTTTCCAATGCTATTTAAGCAAATGTTAGCTTCTGTCAATATGATTTATCTGCTATGAGTATATCGTGCACTGTGTCCTGTGTGAGCACTACCTTGGTCTGCATACCCACGCTGAGTCCTGAAGAATGCTCCCAGCCACACTCAGAAAGCCTTCCTGGTGGGCTCACCACGGACAACAGAGTTTTCAATCCCCCAGTGGTCCTATCAGCCTCATTCTCTACAAGAATTAGGGGTTGACCTAATACAGGGCAGCTCGTGGGGGATTTGGGTAGGAATAGGTACTGAGACTTTGGGGAGAGTTCTAAGGTCAAGCCGAGCCAGATAATGTTTGACACAGGAAAGCAGGATAGCTGGGTCGGGACCTTTCTGTAGAACATGCTAGGACTTGCAAGGTGACTCAGAGAGTAAAGGTTCAATCCCCAGGACCCACTGAACTCATGCCATGAGGTTTATCTATGACCTCTCCATGCATGCCGTAACATGTGTTTCCCACGCACCAAAAATAATTAATACCACTGCTTTAAGTAGGAAATAGTCACGTGGGAGAAACACAAGCTGTTCTTTTATTTCCCATTTGATCTATATAAACCCAGATAAAACTAGATTAAGAAACAGATCACTCCATTGATGGTAGCTGATAGACAGACAGACAGAGGAACTGAGGGATACATCAGTCAAGTGAACAAGAGATAAAGTACACTGAGAAATCAGTCAACAGACAGATGCGTCATCCACCCCCATCCAAACCCCTGGGGAATCTGGCAGAAGCCAACATAAAACCTTCACTTACTTTCAAGTTAGGTGGTAAATTAAGAAGAAAAAAAAATCCCACTGCAGATAAGCTGGCTAAAGATTATATGAACATAAAGAAAAAATTAAAATGAATCAATCTTAGTGGATGCTAGAGGCTTATTAGTGCAAAATGCTGAAGAAAAATTGGACCAAAAGTATCTGTTTAAAAAGAAAAATCACAGCAAAAAGTGGCACAAAGTAAACTAAACCTGGACAGAGCTGAAACAGCAGAAGATGGGTCTGCAGCAAGCAAAGGCTTCATGTGCAATTTCTAAAAATTAGCTCTTCAAAACCATAAGACAAAGCGGTGGCAAACCTTGAAAAAAACTCAGAGGCTGAGCAAGGCATTGTCACTGTCATGAGATACCCTGTGCTTATTGGGGTTCCCTGGTGCGTAGATATTGAAAATATGGGTAGGTAATATCCAGGAGATATCGGGAGAAATGATAACCAGACTTGGGAGAGATGGGGGCTGGGGAATGAGATTTCAGAATGAAAAAAAGGGCTCAAGGAAGAGGAATATAATGAACTCCACATCTCAGCGTATCAGACTGAAACATCAAAGAGAAAGGGAAGTATTGAAGGTGGCCGGGACAGAGAAGAGATTATCTACAAAGGAAAAGATCTGATGGATACAAGATTCCTCCTCTGCAGCAGGGATGCCAGGAGGCAGTAAAATCATACCTTCAAAGTAAGAGAGAAAGCAACTGCTAACTTACACACACACACATATCGGGCAGAATTATGCAAGAATGGAGTAAATTGAAGAAACATTGTAGGAAAGCTGACAGATTTTTATGCTCATACACACTTAACTGAAGGGCTATCAGACTTTATCTTCAATAAGGAGGATATTAAATCCAGAAGGGAAATCGCTGACATTTAAAGAACAGAGATTTAAAAAGAATTAGTCAGCAAGTTGATAAATCAAGATAAGAAATGTTACAATTAAGAATATAATATGTAGGGGGCTGGGTGATGGCTCAACCCCACAAGCATTCGAGCTTGCTTTTGATCCTTAGCACCCACATTTAAAATAAAAAAGCCAGGGTGCTTCACAGAGATCTTCACAGCCAAGTTTCCTCTATAAGAGCAGCCAGAAAAACGGCATTCAATCCTCCGCCATCCCACACGCTGCGTGTTCCAGTTTTGTAGCCGTGATTAAGCACCCTGAGAACAAGAAAGTTGAAGAAGTGGGGCTATTTTGCTTACAGTTCCAGGTCACAACTATCACTGAACAGAAATCAAGGCAGGGACTTAGCAGGCCACATCTCGTCCACAGTCAAGCGCAAAAAGAATCAGGTACATGGTTCTTGGTTGCAACCAGCTTTCTCTCCTTCACAGTTCAGGAGCTCCAGCCCAGGGAGTGGTGCCACTCACATTCAGATGTCAATCAACAATCAAGACAACCAACCCCCCACAGACACACCCACAGGCCAATCTGGTCTAAATAATTTATCTTTAAGACTCTCTTTCCAGAACTTCTAGGGTGTGTCAAGTTGATTGTTAAAACCCACCGGCACAATGGGGCACTGTGCAGCCAGCGAAGTGGGGTGAGACTGAAAAATGAGCAGATGGGATGGGCCAGGACCTCTGCTCCACAGCCCTGAGCATCCATCATGGCATCTTTTGGAGGAAGGGGGCAGATTGACCTGTTTCATGGGGTTTTGAAGGCATGTATTTAAGGTACACCACATGTTCCAATACACAAAATAAGGACTTAACTACTGCAGTTAAGCTAATTAGCATATACTTCCTCCCACAAAGCCACGCTTCTGTTCTGTAGTGGGAGTCACTGAAACCCATGTAAGAATTTGTAGTAGACCATGACTTTCAAATGACTGAAAAAAAACCTGGACCCTCAGTCACCCGAGCACAGATAGGGGAAGAGATGAAATATTCTCAAATGTGCACATGGAGTTGAAAAACAACATTGACTTCTCTAGACTGTAGGCATAGTGTTACCGTACACTGTGTAAAGATTATCCTTATATTATTCAAATGCTAATTTCTGTGCCTCCATATCTGTCTGGCTGCAATCCTTAATCGGAGACTCTCCTATCTCAATGAGGTATAAATATTGCTCTCCAGTTATTCCCCGATTGGTCAATAAAACTAGCGGATTGGCCAGTGATTGAGCAGGGGAGAGAATAGGACTGGACCTCCTCAGGGTGGCAGGGGGTGCAGAAGTGGGGGCAGGGACGTGAGACTGGACAGTGGAGAAAGGAAATGGGATTTGCCAAGAGGAGAGAGTCCAGGAGAGACCATGAGGAAACACCTGGAGCCCAGAGAGCTAGATCAACACTAAAATGCAAGTATCACTGGGATTTTGACTAGGAGGTAGCCAGATTAGCTTAGAGGATTAAAATAGAGTAATACTGCTCACTTGTTGTACATTTAAAGCTGTTAATAAGTATGACAGTCCAATCTCAATTACTTGGGAACTAGCTGGGTTAAGAGGAAAACTGAAACACCCTTATTAGTAGCCACTAACGTTAGACGGAACTGGTATTCGAAGAGCCGGCTGAATGCACAGGCCAGGGAGCTGCTCAGTGGGAAAGTGCTTGATGAACAAGCATGGAGGCCAGCGTTCAGATACCCAGCATCCAAATAAATGACAAGCATGAAAACATATGTTTAAATCTATCCTGGTGCAGGTGAAAACAAGATGTCGGGTATGGGGGGTGGGAGGGTGGGGGTGTCACTGGCCAGGCAGCCTATCTGAATGCGTGAGTTCCAGGCCCAGTGAGAGGCTCTGTCTCAAAAATAAAGTGCAAAGAAGTCAAGAAAGACAACTAGGACAGAGTTAAAGAGGGGACTACATCCTCCAGGTCCTTGACAGTTCAGTGTATACAATAGTGACTGTCTCGGGAGATATTAGAAAGAAAGCCATCTGGCTGGCTCCCAGCTTAGCCGCCATGTTCCCACACTAATGCCAGCTACTGGTGGGCCGCCTGGTCCAGCTGGGTGTCCTCTGGGCTACTCTCTCTAGCTTCCCCACCACCCCCGTTGTGACCAGTCGCTGTGCTTCCAGCTCTGGTTTACTAGTCCCTGGAGCCTCTATTTCCTTCACAGCCATTGTTGGAGTACCCATTTCCCAGTAACCCAGTAAAGTAAAACTCTAGATGTTTAAAGTTAACCAAGAGATTTACATATATCAATGAAATCTCAATACACAAGATGCCCACACAGATTAGAAAGTTATCCCAATATTCCTAACCTTTAGATTTCATATCTTACTATTTACTTGAATCATGCGGGTCTACGTCTGCTGCCATTTCGTCTTTTTCCTCTCTGTGCCCCCTCCCTCTCTCTCTCTGTCTTTCTCTCTCTCTCTCTCTCTCTCTCTCTCTCTCTCTCTCTCTCTCTCTCTCTCTCTTTCTCTTTGCCACCCTTAGCTCCGCCTCCCCTTTTCCTGTCCAATCATATGCCTCCCACAGCAAATAGATTGGGCAGGGAAATTTCTGCCACAGTGACTCTGACTGAGAGGGCAGAGAATTATGGAGCAGCAAAGGCTCAGATTCCTCGAAGTTCTGATAAAAAACTGTGCAGACCAAAACGGAAAAGAAGGAATTACAGTTGCCTCCGTGCTGAGCAGACAATGAAGTCTTGATCCGGACTCTGTAGTGTGAGAAAGGAAACCTTGGGAATAGTCCTTCACCTTCCGGTGACCACGGAGATTAAATGTGCGTCTTGGAAGCCTCTAGAGCAACGCAACCCTGACCACATGGTTTCTCCCCACTTCCATGATGAGTTCTGAGCACAGCACAGGGAACTGCTTCACCTTGTTGGCCAAGGACAACAAGAATGGGCCTTGAGAGACACCCAACAGGATGAAGAATGTGTTTTACATGGCAGAGGACCTTAAAAATGGTTGAGTAAGAGCCCGGCCACCACTCCCCATGATCTCCTGCAAAACCCACCCCAGAGAGAAGCAAATTCCACTGCCCTTAAACCACCAGGATCGGCTAAAGGTGGGGGGCTAATGTGAGATCCCTTCCATCTATCAAACGTGGCGTGTTGGCTATATCCTGGATGCATAGCTTCCTTCTGGGCTGCGCATCCAGCATGGTCAGAATAAAACCACACAGTTTCATCCTCTTTGCTCCCTCGGCACTATCACAGCCGTGCCCTTTCCCGACCCCCACTCTTTGTACCGCATTCCCGAAACCACTGTTCACCCAGCAGCCACGGAGATCTGGTGAAATCAGCTGTCAATTAGAACAATGGCACACACTCCCCATGCTCAAAACACTTGAAAGTCCAAACCAAAGTCCCGAGCCTCATGGCGGCCTGTGGGCACCCCTTTACCATCTGTCCCCTCTTTCCTCCGACTCTATCTTCGCTCCTCTTCCTCCTTATCAGCTACAATTCTCTTGGTGCTGTTCCTCAAACCCCAAACTCCCAGGCTGTTCCCACCATCTAGAATGTTCTTCCTCAGGATGGCTTCCCACTTTTTACCCTAATACCATTCTTCCCGTGACTAGCCTCTCTGAAACCCTAACCCTAAGGCCCTCAGTCACCGGCTGCTTGGCTTGTTCCCCACAGCCATTATTCCTGTCCATGTAGGCCTATGACTAGGTTCCAGGTGGGTCTTTCCTCCAGAACAAGAGCCCGTTTGGGCAGTGGTTGTCTGCCTGCCACTGTAGTCTCAGCTCAGAAGAACCTGGTGTCTGAATCACAGACCATAGAGAATGGGAGAGAGGGGTGAGCTTTTGTTTCCAGTATATGAACCTTAGCACTAGGCAGGAAAACAGGGTCTCCTGCAAGTCCTCTTTCCATGTCAACATGAGGAGGACCTTGGTTAAAAATAAACTAGATCCAGTCAGAGGACCCAGAGTCTGTTGTTTTTCCAAGTAAGTGACACGCATGTCCTGAACAGGAGGAAGAATGTGGGTGTCATCCCTGTTAGTATTCTGTCTAAACTCTACCTCTACTGTTACCTGGCAACAGCCAGGTATGCTCCTCCCCACAGTTACCTGGCAACAGCCAGGTATGCCCTCCCACAGTTACCTGGCAACAGCCAGGTAGGCCTGCCCACTATAAAAGGGGCTGTCTACCCCCTCCTCTTCCTCTTGCTCTATTGAGCTCTTCCCTCTAGCTTCTCTCTGTCCCTCCCCCCTCCCCCCTTCCCTTCCCCCTCTCTCCACGTGGTCATGGCCGCCCTCTACCTCTCTGCGCGCTCTCTCTCTCTCTCTCTCTCTCTCTCTCTCTCTCTTCTCTCTCTCTCTCTCTCTCTCTGTCCCACTACTACCCTCCTGGATCCCCTCCCTATGCCCTGAATAAACTCTATCCTATGCTATACCGTCCGTCTGTGGCTGGTCCCTCAGGGGGAAGAAACATCCCCTTCCATCATTGCTGCCGAGTTCTATCCTTTCAATCCCCAAGGCTAACACATTGTCAAGCCAAGGAGAAACAGGACCAGTGTGCCAACGACCCGCAAGGTCTTTAACATAGGGGTTCCAGCTGAGAAAACTGCGAGTATTAGATGTTCACAAAACTGCCCTGGAAATGTTATTAAATAGATTTTCTCTTATCTTTTATATTTTTCTTTCTCTCTTTTCCCTTCTTGCTTCTTTGCTTCTGGAAATGACAAGAACAGATTTTTGATGGAAAGATTTTAATAAAACTTTGATAATACTAGATTTTAAAATATAGAGCTGAAAGATGGCTCCATGGTTAAGAGGACTTGAGCTCCCCCAAAAATCAGCCGCCGAGAATGAAGCAGATTCCACTGCGCCTAAACCTTCGGGATCGGCAAACAGAGGGACACTAAGGTGGGATCCCTTCTGACTATCATGGCACGTAAACTTGCCATGTTCACTGTGTACCGGATGCACCGTTCCCTCCAGGCATGATCAGAATAAACCCACACAGCCTCATCCCATCAACATTACAGCACCTCTTCTCCACACTACACTCTGAAACCTGGGTTCAGTTCCCAGCACCCACATGCTGGTTCACAAACTTCTGTGACTCCAGTTCCAAGAGGTCCAACATGCTCGTGGCCTCCCTGGACACAAGGTATGCATGTGGTACTCAGACATATATGCAGGCAAGACATCCGTACATGTAAACTATAGCAGACAAATGTGAGATACTTAATATGTCTAGTTTCCAGCCTGATGTTGCTCCTTTGTTTGTTTGGGGGACCTAGCATCATGGCGCGGGACAGGTTTCTTTGGGACCTGTTCTCTGAACAAGAACATTTGTGCATAGTAAATCCCATGTCCCCTCTTAAAACAGCGCCTCGCCTCGCTCCATCTGATGTTTAACCTGAATAATGATATAAATCTCTATGAACAGACAGGGAAAAGGATGGCCTACAGAGTTGTAACCACTACAGAAGTCTGTCTGGCATATCTAAGCAAATGACATTTGCACACCGAGGTTCTAGAAAGGCACATGGGCACATTTTGAGTGCTTGCTGGTTCATTCTTAAACTATATTTTAAGTGTGTAATTGGATGATTAGAGCAAAACATAAAAACTGTTTATGTCCACCTAGGGAAGCAATGAATATTGATCAAACTATGAAAATACACACAGACACACACACATACACACACACACCACAAGTAAGACGAAACAACTTAACTGCCATGCATTTATAAAGAAATCACTGACTGGCCAATAGTCCAATTTAGTTTCCTAACTAAAAATAAGCCCAGCCTCCTATAACTTGACTTGGTCAGGGTGTTTTATCACAGCAACAGCAAAGCAACTAATAAAGTAACAGGAAAGAAGCATCCTCCTCCTTCTCTCTGTATACCCAGAGTGAGTAGCTTATTATTTCTTGAAAACCTGAAATCTGCTAAGAGGCATTGTCCCCAAACCAGCAGATGGCATGGCTGCAGACAGTGTCACAACACTGTGAACAGAAACCGGATTCTCAGGCCAGCTGTTTTCCCCTGACAAACCCATTCCAGCTAATACTACTCCCACCACCCAAGGCAGAATGCTGGCCTGGTAATAGACTGAAGGTGACATACAGACCCAGGACTGCTGCATTCCCTCTCATCAGAATGAGTAAGAGAAACCCCTTGTCCATATGCAGCTGGCTTCCAAGAGGCCGAATGTTATACTTAGATGGCACCCCACTTTTCCCTAAGGACAGTCTCAGTGCCACCTCTTTGGCCTGGCCTACCCTTGCACAGGTAGTGCAGAGCACACTTCAAGACACATTGGTCAGCTCTGCTTATCAGTAGCTAAGAAGTCACAGAAATGCACAACCCACGGGCTTCTAGAAGTCTCCAAGATTTCAGAGAGAATCCCACGCTTCTCAGTGATTAACCTGAGGCTCAGCCAACAGTGAGTGCCAGCCAGGAGTGAAGCCATTTCAACATCTCCCCCTCACAGATTCCATTACTTATAAGTAAGAGGAACTGTTCTCATCCAGGTCCATAGAAGGAAGTGGTGTTCAGGAGAACATTGGAGCCATTAGGGCCTAGTCAATTCTCATTCCACTCTCTTCCATCTCCACAATGCAGCCTCGGGCAGCAACAGCTTCGGGCACAGGTACCTCACCCAGGCTTCCCAATCTGTAGGTGTGGTTATGTGAGGACCTTAGGTAGAATCAGAGGTGAGCAGGCAAGCACTCTGATTCCTACACAAAGCCTTGCCACCCGTCCTCTCTGTGATACCCTCCTCCACTTGAACCCAGATGTAACACTATAGGAAGGACAGCCATCTGGGGGCCGTGTAATGAATGCTGCCTGCCACAGTACAGGCCGGAGCTAGGAGGAGCCCAGGTCTGGGATAACAGCTTCCTGAGAACAATCCAGGATGCCACATGTCCATCTCTCTCCCTGTGCAAAACAAATACATGCTAAAGAAAGCAAACGGTCATTGATCTGTTTGGTGAGGTGGTAAGAAAATGAACTGGGTAACTCGCTCAGCCACAGCAGGGTTCCCAAGACATTATTCTGTTCTGTCTTGTGGTAGTCTCCTGCCTTGCTATGGTCCCAGATATACCCAAGACTGACAGACTAGAGAGCATCAAGGTGCAGCTTCTGCAGCCTGTACTCCATGGTAGACACTTATGCCACACCTCAGGAAAGCAGTAAGGTCATTCGCTGTACAGTTAAACTGGCATTATCAGTACCACCGCGAAGCCAGTTTCCTCATCACCGAGGGATCATGTCAGATGACACAAGACAACCTGAAACAACTGGATGGCCACACAAAACTTTCCCTGCCAGAGCCCAAAAAACACTGTGTTCTCCCTCTTAGACCAGGTCATCATTTGCGCAGAAGTCAAATGCCAAGAGCAAGAACACTTTGGGAAGGAAACTCTGGCCCCAAAGGGCAAGTTATTGGGCCCTATGTAGAGATCTAGCTTTCATCTAGCTCTTGCATTTCCTAGTTGAGGGATCTTGGCCCCCTTCCCTTTTCTGTTCAGTAGACACCCAGAAGTACTTGAGAAGATACTGAGGTGAGGTCTATGAATAGGAAGCATTTGGAGTGTAGAAAGCAGTAGAAAGTGACAGCCGGTAATCACTGCCATCAGTGCCGGAGTGCCAGGCAGTTGTGTACTGGTAAACGGGTCTTGGTTATGTTTATTTAAGTTGTTTCTGGTTTGCCACATTGCCAATTCCCATGGTGCAAACAGTCCCTCTGTGGCCAACTAGAAGCTGCCAATATAATGTTGAAGAAGGCAGAGTTGAGAAGAAAGACACACCAAGCTCCTGCAAGCCGCCAAGGGTTCACCCAGCTGCCTTATGCCCTGCAGTGATGCCTGTGGCATTCTGCCTGTGTGGCTTCTCTGTAAGTGTACGACAAAGAGTCTAGCACACAGTGTGCACGTAGAAACACTTAAAAAAAATGAACTATTCCTGAGAAGAGAACAGAGCAATGGTTCAGAAATCAAGTGAGCACAGAACTTGAGAAACATAAAAAAAGGAAGCAAGAAGCCCCTGGGCATCTCTCTGTCTTTGATCACTGGCACTGCCTGGAGGAAACACCCTCTGAATTCCAGAGGAGAGACCGTCCACAGGACTAAGGCAATGCCAGTGAACAGAGCACAGGAGCCTCTGTGGAGAGTCTCGGAGTGAAAGGATTTCCTTCTACTGCCTGTCATCTGTGTGTGGAGATGGCATCTTGTAAAATGGCCCGCCTGCGTGTCTAGCAAAGCAACCTATGCTGATTTTCCAGCTTGACCTTGGCATGACCTTCACTGGAGGAGACTATAAACCTGGAGCAACCCAGCTGCATCTCAACAAATGTCATTCATTGCCTGGTGAATTTTGGCAATGATGATGCTGAGGTCCTTCCAAGTCTAAGATTGGACTGTCCCACAAATACACATTAAAGAGGCTTAATGAAAAACCCTTCTGGAAAGAGCTGCTCACAGGGAAACACACCTCAGGCACGGAACACATTTCCTTTGCCAGCCCTCCAACCACAGCGGAGCTGGAATAACCTTTAAAATTGATCCTGTGAGCAGCCCACATGGATGGACTCTCCCCGACCGAATGGAAAGGCCTGCCTTCGACAACCTGCCTGGCACTGGGAATTCTGCACATGCCAGTCCGTGCCTGACAACTTGGAAGAACATTATGTTTAAGTAAGTTAGAGTTTTCCTTGAAAATACATCCATGCCTTCATTTCCAATGGTCTTTGCAGATTTGGGGGTGTAAATAAAGCAAGCATGCTGTTTGCCTAACCTTCCTCCCTCTCTCTTCTCATCGCCGTGAGACAGCGTAAGCCCAGAGCTTGTCCCCATCCTTAGCACTGACTCAAGACACTGAATATCTCTAAACTACCAAAGCTGAAAAGTGGCCCTGAGCTATCAACCTGTACTGCACTAATGTCTGTTAGACTACAATCAGATTCATCTCCTTCCCTTCCTCAATGGGTTGGTCAGAGCCGAAAAGTGAGAAAATGCAAAGAAGGGGATGTCTTTACAGCAGAGGTGTAAGAAGCCCTCTTACTCCATATGATGTCAACACAGAGAACACAAAGGACAGGAGCTGGGCTGAGCCACGGCCAGGGCTCAGGCAAAAGAGCTCAGAGGCACAAGGGGTCATGAGGCCATGTGGATCATTGAGGAAGCAGCTACAACTTCTCCCTATTTGCTGGAAAACACAGAGTAATAAAGGTGGCCAGACTCAATCTCAACCCAATGCAAGATGTTCAGTTGGTGACATTTTAATAAATATTACTAAGGTCCCTCAGTGGCCTAGAATAGGAAAGCTCCTTCTTTAAGGAAAAGGAACTAAAAACAGGACAAAAGTTGAAACAGAAGTTCATAAAACACATACAACAGAGTCACTCCAGAGGATTCTTCCAAAGAAGAGCAACAGCCCCTCAGAGGAGCCGTGGGGTACAGGGGGTGTCTCCCACATACTTGGCTAACCTATTGCCTGAGAGCCAGGGATGGGTGGGCCAGAGTTAGCCCCCTGTGCTGGGTTCTGGCTCTCCTCAGCACTCCCGAGCACTGGGCACTGCTTAAGTTGCAGTCCTGTGGCTCGGGTCTCATCAACCATCAAATGAGAATAAGATTAACCCCGCCCCAGGGTAACTGAGGAGCTAGTTAGTCGTTATGAGCTAAACAGCAGAGCCCGGAACCAAATGGTTTAGCACGAAATGCCAATCAGCACTTGAACAGGAAGGGAAGAGGGACCCAAGACAGGAAGTAGCTGTAGTTTAACAGGAAAAAAGGAAGAAGGGAGATACATAGGCCAAGTATTCAAATTAGATCAATGCCCACCATTGACTCTACCATGATCCATTTCTGAGATCGCATTCATAACTCTACCTGTCCCGTGCTCTATTATGTCTAACTAACGTCTGAAATAGAAATGATGTCATAAGCCAATGGGGCTTGGACCGTAGCACACCTATCTGTTATCCAAAGAGCAACAGGGGAACCTTGGCACTTGTGGGTATCTTCCCCTCCCCCCCAGGGGTGGCGTTTCCTTGTCTTCTCACTCCCCATTGGCCATCCACTTCCTCCCTGCCACTCCCCCATTTAATCACAATGCCAACTGTCTTACTTTGCTCCTGGCTTGCAACCTTGGCCCTTAGTCTCTGGAATAAAGAAATACAATGGTATCAACAGCAGACTGTTGCCCTTCTGAGATTCCACTTAAGCAGGACAGTATACAATGTACTGAGTAAATCTATTTCAGCCCACCTTGTCTGACTCCATTGATGGCACCAGGATTTACGACCAGCCTTACGGCTTCATCAATTAGCTAGTTGGGCTGTTGCCACAGCTTACAGAGCTGTCATATCCGTGGATTTATGGCGCTCTAGGTAACACGGCATCATGGCCCTCACTATCCTGGGAGCGTTCATTTCACCCCGAGAGATAATCCATCATGGTTATTATGCGAACACCAACGTAAACAAAAGAGGAAAGAAACATCTAGGCTACGGTCTAATTGCCCGAATCAATCTCCAGAAGAAAGGAGATGCTTGGTAAAGTTGGCCGGCTTCAGGAGAGCTCCGTGTGCTCAGAGTGGTTATCTCAACTCTAACAACACTAGTCACTTCCAAACGGAAAAGTGTAAGGTGAGGAGGTCCATTGCAGGTCTGCAGCCAAGCACACACACTGCTCTCTGTTGGTACAGCTAGGCTCTGCTCCTTCTGTAAATGCAGATTTTAAGCGCTACATTAAAAACCATCACTGAGTCAGTACAGTATCGTCTCAGCATAACCAAGTGTCATCAGTGATGAGAGGACCTCAGAAAAGCAAGCAGGCCAACATGCTTCACCCCAGCATGCTTTGAGTCTCTGTGCTTCATGTCTGCCTTCCAAGCACAAAGCCAAGGAAGGTACCATGGGTCTCACACACTGTTTCCTGCTCTGCCTGGTTTCATGAGACCAGATGTAGTGTGTTGGGGGTGGGTGGGTGGGTGGTGGGTTTAGGTTTGTGGGCACAGAGGCTGGGCAGCAGGTTCTATTTGAATTATTCTTTGATCTTTTACTCAGGTAGAGTCTTTCTTAGTGCTCCTTCCCACGTGAGACAGTCAGAGCTTGTGAAGTCCCCAGTGTTTCTGCACCCTGCGGGTAGCTCATCAGCTTAGGAGGAATGTAATCATGTGAAAATGACCAGTGAGGAAAACCATCTTATACTGATTCTGCATCATCTTGTAGACAAGGGACAGAACTTTCAAATAGGTTAGGAAGTAGAGGCCCTAAACAAATAAAACTTTCCTATCCTTATGGTAGAATGGTTGCCACGAGCAACTGCCAATTTGAGTGACATCTGAGCAGTAGAAAAAGCAGAGATTTGTGAGACAACAGTGTGGGTTCAAATGACTCCCTCTGCCAAGCACTCTTATCCTAGGAGAGAGTTTGTACCCACCAGGGTGAAGTCAAGTTTCCCATTATGGGGGTGGCAGGAAGGCTGGGAAACCATGACCAGAAACCAGGCAAGCTTGGAGGGTAGGGATCACTAGAGATCACTTACACGCAGTCTTTACATCAGAGAACCTCAGAGGAGCATCAGGACCGGTTACCCATTCCTGCTTCCCAGCAGAGAGCCAAGGAAGGTACGGGGAAGGGGGAGGGGAGGGTCTTACTGAGACAATGAAAACTATGGAGGGACTGTGTGAGTGCCATTAGTATGTAAAAATTTAAAAAAAAAGAGATGTCCATCTAGTGGTATACTTCAGGACACAGGAGATGGGATGCAGAGGGATGTCAAGATTGGAGGTATGTGAATATCATCACTACATGGGCAGGTCTGAAAGCCAGGAATGGGGTGATGTCACCAGGAAGCACGCTAAGATGGTCCCCTCTGTGACAAGGGAATTGTGCATTTGTTGTGAATGAATGTTTCCTTCTTCAACACAAAAAATGAAGCTCCACCGTTCTCTCCTGGCTTCATCTCTCTGTAGGAAGGTTCTCTCTCTCTCTCTCTCTCTCTCTCTCTCTCTCTCTCTCTCTCTCTCTTTCTCTCTCTCTCTCTCTTTCCCTCTCTCTCTCTCTCTCTCCACTAACTGTGGCCTTAGTCATGTCCTGTGTCAGCCCAGTGAATACAAGAAAAAGTGGAAACGAGTCAGTTCTGTCTCAAAATGCGCTGAGGAATCACAGGTGCCTGCTTGCTCTTCGAGCTTCTGCCTGCTCCCCACCACAGCTGCAGGCCTTCATCCTGACGTGGAAGACATCTGGAGCCCCTTCACGAGCTGCTGAGCCTGATCAAGTTCAACTAATCCCAAGTTAGTGTTGTTATGTACCATTGAGATTTTCAGGGACACTTGTTACTGTAACAAAAGAGTGATGGGTACACAAAAGAACTCACCCAACTAAAGGAGGCTCCAACAGACTGGGCTAACCTCTCTCAAAGACTCCAGACCTCCAAGCTAAGAGAGCCCAAAGTACTGTTCAAGGTAAGCCTGAGACAGTCTGGTATGGCCAAGCAAATGCTGGCGAACAGCCCAACCTGTCTCAGATACACTCTGCCATGGACTCGCCAGTATGGCGGCTCCACTTACAAATATCCAGTGGACTGATGATTCAGCAGGGGGCCATATACCTGAGGACAGAGAAGTTTGTGGCTAGTTGGCATCCAAGGTGCTCCCTGAGCACAGCATAGACAGAGAATTCTCTGGAGTGCTCAGAAAGGCTCCAGAAAGACTCCAGGAAGAGCAGATGACTCAGGTACAGTCCTAGGGCTTAGGCACAGAGGAAAGGTGGCCACCTCCTGTCAAGGGCTGTCATACCTGCTACAGGCTTCATCTAAGCAGAAATAAAGCAGGCACCTCCTATTACCCCCGATGAGCTTTTCCATCTCCACAAAGCAGTGTGACACACCAAACACGATTCCCCAGTCTGGAAGCATCTCTCTTCTGTTGCATTTATTCAAGAACTTGCACAAATGTCCTTTAAGAAATCTGAAGCAGAGTAATACACCGAGTGTGAATCTCTCTCTCTCTCTCTCTCTCTCTCTCTCTCTCTCTCTCCCCCTCTCTTTCCTGCCTTGTTTCTCCCTCCCTCTCTCCTCCTCTTCACACACACATACACACACACATGCACACTCAAGCATGCACACACTACAACCAACAACAGCGCACATAGACATACACAGGAATACTGCACACAAATGGCACAGACTCACTACATACACATGGCCTATTCTATAGTGTCTCACAGGCAACATACACATAAACCATACCACAGACAACACACAAGCACACAACACACACAACACTGACCACACACATACCATAAGCATACAATACCCACAGTTCACACAGAATAAAGCAAATTAAGACCGGGATTCATTCTTCTGCCATTACACATTAGTTTAAAACTCAGCAATGACTAACTGCACATTAGCTGGGAGGTATTCATCACACTTGAAGGAAGCTTTCATTTCTTCTGTCTGTCAGGTGGGCAGGGTATCCACCTGCACTCAAAGCACATAAGCAGCACATAAGCAGTTCTGTGCAGCAGAGAGATTATGCAGGTGATGTGCACATCCCCATGGCAGAGAATGAAAAATGGGAGCTCACATGCACACAAATGCACATGCATATGCACGTATACACACATGCACACGCACACACATATACATGCACACACATGCACACATACATATACACGCACATGCACACATTACACACATGTACATGCACATTGTACATACATGCACATACATGTACATGCACATACACACATGCACACATAATTCCCCCCACCTAGGCACAAAGTGAGTGTGTTGTCTGCATGAAGGGTGAGGCCTGAGAGATGAGCTCTTTGGCTGCTGTCAGAGGTGTGTATAGAAAGGAATCTATGTGCGCCTGGGACACACAGGGACCATCCTTCCTGTGATACTCCAAGTAGGTGCTGTACTACAGCAGCCTGTAGATGTCCTTAGGGAGCATTCTTCCCTCGTGGGGAAAACTTTTAAGCTCCTCACACTGTTGCCATCATTGATCAAAGCAAACATTCTCTACAATTTCTCCTTTTGAATTGAGGAGCCACTCAGCAAGAAACAGGAATCTCTTCCATCATCACACTGCACGTGAGGCCCTAGAGAGCTCCCTGGGAACTGACTACAGAACCTGGCAGCCTGCCCTCCTGTACCATCCTGACTGCGACCCGAGGGTGTGGCCTCAGAGAACTTGGCTCTCTACAGAATACACCACACTCTCAGCTGCAGGTCCCACCACATACTGCTGGGAACCTCCTGCCCACAGGCTAACTCCCGTCTGTCCTTCCTGCACAATGTGTGCTGAGTCAGCTCAACTGTGACACTGTTGCTGATCCCTTGGATGTTTTGGTAAGACGTCCTTCACAGAGCATCTGTCCACCTCCATCACAGTGCTGAGGTTGGAAGCAGGGCTCTGTGACCAAATATCAAAGGCTGACCAGATAAAAGGGGATAGAACATAATAACAAGATGCAAAACGTCTCGCTGTGAGAAAACAATGACTGCATGTCATGGGGGACAGCTGTTGGGACACAGGATGTGAAAGCTTCTTCATATCCTGTGCTATTCCTCCCTTGATTCTGGGATGGGATGGGAGCTGAGGCCAAACAGCTGTTGATGTACATAGCTGTGGTCTTCCTCAGGAGAGACAAGAGCCTTTGCAACCCAGAATCAACTCGTTCCATGTGAAATCAGACCTCTCCCAACTCTTACAGGAGACAATTAGATACCAAGGCTTGGTCATTTGCTTGATGTCCTTTGTATTTATAATATCAGGACACCCTGAACAAGAGAGGGAATAGGGTCCCTTTGTGGAGTCTCTTTATATAACATTGCCGAAGCATCTTGAAATAGGCGATATTACTGATGTCTAACTCTGCCAATGGTGACTAACTCATAGGGAGACAGCGGGCATATCTCACTTCCCACCATTTCTCTGTACTTATGGGTTTTCCTGCTCTGGGTATACTCATATCATAGGGGGAAAAAAAAACCACAGAATCATAAAGATTCACACAAATTCATCCACATTTAAACACGGAGAAGTCCTCAGGTGCCATGTTAGTCGGGTTATTACAGTTGTGGTGAAACATCATAACCAAAGAAACTCGGGGAGGAGAGGGTTTATTCAACTTATGCTTCCATATCACAGTTCATCATCAAAGGAAGTCAGGACAGGCAGTCAAGCAGGGCAGGAACCTGGAGGCAGGAGCTGATGCAGAGTCGATGGAAGGGTGCTGCTTACTGGCTTGCTCCCAGGGCTTGCTCAGCCTGCTTTCTTATAGAACGCAGAACCACCAGCCTAGGATGGCAATGGACTGGGCCCTCCCTCATCAATCACTAATTAAGAAAATGCCTTACAGTCATTCAAGTCTATAACTTGATCTTATGGAGGCATTTTCTTCACTGAGGTTCCCTCCCCTCAGATGACTTTAGCATAATTATCCTACATAGAGGCTTTACCCACCTAAGATAGCCCATGAGTTTTCAATGATCGATGAACCCGTATACCACTCCCAAATGACAATCATAGAGTATACACATGCTGATTTTCGGGCTAGCAAGGAGCCAGTCAGTCTAGTAACGCCCTTGTTCAGCCATCACCTGCGCACCTCTGCGCAGCTATGAGCTAAGCCCATAGATGGCCAGGTGCAACCTTCATTCTGGTATGTACCCAACAGTAAAACACAACACAGAAGTCGGACCCTCACGTCTCTGCAAACCACACAGACTCCTTCTGGGGACCTGCTTAGACAAGGGAGCACTGAAGCATGGGGAAGAAGCAACATAGCATGCTGTCTCTTCTCTCAAGGAGTTCCTACATTCTCCCTCCACATCTCCAAGCTTCCCACCCCATCCAGGCTCAGTCGGACTAGGCAGGGGTATCCACACACCTTCTCCTCCAGAAACCTCCTCATGACCTCTGTATCTCCTGACTTTATCTCTCAAGAGATAAAGAAAGCAGTGAATCACAGCTTTGGTTCTATATGAGAATGGTCAGCCAACAGGAACCCTTTAGAGGAGTCAGTAAGTATCTTCATTATTATTCATCACTGACTGTTCCATTGTGGTTCATTCGAGGAGCTGCCTCCTGTTTGTGGATCGCAGAGACAACTAATGGTAAATTCTCCCTGTCCCTGCACAAGGGTGTGCGAGGCTCCCAGCCTCCTGCTTATCAAGGAGCTCTGATGGGAGGCAGTGAGGGAGTCAAAAACCTCAGCTCCTCCACATCTGCCTCTGACCGCAAGCAGGGGAAGCACCCAAAATCACCACCCTCTCTATGCCTGGTCAGCCTCTCAGCTAATGTGCCTGATCCCTGAGAAAAGCATAAACCTTTCAAAGGACCGGTCCTTTGAACCTTTCTCACTTGGGAAAATTTTACATGACATGAAGTATATAGGTCTACAAAATACACGTAAGCAAGCATACATTTGATGATAATAAATTACAAAGAAATATATTTTTTACAGAGATGGAGAGATGGTTCTGTGGTTAGGGACACTGGATGCTCTTATAAAAGATCCAGATGAAGCATGGATGAAGCCTTGGTTGAATCTCTAATCCTAAAAAAAACGGATGTGGGGATGGGATAGAAGCAAAAAAGTCCTAAGTTCAAAGCCATCCTGGGGTATGTAACAGTGTAGGGACAATCTCTGTGCACTATGCGAAAACATCGCCTGTCAATAAAGAGCAGCATGGCCAACAGCAAAGGCCAGAAGTAGAAGGCAGGAGCTCTGGGGAGAATCGGGAACTCTGAGGAAGAGTGAAGCGAGGGAAGAGTTACCACCCAGACTCTGAGGAAGTTGGATGTGTGAAACTGAGGAGAGGTAACTAGCCACGTTGAAGACATTGTATAAACCGGTTAATAGCAGTCAAGATCTAGCTAGGAAGCAAGCCTAGCTTAAGACCATGAGCACTGTAAATAATTAATAAGCCTCTGTGTCTTATCTGGGAACTGTGGGGGCCAAAAAAAAAAAAAAAACAAAAAAACAAAAACAAATGATTGCAATGGTGCCTTTTGTAACCGTTCGGGGCTTTTCTATGTCTTCCCAAAGAATGACATGGAGGCTTATTATATATAAATGAATGTCCAGGCCTTAAGCTAGACTTGTTGCCCAACTAGCTTATGACTCAAGTCTTGCGTTTATACTATTTTATTCTGCCACATGGCTGGTTAGTTACCTCTCCTCAGTTTCATGGGTAGCTAATCTCCTTGTCCTCTGACTCTTTCCCAGAGTCCTTATTTCTTCCCGGAAGTCCCGTCTATTCTCTCATCCCTCAACCCCATAGGCTCTTCAGCTCTTTATTGATAGGCGATGCTTTTACACAATGCACAAGAGATTATCCCCACAGTGCAGATTTGGGGTCAGACTGGGATGTGTGAGTTCTGTTTTAATAAAATGCGTTTATGTTTTTAAATATTGCTATGTTTTAAAATGCATTATGTTTTAATAAATATTGCTATTTATTAAAGATGAAAGAAAATTTATGTGTTAATAAGATGGGTATGCTCATTTGGTTTTTAAAAGTTATTAGATCTTGGTCAGATATCTGAGATTGCAAGTCAGAGAGTGTTGTCAATTCAGAGTCAGTCAATATTTTGATTGTGTAACTCCTAATGTTGATAAATGTCACTTTGCATAAATAATCAGTGAAAACAGGCAGAAGTATGTTTAGGGCCATTTCAGGAACTGTTGGAAATTCTGCCCTAATCCCAAGCCAAAATTCATCTAACAGTTTTGTTTTTTAATGAAATCGAGCCAGCAACTCAAGAGCAATTCTTAGAATCAAACATCCAAAAACAATAGCATGCACAGACACACCATGTGATACTTGCACACTGAAAAATGGAGATAGAAAAATAGAAAAAAAAAATCTTTGTTTTCCAGAATTAAACCATTATGATTCTTGTATACACCCAGAAAACTCTATGTGCCCAGTAAATGCTGCAGTTAATAACACAATAGTCTCCGACCTGGGCTGAGGAGTTTGAGAGCATTCGTTGGTGGCTGTTGGTGAGTGAGAACAGGCACACACACAGAGCTCACGCTAGCCTGGTCTGCAGACCAAATTCCAAGACAGCCAGAGCTAAGAAGAGAAACCTTGTATCGAACAAAACAAAATAACAACGATGACAGAAAACAACCAAACAAAAAAAGTTCTACATAACAGATGCAGCCATTATTGTCATCAGCTTGGCCATCAAAGACTTTCTCAGGAGAAAGAGACACATTCTTACTGCCTAGCCCCACTCCTTTGTAGAGCCTGAAACTTGGGCAAACTAAAAGTCTAAAGCCTGCAAGGCAGAGAGCACTCCAGAGGGCCCAGAGCAAACACACAGTCCACACAGGGAACACACACCCCAGCTGTTTCCTGGGACTTTGGAAATACCCCACTCCCAAGGAGAACTGGCACAATGACCCTGGAAGACAGGCCTCTCACAGGCTGACGGCACGATGCCCAGAGGGAAGGCAGAGAATGAGTCTTTTATATAGCATAGAAGATTCGGGGTTTTGTTTGTTTGCTTGTTTGTTTTAATGGAACTAGGAAGAATCAGTAACTCAAGATGCCTGTGCATCTTGCTTCTTGAAAGCATGCTGGGAGAAATTTGACTTTCGGTCTGTTGACAGCTACTCGTTTTGAGCAAAGAAACGGGTGGTTTTTATAGCCCACAAGGCTTTTAGGGACCCTAAACCTGACTACTTATGGCTACTTTCTTCTCCTTTGGACAAAATATGCTTCAGCTTGAGACTGCATCCATCCTGTCTAAAGCTGTACACACCTGGTTCTCTTGCTCAGCCTTGGTTGACTGAGGCCCAAACACTTTCGCTTTCTCTTCAAATGGTCACAGTCCCACCCAACTCCACTTCCCCGGTTCTTCCCACTTCATGCCAGCTCCACAGCCCCAAAGCACCTCAGGCCTGAGTCTGCAAATGAAACCTCATGGATAGTTTGAAAGAGCATGCAGCTGTAGAGGCACAGTTTGCCTGGCCACTGGAAGCTTCAATGAATCTTATAAGCATGAAGCCATCTCTTAAGTTCTGGGGAAACTTTAAACCTACCCCTTGCAACTCTTGCTGTCCACACTAGAGAAGCAGCATTTGCCCTGCCTGGTGAGACTCCCCAGCAAGAACCGCAACAAAGCTGGACTCCACAACATTGTCCAGACTCAAACTCAGATGCTGTCGCTCCCCACGAGCACGCCAACCTCCAGCCTCACATTTGCTCATCCGTAACATGAGTGGTAACTCCTCAGTCACTGGAGACACACTGGTGACTCAGAACCACAGACAAAAATGTTTCACACATCCTTTAGGATGGATGAGATGTTTAAAACAGCAAGTAACAAGAGTTGACAGGGAACTAGAGAAATTGGGACCCTGGACACCACAGTAAAATGAGACCACCATTACAGAAATCAATAGAGAGGCTCCTCAGAACTTTTAAAATAGAACCTTATGTGGTCCTGTAGTCCTACTGATAAGTCTACACCAAGAGAGCTGGAGGTGATTCACACCTATTGATGTGTTTATAAAAAGATAAAAGATATGGATATGTTCTCTGGGTGTGTTTGAGGTATGGGGGAAGGGGATGTCTCAGAGAGTCCATGTGGAGGCATCCCTTCCCCCTGAGGCACTAGCCATAGGGCATGGGGAGGGAGTTAAGAGGGTTGTAGAGGCAGAGAAAGGAGAGAAGAGAGAGAGAGAGAGAGAGAGAGACAGAGACAGAGACAGAATAGAGAAGTAGAGGCCGGCCATGAGCATGTGAAGAGAGGGGGATGGGAAGGGGGAAGGAGCGAGGGGACAGAGGGGAAGCAAGAAGGCAAGAGAACAAGAGATCAAGAGAGCAAGAGAGAGAGAAGGGGGCAAGCAGCCCCTTTTATAGTGGGCCAGGCCTATCTGGCTGTTGCTAGGTAAGAGTGGGGTGGAGTTTAAACAGAATGCTAAGCACCTATAATCTCAGCACTTGAAACGCTGAAGCAGGATTACTACTTAGAGACCAGCCTGGACTGTGGAGTATCAGAACAGCTTGAGTTACAGAATAGGTTCCAGGACAGCCCGGCTACATAGTGAGTTCTAGACAGCTGGGCTACATAGTGAGTTCTAGGACAGCCTGGGCTACATAGTGAGCTCTAGGACAGGCTGGGCTATAGTATAATACTGTCATCAAGGGGTTGGGGGCTAGAAGAAGACCAGGAGGAAGAGGAAGAGAAAGAAAGGGAAGGGAGAGGGGAGGAATCTTCTGCAGCTCCCTCCATTTCTCATAAGATATGAATTTAAATTCTGTGAATTTCAGGCCCTTCTCTTTACTGGACAAGAACTTAACTCAGCTGCAGTTGGTGTGACAATGTGACCCAGTTTCAAAGGCAGTGGGATGGACCCATCATCCTGAGCCTGCCTGCAAAGAACCACAGATCCAGACCACAGAGTGCAGAAGGTCCCAGGAGTGTGTGGAGCCCTGCTGGGCCAAGGAAAGCACTGGTAAAGCAATGTGTCCAGACACACGGGACTAGCAATTGATAACCCCAAACTCATCAAAAGCAGATTTACAATGCACTCTGGTGATAGTTGAAAGTGGTCGTTGTTACGTTCATTCATTCATTCATTATTCATTCAGGCGACAAGCAGGAGGTGTGGATGGCCCCAGTAGAGAACAAAGACTGCCACTGTTGTTCTAGAAGGTTCTGGCAGACAGTGAAGAAGGCTCATACTAACAGATCATGCCCATGTCATGAGAGTGATTTCCCAGTCTTTGGAGAAACTTAGGAAGAGGAAACAGAGTTAACAGTCAGAGAGGATGAGATACCCCGCAGCTCAAGCCTGTAATCCCAGCACTTGAGAGGCTGATGCAGGAGGATTGCCCTGAGTTTATGGACAGCCTGGGCTACAGAGCTGAGTTTCAGGCAAACTTGGGTTGCAAAGTGAAATCCTATTATTCTTATTTTATTATTATTATTATTATTATTATTATTATTATTACTTAGTGTAAGTGTGTCCACACTAGATCATATATTCCTAGCTATCTGGCCTGGTTACCCATCTACCTCCACTCAAACTGGAAGCCTCCGAGCCTTGCTAATGCATGCTGACCCTGCACACCCAGACTGAAGGGAAAGAGAAAAAACCCTTTGCTGTTCCATTCTGTTACCTGAATAAGCCCTGACATTGCTTTACTTTAAGATTAGGACATTTCAAATCTGCAGCAACTGATATATAAAAATCAGGCGCTCTGGGGATGGGGAGATGGCTCAGTTAGCCCAGCCATGCGCGAGGACCTGATTTTGATTCCCTGGCACCTATGTAAAAAGTCCAGTGTGGTGGTGAACGCCGTTATCCCAGTGGGGAGATGGGGACAGAGGGACCTGGAGTCACTGGCCAGCCAGGCTACCTCACCTGTGAGTTCAATGTCCAGTGAGGGATCCTGTCTCAGCCAGGGCCACCATTGCTGTGATAAGAGTCCATGACTAAAAGGAAGTTGGAGAGGAAAGGGTTACTTCATCTGATACTTCCCAGGGTACTTGCCATCATGAGGGAACAGTTGCTGGCTGGAACCACATGTGTCCAAGTGTGGTTGACCCATGTGGTGGTTTGAAAGAAAATGGTCCCCATAGGTCAATAGGGAGTGGCACTGTTAGGAGGTGTGGCCTTGTTGGAGTAGGTGTGGCTTTGTTGGAAGAAGTGTGCCACTAGGGGGTGGGCTTTGAGGTCTCAGAAGCTCAAGCCTGGTCAATGTGTCACTGACACTTCCTGCTGACTGTGGAGCAAGATGGAGAGCTCTCAGCTCCTCCAGCACTATGTCTGCCTGCCTGCTGCCATGTTTCCTGCCATAATGACAATGAACTAAACCTCTGAACTATAAGCCAAGCCCAATCAAATGTTTGCCTTTAGCATGTTGTCTCTTCCCAGCAATAGAGACTTTAAGACAACCCAGCTTGATCAGAGTAATAAAGAGATGCTGGAAGCAAGGCATTAGAGTTGGCCTAGCTTTGGCAATCATCAGCTCTGCCATTTGGATCAGCTGACCACTAGCTCATCAGGTTAGAAATTACTGCAATAGACCAGCCAGTAGTTGCCACTCTGGTCTCCAAAGAAACGCAACGTCCAGATGTGGAAACGAGGGGCAAGGAGGTTGCTTCCCCCACTTTGCAGGAAAAAAGTGATTCCCCACCCCCACCCCGCCCCCAATCCCGGGTTTTTTTTTTTTTTTTTTCTTCATAGTATTTGAACAAAGAGTTTTTATGCTTTAAAAAGAAGAGTGAACATCTGTTTTCTTCCCCTGAAGGAATTTGCTCAGGGCAAGGATGAAGCCCCTGGAAGTGGAGAGCAGATGAAAGCTGGGAACAGAAACCCCAGCAGCCTTCCCCTCGTTTCTGAGGGGATTATCAGGGGAAGAATTCACTTTGGCTTCTGGACACCCATCCAAGATGCAGCTCCCACCTCAGCCTGCTGCATGATGTCTCCTAAAGAGGTCCTTCCTATCCCAGGGGCCTGCAGCCTAGGTTCTTGAGGCCTCCATTCAGGGGAATGAAGGGTAGCATTTGGGAAGCACCCCACTTATTCCTTATTCAAAAGTCATAAGACACAGTATCAGAAGGAAAGAGGGGAGTACTGGGGTCGTTTACACACTCAGGGAATGGCTCAATGAGTAAAGCCTTGATTTGCAAGCTTAAAGATCAGAGTTCAAGCCCCAGAGCACACATTACAACATTAAAAAGCTGAGAACAAGGCAGCTGCTTAGGTTCCCAATGCTGGGAAGGCAGAAGCAGACAGACCTCAGGCTCACTGGCCAGCACTCAAACCTACAGCAACCCTAAACTCCAGCCAATGAGACTCCATCTCAGAAAAAGATGCAGCCAGGTGATGTCTTAGGCCTTTAATCTCAGTACTTAGGAGGCAAAGGCGAGGTGGATCTCTCTGAGGCCAGTTTGATCTACATAATCAAGTACTGAGCCATCCAGGACTCATAATGAGACCCTCCCCCCCACCATGTCAAAGAAACTAACAGCAAAACCATAAAAGGGGGTGTGTGTCAATTCCTGAGGCATATCACCTGAGGTTGACCTCTGGTCTACACACACACACACACACACACACACACACACACACACACACTTCCAGGGCCTTGTGCTCCAGGACTAGAGGGTACGATTTGGGAAACGCCTACTTACAAGAAAGCAAACGTTTACTTCAGAATATTTATTAGGACACCATAAAAAGGAAGAGGAAACCATTGGACGTTTACAAACAGAACCAGATTGAAGCTATAATGGAGGAAATAGAATATAGCCAGATAAGAGGCAGACCTGAGACCCAAGCTGGTCAGAGCTGACTTCTCACCAATACCCAGCTATTCCTCTGCTCTCGCTGTCTCTCTGTGTTGTCTAGTCCATGGGAAATCACCTCAGGCTCATTGGCTTTCCAGATCTACCCCCAGCTCCTGAAGTGTGCAAATGTGCACATGTGGACATCTGTGTCTGTGTGTGTCATCGTGGGAGACCTCAATGGGGAACGTGACTGCGAAGCTTTGGGATCCTGAGATCAATGTTCAGAGAAAGGAGACAGCAGCGGTGGATAATGCCCCTGCCCTTCACAACAGCCACCAGAGCAGGAGTTCACGAACTATCACTCTCAACTGTGAGAGAAAAGTTTCTGACAAAGACTGGCTGCCCAGCATAAGGCCTTGGACTGACTGGCAGACAGAGCAACCTGGAGAAGCCCCCATCCTTCCCAGGAGCCAAGTGAGAAGATATCAAAGACACCAGCAGGTGAGGACACCAGAAGAGTGATTCCTGGAAATGGCCAGTTCACCTGAGAGCAAGAAGCTACTTACTGTGTCCTACACATACAGGCACACACAGGCACACACTACTGTGCCCTACACACATACACATACACATGCACACTCACGCTTACAAATGTTCGCATACCCACACATGCACACCACATACTGCTATGCTCTAGACACACATACACACGCACATATACACACACTACTGTGCCATACACACACACATGAACACACACGGGGGCAGAAGGGGAAGGGGAGAGAAAGAGAGAATCCTGAGAGATGAGAACTTATTCTGTGTCTCTGTATGGAGATGCCAATTCTGTTAGTGGGCTTTGGGGACACATCATCCACACATCACTAAACCATAGAAAGTGATTAAGTGTGTATGTGTGTAGGGGGGTATTGTTGTGCTCACAGTATATATTACACAGCTTGGTTAAGTAATATTTTTCCCACCTGCATATTAACCCACACTGCAAAGAGAGAGAAGACGCGAGCTAGATTCTCCTCTTCCATTTAAGGACACAGGCAAACTTTAGGAGCATCAGCCAGAGTTCTGCAGGCTCTGCAAAACTTGCTCCTCTGGGCAGATGGATGGCAGGGAACTGCCCAGGAAGTGTTTGAGCTTTACAACTAAGCACACGTATTATCACGAGAAAAATCATTACTGGAAAGAGAATCGTGACAGAATGGGTGGATCTGCAGCCATTCCCGTGGATTCTGAAGGACTATGCTGTGTCACTGTGATGCGGCATGTGCCCCAACCCTTAGATGATGATATCCTAACTTCAAGGCAGTGGTGTAGAACAGACAACTGGGATTAGCTCACAGGGGCGGAGCCCTTCTGAATGGGATTAGCATCCTCATAAACGGACCACAGAGTGCTGCTTCGAAGCCACTTGATTAGTTTGTATCTTGTCTTAGCTGTGACTTACTTCAGAGTAAGATGCCTATCACCAGGGCTGTGGCCTCCTCTGCACGTACTGCCCTGGGAGCTTCACCCAAGCCTCGATGGGAGAAGAGGCTCCAATCCACCGCACTGCTGTGTTATCTTAGAAACTCAGTCAGGATATAACAAAACCAACCTGAGGCTGTGTAGGTCAAAGCACGCAGTCCGAGTTATGCTAACCTCTCCCCGGGGCTTATGCTTGTTTTTCAGCCTTAACTTTTTAAATTACATTGATTTTTCTGTGAGTGTGTGTGTGAACATGTGTGCGCACATGCTGTAGCATGTGGAGGTCAGAGGATAACTTGAAGGAATTAGCTCTCTCCCTCCACCACGAGGGTCCTGGGATGGAAAGCACATTCTCAGGCTCCGTGACCAGGGCTTTTACCCACCGAGCCGTTGATCTCATAGCCCTCAACCTTTACCTTTTACAAACCTGGAGTTTAAAAGTACAAATTAGTTTTTGTTATAAAACAAAACCTCTGGGTCATATGACTCTGAATCCCATGTCCATGTGCATGTCCCTCCTCTCACTCCCCGCACACACACGGAAATACACGATAAATAAAGGTAATTTTAATCAAAAACTTTTGAATGCCAAAGTGCAGTCTTTCTCAAGTCATCTTTGACCCCACAGCTTCACTTCAGGGACTTATGCCAGGTCTGGTACAGTACAGCAGTGTGTGTGTGTGTGTATATGTGTGTTGTGTGTGTGTGTGTGTGTGTGTGTGTGTGTGTTACAGCCTTTTTCAACCCTGGAAATTTATGAGTCTGCTGAATTTTAGATCCACTTCCAAGATAGCATGACTTACTTAGCCTGACCTTCTGCACCCGAGATGGAGAACTCTGGTGACTGGCTAATAGAAAACTGGGAAGAGACTGAACTCAGCTGATATGGATCAGACAGAGAAATCTATGCTGTAAGGCTACACAATAGGGCATCAGAGAGTTTCAAAGTAAATGTGGCACCAAAGCAACTCTTCAACAAGTACACTTAATGGCATAGATACTTAACAATGTGCTGTTAGTTTGGACAAAATGGGTTATAAGACTGCATTAAAACATCTACTTTGGGGTAAATATATACATACATTCTCAGATACGAAGCCACTATTCTGAAATGTATTACTTGTCACAAGTAATTATGTCCTGAGGGTCGGAAGATGTAACTTTAATATTTTGATTCATTTCATGTTCTTTATTTCCACAATAGACAAAGGAATTGCTAGCCCTACTTCTTAAGGTTCAAAAGGGTATAGAGAGGGGATTTTCAGGTTTTTAACATTTTTGGTTCCATTCATATAGATTCAGATCACCACCCACCCCATCAGCCAACACCTGAATAACACAGACACACTTAGACACACCATAGTTCACAGGGCATGATGCCCTGCCGAGGCTCAAGCAAAGAACAACAGTCAGATGACATCACTGTCTCCAGTCAGTGCAGCCCTGCAGCCCTGCAGCCCTGCAGCCCTGCAGCCTGCAGCCCTGCAGCCTGCAGCCCTGCAGCCCTGTAGCCCTCCTAAACTCACCTTCAAGGCTATCAGAGGGAGTAAAGAGAGTTGTCCCTCTAAGCATGTCAGGAAGCCAGACTTTGTTTGACTTTAAGGGAGATAAAGTCAGCCACTGCAACTTACAATTCACAGAATTCCAATCCTGTTGAACAGAGGAGTACCACAGGACATCGGGATTGATCAGAAGAGGGGAAGAAGAGGTGGGGTACCAGTCCAGTAGACTTGCTATTTATGCATGAATTCCTGATGTGTCCAGTAGGAGACTGGAGTGAGCCCCATAGGTCAGAGCTGTAGCTGCCTTTTCGTCCTTCACTCTCTCAATCACTGGCTTGCTGTCTAGAGCACAGGGCATGCAAGTGGAGAGCTGCCCCAAGCAACAGGGAGAAAAGCTGGGCCACCTTGGAACCATCAAGTTCTGCTTCTGTAAAGTCAGCTTGGTGTTCTCAGCAGAGCTCCACTCTGTAGCCGTGACTGACAGCTTGATCTCCATCCCTCCCTTTTCCTTCCCTAGATTTGGAAGTGAGTCTACCTAGATCTTGCTGGTGAACAAGAGGTTCCCAACACCAGACAACTTATTATCCATCAGAAAGATACCATTTTAACTTCCTGGAGACTGTAGGGAAATATGTCCCAGGACAGGAGAGCAAAACCCATGCACACATTTCCCAATGTCACAGTCCACTCCTGGCCCATAAACATGGCTTCCTTACATCAAAAGGATGCACCAGGGGCTGGACAGTGGTTAAGAGTGCTTACTACTCTTTCAGACGACCAGAGATCACGTCCTATCACCTGCTTGTAGTTCCAGCAAATCTGTCACCCTCTTCTGGTCTCTATGGGCACTGCACAAGTTGGTGTGTACACACACACACAGAGAGATGGGGTGAGGGGGTGGGGGAGGGAAGGAAGAAGGGAAGGAGGGGGGAGGGAAGGGAGAGAGAAAAAAGAGAGGATGTGCCATTTAAAAGATCCCAGAACAGTGCTGAGCCCCATTCAGTCCGCCCATCACGGTCCATCGGAGGATCCCCAGGGTGAGGCCCTAGGGTTTGCAGGTTCCCACTCCCCGCTGTAACTCCATAAAGTATGAGTATTCCCAGTGTGCACGCAGCTTGAGCACTCAGCCTCCATGCGGCTGAGCTAAGGCACTGGTCCTCTGAGCCTCTCCCAAGCTGTCAGTGTGACTCTGGGTCTCCCTCAGCGCTTGCCCCCTTCTGATCCCTGGGCATTGGCCACTACTCTTCCCGCTCTTTGTTTTATACTGGCTTTTGTACCTACCCCTTCCTCCATGGCCCCCCTCCAAGCATGCAGGTGCAAAGAAGGCCGTTGATAAAGTTCTTGCCACTCAAGCACAAGAACCTAAATTTACACCCAAGATCCACATTTTAAAAGGGCCAAGTATCCGATTGTGCTCTTAACCTCAGTGCTGACAAGGCAGAGACAGACCAGTCTGTAAGGATCATCGGAGAAGCAGAAGCAGGTGGTTCTCTCTGAACAGCCATCCATGTCCACTTGGCAAGCTCAGATCAGTGAGAAACTCTGATTCAGAAACAATAGTTGGCACCTGAGAAATGACACCCAAGGTTGTCCACTGACCTCTACATGCAGATGCACACACATACAAATGCACACACACACACAGATGTACACACATACACACATAGTTAATACACAAACACACAATATATACACATTAAACCAGACAATGTACACATACATGTTGCACATACAAACAGACACATTACGGTACTACAAACACATACAAGAACCGTGTGAACTTCAGAGTCTTCAACCAATGAAATCCTAGCTACAAGAGCCAGGGAATACAGACCAACCCGCAAGCATATAGGCAGAGGGCTTTGAAACCTGGTGCACTGTGAGCCGCCTGCTTCTCATGTCCGGCCTCTGGCCAACTGGTAGCAATCAGACAGGACACTGGGGCACACAGGAAATCTAAAATTAGGTTTTACTACCTTGCATGGAGGATTTATGGGATGGTTTTAATTGCTGGTTTGGGGACTAAAACCCAGACTGGGAAGGTGAAACCATCTTTCTGGACAAGTTCAGGGAACCATGTGTACCTTGTGAACTTCATCTGCAGCAAGAGGAGACACACAACTTCAGGGAACAGAGAACATGACCCTGCCTCCTTCGAACCCTGGTACAGGCCACAGCCAGGAGCATGCTGCTTACTGCTACTCTGATTTATAATAGAGACAAGTGCGGTCTTCTGGTGAGATCAGTCTTCAAACTACACACACACAAATAATAAAAACAATCATATGCATGCATGTGCACATGTGTGTGTACATGTGTGTGTGTGTTTGTCATGTGTGTTCATGAGTGCATGCACATATGAATGTGCACATGTTTAAGTGTGGGTATGTATATGTGTACATGTGTGTATCTGTGTGTCTGTGTATGTGTGTTCATGTGCACAAGCATGTATGTGTTCATGTGTGTGTATGTGCACATATTTAAGTGTGGGTGTGTATATGTGTGTGTGCTGTGAGTGTGTTGTGAGTGTCTATGTATGTGTGTTCATGTGTGCATGCATTGTGCATGTGTGTGTGCATGTAGAAGCCAGAGGTATTTCCTTAATCATTCTCCATCTTATTTTTTCTAGTTAGAAGTTGCTCACTAAATCTGAACTCACAGATGCAGCTGGCTGGCCAGCAAGCCCAAGGATCCTGTGTCCATCTCTCCAGCACAGGATTGCAGGTGCATGTTGGTACATCTGACATTTCACAAGGGTGTTGGAGAGCTGAAACAGGTCCTTGTGCCTGTATAGAAAGACCTTTACCAACTGAGCCATCTCCCCAGTACCCGAAGGTAATTCTGCACCATGATTTTAACACACATTTTTCTGAGTGTGACCTGAAACAGGAGGTCAGCTGTGGGATTTTCCACTTGTGGCTTCATAGCACTTAAAAGGGTCAGATTTGGTGTTTTCAGATTATAAGATTTTAACATTACCAGGAAATACAACACAATAGCCAGGGTTGTACACAATCATTTTTGTAAAATGCTCGTGCCTCTCTGTCCACGGTAACAGGTAGATTGCATCTTCTAGCAGGTAGGAGGCTCTTCCTTTGGGCTGGCCTTCAGAGGAGCAGAAGATTGCTCTCCCTGCCAGTGACAAGGAGAAGCCTGAACACAAAGTCCGACTCTTAACGCCTCTGCCCTGGTTTCTCAAACACACTCTCCCTTCATGAGAACCTGGCTCTCCCTCCTGCGCTTCGCTATTTTCGGTTCTTGGGTCATTTCTAGTAACTGCACTTAAGCGATCCTGTCAGCTCCAGGGCGTGGGTGGTTATTCCACTCCCCTCCTTGCAGAGCTTGCCCTCCATCTCTGAGTCAGCTGCCTTTTCATGAAAATACTACTCTGCAGCCATTTTCATAGGAATTTGTGCTGGCGTGGCTCTGTTTCTCTTGACGCCGGCCCAAATGTTTTTCTCTTCGGATCGGTTTTTGGTGGAAGCTCGCTCGGCATGTCTCTGCATTGTTGTTTGTTTCTAGCCTATTTCCATTTTTTACTGGAGGGCAAATATCAGTCAATGTGATCCAGCTGGAGAAAGGCATCTGAGCCACACGACCTGCGTGTGGATGTCCAGGGTGAGCTAGGGAGCCTCTGTGAAGGGCAAGAAATAAAGGCAGCCCACACGTGGCCTAGTAACATGAGAAGAGCTAGCCTCTATCTCAGGGACCAGCCTTTGACAACGTGGGCCATCTGATCTTGCGCTTTGAAAACTACCCTGTCACCCTTCACCCTGAGAAGTGCATGGCTATTGACTGTGCATGTTGTATGTACATCTGTTCATTTGTGTGTGCCTGAGTGTATGTGTGCATGTGTGTGTTGCATGTGTGTGCCTGAGTGTGCATATGTGTGTGTAAATGTGTGTGTGTGTGTGTGTGGTGTGTGTGTGTCGTGTGTGCTCTGGAAACCTGGAGCCCACCAACTGTACAAGACTAAATGGCTAACAAGCCCCGGGGATCGTCCACCTCTGCCCACCAAGCACTAGAATTACAGACACAAACCACTGGCTTTGGAATTTTCCTTGGGTGCTGAGAATCCAAACTTGAATGGCTGTGCTTGCTTGGCAAGTCATCTCCACTCCTAGACCCTGATTTTGTGTGGTTAACGGAGCCTTTTTGGAAATACAAAGGCAACTGCCCATTGCCTCTGCTCTGTAACTGTTTGAAGACTAGAGCATCAAGCAGTAGAAATGAAACCGAAAAGGAGAAGGAAGGAGAAGCTGGGGTGGAGGAGAGAAGCCAGGAAAAGATGTGGGGGTGGCACAGGGGACACAAAACCTGGAAGACAGATTTCCACTCTGCTTAAGTGACTGAGATAAGATATCCTTACTAAGAACCTCAGAACCCACCTCACATCTATGATCCAAGATTCTTATTTTTATTTGCCAGTAGAGAGACTGAGAGCAAGCATTCCATTGCCAGAAAAACCCCACTCTGACCCTCATTATCTCTTCTTAAATTGTTTTTTATCCATAACCCCTTGGAGAGTGACTATGCCTATGCTCTGTCCGGGCCCCAAGCTGTGTCTCTCTGCAGAGAACAACATGGAGCCATCATTTCAAATGCAGTCCTCAAGGTACGTATGTGAGTGCTAGGAAATCTAGAAATAACGTCACAGAGAGTTCCATGTGTCATTTACGGAAGGATAATACTAAGCGGGGTATGTTTCCTGTACTGAAAACCCCAGACTAGTGCATATTTGTGAATAATTGTTCTAAACCAGGAAGTCCTTGAGAATCTCTGTAATCTTAAAGGGTAGATTGGTGGTGTTAGCACCGCAGCCTCGGTCCCCTTCACCCCCTCAAAGGGTCCTGATACCCAGTGGTAATGGGCAAAGGATGCATCACCTGCCCCCAGAAGATCTACTCCAGCAACCCCTCCTTCCCAGACATAAATTTCCATGTGAGCCAGACACAGAACAGAAAGCAGAGGCAGGCTATTCTGAAGGCATGGCAGATCTGCAGCCTGATTTCATTAGACCCAAGGGCTTGTTTCTGTTGATCTGTGTGTAGACTCAGGTAAAACTTTGCTGACAGTTACTGTTGAGGTCAGCAGGTCCCGCCTTGTGGATCAAGGAGCAAGGAGCAGTGGGAAGAAGTCTGATGCTGAGGTAGAGGCAGAGATCTGTGTGCGCTGTGGGGGAACGGGAAAGGCCTAGCCATGATCAGACTTTATGAGGTGACTTGACTGGGCGTCGGTTGTAAGGTCACTGAGCTCACCCACGCACCCCTGTAACATATACACTGCTCAGCCTGAAGGGAAAAATCCAGCCCCACTGCTGTGATGATTACCACAACTTTAACCAAAAATAACAGACTCTGAGAGCTCATCTATGGCTTTTCACGCCCATAAATGTGGTCTGTCGGCTTTGTTGACCTTCAGCTGGGAACAGCATCCGTGAACCGGTAATCCTTCGCGGAGCAGTTTGTTCCAGGGTCTCCTCAATGATGTGGCAAACAGTCAGCCCCCACCCACCCACACACAGAGAGGCAGTGCCTACAATCCCTCCGTGGAAGGACACGGAGGGCCTTGGTTTTGGATGAGACGCTTTTTTCCAGGATGAGTGAAGTGCACATGGCTTCCATGAGCATGTTATCATGTTTTTACCCTGTGCTGAGGTCATCAAACCTACGTGTTTCTATATTCACATGTGTGCACGAATGTCACCCAAGCACGTCTCTTTAAGAAGTCCTGGTGTGTTATGCTTTTCTCAATACAGTTTGGATTTTAAGCTAATTTGTCCTCTGACGGGAAATTGAGCTAAATGGATGTTGTATAAGCATCCATGTGCCGACTCCAGTGTGACTGGGAACAGAAAACCTCTACCTCTGAAAGGTTTCCATCCGGTAGCCGTCATCACATGATGAGGCAAAGAACTGGCTCAGGATGTCAACTCCATAGCTAAGTGTTCGTGGAATCCTGCATTCCATCTCCAGCACCCCATAAATGGAGTGTAGCACCCAGTAATCCCAGTACTTGGAGGTGGAAGGGGGTTCATGGCCAGCCTTGGCTACATGGCAACTTTGAAGTTAGTCCAATACAAATTATATACTATCTCATAAACATATTTATACATAGATACACCGAAAGGTGGACTGGGCTATGACATTCCATGTGGCACCCATACTGGAAAGCACAGACGTCAACTATGTAAAGTCGTGCTCTCCTCTCTGCCTCTACGTGATTGGCAATGAAGCATCCCAGCCAAAAAGAGACCTTTGACAGTGGGTAGAACTTTGGCAGTTCCTTTGTTTAAAAATCCAAGAGATAGTCTTCTCCATTAATGTCTGGCCACCAGCAACCGCCTGAATGAGGTATAAAATTTGATACAGCGATTAGAGTTGAGAGAAGCCTTGCATATTTTGTTTAACAGATTTTTTAATGGTTCTTTTATGGTATGCATGCCTGCGGGGAACAGTAAACCAAAGCAAGAGAATGAAATCCCCTTAATATGCACTGGCAACAACAGGAACACTCACCTACAGGGAGCCACGAGCTAAGACTGACTGCACTGCAGGCTCCAGGGCTGAACTCAAGCTTCTTACTCAAGGAAGTAGGGGTGAGTACAAACCTGCTCCTGAAGACTTGCCTTTGCATAAAGTTCAAGGAGGCTTTGGCTCTAAAACCAGCAAGCTAATCAATGACATGTCACGAAAGGGACAGGGGTAGTCACCAGGAGCAGCAGGCAGCAGCAGTTCTGTGAGATCCAGCTGTGCACTTTGGTTTAGGAAGATCTATTTCCCTTGTAGTTGCCATTACCAAACCATAAGATCACACCGTCTGGAAAGTGAATTCTGCAGCGAGCGGTCCAGCCCACTGATAGTCCTTCATCCACTGGGGTACCAGCACTTTACAACAACATCTTCAAGTGATAAATAGCATAGCGCTCGGGAGACCCACAGAAAGGGAGCAGTGTCACGATGCTGGAATTATATTTAAATAGCGGATGCCCGCTAATATTTCATGTGCATGAAGCTGTCAGGGCATAAGTCCCACAGAGGCCACGCCATTTGTTACCAAGGATATAAAGTTTCAGCCTGAAAGCAAGTATTTTGTTTGGCCCTTTGAAAGCATGAACTTAGTATGTATGCAGCCCTGGGTTCAATCCCCAGCACCACGGAATAATTAACAGCAATAACAATAGATAGTGGCGTGAACTGACTCCATAGAAAAGTATCGGTGTATTTTCCTTCCAGCTGGGAACCCACAGATGTAGTGCTGAGGGCGTTCCTGTTTGATTTTCTGTTGTCTTCAGACTTTGTTCCCATACCTGTGCTTTGGATGATATTGTCAGAGAAGATTCAATGTTAAAAAACAAAAATTAAAAATTCTACTTTGGTTATAAAGTGATTTATTGAGCTTTAACACTGCACACAGTCCACCTGAACCCTAAACTGAACATTCTAGAGATGCAGTGGCCAAAATGGCAGCCAAAGCCATGTGGTTACTGTGGTCTCTCTCGGTGGGTCTACGCTGTGGTTGGGATCCACATACTGCATCTAATCTAAGGGATGGGGGAAGCAATCCAAAATAGCTCACCAGTATGGTTACTTGAATTACCTCGGAAATGATAGTATTTTGGACATGTGCTCTGTGAGCTTTCTTATTAGAATTAGAGTTTCACATTCTGTTTTCTTCCCGAGTCGCCTACAACACTTTAAACACAGGACATGACCTCTGCCTCCCCTGACAAGCAGGGCACTAGGGATGGCCCTTGTCGGTGGTTGTTGTTACCTTGGAACTGCAATAGTCCCTGAGGCACTGTTCTGAAAACTGGGGACAGCATAGTCACAGCAAGGGGGACCTGTGTCCTCGGGTGAGGTGTCATCTGCCATCTTCCACAGCTCCCAGCCTTTCCTTTCTCTGCATTTTATTCTTTCAATTCACTCCTGGGTCACTGAGGATGGTATCCAGGTTGGTCTCTCCAAAACCCAGGAGGGACCTACGCATTTCCCGCATTTCGTGTGCTCCAGCCCCAGGGCTCCATACTGCCCACAAGCCAAACACTCACAGAGCCTGTCTCTCCCACCCCTCTGCAGTCTTACTTCACTTGTCTGTCCAGAACCAACACCATCACCATCGACTCATTGCTTTAGGTTTGGAGAGAGAGCACTTTCTGGTCCTCCCATGGCAAGGCCCAGAGAGTTCAAGTCTTAGGACATTGACTGTTGTCCCCAGAAGAGGTATACAAGGACATATGCAATTTGTCAAGATTCTCAAAAATACAATAGATACAAATAGATATAGCTGAGTCTAAAGAGAAAAGATGTGGAAATATACAAAGGTAGATTAAGAATATAAAACTCACAGGAGTCTCAGATACTGGTTGAGTGGGGTTATGTACGGGCCTCTTAAGATGAAATCTATTCAAAGACTCAGACAACTAGAGACTCTGGATGCTGAGGCCAAAATTGAATCCACTAGGAAGAAAAGACGGAGCTGACTCAGCAACAGAAACCCACCCAGAGCTTTGCACGGGGCTGTCTTTACCGCATGATCCATGAAACCCATTGGTCCTCACCACACAGAAGCCACCACTGAGGCCTGCAACAATCCACATGTGCTCACCTTATTTCATGGCGTACTCACACGTACATCTCCTCTATACATTCTGTGACATATGCATGCTCCACCTCTGGATATTAAGGCATGTAAGTTCACCCTGTTGTGGTTTCGAATCTGTAATAAAATACCCTGACCCAAAGCATCATGAAGAAGGGATAGGTCTGTTGCTAGAATACCAGGTTAAATTCCATCGATGAGAAGGGAGGGGTCAAAGCAGAAACTAAATCAGCCAGACACATCACACTCACAGACAAGAGTCTTAAACAGTCACAACTCGGTTTCTGTCCCCTCGGCATTCCCTGCATTCTCTGGTGTACTCGGAGCCTGTGTTAACTTCCACCTGGAGGTTATTGTCCCAAAGACCTTGCCTTAGAGTGTCCTGGCCTGGATACCCTCTCCTCAGCAAAAACATCTGAAGCGAGAGCAGCTATCTCCTTGGTCACGTGCTATCCACATAACTAGTTAAAAGAGAAAGTGAAAGACACACCACAGCTCTCTGAAGTCAGACAGACAGGTGGACAGATTGGCTCTATGCTGGAATGTTCCAGCATTTCCCAATAAATATTCCACGGTTTATCAGATCTCTTGATCAGGTGTGGTGCTTTAGTAATCTTTGCTCTAGTCATGCTTGCCATTTAGCTCTTAGGACAGTGTATGAATTCAATAAGGGAATCAATAAAATTAAAATGTGTTTCCAAGTCAATTGAAATTAATGAAATAAAACTTGTTGTGATTTAATGCTTAATTTTTGTTAAAGAAAAAAAATAAATGCAAGTCACACAGCACTCTTACTGTGCACACAAGTAGAGCCTTGCTGTGTCATAGAGACCTGTGAAGGGCTATATTGCATTACCTATAGACGTGCAATTTTGTTACAAGGGTACTCAGGGAAGCACTGCTTTGGGGCACTCTGCCTGGCCGCCTGTATTTGCAAGTATTAGCAAACTGTAAAAAATAAAATAAAATAAAATAACCTCAATTTCATCCCAGGACATTATAACCTTAGAATTGTTACCACTGCAGCTACAGTACACTTTTCTGTTGATATGGCAAATGGAAAGCCATAAATATCTCTCTGTCTTGAAGGCAGGGGCTTTGGGTGGGTCTCAGGGTTCAGGGTAAATTCTGCTCACATGCTGATCTAGCATACATTCTCTGGAAAGCCTGGAATGCTTCTTAGATTCGATCTTAATTGTCTTTACTCCTATTTAAAACTCTGCAGTAAAGTAAACCTCACTGTCAGGGTCACAGAGACTGGAAAGTACTTTTCAATACCAAAAGGGCAATTTTTTTTTCCTCTTCACTTTTGCTCATTCTGTCATCTTGCTGCTGTGTGGCGTAAAAAGAGCAAGCTTTGCACAAGACAGGTTTAAACTTCTCGTGATTATAGACCCGGGTCTGTCCATCCATCCACGGGAAGGAAGCTCACGGGCTTGGTGAGTTTGACATGGTGCTAACCAAAGAGGGGCAGCTTTCAGGATCCTCCAGAGGACGAGGTGCGAGGAGGCAGCTGACTTCTTACAAAATGTTTTTACCTTGCTCCTTCCCACTAAAAGAAATCATTGCTTTTGGAAACATTTAACTTAATAGGTGTCGGTTCAGACCCTGTGAGTTGTTTGTGATTCAGAACATGCCCTTTTGTGCGAGCTTTGTTAATTACTGATGCTCAGTTCAGGTCTAGGCAGTCACCTAAGTCTCTGCCTCTTTCAGTGTCTCCCAGTGTGGTGACTGTCCCCACCCTCCAACCAGGTACTCTTACATATTCTTTCTGTCCCTTCTCCGGACCTTTCGTCCTCATTCACTAAAGCTTTGAACAGAGTCCTGTGCATCAGTTACACACACAGCCCGGTGTGCACAGGGATCCTGGGTTCCTAGAATCCCTGCTTCATAGGAACTTACACCTCCAGGCTCACAGCTACCGACAGCAGCGTGGTGCCAGCATGCGGCACGTATCTCCATGCGTTATGAACTTATCATCAGTGTGATGTTTTGCCTTGCAACAGTGCTGGGGGAGACACGGCTTCCACACAACCAGTCTTGAGGAAGGAGCCATATATGACTCAAGAAACTAAGGAAAATGACTTAATTCAGCAGAATTCTGTCCAGTGTTTTCTTTAGGTCCCTAAAGGCACCATCACAGCTAAATCCTGTTACTTTAGCTTTCTGGGATCCATCACTGACAAAAGCCTAGTTCTTCAGTCAGTGAATTAGAACTTGGTTCACTTGCTCAGTCACACACACCTCTGCTCAGGAAAGATGGCAGATGGACAGACCTCAGGCAGTCTTGTAGAACCTGCCTGTCTGGAGAGGTTCCTGTTCAATACAGTCTCTGATCCCCAAGATACCAGAGAGCCAGGGCTCTCCCTCCTCTGCTCTTAGCCTCAGCCTCAACAAACACCATCACCAAGAAGGACCACTGCTTTGCAGAAGCCCTGGAGGAGGAATGGGCCAGAGAAGCAGCATCTCCCCTATAATCCACCCCCAATCTTTGGCCAGAGATCTAGCAGGAAAGAGCCACTGAATCTCAGGTATAGAAAGTGACTATAAATCTTGAAGTTGTAGTGGCCAGACTGTGAGGCACACAACAGGCTGTCCTGTCTCATAGCCACTAAGCCACCGAGGGCTGCCTGAGTCTCAGAGTCTGGAAGGAGGAAGGTTTCTTCATCGCTATTCCTGTCAGCGGCTGTAGGGAGGCAGCATGAAGTTTCAGGCCTACTAAAAGCTTGGGGTTCTCTGAGTGTCCCATAGAGCACAGAGTATGCCCACAACAGACACAGAGTACTCACAACATCTATCCTGGTTCCCAGGAAAATATATTCAGAACCAGGCAATTCCACCCTTGATGCAGTTACAACCACACCTTAGGGAACTCTCCTTCAAGGTAACCATGCAGACCTTCCTTCTGGTTCCAGAAAAGCAGTGCTCTGCCACTCCTTCACCTGTCACTTAGCAACTGCAATTCCAATGGTGAGCTTCAAGAAACTATATTCCCAATAGGGATCAGGAAAATAAATTAATCCTTACACAAATAGCCAAGAACAGCTTACTGAAGACAGGATGATGACGACGTCACTGAATGAGGTTTCTTTCCTCTGTCCCCTGCACACCAAACCTCTTTCCTTTCTGTAAAAACTCAGGAAACATTGCTGAACCACTCAGAAGTGTGAAAATGGGGATTCGTTTCTCAGAAATCTTCCTAGATTGCCTGCCATTGTATTTCCCATGCAATGGAATGGTGCCGGGTTTTCTCTCTAGAGTTTGTCTTGCAGGAAGGAATTACTAGGAAAAAATATTAGCCCTACAGAGTCACACTTGAGATGAGAACATGTATGGAAACCCCCTTTCCAGTTAACCAGTTCAAAAGCAAGGGTTGCATCTCACATGGAGCAGCTGCATTTTTAAAAACCCTTTGAGCATGCTTCCGGTTCTCCCAGGTCTGATCTGGTGCCTATTTCTCCCAGATCAGAATGTTTAAGTCTTAGGTGACCTCATCTAAGTAGCCTGCCTCACACTCTTGCAGGTTAACTTCTCATGAGCAGCCTGTTGAGCAAGCCAGATCTTCCTGCACATGCTTTGATGCATACTGCATCCTTCCGGCATTAAATGATTGCTTCTCAGACATGGGAGCCTTCCTGCCTATGACCAGCTACTACGAAACAGGACACTTCAAAAGTTAGTTCGGATCCAGAACTTAGACGGACAGCTCTGTTTTTAGACGCACCCTTTAATTTCTTGCTGTCATCTACATTTTACTTGTGCTTAAATTTAGGAAAGTAATTTTAGTTCTCGACCGCCCGCCCGCCCGCACTAAGGCCCTAGATTCACAAGCATGGAGCACCGAATCCTCTCTCTGTGTGTGATACTAAAATGTCTGATATAAATTGTAATGTTGAAGGGAGGAACCCACCCCTGGATATTTTGCAAAACCTGTTCACTGAGTGTAAGTAAACAGGATTCTCTGGTTACCTCCAATAACTGCCTTGAGGTGATCCACCAGAGAGGTCCGATAGCCCCGATGTACATTAACAGCTAACAACTGCCCACGAAGAAGGGTGTTGGAAATACCGCTGAGAAACACTAAACATGAGGCTGTGCACTCCTGTGTACCACCCACTCCTGTACCAACAGACCTCGAAATGCACTCACCAGGGCCACCGAGTACTTCAGTCACCTTTCTATTTAAACACCTTAAGTGCATCATCTCGTTTCTCTCTTGAACACTGAGCCTGCTCTAAAGCATCTCAAATTCAAGGCGAAGAGTGTAAGCCATGCCTCCAAGGCACTGCCTCTGTGGGAGAGTCCAAGGCTCTACACTTATAGAGAAAAGCTGCAAAAGTCCTGTGTGCCCCACTACAATGGAACACCGAGTCCTGCAAAGAAGATAGAATAAGCCAGGGAACAAGATACCTGCACTTACAGAGACAGCAGTGAGCTCAGAATCACAAAGCAGGGACTCTTCTATGACCTAACTCCTGTGTCTAAGATCCCCAAACCCCAGCCTTGATAAGTCTCCCCAGAAAGAGGTAGGTGTCTATCAACATGTCCCCAGTGGAGACCTGTGACAGAGTTGACAGCAAGACACTGATTCAACCTGACAGTTTCCCCACAACCCTGGCTCCGATGACCAGTACAAACCTGGGAATGTTTGTCACAGGGGAATAGGAAAGGGTTTTTGAAACATTAGCTCCTGTGTATATTGAAATAAATGCTCCCTTTGATTTGATTTATTTGATTTTTTGTTAAGATAATGAACAAGAAAACAATCAGAGCTAACATTACTTTTAGGAAAGGAAGTGTTCGGTTCCGGTATGCGGTGTGTTTAATAAATGCACACCATGCAAGACTGTGGATTAGGAGGTAAGGTAAAATCATTTTGGACATATCTCAGGTATGACTTACTTCTTAGTTATAAATCTGCTTTGCCACTGGCAACTTTACCGTGTATAAAACATCTGATTTTTTTAAAGATGAGAATCTCAACAAAGTTTTTATTTAATATCACACAAATCCTGCAAAAGAGCAGGGGAGGATGCTTGCACACAGGTGCGCATGCAGCTCTGTGTTCCCAACCGTCTGACGACAAACAATGATTTTACAAATCTTAACTGAACGGATTGGATTTAGTCACTAAGGGCTTGTGAAAAGAATAAATGTGAAATGTGTTGCAATTCTGCCTAGAATTTTAAAAACAAAACAGCATTAAGAATGAAGTTACAAAATTGGTAATTTTAGGTGGCACTAGAATTTTTATATTCACTAACATATATTTCCAAACTTAGAATTCTCACTTTCTGGCTTGGCGACACATCTCAAGTCCAGGACACAAATCAGACTAGAGTTTCCAAAACCACAAAGAACATTTGTGATGTGTCGTCGACTCCTATAGCTTTTCTTAAGAATTTTAAAGTTTCATATATTACCCACAAATTGGTACAGCGCATCCTATGTTCCACAAAAATCATTGTTTTGATATTAGTAGCTCACTGTTTGACACCAGTGATTAATTCATATGTCCGGTTGGGATTTTATTTAACTCCTGTATGCTGACAGTCCTTGGCTAGAGCAGGACCCCCTAAGCCGGATACCAGCAGAGCAAGGGTTACTTCTAGGAATGTGACAGCTTTAGGTCCAGGGACACCAACTCTTTGGAGGAATGGAATGGAAGATGCTTGAAAAGACACAGTGGCGACTCTACACCCGAGTGTGTTGCCCTGCTAAGGGTGGAAGTTTCCCCTCACTTCAAAGTTATAGACATGTGCACAGTGAAATCTTTAGCATCTATGACAGTTTGGGAAATAAACGAAATTATCTTTACATCCATAAAGAATTTGTGAAATCCACATCTGCATTAAAATCTCACGTTCTTCTGGCAGTTTAGACTGCTGTTAAACTACTCATAATAACATTTAAACCTTATGCTAAAAACAACCGGGTGCAGCGTCTGTCACAGACTTCTGTCTGTCTGTCTGTCTACCGTGTAACAGCGGTAAGTGGGATTTCAGAAGAAAAAATTACAGCCGCATTTATAAACATCCCCAACTTTCCAAAGGTGGAAGGGGATCTGGAAGCGCAGGCTGCGGAGGTGAAGAGGGACCCTGGGAGAGGAGGGCATAGTTCTGTAACCTGGTTAGAAAGATGGCATCCTCCCGCCCCCTTACCCAGATGTCACCCACCAGCTGTGACCCACAGGCTGCCTCCCACATGCGCATGTCTCTGTCCCAACAATGTTGCTGAAATTGACAACGACCTCTTGGCCACTCTGATCCTGAAAGACACCGCCACCACGGGACACGGAGGACTTACCCAGAGCTCCGTGCTGCCGTCGGGGAGGGTCTGTCCAGCTCGTGGGTGACCGCGCGTGTCCGCGCCCGCGTATGCCCACGCACATGCCGGGCGGGCCGGGCCGGGCAGCACTGACTTTCAGGGTGCTGAGTGATTCAGCTCCTGGTGTGGCGCGGGCCTTGGGGAAGCTCTAGCTCCCGCCAATCACTGAGCAGGGCTGGCCCGAGGCGGCCGGGACAAGCCTGAAGTGTGCTGGGGGCGGGGCGGATGCGCGGGATGCGGGGACCAGGTGCAAGTGCGCGCGTGGGCGTGCAAGTGTGAATGGAGATCCTCAGCGTGGCGGGATTGCGTGCACTCGTGTCCCTGAACGCCAGGGGGCTCGTGTCCAGGGGCAGGACTGGAAGGCGCGCCCTTAGCAGGGTCAGCAGGCAGGGCTGAGTGATGGAGAAGAGGAAGAGGAGGAAGGGGAGAAGGAAGAGACAAGAACTTAGATGGACCAGCGGAACAGAGGAAGCATCCCCCGCCGCACTAAGCCTGCCCATCGAGAAGAACCCAGACGAAATTCCGGGAGCTAAGCTGTGCAAAGAGAACAGGAGGGGATGCAAGGGGACCCGGCGGGACTCTGGTGGGGAGTGGCGCCACGGAGGTGCGGCTCCTCCAAAGTCCTGACTGCATTTAAGAAGTAGTATTGTATTTTTTACCCGGTCTTGTTACAACATAAAAGTTCAAATGCGTGCGTCTGCAGAAGTTTAAAACAACCCTTGGGCTGCCTTGGATGCTAACGGAAAAGTCTGTCCACGTTTCACTCAAGGAAAGAAGAGATGTGGGTGCTGAGTTGTCACCTTTAATAAGAATCCAGGAACTACCGGCTTCTGAGATCAGAGATCGGCTTTGGGAGGAGTTGGATGCCAGGATGCTGGGAGGTACAGACAAGCTTGGTGACAGCTGAGGCTGGGCTCTGCTTCTTCGTTCTGGGGCTCAAGGTCACAGCCCTCAGACGTCTAGGTCGGCAATGAATTCCGACATCAAAATCCCAGAGTTCCACTTACCTGATCCCCCTTCTCCGTCTTCCTGTCCCGTGGGTGTCGGGACCTTCAAGACCACCGTCTCTGCGAGGTCTCTAAAAACTGATCTCCCAGCGCCCTCCTGCATGTTGTCCCCATTCCGACAGACTGAAAACTACCCATCTCCCTCCCTTGACTCACTTTAACAGCCAAGAATTTCAGCAAACAGCCAGAAGGAAAGCTAAGTCGTCGTCGCCCGTCCCCCCACGCCCCCCCCGGCCGCCGCCCCAGGGAAGGAGGCGAATAAGCACTCTTTTAATTTGAAAAATAGTAATTAAAACTCCTTCAACTTTTAAGGCTACGCAACATAATCTATTAATTGGGCGCTATTAACATGTCGTTTTACTGAGCGTAGCACACAGAAGTCCGATTGTGACGGAGGGGTGTTTTCAATGAAAGTAGAGTTATTTTAACTGCAGACTGTTTACTTTTCTGTGGTTTAGTCTATAACTTTCTCTTTTTCTTGCTTCAGAATTCTGCTCCATGAAGCAAAGCCCTTAGCTCCCAGACATTCCAAAAAGTCTGCCAAAATAATAGAAAAAAAGAGAGAGAGAGAGAGAAAGAGGGAAGAAAAAATACAAAGAGACCCCTAAGTCTGGGTCAGGTTTAGGGTTGTCTGTGGGTAGCACCAGCAGGCTCCTCCCTAGGCAACTTAAATAAAAACAAAAACCTTCAGGTCTCTGTGTTTGCTAGGGAAAATAAAATAAAAATATGTCTAAATAGTTGAATATAGATATTGCCTATTCCAAAACATATGGGTTCTAGTGTGACCTTTAACCCCACAGATGCCAAAGTGAGCTCATTGATCTAAGTAGGCAACAAAGTATTTCCCTGTAAAACTGTCCTCCTTCATGAAACTGCTAGGTAATTCTTGGAATTTTCTAGACCAGCTGCCCCATCATGATGGTTCAGACACAAACCCACCTCTCTCCCTGGGTGGACAAGAAGAGAGATCAATACAAATTAGTATTGAAAACAAAAGTTTCCAGCATACACGCATCCAAGTTGGTGATGAGCTGGTATCTCTCTTCCTACCCATCATCATCTACTTAGTCCTTTACTATCCTGTGCTCACTGGTAACAGTGTTTGTTTGTTTGTTTGTTTGTTTGTTTGTTTATAACATGATAATGTAGCCCAGGTTGACCTCAAATTTACTATGTAGCTGGGAAGACTTCCTATCTCTGCCTCCGGAATGCTAGGAGTGTTAATACACCCAGATCCTAACCCAGAACATAGTGAGCAGGAGCCAAGCACTCTGAACTGAGCAATATCCTCAGCCCCACTAACTCATGATTTACAATGTCATCCTTCATGGGGTCTTAAAACTATTCACACTGACGCTCCCTTTAATCATCAAATGTACACTTGGGTTCTTTATTTCTGTCATGCAATTATTCTGGATCCAAATCCTCTCACTGTGTTTTATTCTCTTGAGAGTTAATTTACAAACTTGCCCCAAGAATCCCAGAACATTTAGGGGAGCTATGTGATGTAACCAGGTTCTGAACCCATCTGGGGAACTGGGGAACCCAGGGAGCAGAGAGCCTCTGTTTTTTAACCCATTGCTTCCCTGGTCCATCTCTCAGTCCTCAGCAGCCCCCAGGATAACAATGATACAGAAAATGACAGCTGAGTGCAGCATGGGTACTCAGTGACAAATGGACACAGTCTAAAAAAACAAAGAACCACCACTTAACAGAGAAAATGACAATTTCACCAAACCCAAGCCATAAAACGTAATCAACGTAGGGTCATTTGTAAAGTTCCCCCATTACCCCTCCCCCTTTCTCCAAAAGGTCCTTTAGACACAGATAGGGGGATCTCTTAAAAGGAAAGAACAAAAACAAAGGGAGGAGAGGAAGAAGAGGAGGAGGGAAAGGAAGCAAGTAAGGAGGGAGGGAGGGATGAGAAAGGAAGGAGGGAGGAAAGGAAGGAATGGGGAGGGGAGGGAAGGAGGGAGAGGGAAGGGAGGGAAAAGGAAGGGAGGGAGGTGGGAGGGGAGAGGAGAGGGAGGAGGAAGAAACGGTGGGAGAGGGAAGGATAGAGAGGGAGGAAGGAGGAAGAAGAGAGGGAGGAGACGAAGGAAGGAGAAAGGAAAGGAGGAAGGAAGGAAGGATGGATGGATCACTCGTGCTGAGCCTTTTCACAAAGCTGTGATCCCTAACTTTGAAGGACCTTAGCATCCAGACCCCAGTTTTGCACAGATGGTATATATATTGCACCTTCTTCTATACCATCTCCTCAGATGGGCTCACCTTGCAGTTACAAAGCACTCTCTGCTCATCTAATCCCTCCCATGACCGCAGCATTGTCAGTGTGATGGATGGTTGAGGTCAATCGGAGGAAATACGTTTGGATGGAGTAAGTCAGTAAGTTAATTTGTGAGGTCAGGGGGTCACAGCAACGCAGATGGGTTCACTCTCCGCACGCTGCGGACGAACGCAGCCACTCCAATTAAGTTAAAACATTACTTAAAAGGAAGACTTTGAGGAACAAGGCTTGACACATTCCAATAGAATTAGTATTTTTAAGGATCTCACCCAGGAGATGATCGTCTTCCTATATAAAGTTTTGTGGTCCGTCTAATTCTTTTTAAAACCCCTTTTATCCAAAAAGATGTTTTGGATTAATTTAAGCGTTTGTCACTGGGTAATATCAAGTTCCTTTTCAGCAGAGCGTCTTGGACTGAGTTGTCACACCTGTTAAATATAAGAGTCCTTTTCTTTTGATAGTCTAAGAAGGGCCTTAAAAGGTTTACGTCCCTCAATATGGAGATTTAATTGTTTTACCTATAATAAAAAATAATCCCTATAAAATTCAAATTGGGGGTATTTCAAAGCTGGAAGAACTATTGGATTGGTATGTAAACGTTGCAGTTCAAAAAGTCTTCCACTTTTAATATAGCAGGCACGGAGTTATGAGTTATAAAACCCTGGTTATCATTTTGGAAGGTCTGGTCTTTATTGTCCTTGCCTGGGCGTCTTTGAGCTCACTTTATGGCCCAGCAGCTCTGTGCATGCTTGTGTTGTATATGGGCAGGGTAGCTATCCCCCTGCAGTAAATACTCATGAGGGAGGAAATCTCAGTTTCAGCTGAGGTCTGGCGTGTGGCTTCTCACACTGGCATGGGGAGGGGGGTCATCAGTGAGCTCCAGGGTGGCAGACGGTATCATCTGAGGATTGCCAGCCTGTGAGATGCTCTGGCTTCGGATGCCTGAGTTCCTTCCCACAGCCCCTGCTGGACCAACTAGGGCTGCTCTCTAGCCTGGAAATAGGTCCAGCTTGAATGGAGTTTAGCATTGCTAAGGGGGGGGGGTCTTTCTCCTTCAAATGCCAAGTACAGCCTCTTCAGGTGGTCATCACACACAGACACCACCAGACAAAGGATGGCAGTACCAGAAAGCTAGATTAGGATGGCTAAGGTGGCATCCCTGGTCTCTCTCTCCAACAGGACACTCACCCCAATACCTGATGGCCTTCATTGAAAGATGGGTGCATTCCCTAAGGGGAGTCCTCAGGCTTCTATCACAGCATTACTGTTGTGTTATTAGTAACAGCTAGAGTCAGGTTGGGATGTTCTGTGCCCTTACAGACAAACTAGTCCTGTGCATCGCTTCCCCCCAACCCCGAGTATCTGTCTCAGAGGCAATTTGTCTGCAGCCTGCACAGCAGTTCCCAATAACACATGGTGACCACAAACTCCTCCGTAAAATTGCATAATGCATAATTCCTATCAACTTGCATAGTGCACGAAGCAAGCTGATGTGAAACACATTGTACATCTGTCAATGAGCTTTGGTGACAGGGGTTATGAGAAATAGACCCAAGGCTCCATTTGTATTTTTTAAATGGAATTATCTAGAGTACAAGAGGATTTACCCTAGCCCTTCTGATGATTACATTTGGGCAATTCACTTGGCGTTTTAGCTAGTATGACAACACTATCTGTAACAGTCTGGTTGGTTGCGTCTGTCGCGTGAACTTTAATAACGTGATCCCTCGAGATGAAAACAGTGATTTCTTTAAGCAGTTGGGACAATTTCTTCTCAGTGATTTTGTGTTGATAATTGTATTGACAGTATAGTAACATAAGTAAAACTCATTTCTTAATCGCTTTATCTAGTTCTCTGGGTAGTAAACTATGTGGCTATAGATGATGGTACGATCAGAGTGGGCCAAAGGTTGACTCAAATATAACACTATAAAAAAAAAATATATATAACACTATGATGACTAGCTGCCATGGTCAAGAACAGAGATCCACTCTTGCCCATCACATGACCTGGGGCAGGTAGGTCATAGTTCCTTGACTGAGGCCTAGTTTCCTTAGGCATTGAATGAGGCTGAGGTAGATGGCCTAGAATTTGCTGTGGTAGTTGGAATGAGAAATGTCCCCCACAGGCTTCCATATTTGAACACTTGGTCCCCAGTTGGTGGCGCTGTCTGGAAGGTTGTGGAACCTTAGGGAGGTGGAGCCTTCCTGGAGGGAGGCTGTCACTGCTAGGGCTGAGCTGTAAGGTTTTATAGCCTTGCCCTGCTTCTGTGAATAGATGTGGTCTCTTGGCCTTCTGCTTCAGTGACTTCCCAGTCATTATTGAACTCCCAGCCTTGAAACCATAAACCAAAATAGACTCTTCCATAAATCAGTTTTGGTCATGATATTTTATCACAGCAACAGAAAGTAACTAATACCTTAGCTAAATACAGGACTTCCCAGGGAAGCTCAGGTGTAATTCATCTTCACGTATTGATTGACTAGGAGCTGATAAAATACTATGTCTCTTGTTTAAACCTTGTGGAGGTTTGAACAGGCATGTCCCCCATGATTCATGCTTGGCCCATAGGGAGTGGCACTATTAGGAGGTGTGGCCTTGTTGGAGGAGATGTGTCACCGTCGGGGAGGGCATTGAGGCTTTCTATGCTTAAGCTGCACCCAGTGTGGCTCACAGTCTAGCTGCTGTCTTTGTTCAAGATGTGGAACTCTCAGCTCCTCCATCACTATGTCTGCCTGCATGCTGCCATGCTTCCTGCCATGACGATAATGGACCAACCCTCTGAAACTGTAGCCCCGATTAAAGGATGTCCTTTATAAGACTTGCTGTGGCCATAGTGTCTCTTCACAGCAATAAAGCCCTAACTACAAAAAACACCTCACACACACTTCTTTCCACTCTCCTTATCAGAGTTCTAAGGATGCCCTCCCTTCCATCTCCCATTCATCTAGCCTGGGTGAAGAATAACGGCCTAGCCTGGTCTCCATCTCCAATCACCCAGAGCCTTCTAAAATACATCCATCTTCTAGAGACCTCTCTCAAGTCTCATGAGCCAGAGCCCCAGGGAACAGGGAGATCGGAGGCTTTGAAAGTCCTAATCGTTGTATGATGACAGTTACGGACATTACAGCCCTTGAGTCAATGGCAGAAAACATTGCAGATTCTTCACCTAACCAGACATTTCTAGGTGAGTGCATTTAAAACACACCCTGAGGTCGGAAGGTACTTAGTAAAGTGCTTGCTCTACCAGCATGAGAACCTGAGTTTGTAAAGATAAGTGTGATGGCATTTGCTTGCAGGACCAGCACTAGGGAGGTGGAGGCAGATGATGTCTGGGAAGGACTTTTAGGACAGCCCGGCCAGAGGTATTGGTTAGTTCCAGGCCAGTGAGATAAACTCCGAAAACCAAGATGAGAGCTGGAGAGATGATTCAGCAGTTATGAGTACTAGTTGCTCTCCCATAGGATGCAGGTTCGATTCCCAGCATCTACATGACAGTCCACAATCAGTTGTAACTCCCATTCCTGGGGATCTGACGCCCTCTTCTGCCTTCTATGGGCACTGCATACACATATTGTACCTGCATGTAGGCAAATCACCTGTACATATGAAATGAAATGGTGACATAAAATAGTGGAGGACATCCAGAGAGACGACACTCGAGGTTGACCTCCGATCTACACACACACACACACAAACACACACAAACACACATGTGCATTTACACTCAAATGCATTTATGTACCCCTCCACACAAATACATATAAACACACACAAAAAAATAAATTAAAAATAAAACCCTGTCCCCAGACAGCCACCTAACCAGAATCTCTTCTTTTTATCATTAATGACCCTCTTTTCTCAGTCACAAAGTCTTGGAACCTTGGGATCTCATCAACTCTGTCCCCTTTAGCTGCAGTGGCTTCTGTCTAGACTGTGGCAGCCAGGGACTGGAGACTCCAAATTCATGAACCAGGTAAACCAAGAGGTAAACCCAACTCTTAAAAGTGCCCAACATGGTCTGGAGAGATGGCTCAGCAGTTAAGAGCACTGCCTACTCTTCTGAGTTCAATTCCCAGCAACCACATGGTGGCTCACAACCATCTGTAATGGGATCTGATGCCCTCTTCTGGTGTGTCTGAAGACAGCTACAGTGTACTCAGTTCCAGGCGTGTGGCACACACCTTTAATCTGGGCCAGACCTTCTGCTGGAGACCTACATAAGGACATTGGAGAAGGAAGATTCACTCTTCTTCACCTGCTTGCCTTGTGGGACTGAGCAACTGCTAGGTCCTTGGACTTCCATTCACAGATGCTACTGACCATTATAGGGGAGTTGAACTACAGACTGTATGTCATCAACAAATTCCCTTACTATATAGAGACTACCCATAAGTTCTGTGACTCTAGAGAACCCTGACTAATACATATAGATAAAATAAATAAACAAATCTTTTTTTTAAAAAGTGCCCAACAACTGTCCAGTTTGGCATCCTTCCTTATCCCAGCCTTCTACTGGTGAATTTGTGGCAGCCCAGGACCACTTCTTTCCTGCCCTCACCTGTTCCGACTTCACTACATATGCCAGTGACTGTGTGCACACATTCAGAGGTGCTCCTGAGCTCTCTTGAAACCATCATACAGGAAAAGGAAAGACATCTTTGAACTCCTGCCCCTCACTCTCAGACACCATGATCCCTTTAGTCTGTCCACCTGGTCTCTGGGGTCACCCTGAGCCACCTGGCCTGGGTCCCATCTTGCATTATCTCCGGTATGTTGGTCAGATTTCAGGTGAGCTTGCTAAGGTGGTGAATTGAGAGTTATCAGGATGCTGCTTGCTTTGCCTGGAAGAGAGGATGCGGTTCTCCCTGAGACCGCTGCTGGTGGAGAAGGAGAGCTTGGGACTTCTTACAGAAGAAAGTCAGGGTGCACTGCCCCACAGTGAGCTGTTTCTCTCCAAGACTCTCTGCCTTCCTGGAGGCCTTCACAAGCCCAGGGTTCCCGTGGTTGAGGCGAAAGGAGAGTATCACCCATCATCAGGATAGGACTAGTGAGATTAGACTCAAGAGGAGATGAAAACACGGAGAAAGAATTTTTCATAAATCCAATGAAGGTTGAGATAAACAAAGGAAAGAACAGAGAGCCACAAAAGGGTGAGTCTCAGAAGCCTTCTTTGGCTTTGCCTGGAGATGTGTAGCAGGTGAGAGCAACACTCTGAAGCAGGGCAGCTGTTCATCCCAAATCTCTAACAAGCCTCTGGAAGCACCCAAAGTCCAGAACCAGGAAGAGGAGGAAGGCCTGAGCTGAGCCCCCACAAGACTGCTGCAAAGGGGCAAGTCCATGGCCAACTGTGTAAGTCAACCTTGGGATCTGTAGGCTGGGTAAAGGGTGTAATCCAGCCTTGGTATGTACCCACCAGCAGATATGACAGGAGGTGCCAGGACAACCCCCAGAGCATCCCACCAATGTAGACTGAATAAAATCCACCAGGGTAAGAGCCCTTCCCTAGAGACCAGTGCATACTGAGTCTGAGGACATCATTCCCTCCAAAGAGGGAGGTACTCCCAGTGTGGTCCCTGGCTCCGTACCAGTCTGTGGAATGTGTTACCAGTTATGACAAGATAAGTCCAGAAATTGACAGTAAGTATGGAAAAACATTTATAGTAGTCTGACAGAGAGCTTTTTATGTTCATTCAACCTAGTAATAAAAAAATTCAAGCTTGGGTTTCATGTGCCTCTATTCATTTCTTTCTGGTAACTTTTATTTTTTTTCCATACTTTGTAAAATATCCATCAGCCCCATACTGGAAATTAGGTTTTCATCGTAGGCAGCATAAGAAATGTTGCCATGTATCCCCCGATACCTCATGCCTGACACCATGTTGGGCAGAGATGCAGAGGTAGGTTATCAGTCGTTTTGTAGAGGGACACCTGGTTCTGCCAGAGGAGGCTGTTTACTGGATCCAATGAAAAGTTCTTAAAAAAAAAAAAGATTTTTGTATTCATTTTATGTATATAGCACTCTATCTGTATGTACACCTGCTCGCCAGAAGAGAGCATCAGATCCCATTACAGATGCTCATGAGTCACCATGTGGTTGCTGGGAATTGAACTCAGGACCTCTAGAAGAGCAGCCAGTGCTCTCAACTGCTGAGCCATCTCTCCAGCCACCCCCTCCCCAATGAAAAGCTCTTAAGATTTTTTTTTGTGACGCTAATTTGCGAATACTCTTTGTGCGGGCAGCTGAGTCCAACACAACCCAGGGAGATGTTATTTGTGGTTTATCAGCTGTCATTTTGTGCCGTGAGTCCTCACAAACTCAGGCTTGTCCTTTCTCTTTCTATAATAACCGCTTGCCTACTATCTTGCTCACCATCGGAAACAGAACCCATCGTAAGGAATGTCTATGGATTAATTGGTTTTGATGTTACATCTCAAACCTCAGATGGGGCTCTACACAACCCAGCTCACACACCTCCTGCTACCTGATGTAACCCAGGGGTTGAGTTTCTGGCTTGGCTGCCAGTGGCTTGCCTCTCAGAGTTTGTTCATATTTGCAGTGGTCACCTCCTCACAAACTGCTGGGTTCCCCCATTCTGTTCTGGGATTCTCTAAAGCAGTCCTCGTCTGCATTGTTGGCCCCATCAGCAGTGGCAGAGATTGGTGGCCTACAGCTTCAGCTCTCAAAGAGACAGCAGCACTGAATCAAAGTCCCAGTTCCTTGTACCACATTTGACCAGAGCAGAGTCTCCACAGTTCCCTACAGGGCTTCCTAGGCTTATGTTCAAGTGCCCACTGGAGGGCAGGGTAGCCAGCTCCTGGAGGGCGGGGTGGACAGCTCCAGAGTTCTCACTATCCTATTGGCTTCAGTGCCCACTGGAGGGCAGGGTAACCAGCTCCTGCATTCTTACCACTCTTCTCTGCTCCCTACTCTTCATCTCCTGGGTATGAGCTACCTGAACCCAGACCCCGTCCGCAGTCTGCTCTTGACAGGGCAGGGAGATGTCTCAGTAAAGTTATTTACAATGCAAGCATATGGACCTGAGCTGACTCCAGAACTCACACAGAATCTAAGAGAGCTGGTGTACACTTGTAATTTTGGCATAGGGGGAGGCAGAGAAAGGACCCCTGAGCCTAGTCAGCCAACATAGAACACAGTGGAGGGGGGGGTTGTAGATCCACTGAGAGGCTCTTCCTCTGTCCTCCACATGTATATGCACCCACATGCACACACACACATCCACATGCCCACGCATGTACCCAAATGCACATGCATGATCACACATGTATACACACATGCACCCACATACACATGTACCCATATGCACACACACATATGCACACATACACTTACCCACATGCACATGCATACACATGCACACGCACCCACAAGCACACACACATGTGCACATGCACATGTACACACACATATGCACACATGTGCACAAAGGGGCACACAACTACACACCTGCTCTTTATGGAAACCAGAAGAAGCACCAACCACAGCAGTTGTCCTAGGGTGAATCCAGACCATCATTGCACAGTGCTGAGGCTTCGCCACCTACTTTGGAAGTAGAAAAGGTTGCAAGCATTGCCTAAGAGGAGACAAGAGCCAGGTGTCACAGCCAGAACTGGACTTTAGGAGCTCAGATAATGATCTAGAGACCCAGGAAGACCTGGCATCTCATCACTGAGGAGAAATGGGCTTTGGGAGACCATCTGAGGACCAGAGAAGACAGTATCCAGGTCACATGACACCTGAAAATACACACGACTTTCTGTTACAGCTACCTTCCAGCCCTCACCATCAAAGCCTGCGTGGCTCAACCATTCCCTTGTGCACTACCTGACTCTTCCCTTTGGCAGCTCTTAATTTTTGGCCAAAGGGGGCAGAAACTAAAGGAGAGGAACAAAAATCAGAGGGCACAGCCTTGAGCCACCAATGGTTGACCATGGCTGTAAGATTGATGTGCTATAGAGAGCAGGGTGCACTCAGCAGTGGGCACAGTACCCAGGGCAGCATGGACCCAGGTGGTGCTGAGGATGGAGAGCACGTCTGTCTGTCTGTCTGTCTGTCTGTCTGTGAACGGAGAGAGAGAGCAGGACTAAGTGTTGCCAACAACAGAACTTGGGATCTCACGCTGTCTGTCGGCGGGGCAGGGTGCGCTGTGTTCCGGGCCATTCACACGCTCCTCCATTACACAGCTCAGCACATGCTAGTGATTATGTGTATCTCCATTCTGCCTTATTTATCTTGGTGCTCTCAGATCCTGGCACATGGAAGATGCTGAATAAAATTGAATAAATGTTTTTTAAATCGGGTTGAAATGAATTAAATCGAGTCTACTTTGGCTTGGATTAAAATACACTGGTAATGAAGACTAAACTATAAAGTCCCTCCCTCTCCTCCCCCCCTTTCCCCACCCCCCTTCAATCTCCCTCCCTGCTCTGACTTAAAGCTAACCACTTTGTGTTAATCCCATTAATCAATCAGACCCAGAGTCCACTCAGCTACACTCATATTTGGTGAATGACTCCTCCTGGAACACGGCCCTCACAACCCAGCTCCAAAGAAAAGAGAATGTGAGCCGATCCCCAGGAATGAATTTCCCTGGGCCCACAATTGGGTGCCAAATTGCTAATGAATAGGTACATTTTACTACCCACTTGCCTGCAGCAGTTGGGATGAAAGGGTCGCACTCTGTACAGCATCCTAACCCCAGACGAAGTCATCAAGCCTACATCCATCTCCAGCAACATGTCTGCCTCCTTCCTCGCCTACCCTGTGGCTAAGCACCGGCGGGTGCCCATCACCCAAGCAGACCACACCACCACCCACTCCAGACCTCTTCTGTGGTGTTACTGACAGTTTTGTGGGCTCACTCACAAAAGTGGCTCCATTCTTCAGCTACCAAAGTCACTGGGCTTTAAAACAAAACAAAACAATTCTTGGAAGTGATCCCAGCTTGAGAATGAAGCTCAATATCCAGCCAAATACAACTTCTGAATAATTTAAATGAGAGCTACTCAGTCTTCTGAAAACAACTGTGGCCTTGTGCTCTCTTCTGTGAACAGAAAAGGAAAAAAAAAAAAACCCAATGTGCAGAATTTGAGCCCTTGCGACGGCATAGTTTGCACCATAGGCTGCTGTTCCCGTGGTGTCTCACACGGGGGTCCTCAGCCACATGTTTGGCAGATGGGGAACTGAAGATGCAGGTTGGATAAATTCCTATGTTGTATTACAGTGAAATCCATCAGCAGATTTTCCTGGGGTCTAATTTCTCTTTATTCTAATAGGGGCAGAAGCATGGAGCCAGTCCCTTAGCCTCTGTTTGGCCAAAATTTCCCACCAAAGTTCAGAAGAATCTGTGAACATCGTTTAGGAAATAAAAAGTAGACCCTTCAACATTTCCTGAAGAATAACAAGGCTGTTGCAAAGAAATCCCTTTCTCCTTTCTCCTTTCTCCTTTCTCCTTTCTCCTTTCTCCTTTCCCTTTCTCCTTTCTCCTTTCCCTTTCTCCTTTCTCCTTTCTCCTTTCTCCTTTCTCCTGGAGCCACGGTCACAGCCCCACATAGAGGAAATCAGAACCAACACAGAGGGTATTGTCCCGCCCACTAGTGACACTCTGAATCACTTTTCAGCTTGTGGGTTTGATATTCTGCATATCAGATATTTACTTACGATCCATAACAGTAGCAAAATCACAGTTACAAACTAGCAATGGAATAATTTTATGGTTTGGGGTCACCACAATAAAAGAATCGTGGCATTAGGAAGGTCTACGAGAATACAAAGGAGAGACTAGAGAGGCTCCAGCTCTCACACCCGCTATGCTGCACTGGTGCAATGAGCTGCTCAGCTATGTAGGGTGAGACGATTTGTGTTCCAGGAACTGACTTCCTTAATGAAAATTTGGGCACCCACCCGTCAATCCACACAGAGGCTATCTATGCAAGACAGACTACACAGAGCAAAAGGTGCTATGAGGATTTTAGCTGGGGGCCATCTTTTCTGACCTCAGGAACCAAGCAGGAGTCCCGTAAACAGACCAGCCCAGAGTTTACAGTCTTTGCACACTGACCACTTCCCAGCTAGTGGATCCAGGATCACCTGGAGAAAGGATACACTCATTCAGTCACACAGCACACAGGTACAGAGCCCAGCAGCATGTAGCACCAGGCAGAGAACACATAGATAACAGACACTGGATACATCTGGAGAGGCAGCATCTTCTCAGTCTACAAGGAGTGTAAGAAAACTGACAACCTCCATGTGCCTGGACTTCATCACAGATGCAGGTAAGATTTGAACAATGACAGAGCCCATTGGCTATAAGCAAATTCTAATTACACCTGTCTAGGAAGATGTGTTTAGAAGTCACCCCTACAAAATCAACCTAAACAATAACTCCCAGAGGCAGTCACTTTCCCTTCGGTCAGGTCTGGGCCCCAGGCCATGGGACAGTGCCACCCACGTGTACAGTGAGTTTCCCTTCTGTAGTTAAAATTCTCAGGCATATCCAGAGATGGGTTTCCTAAGTGATTCCAAATCTGGCCAAGTTGACAGCAAAGGGTCACCATCACAGAAACAAATAAAATAAGTTTGAAACAACTTTTTAGCACAAATCTGGGTCTTTGTTACTACCTCCCTTTAATAAGGAATTGAGAATCGGCTGGCAGGGTGGCTCAGGAAGAAAGGCGCTTGCTACAAAGGCAGATAATGTGAGTTCCATCCCTGAGACCAGAATGGTAGAAGGAGAGAATTGTCCTCTGACTCCAGGCTCACACACTGTGGTTCAAGTACACCCCCAAGACACACACTTCAAATAATTGCAAAGTAAATTGATAGATAGATAGATGATACATAGATGATAGATAGATAATACATAAATGGTAGATTGATGATAAATAGATAATAGATATTAGATGATAAATAGTTGATAGACAGATAGATAGGTAGATGATAGATGATAAATGATAGATAGGTAGATGATAGATAGGCAGACAAGGTAAATGATAGATAGATGATAGATAGATAGATAGATAGATAGATAGATAGATAGATAGATACAGAATTTAGACCTTAACCTGAGTTGTGTTGTGTAAGGATGACCAGGCACAGTTAGTAAAAAGCTAGGAATGCCCCCTTGCTGTGTGCTCTCTCTAGGAAGACAGAAAACAGGAGCTGAAGGCCACTAAAAGATCTGGATGCAAAATTACAAGTGAAACTTCTGGAGCCCTCTCAACCTTGTCTCACTAGCCATCCTGTCTCCACGAAGTTATTTTGGCCTCTTCCTTCCCTGGCCATCCTGCCTGCCCCACCTCCCATGACCACTTCCTCATTCCCTCCATGGCTCCTCCCCCTCTGCTAAGCCCCTTTCAGACTGGAGGACTTTCCCAAATCACAAGGGTCTCTGTGCCCTCTTTTTTATTTGCTGTATTTTCTGGGCTGCTGTTGGGGATAGCAATTTCTAGTTTACTGTTGGGCCATTGCTTCCCACTGAGCGGCTGCTGAATCACATTAGAAACAATTAGGCAGCTGATTTTCCCACTGTTCACACGCGCCGAACGGAGAAGCATGTGCCTGAAAATGTGGCGTGCACCGAGGAGCTGGGAGGACCGACCTCTGGAGCTCTGTACAGTTCTGGATTCCAACTGGTCACGTGGGGAACTCTCAGGAGCCATGATCGAGAGAGCTAACCACCCTGTGTCCACAGTAAGAGCAGAGGAAACAAGTGCTTCCAACCGACTGCCCACTGCTATTCAGCTAGCTTCCTTCATCTTATTGGTACCACCCACGTCCGGGGTGGGTCTTCCTTCCTCATTTAACAATCAAGACATTCCCCTACAGACCTATCCACAGGAGAACCTGATCTAGATAATTCTTCATTAATCTGTCTATCCAGGAGGTAGAAGGTTGTGTCAAGTTGATAATTAAAGCTGACTGTCACAACTGGCAACAGATCCTCCAAAGCTTACAGTACAAACTACAACCAGGTTCTTAGGTTTAAATCTCTCTCTCTCTCTCTCTCTCTCTCTCTCTCTCTCTCTCTCCTCCTGCCTGGATCAAGACACAGAACTCTCAGCCTTGGCCATGGTGTCTCCTTATAGCAACAGAAGAGTGACTAAGACAGACGGAAATAAATCCAGCTTCTAACTTTTGAAAAAATACCAATGTATTTGTTATATCCAACGAACACAGTATTATCTCGTCTCTCCTTTTCTTACTTGGGAAGGGGTGTTACTCTTCCATATTATCACTTTTTTAATTAAAAATGTTCTTATTCTACATGTGTGGGTGTTGGTCTGCTTGGATGTCAGTGCACAGCTTACATGCAGTGCTCGAAGAGGCCAGAAGAGGGCAGCAGATCCCTGGAACAGGAATTGCAGATGGCTGTGAGCTGGGAATCGAACTTGTGTCCTCTGTAAGAGCAGTCGGTGCTTTTGAGCATCGAGCTGTCACTGCAGCCTCCATTCCTCTTCTTTGAATGCATGGGGAAGAAGCTTGCTCTAGACAGAACAGAAGGGAAGGAGTCACAGCCCTGGAGATGCTGCAGAAATTTTGCATAAGATTGAACAAAACCATTCACAGGGTACAGCATGACCTCACCTTGCTTTTGTGGCCCTTCAGCCCCTGGCTTTCTGGAATCTCATGTGGTCATGATGCTTTTAAGGTTTTGATCAGAGAAACTCGGATCTTTCACTCCCCTAGAGAGGGTTGCGTGTGGATTCTAGAACTTCACTGAGGAAATGGTGCTCTAAGAGTCTCTCTGCTTCCTTTTATTAATATGACTGTTTTAGTATGAATGGACAACATATTCAACAAGCCACACCCCTGGTAACAGAATGACTAAGGTGTCCCTCACCCCTCAAAAGCCATTTTATCAGAGGACACACACTCTTTAGTAACAATCCCTGCAGCAACCCTCCTGGCCTCCTGCTCCCTCCCAGCGCCCCACCTCCAAACAGTACCACACCTCTCTAGAAATGCTTGCTTTCTTAATAAAAACCATATTTAGAAAAAAAGAAAAGGTTTTCATGACCCACTGAAATGCCTGGACAGTCTTCAATGTCAGCTTCAGACAACACGTGTCTTATGAAAGTCTGGGGCCCCGGCTCGTCTGGCAGAGCAAGCTCTGTCCCACATCTTTATGAGAAAGAGGGACAGAGCTTCTGTTTTTGGCATTTTATATTGGAGTCTGCTTTAAGGGTGGAGGGAAAAAAATAGCAACGTAGAGTCTAGACAGAGGAGATGGGGGTGGAGTCTGGAAGCCATTCTCGGGGCAAGGGCAGAGGCAGCCGGCAGCAGCAGGATCGCCTTACTCTGCCTAATTACACATGAAAAATGCTCACACTGCTGTGTTCCACGGTGGGGAAGGGGTGTTCACACAGCGCAGTGAGACGGTGGAGGCAGCCACCTGAGCATTCTGCCTGGGGATAGCACACTCTGTGCATTATTTTATTTTGTTTTTAGGGAAATAGGTATTCCACATGCCTGCACACACACAGGCACATGCACACACACATACACACACACCAACACATTCACAAACACATATACACACATACACACACATACATACACACACATCATCATAACACACACATGCATACCAACACATACACACACATGCACATAACATACACACATATCAACACATACACACACACCAACATACAGGCACACACATACACACACAAATACACACATACCAACATATACATAAACACACCACATAACACACACACCAACATATACACTCACATACACTCATACCAACACATACACATACAGAAACACACACACACTGTGTTTTTAAGTTGGCAAAGGGACACACCATTTGCTCAATACTCTCATTATAAAGTAAGCTGTTATGAAGTGGAGCTGCACATTCGTGCTGTACAGCTCACACAATATTACAATCAAGACCATGAGGCCCTGGGGCTTGCTGGAGGGTTTGATTTGCAGCTTGAGTTAACTTGACCCAATGGTAACTTTTAGATCATCAGCTTGCCAGCTCACAGCCACAGCCTTCTTGCTGGGCACGGCTCCATAGTCATTTGAAATTCTTTAGTAGTGTCTTCTTCAGGATCTTAATGCCTTTTGTAAGATATTAGCACTCATCTCAAAACAGACCCAGGATCTAAGGAAGGGACTCTGTGAGACTATGGGGGAAGGGGGCGCTTTAATGATGTATCATGCCTTACAGAAAGGATTTGGCATTCAGTAGCATTAAACAGCAGGACTCTGTGTGTGGGGGGTGGGGTGTCATAAGGAGACAGATACAGAGATAGAGACAAAGATGAGAGAGACAGAAATGGAGAGATGGAGACAGAGAGACCTAGAAAGAGACAGACACAGAGACAGAGATAGAGACAGACACTGAGACACTCAGATGGAGAGACAAACAGAAACAATGAAACTAATTCAAAGAACAGAGACATATCGACAGACCCAGAGAGACAGAGATGCAGACAGACATAGAGACAGACACGGG